>JAEQBH010001720.1:0-605708 GCA_016808115.1 Tetrastigma voinierianum | reverse complement strand
AACATTCCTCCCCGCGAGGGAGAGCAACTCTGTCACGACATTCCCGAGGTGTCGAAACGTAAGGCAGTCCGGGGCCGAGCCGTGGGGCACGACCACAATCGTCCCTCGCGAGGAGGGAACAAAGCACACCTGGGGCGTGTCGCGAACGAAACACCCGCGCCACCTCAACTAGAGTGTGAGATCGGGCCATGGGAGCAGGTTCAGAGTCTCCAACAAGAGCTCACCGTAAGAAGGAGGTGATTAAAGGACGCCACTCAGATACTCACACCTTGGTGCAAAATCAATCACCCTTCATACCGAGGTGCTACACTACCCCTCCAAATAAGTTCGTAATGGCACAAGCGAAACCTTCGATGGAGCCAAGGACCCGTCGAATTAATCTTAATGACTTACAAAAATCAGATGGAGTCATGGTACTCAGACCGCAATGCAGGCTTCGCTACCACACTAAAGCCCACTGGGCCCGTTTAATAGAATTCCACCTTCGTCGATTTCTTCATTCAGAGAGCTATCCATTGCATTCGTCTCCCACTTCATCGGAGCCAGAACGTACCGAAAACCAAGTTATCATCTACTCGACCGTTGCTGTGGCCGCAGAGTCTCAAGCCTTACTGCATAAAGGTTCAACGCCGAGTCTCTGAAGATAGACATACCTAATGAAAAATTCGCAATCGCGCTCATTGCTGGCTTTAGAGTACACCTAAGGATCCACGATGCTTTCCATCTCAAAGAACCCTGAAGTAAGCATGGGCCGAGGTACTCACCAAAGCGAGAAATATATAAATCCAAGGAGGCCCTCATATTCAAGAGGGAGAGCTCTTCCACTCAGAAACAGAGAAGCACGACTGCATTAAACGACGAGGAAGAAGCCCTAAAAGACATGATGACCAGGAAAAATCCCCGAGAAAAGATCGAGAACCATCCCCTCAAAAGGCTTGGAATCTCGCAGGACCGTCTGGGGCCCAATTCACAATCAAAAAAGACGACCACAAGATTCTCCTCGCTTCACTCCCTAACGCCCTCGTCGCAGTCCCGGCACAAGTACGAGACGAAAGTAGCTCCTCGAGTGATGGCCAAC
The DNA here is from genome assembly GCA_016808115.1 of Tetrastigma voinierianum. Lineage (NCBI taxonomy): Eukaryota > Viridiplantae > Streptophyta > Magnoliopsida > Vitales > Vitaceae > Tetrastigma > Tetrastigma voinierianum. Next base: position 604,630 of record JAEQBH010001720.1, on the reverse strand, counting down.
TCGATGAATCGATCCCTGCTACCGGATAACACCAAATATTGCAAGTTCCATGGTGGATTACGGGCATCATACTGACAATTGTATACAACTGAAAAGAGAAATAGAATACTTAATACAACGCGATATCTCCATATTGCATTCATTGGAACCAAACCCGTAATCAGCTCTAAAGTCGCACTCCAGACCAGACCAGTTCTCGACTAACAACAAATAGTTTTTAAGAACGACGACTAACAACAGAACTTGAGAAATCCACGTGATCTCTGGGATTTCCAGGAGGGAGGAGAATCTAGTTCAAATTCAAGGCCCACCTACGAAGCATTAGATCAACAGAAATGGGGGAAATACAAGCAATATCTAAATGCCATACACACTACCATCACGTTTCTTGACTGCACTGAGGCGCGCACCCCATGACGCACTCCAATCGGCACGGCGATCGTGGCCAACATAACTCAGTTTCATCGTTTTAATTGATAACGGGAGTTCAGCCGACATTATTTTCAAGCACAGCCTTCGACAAAATGGGCATCGGGAGAGAGCGTAGAACCCACAACACACACATTCACGGGGATTTTCGGGAGAAAAGGTATTACCATTAGGCTCGATTCAACTAGTGCTCACCTTGGGCGAGCCCCCTTGTCAAAGCGACGACAACAAAGAAGGTTCCTCGTCGTGAAGCCTCCCGCCGCCTTATAACATGTTGCTAGCGCATCTCTCTCAATGCAATAAAGCCATCCCCTCAACGTATCACATGATAATCAAATTCCAACCACACGGAGTAGGATGGTCCGAGGAGATCAACGAGCGCCGTGGAATGCTACACGCCTCCATGAACAAAGAGCGTTGACAACGCGGAACGTGAGACGGTGAGCTTGGATATGCGTGACGAGGTGCTCAATTGACCCGAGCCCCTCGTGAGAGGAATCCAGAACCCAGACATTGACGACGAATTCGACATCTTGTCTACATCGCTCCAAACTGGCCAAGACCCCAAAAGCCTCCTCACCAATTTTTAAGACAGACGACGTTTTCGCATGGAAGCAGGCAGACATGGGAGGAATCGACCCTACAGTAATCACTCATAGATTGAACACCAACCCATCCTTCAAACCGGTCAAGCAAAGCGTAGAGCTTCACGCCTTTAAAGGCAAAAAGCCATCAATCCAGGAGATTCAGCAAGTTCCCATGAGCGATCGAGGTAAAATATCCTGAGTGGTTACTTAATGTTGTACTCATTAAAAAAAAAGAAAATGGCAAGTGGCGACCAGACGACTTCCACTGACATAAACAAAGCATGTCCGAAGGACAACTTCCCTTCGCTGCTGATCAACTGATCATGACTCCACCGCGGGGCCACGAACTTCCTACGATGATGCATTTTCCTGCTACAACCATATCAACATGGACCCCGAAGGACAAGAAAACCTCGTCATTACAAATACAGTGGAACCTATTGTTATCGGGTAATTCCACTGGACTCAAGAACGCACTAGGAGCAAACTACCATAAAGTTGCAAACCTGATGTTCTAAAAGCGCATAGGCGAACTATGGTGTATCATGGAGATCTATACATGTCGGTAAAATCCACCACAGCCGATCTCCACATCACTCATCTCTCTGAGGCGTTCCAGATCCTAAGGAATTACAACATGAACCGAACCTACCTAAATGTGCTTCGCGCAGCTACCGGAAAATTTCTAGTTTCATAGTCAACCACAGGGAATTGAGGCAAATCCGCATTGTAAAGGCCGTGCTCGACATGCCATCACCATCGGGCTTGTAAAGGAAGTCTACCGACTAACGTGGAGGATTGCGCCTGCCGATCTCGTATCCGTGGCAAGGACAAGTGCCAACCTTTCTTCAGCACCAAGAAGGCCTAACGGGATGAAGTGTGAAGAAGCATTCACAAATATTAAAAGTATACCCGAGTTCTCCACCATTCTAGTAAGTCTTGTCGGCGGGGAACTCCTTACCTATACTTAATGGAATTATTTTCAACCAAGAAGATCGTCAAAGAGACAAAGAACGAGTACAACACCCGCCTTACTATCAGAATGAGCTTGAGAGGAGCTGAGGAGAGGTACCCGAGGATGGAGAAACTAATACCGGCGTTTAGTAACCACAAACTAAGCTCCGCTCCCTATTTCCAAAGCTCATACCATAGAAGTCCCGATGTATCCGATGAAGCAAGTATTGCACAAACCGTAAGTTCCTGGCAATGGCGAAGGGCCATGTAGCCAAGTGAGTTCGACATCAGATACAAGCCGAACCCGCTACAAAGGACAGGTCCCCAACGACTCGTCATGGAATTCAATCTCGACGTAACTTGCCTCGCACCACTCACTAAAAGGACGACTCCCAATTTGGAATCCTCCGTAGATGGAGCCCCAACGCGCAAGGGAGTGGAGCAGGCTCCATCCTAACCTCCCTGCAAGGAATAGACATTGAATACGCACTCCTCGTATTGGATTCCACATCTAACAACGGTCGAGTACGGTGTCATTATACAGTTCAACCCCGCCCATTCATTAGAGGCCCATCACCCAGAGTTCACAGCAAGACTCCCAACCTCAGGTCGGACAAATAAGACACCCACGAGGCCAAAGTGAAAGGATGATCTTATACTTCCAAAAGGTCCGCGATTTATTAAAGAAATTTGTGCCGTTCAGTCAAACATGTCCCTGCACGTAGAATTCCCGAGTAGACGCCTTGGCAAAGTTAGCCACAGCCTACAGCAAGACCCCTAAGAAGTCGACACTTTGAATACTTGGCGAACCCTCCATCGATCCTTATAAAGATGACGTCGCCTGGCAGTAGTCCGGTGTCGAGCCGGACGGACCCCATTTGAATTATATAATGCATCTAAACCCTACCACGCACCCAAAAGAAGCGTACCTAAAATAAGGGGCGAGGTCACCAGTTCACTAATCATAGCGAAGCCTCTACAAGCGAGGGTTTTTCACACCCTTCCTTAAATGCATCGCATGAGAGGACACCAAGTACTTGGCCGAGAGGTACACGAGGGTATATGCGGGAATCATATCGAGTTCTGCATTAGCGTAGAAAAGTATTAAGGCAGGATACCATCGCCAACCATACCTAAGGATGCAAATCACCGAAGTCAAGAAACGCAGATCTCGCCAGAGCACGCCAAGATCGCACGCCTCCCGCCGAAAGCCCCAATATCGATCACAAGTCTCCGGCCTTTCCCAAAGAATGGTTTGACATATCGGGACCCCCGCCCATCGGGCAAAGGTCGCAAATTCATAATCGTCGAGTGGATTACTTCACCAAGCGGGCGTAATGAGCCTTTAGCCACAATTACGCAGCAAAGATACGCACCCGTGTGGCAAGCCATCATATAGTTTGGCATCCCAAGAGCCCCGTATCGCATAACTCAAACAGCTCGACAACGCCTAAATTCGTAGGATTTCGTGTCAGCTCCTAATTAAAATTATTACTCATTCCTGCGCACACCCGCAATCAAAACGGCAGCCAAGTCACTATCGAACCCTTAAAGCCGCCGAAGACTAAGTTGGAAGACCTTAAGGAAATTGGGTAGAATACCGAGATACTACGGGCTCACAGACAACACAGAAGACAAGAATTGGGAAACCCCCCGCTTGCTCCCAATTGCACCGAGGCACAAATTTCGCGAGGCTCCGAATAAAGTCTCCTAGGATCGAAGTTAAGACGTAGAGAGCATAATGACGAGGCCCTTCGCCTAAATTTAGAACTCCTAGATGAAAAGCGCGAGCAGGTTCAAAGGCGTACGGAGGAGTACCAAAGGAAAACAGCAAGGTACTACAATCAAAAAGTCAAACCTAGAAGCTACATGCCGGGTGATTTAGTTTTAAAGAAGCTCGCTGAAGAAGGAAGAACCCCCGCATGGAAATCGTCTTTAACTGGAAGGTCCTTATATCGTATCCTTCGAGTCGCCGTGCCTGCACCATGAAGCTCCAGACAGAGGAAGGAAAAATCTGACAACACACATGGAATGCGGAACATCTTAAGCGTTTTTACCAGTAAACATCGGTTTGTAATGTTAAATAATTCCTAACCGGATCTTATGTGACAAGAGGAGCGTTCATTGATTATTTGGTTGGATATCTCAAACCGTTCATATATGTAAGACACAGAAAAAGGCACAATAAGAAGATTCATAGACATAAAAGGAAAAGTTACTCTTTATTTCAATTGAACTACACGTTACAATCAGCTACATTTTCCTAAGTGGTGTCCTCAATACATTTGAAAAGCACTCTGCATGCGCTCCTCGAAACCCCCAAAAAAAAAAAAAAAAAAAAAGGGAAAGGAATAGGGAGAAAAGAAAAGAGAACAAAAAAAAAAAGGAACAAAGGAGAAAGACAGAATGAAAAGAAAAGGGATGGAAAGAATTTGTGAGAAAGAGGGAAAAGAAAGAAATGGAAAAGAGGAGAAGAAGAAAAGGGATGGAAGGAGTTTAAAAAAAAAAAAAAGGAAAAAAAAAAGGGGAGAATGAGAGGTGGAAAAAAATATGAAAAAGAAGGAGAGGAAAGGGAAGAATAAGAGAAAGAAGAACAGAAAATAGAGAAGGCGACGCAAGAAATACATCGCTCTTTCTCCTGATGCATTCAGAAGACGGTTAAAGGGAATAACATAACTCCCATAAAGGGGAGACTAGGGAAAAACACAACTCCCACATGTAGAAGAACAGCAACGCTGACCCCAAATCTTCAGAAGGATCCTCGACTAAGATGATCGAACTTCGACTATTCATCTCACTCAGATTTCAATTATGCATCAGAGAAAGCAAAATATACGAAGAATAAGCCTCACAAATGTATCGAAGCCCTCTATTTATAAGAGGGAATAAAGCCCTTGAAACCCGTGCTAACGCTTCAAATTCCTCCATAAATCAAGATAAAGACGTCGCACCTTTCCAAGGAGCTCAACCAAAAGCCTCAATTCCCTCGCTTCAACAACTCACCATCGATTTAGCTCACCTACTCAAGACAAAGCACGCTGCTCCTCGTGAGTCGACTACCAGCTACATCACACTGGCCAGATCGCCACCGTACCGGAACACCACCATCGGGACGAAGCTCACCTACTCCACACAGCCACGTCAGAGTCGACCACCATGCTACATCGCACGGCCATCGCCACTACCGAACGCCCACCATCGACGAGCTCACCTAATTCCGCACAAAAGCCACGTCAGAGTCGACCAGCTCAGCTACATTGCCACTGGGCCACATCGCCACTCTACCGAACGCCACCATCGACGAAGCTCACCCATCCGCACAGCCAAGTCGCCTCGGGGAGTCATACTAGCTCAGTTACATCACACTCTGGGCCACATCGCGACTGACCTGAACGCCACCATCGACGAGTTCACCTACTCCGCATGTGCCACGCCGCCTCTCAAGAGTCGACCAGCTCAGCCACACGCCATTCCCACCAACGCCACCAAGGCCACGTCAGGAGCCTGGGCTTGCTTACTTTGACGAGCTCATCTACTCGCACAGCCACGCCTCAAGAGTCGTGAATTACCAGTTACATCGCCATTCTGGCTTGAACGCTCACTAAGGCCGCTGTGGAGCCCAAACTTGCTCACTTCTGACGAGCTCATCTACTTCTACATAAAGACGCTCTCGTGAGTCGCACTACCTCGTTACATCGCCACTGGCCGAACGCCACCAAGGTCACAAACAGCCAGAACTCAACCATCTATTGACGCAGCTCTTCCGTCGCTCACTCTCGACAGCTCTTTCCCATCAGTTCACTCGACGAAGCAAATTTAACCCGCTCACCCGACGGCTTCTTCCCATCGCTCACTCCTGACGAGCTCTACCTTTCAACCGCTCACTCCGACGAAGCTCTTCCCCATCACCACTCCTGACAAGCCTTCCACTAACCATTCATTATGACGAGTCTCTTCTCCGCTTCACATGGACGAGCCATGCTCAACTGTTCACTCCGACGAGCTCTCCCATCGCTCACTCCCCGCGAGCTCTAATTAACTCGTTCACTCGACGCAGCTCTTCCCCGGGCCATGGACGAAGCCCGCCAAACATTCACATCGACGGCTCTACCCACCTACCGTGATTGACGCACTACCAAAAGCAGCCACAGAACCGACAAATCAACTTTACGAATCAACTAACGGAGGTTAGTCGCTTCAAACCGACGACCGCGTAAATTGGGGTCGGGAATCAAGGAATCAACTCAACTCAGGTGAATCAACTAATGGAGATCAGCAGTCAACTGACGCACTTCTCTCCCAAAGATAGTCATGTAAACGGCGACTCCAACTCATGCAAGTCGATCAATGGAGAGGAAATTAGTCGTGGAACCAAGGAATCAACTCAACTCAGGCGAATCAACTAATGGAGATCAAAGAAGTCAATCGACGACCTCCTCCCAAAGATAGTCACAAATTTATGACTCAACTCATGCAAGCCAATCATCGATAGTCGCCCATTCAATTCGACGAGTCCCATCGAAACAAGTCATGTGACAAGGAATTGTTACAACAAATGGAAGTCATATACCCAAGGAACCAAATAACTCGCTGTAGTCAACCAACGGAGGTCAAATTACCAAACTAGCGACCTCTGCCCAAGACAGGACATGCAACCTAAGGAATCAAGTCAACTCATGCAAATTCAGCCCATGAAGGTCAGCAGACAAAGACCTACGCCGTTCGAATTGACGAGTTCCATCAAAAACAAGTCATGCAAATTTAAGGAATCGCCACTGTGCAAATCGCCAGGACGGCCCTACACGCTTCATTTTCGACGACCACCATTCTACACACGCCATGCAACATAAGAGTCAGTCTCGACCTAAGCAGACAGCCCACGCAGCTCAACAAATTTCACAGACGAGCTTGTTCGTTCAACCCAAACTCTCAATTCGGATAGTTCAAAAAGAAAAGTGCTGGACCTACAGAGACAAAACAACATATAAAAAAAGAAAAAATGAATGAATATTTATCAAGTGGAGGCCATGATATGTCTCGCCCCGTGCCCAAAACAAACAAGTACATGAGAAGGAAAGTATGAAAGTCGAAATCAGGTAGACGAGTACAAGGACTTAGGCGTCGCCAGAGGATCGCACGAGAAATAGGGTCAAGCTCCGCAGGAAAAATCTTGATCTCGAGAATAATTTCCAAAGAAGATTCCTCCGCTCCTCGCCACCGGGGATCGTCAAGTCTAAATCTGCATAAGCATTAATCGTCGCTAAAAGCGAGCCACCCGTAGCTTCCCACCAAGCTAGTCAGTCTCCTCAATCTTCCGACAATCCTCGTCCTCCGGGAGTAACCCAAAGTAATCTACTGATGAAGATCCCCATGCTATCCGTGACACTCCTCCTTCAGCTGCTCCGCCAAGCTTACAGCCTCTGAGGCCTCCCGACGAGCTACCTCCGCAGGCTCGGCCTTAAGCTTCGCGACGAGTCGCATCTACCGCGCAGTTTATCAACACCCAGCCGTTTATCGACGCACGCAGCCCCTCTGAGATTCCCGCAGCTTCTCACCCCGGATGTGATAAGCTCTTCCCAATCGTCCGCTCACATCAGTCGACTGCAGCCCCATCCCGGTCTCAAATCTAAGTCATCTTAATACGCAACTCGTAACTCACAACGAACCCTCCCGGCTCTCCTCAACCGCCGTCAAGCTACTCGAACTGGCCCTCTCTACTTCTACCCGAGCACTATCGACATGGTGCTTTAAACTGGATTTAAGCCTCTCTACCTCTTCAATAATACGTCAAGGCTGGCCCCAGGTGGTAGCTCAATCCGCCGTATAAGAGAGGCCGCCTTCGCCTTATAAATCCGGGCAATTTTCACATGCTTTTCATTTAGTTTGGCCTTCTCAGCCAAACCCTTCAAATGAGTAACTACCTGCACATCAAACATGGAGTCAACATCCTACACGAGATTAGCATGGAGATAGACACGACGAGACACAGGGACTTACCGAGGCGACACCCAGCGACGCAGCCGTAGCTCGCCAACGTGCAATGCTGACCTCCCAATATCGTAATCCCTCGTAATGGACGATAATCGCGTTCGCTGCGAAGCTCAAAAGATTAAGAAGCAAGGAGTCCCCATCCTCACTGGTTTTTGATTCCGGAGCCTTCTTCTTCAACCCTTCCGCCATGCGAGGGCGACCCGACGCTCTGGCCGGGCGGATTCCAGACGGCGGACGGGCGCAACCCGCCAACGACCGCTCGACCTGATCCACCCAAGAGATTTTTCGCCTTCAGAGCGCACGGGGCGGTCATGAGCTCAAACTATAGAGCCTCGCGCAGTAACCCGCACCCGCCTCCAAATTGAAAGCAGAACAGACCGAGAAGACAAGGATGCTCTCTAATCTTGGAACCTTGGCCAAAGCTTCGGCTTTATTCCTTTTATCAAGCCCGATTTCGCTTCACACCCGGCTTCCGGATAATGCCTCCAATTGAGCCAAAACCTCTCCCCGGGTGGGAGTGGCTGCAGAAGGCCCAATGGGAGAGACTTTCTTGGAGGGAGGAGGCGAGGGCCTCGAAGCAACAGGGCGAGTGTGCTTCCACCCGCGGCCAAGAATGTCCGATGAATTAGTCTACAGAAGGGCGAGCTGAGCATTCAACCACTCTCGCATGAAGATCATCTTCGCCACCGAAGATCAATCCGAGCACTGGAACAAGGACACGTAATCAAAAATATTCGACAACCTCGTACAAGTCATACCAAAACAAATACGCATACCCCACTGAGATTCTCGGGGGCGGTCCAGTTTACCTAACACTAAAGGTGTCATCTTTTGTCGAAGGTCATATCTCCAAACTCGACCACTAACAAAAAGAGCGACCCTTCCACGACCGGCGAAAGGCGGAGACTGCAAATTACCTAAGGAGATCCGTGACGCCTAGAAAATAAAGTGAAGCCTCACTTCAGATTCCCCAGAAAGATAAAGAAGCAAGTTTACACCTGGAACACTGAGCCCCGCATCCCTAAAGAAGGCTAATAGACCAATCCAAATACCCCAACCGCTGGCGCGAGGGCCGAAGGACAGACATTGAAATGTTGTAAAACCCCATGGCGGTGCAAAGGAAAACAAGACCATTCTCAAAAGCGACCTCAAGAAGCGATACCATTTCCGTACAGAACCACGTGAAAAGTCAAACATCAGGTACCACACCACAACATCAAAAGGAGAATTAAAACGTTCAAAGAAAAAAGTAAATGATATTTAAGGACCACCTTGTCAGGGTCCCACTACTATAGTACGTCAGAGCGGCGAGGTCGAGATAATCAGATCCCTCGGGATATTCAATCAGGCTCACTCTCCCCTTACCCTTGTCTAGGGGAAGAGGAGGAACCCCAGGAGCATCTCGGAGTTCAACCGCAGCCAAACGGTCGGCGACGCTCCTAGTCCGCCCAATACTGGCAGCAACCGGAGAATCACCACCAATTCTCAAAGAAGAAGAGCAACCCGGACCCATGACTCGGAGTAAGTGTTTGATAAGAAATAAAATCCAATCTAAACCCTTAACGTTGGCCGTAATTAATCGAAAAGAAATCGAAATGATACAGACACAACGAACCCGAAGACACAACGGAGAAAGGTTGCACAAAAGGCGCAAAAGTATTGGTTAAGAAAGAAAAGGGTCCCGGAGTGTATGTACAAGACGAAAGATACCCACGAAAGAAACAGAAGGAAACTGGAAGGAGTGGGAGAAACGAGCGCAAAAACCTAAGAGTCATCATTAACACAAGACATATGACGGCGATAAGGCCTTAACTAACCCGTACCGGATCGCATACGTGGAACCGCAACCGACACGAAGAATTACAGCCCTGCCCACGCCAACGCACACAAGTGGGCCAGGCAACCGATGGGGCTTGGAAAAATAGGCGCGCAGCCCACCACTAGGCCCGAGAGGATAATTCGAGGTATGTCCACAACTACCGGACATACCCATTTGAGTACTCAGACTAATTGACGATGGCCCAGGTCGAAGGCCCAACTCGCTCAAAGATCAGTTTTAGATATCCTAGCAACCCATTATCTACGAACCAAGCCAAGATCGGCCCAGAGCGATCATGGGAAGACTCTTATGGGTACAGAAAATAGAATGATCCCCAATCATATACTCATTCACCCAACTATCAAACATTACCGCTAGGAAAGCAAGATAATCCATGACATTGGCTACCATCGTATCGTATCCCCTATCACCAATAAGGAAAGGAGACTATCCCAAGTAAACTCGCTTTTCTATATCCCTGCACCAACCGATATGGACTAAAAATAAAGAATATCCATCCAATGGGAAGGACTCCACTACCATCCACCGTCGAGCATCTACTATAACACGAGGCCACCCGTCAAGAAAGGTACGCAAAAACTCATACGCCAATTCTAATACGCCAACACTCATACACATCCTCAAACTCATATACAAAGATATTCGGGCCTTCTGCGCCTCTTTCTTGGGAAGCGAATCGACTTAGCATCGGAGCACACGCACAAATTTCTCGTCGACCTCGCTCTTCCTTGTTTTGCGTAAAAGTGCTATGTCCAAAGCCTGCAGATCAACAGTATGTGATCCCACCTTAGCCTGCATAACTAAGAGCTCCAGATCCCGTACCACGACAATCCAGTCCCGCCTAACAACCCTCTACACGCTCCAAATTCCCGCTCCGACAAAAAAAGCATCATCAGGAACCAATACTTTAATCTTTCCTGGTTTGTCCAAACTAAAAGAAATATTACTTGTTAAAGGGTTGACGGTAAATCTGATCAGCATAAGCTAATTGTGCGATGAAAACTTGTTTGTTAGATTTATAAAAGATAAGTACATAGTATTTGACTAAAATCATTACCAAGTCATGGAAGGAAGAAGGTCCTTTGACAGCTGCTATATGCTGACCAGAACGCTGGCTAACTAGTACCAACGTTCGTACACAGGATACTTTGGCTCCGACAGTCTATAGTACACGAGCTCAACAACTTTATATAACCAAAAAATCCAACTAATAAAATACCCTAACACTTTCGAACTAGAATGTGATTGACGTTCGTTATTCTTACTTGATTGAAAGGTGATGTTAGAGTTAAACGTTTATTCTTTGAAATGATATCTTTACAAAACTTTACTTTATAAAATGTGTAAATAAAATATTACCTGTCACAATTATTTTAATTGATACACCTATAAAAGATTAAGAAAAAAAGTTTTTCATTTTTTACTATCCTTTCATCATAAACAAAAGTAAATTGTGAAAATTTGTTACTTAATTTCCAAAACAAAGTAGACAAGTCTATATCAAGTTAGGTACTTCTAGATTTTAAATTATTTATTGTTCAAAATATACTTATTAATTGAGTCGGATTAAAACATATCTCTTATATTCAATTATTATTAATTAGGTCAATGTTTGATATGAAATAAGAAAAATAATTATTATAAAGTTCAAACATCTAGCAATTATTTTTAGAATATAAAATACATATATGTTGTCCTCACTATATGAAAAAACCATATCACCTAACCACAATTAAAAAAACCATTTTGTTCAAGATTTTTTACGTGGAAAAGAACATGTCCACACGCTATATATATTTTCTAACCATAGAAGTTGGAATAACAAAGAGACAATTAATTTTATTAAAAAAAAACAAAGAGACAATTAATAAGCCATTTTGTTCACGTCGTCCTCAGAATCCTTCACTTAGGAAAAGAGCCCATTCATGTTAAACGAAAAATCATTTTCTACCCAATAAAAAAAAAAAATATTATAATGAACCCGATAAGGCATCATGTGTTAGGGTATATTGACAAAATGCTTGGTTTTTGAAAATTTTGAGAAAAAATATGAGTAAAAGAAAATAGAGAAAAAAAATAAAGAAAAAAAGGTGAAGAAGAATAAAAAGACAAATGATTTGTATTTATTTTCTCAAATTTATTCTATTTATTTTATCTCATTATGAAAAAAAATGAAATAATTTAAAATTATATAAATTTCTAACTAATTTCAATTGTATTTTATTTTTTAAAATATTTTTAATAGAAAATAATTTTTCTTAACCTTTTTTTTTCTCTAAATATTTTCTGAGGACCAAATATGTAACCCACTCCCAATCAAAGAAATATCAGGTAACTTCCACCCATTGGAATTAATAAACCAAATTCGTTGACTTCGAAAAATAATACTTGGAAAAAAAATAACTTTCATAAAGGTAAGAGACGACAAACTATTTCTTTTTTCCAGGGAACAAACAAAATGATTGCAACATGTAAGTACAAAATTATTCTTGCGTCATGTTTAATTGACTGATATTATTGATGCACTTTAGCGTAGAAGAAAATTCATTATGTTTGAAGAAGATTGAGCCAGATATTATATAATCAGAATTACAACATAATATAAGTGTCTTATAGGCTAAGCTATATAACCCAGAAAATACAAATTACAATCTGGTAAAATACAAAATAAATCTAATAATATAATAATCTAACATCCTCCTCAAACTCACGCTGTTTCTACAGAAACCATTCTAAATTTGGAAAGCAAAGCTCAAAAGTTCTCAAGGAAGTTGGCCACAAGAGACAATAAATGGATCCTAAGAGCAACAGGCCAAGCTGGAAGCCAGACTTGGAAGTTAGGATGACGACGACGAAGCCGACAATCAATCTCACATGCTTAGCAGACATTCATCAAGGCATTATTACGAGCAATTTGAATAGCACTTCGATTATCACAAAGGAAGTTTAACAGAGAATGAATACCAACACCAAGATCCTATAGTAACCAACGAACCAAATAAGTTCAATCGTAGTAGCCGCCTGCCTCATATTCGCTCTGGCAGAACAAGCAACGACTGCTTGTTTCGCTTTCCAAGAGAGCAAGAGAATCGCCTAGAAAAACAATATCCTAGTAGATCGATGATCAATGGATCACCCGCTTCAATTTGCATCCGAATATGCCCAAGAGTTAATAAGAACAAGAAAAATGAAGACCATCAAATATGGTGCCTTCAGAGGCATCGAAGCACCCTCGAGAACAACAACATAATGAGGAGATCTGTATGTACCTATAACCCAATCGACTACATGAACCGACATAGGAAATATCAGGCGAGCAACAAAGGAGATAGATTAGACTCAACAAGTCGTCATAGAGAGTAACATTAGATAAAGGATTCACCATCATGAGAATCGAGGCGACAAGCACTCAACAAAAATGACTACTCTGCTATCAAGTGATACCGGCTCGAGAAATCATATCAGAAGTATACTTGGCCTGAGTAAGATAATAACCATCTGCAGAAGAAGAAACTTCTAAACCAAGAAAGTAATTAAGAGGGCCGAGATCTTTCATTTCAAATTGATGACCAAGAAAGTGCTTTAGATCCTGAATACCCTGCATATCATCACCTGTAATAATCATATCATCGACATACAAGAGAATAAGAATACCTACGACTGCACTGCCTCAAAAAAGAGTCAGACGTTAACCCGCTTTAAAAACCATGTTGAGAGATAGTAGAACTGAACTTTGCAAACCATGCTCGAGAAGCTTGTTTAAGACCATAAACTGCCCACCGTAGTTGAAATATTCTATGAGGGAACCTCGGAGGGTGAGAGTAACCAGGAGGAAGCTTCATATAGACTTCCTCTGAGAGTTCACCATTAAGAAAAACATTTTTTACATCCATCCTAACGAAAACATTCATGAAGTCGGGAAATGGCAATAAGAGTCCTCGATGTAATATTGAGCCATAAGAGCAAAAGTCTCCTCATATTCAATCCCATACTCCTGAGTAAAACCCATTTACAACCGATAGCAGATTTTCCAGAGGGGAGATCAACCAGATCCCATGTTCCAGTCTTATGCAATGCATCCAACTCTTCTTTCATGGCTTGATGCAATAAAGGGTTAGAGAAAGCCTCATGAAAATTCCGAGGTTCCTAAAGAGAGGTAAGAGCATAAAAGCAATGAAAGTCACGAAGGTGAGAAGGAAGAGTAGTTACCCGATGGGAACGACGAAGTGAATGAGAGTCAAAAGGACCAGCAAGATCCACAAGCCAAGGCAGGATCAAGGGCACTTTGGACGACGTGGAAGCCATCGATGCATGAGGAAGGAACATCACACAGAAAGGGGGAGACTCAGACAAGATGATGGGGACCTAATCTCTAAACCTCCCAAGATTCCCAAGGAAACTCGTCAGAAGTCCCACCACAAAACCATGAGGAATGCACAATGAAACCCCCACCTAAGAAAGAAATAAACACATGCAGTACCACAATACCTCAATTATATAGAAAATCCACTAATCGCCCTATCCAAATGTAGGTCATAACCACATCATACATAACAAGGACCTATACGAGTTCACTACTAATATCGAGCATTCTAAGAGTATTTCTATGGTAATTTAGGTTACAAAATGAAAATAACAAATCCAACAAAAACAAGAGGCGTATGGATGGGGTAGAGTACCGGCAGCCTGTCGCAGAGAAAGAGCGGTGCTGAATCACGCGAGGTAGGCCTTACGAACCGCCTCCAAATCAGACATATTCAAACAATAAACTGAGAAATAAATCTCGTGAGCCGCATAATTTATATGGAAAATAATGTTTTTATTTTCGAAAAATTCTTCCTCTCAAGACCTCACGTCCACTCTTTGTAATGTTCCCATTTAGCAAACATTTCCACAAAACCCAACTTTACCAAAGCCTAATAATATGATCAGTTATGCTCTCCAAAAGTTTCAACCACATCATTTTCTAAGAACCTTAAACTCGACCGCTTTCACAACATACAATCGAAGATAAATATATGTAATCATCATGTCGTAAAAATAACCATGAAAATACCATAACCATAAATATTGAAATGCTTATACTTTAATCAGAGACCGAGAATGTACCGCATCATATACCCATCATAAACCGTCGGGTAAACCCGACCTCATGACATCGTGGCAAACCACCTGTCGGTAAACCCGACCTCACGACCGTGGAATTAATATATAACCTGTTGGATGGAACCAACCTCACGACATCGTGGCAAACCACCTTGCCTGGGCAAACCCGACCACGACCGCGGAAACTAATAGTTCAAACTGCCTGCAAACCCACCACGACCGTGGAATTAATATATATAATCGTTTCCTTACTCACAAGTACTTTTCCAACGATACTGTATCATAATCATTTCACAAGATCTCAAAATCTCTTTCTTAAACAATAAGTTTTCAAAGTGGTTTAAAACCTCAATCCACATACCCAACATATTTAAAAATACCACAGACTCATCCAGGAACTCAATAAAACTTCCAAGTATTTAAAATGTTGACAAAATTCACATGAAATGATAACTTGTTTATATAAAGACTGATACTTTCATTTATGCACAACCAACCGTACGATCAAATAAGTTATATATGTAATAATTATCCACAAGCATTTTAAAACCAGTAAACCACTCACAGACTACAGACGCTTAGTCTTGTCCTTCCGCAGGATCATTTCCCGGCCCGACGTGAGTGCCTATAATATAAATAAAACACCACTTAGGCTCCAATAACTGAACCAACAACATCGGATGCCCCGGGGCGCCTCGAATAACTTTGCATCTATGAAAACCATCCAACCGACTGACTGTGTCCAATTACACAAGCAGCCTTATGTTCCTGACTAAAATTGGGGCTTTATCCGGGAGCTAATTTCCTCAAATTGAACCATCCAATAATTCATAAAACATCACCTTCACTAACTAATCAATTTTGCCAATCTAATTAATCGGGTACTCTATTTCAAATTAAACTTTCTAAGAATTACCCGAAACAACCTAAAATGGAAAACTAAACAACGACGCTCAAAATTTACAAAACACATATCAATGGAAGCCCAAGAGACCAGGAACTCATCAGTACGCCATTACCTTAGTCCAACAAATTTGCCGTGGTGGCCTAAAACTTTCATCCAACAAATGACCAACTTTGTTTTTGTCAGAATCTTTAAACCTGGGTGAGGAATCTCGCAAAGGACCACGTAGATGAGTTCAGAGGGTCCAAAAACAGGAAAAGAGGTATGGTTATCGAAAAGGCCTGAAATGGCCGAAAAATCAAGAAATTTTCAATGACCCATGTCGTCACATCACGCCACGTCACGGCCTCGATCCGCCATTCGAATCCGGCCGGCCGTGAAATTTCACCAGCATGATCATCTCGATGTCCTCCTCCCACCTGTCCCAAGGGGTGGTATTATTGATGGTGGCCGGAATCGACCTTGGTTGAAACTGACCTTGCCTGCAAATGGGTCAAAACTAATTCGCTTTGGTGCTCACTTGCCTGGGAGTTTTTCTGTGGTTTTGAGCTCAAAGTGAGTGTCAGCTTAGGGTTTCCTTGGCACTCAAAGCTATGTATATATAGGGCCTGTGGTCGCCAGTAAAACACTAAGACATTTTGACATCAAGCCAAACACCGCTAAACTTACCGGTCATAACTTTTATCCGTAAGTCGGATTTTCGACGCTCAACCCGCTCTTGCAACCTTCAGACGACTACCACAAGTGGTGTCTTAGTCAACCCAAAATTATTCGCCCTGAAAATTCAACTTTGGTCCACATACTAAGTGGTTATCAAACCTAGTCAACCGGCCAAACTATCAACTCGGGTCAAACATGTTACAACTTGTTTTTATTCGTGCTAATAATACACTAATTTCCTTAAAGAAAAAATTTCATTCACGAATTGTGTCTGTCGTGAGACAGGTCCTCATTTGTCCTCCCGCTCCCAGTCGCCTCGACTAGGTGGTTTTTCTAAAGGACTTTCACTAAGGATAATGTCTTGTTACGGGCTCCTTCTCTTCTACCCGTAATCTGTAACGGCCTGCCCTCATAGATACTCACTCCTCAGCTCAATCTCTGGTGCCTCTATCACATGTGAGGGATTTGAGATATACTTGCGTAGTATGGAGATGTGGAGAACATTATGGACTCAAGGAAGCTCCTCCAGCAAGTCTAATTTATAAGCCACTGGACCTATCCTCTCAACAATCCCAAAAGGTCCAATGTACGAGGACTTAGCCTCCCTCACTTCCCCAAAAAGCCGCACTCATGCCCTTCCAAGGAGAGAGCTTCAAGAGTACTCGATCTTCAACCTCCAAGTACCATCCTTCTTCTTTACCAATAACACCGGCGCTTCCCAAGGTGAAATACTGGGCCTAATAAGTCCTCTACCCACGCTTCAGAGCGTAGTCTTTAACTCTTTCAACCCAGCTTCTGTCATCCTATAAGGTGGTAATGAAATGGAGTCGCATCAGTGGACTAAATCAATGGGAAAAATCTATTTCTCGTCCTGGAGACGAACCTAGAAGATCGTCAGGAACACATCCAGGTAGTCCCTCACTACTGGTACAACCTCAAATCTCACTCCGCTACTACGAGTGTCATTTACATGAGCTAGATAATTCAAGCATAACCTTTCAAAGCATTTTACCTGAAGAAGAACGGCGAGTCACACCCGAAGGTGTCACTGCTTTCTCCATAAGACTACTTCGTAGTCCCATTGCCTAAATACCACCTCCTGCGTGAATAACCTCGTTGAAGCATAGTTTGAAGCAATCAATCCATCCCAAGAATCACATCCAACCCTCAAGATCATACTCAACCGTCGCTAACTTGTCCTTAATAGGAAAAAGCTACCACAAGATCCGACTAGAAGCATAGAGACCCGTGGGCGTGGCGATCTCCAAGCCACATCCCAAAGGAACTGGAGTCATCCCGACTCGTGCAACGTCCTTACATGAAATAAAATAGTGTGTAGCTCTTGGGTCAATGAGTACACGTATCAGTCACCAAAAATGGGAGCACGTAACTGCCACAACGGTCTGGTGGCCTGAGGCCTCCCGACTCATTACAAGATAAACTCGCTCTAGCAAGTGGATTTGCCTCTGCCACTCTACCTTCCGCCGCAGCATCGCGTCCCGCTAAAGGAACCACCCAAGGTCCGCCCCGCCTCTGTGGTCTGCCCGGCATGCACACTCCAGCTTGCCGGGACCGGCAACCGATCCCGAGACTCTAATCTGGCCAAATTCTCGATAGGGGCAGTCCCTCTTGAAATGTCCTGTTTGTCCGCACTGAAAGCATACATTATCCCATTGGCATGGTCCACCATGAACCTTGCCGCAAATGCCACAAGTCGAACGGTAACCGCCTACCGGCAGATCTTCGAAAATGGCACGCTACTACTTACTGGACAAATCCAGAACCATGCGTGTGTCCAATTCCTCTGAACCTCGCTGTCGCCGGCACCACGCCCCCGTCCCCACCGGATCCCTCCGCGCCCGGGCGATCTTAGAGCTGAAACTACTCCCTCTTGTGATGATCCCCGACCGCCCCTCGAATACCCATCGTATGATCGACGCCAGTCCCGCGCATCGTATCAGCCTTCTCCACCATTGGGAGCGCGCCCTTCATCGACCGGCACGTGGATGATCGGATCCCGAGAGGCTCAAAGCTATCGCCTCAACCAACCCTACGAAACTCCTCTTTGATGACTCTGTCCGCAACCAAAGTTAGGCAGAAATCTGATAACTCCCTGAACCTGCGCTCGTACTCCGAAACTGTCATACTGCCTTGTGTGAGTGCCTCGAACCCAACCTCTCGTCTCAACAAAGGCCTGGCAAAACTCAATGTGAAAGGCGCCTCTTTGAACCTGCACTCCAGTGACGCTTCCTAAACCTCTCATACGCCCACCACTTCTCACAGATTACCCCCGCGAAAGCGCGTAAACCCAACTATCCCGACTGCCCTCATCCCGACACCGCATACCCCGGCCCGCACTTCGTGTCATCTAGCCGTGATAGGCCACCCATGGGTCCGTGGCGCCATCATAACCCACCGCTTCCAAGTCTACGAGCCTCGATCACGCATTTCCAAAGCGGAACCCAATTTCTCAAGTGATGTGAGCGCCGACAAGATTTTCTCATGCTAGTGCACCCGAAGCCGACCGTCATTTCTGGGACCGCACGTCACCTTCTCGGGCGCCTATCCAAGGAGTAACCGCTCTCAAGAATCAAAGAACATAATCGCCTCCCAATGATAAGGTTAGAAGGTATACAAAACATTGGGATGAGTCGACAAAGAATGTACAACCCCAAGGAATGAAACCCAGAGCTCGATGCCACTGTCACAAGACCCGACCCGAAACCCTCCCAAGATTCCTGTGGAAAACTCGCTTTAGTGAAGTCCCACCTGCATGTGCCATAGGGAATGCACAATGGAACCCCACCCCTAAGAAAGAAATAAACACATGCGCATCACAATACCTCACCAGGAGAAAATCCATGCACCGCCCTATCCAAATGTAGGTCATAACCACATCATACATAACAAGGACCCATATGAAGTTCAATACTAATATCGTAGCATTCTAAGAGTATTTGCAATTTAGGGTTACAAAATGAAAATAAATAGTCTAACAAAACAAAGGCAAGATGGATGGGCAGAGCACGCAACTCGTCATAAAGAGCTGTCAATTTGGCGCGAGGTGCCCTACGAACTCCGCCTCGACCTAGGGGAACGATATATATTAAACAATAAACGTGATAAATAAATCTCAGTGAGTGGCATAATTTATATGGAAAATAATGTTTTTATTTTCGAAAATTTCTTCTCTCAAGACCTTACGTCCACTCTTTTGTAATATTCCCCGTTTAGCAAACATTTCACAAAACCCAACTTTACCAAAGCCCAATAATATGACTGTCATGCTCAAAAGTTTAACCGACATCATTTTCAAGAACCTTAAAACTCAACTGCTTTCACAAACATACACCGGTATAATATATGTAATCACTGCGCGTCGTAAAAATAACTAAGGAAAATACCAACCATAAATATTGGAAATGCTTATACTTTAATCAAAGACCAACAATGTACCGCACCATATACCCATCATGTCCCGCCGTAAACCCGACTCATGACATCGTAGCAAACCACCGCTTCAGAACCCTAATTCACTAATCGGAATTAATATATAACCCGCTGGAAACCAACTCAATGGCTATCGGAAACCACCTCGTCAATAAAACCCGACTCACGACCGCGGGAAACTAATAAATTCAAACCGCCGGGTAAACCCAATTTCACTTCTATCGTGGTAAAACCACTTATCGGGTAACCCGACTTCACGACCGTGGAATTGATATATATAATCGTTTTCCTACTACAGTACTTTTCCAATGAGATCAGATATAATCATTTTCTACAAGATCTCAAAATCTCTTTCTTAAAACAATAAGTTTTTAAAGTGGTTTAAAACCTCAATCCACATACCCAACATATTTAAAAATACCACAGACTCATCCAGGAACTCAACAAAACTTCCAAGTATTTAAAATGTTGACAAAATTCACATGAAATGATAACTTGTTTATACAAAGACTGATACTTTCATTTATGCACAACCAACCGTAGGATCAAATAAGTTATATATGTAATAATTATTCACAATATATATCATGAATAATGCCTCAAAGCATTTTAAACCAAGAACCACTCACGTACTGGCGCACGCCGCCTCGTCCTTCCGCAGATCGCTTCCGCCCTAAGGCAAGGAGTGCCCGTAATATAAATAAAACAATCACTTAGGCTCCAATAACTCCAGGGAATCAACATTGGGATGCCCCGAAGGCCTTGAATAACTTTTAGAACTATGAAACCATCCAAATTGGACTCCGACAGGTCCAATTACACAGTGTGCCCTATAGGCCCGATTCTCAAAATTGGGGCTTTTCACCCGGGAGCTAATTTCCTGAAATTGAACCATCCAATAATTCATAAAAAACATCCTAATTTCACGAACTAAATCTCAATTTTTCAAACTTGACCAATTGGTACTCTATTTCACCAAAACTTCTAATTATCTCGAAACAACCTAAAAATGGAAAACTAACCAAACGACCCAAAATTTACAAACCATATCAATGGAAAGCCCAAGAGACCGTGAACTCATCGCATTTCATTACCTTGGTCCAACAATACCGTGGTGGCTGAAAACTCGATCCAACAGTCGGCCAACTTTGTTTTTGTCGTAACTTTCAAACGGTGAGGAATCTGAAAAAAGGGACAACGTAGATGAGTTCAGAGGATCCAAAAATGGTGGAAAGGAGGTATGGGTTGGCTGGAAATGCATTAAAACAAGAAATGACCACTATGGTCGTCACACCGCGCCGAATTGATCAGTATGCCCGGCTACACGGGCCACATAAATTTTACCAGCATGATCATCTCGACGTCCTCCTCCCACCTGTCCTGCGCGTGTACAGTGATGGTGCCCGGAATCGACTCCTTTGGTTGAAACTTGAAAGGCCTGCAAATGGGTCAAAACCCGCCAGCGCTTCACTGCTCAGGAGTTTTCTGTGGTTTTGGAGCTCAAATTGAGTGTCAGGGCTGTGGTCGCATTAAGACGCAAAGCTATGTATATATAGAGCTCAAAGGTCGCTGTGTAAAACAAGAAGACAGCTTGACACTAATAAAACACCGCCGCATGAACTTACCGTTGGGTATCATAACTTTTTTCCATAAGCTCCGATTTAACGCTCAACCCGCCTACGAACTTGTATCGACGGCCTACGTAAGTGGTGTTCCCAGTCAACCCAAAAATTATTCATCCTGAGAAAGTCAATCCTTGGTCCGACATACTGGCTTGGTCAAACCTACCAACTGCTCAAACTAGTCAACTTGGTCAAACGGTTACAATCCTTATTTTATCGCATGCGGTCATTACAATCTACCCTTAAAGAAAATTCAGACTGGTCGCGTGGAAAGAGATGAGGGTACTAGTTCCGCATTCGTCCTCCCGCCCAGTCTCCTATTCGACCAGTGGTTTCTCCAAATGACTTTCACTAAGGATATCAGGTGCCGCGAAGCTCCTCTTCTACCCGTAACTGCACCGGCCGGTTCCTCATAGGATAAGTCATCCCCGCCTCAATCTCCTGAGGCCTCTATCACATGTGAGGGATCTCGAGATATACTACAGAATGGAGATGGAGAACATTATGGACTCGAGGAAGCTCCTCCAGCAAGTCTAATCTATAAGCCACTGGACCTATCCTCTCAATAATCCCAAAAGGTCCAATGTAGCGAGGACTTAGCTTCCCTCACTTCCCAAAGCGTACCATGCCCTTCCAAGGAGAGAGCTTCAAGAGTACTTGATCTTCAACCTCCAAGTTCCTTCTCTTACCAATAACACCGCGCCTCAAGGTGGATCGGGCCTAATAAGTCCTACCCACAACTCTCAGAATGTGTCTTTAACTCTTTCAACCCAGCCGATGTCATCCTATAAGGTGGTAACGAAATGGGAGCTGTAGCAGGGACTAAATCAATGGGAAAATCTATTTCTCGTCCTGGAGACGAACGTGGAAGATCGTCAGGAACACATCCAGAAGTCCTCACCATCGGCACAACCTCAAATCTCACCCGTTATTACACGAAAGGCCACTGTGACGAGCTAGATGTTCAAGCAACCTTTGAAGTATACATCTAGCAACAATGGCTGAGTCACACTTCTGAAGGCTGCGCTCGCCCGCCTCCATAGAAGACTACTTCGTAGTCCCGCCGTCTAAATATCACCTCCTGCGAAACAACCCGAAACATAGTTTGAAAGCAAATCAATCCATCCCAAGAATCACATCCAACCCTCGAGATTTATTAATATCAACTGGGCTCCATAATCCTGTCCCCGTTAGGAACAAGCTACCATTAAGAATCGACCAGGCCATGTAGAGACTCTCCCGGCAATGGCGATCTCCAAACCACATCCCAAAGGAACTAGGAGTCATCCCGACTGCAAGGCAAACATACTTACATGAAATAAAAATAGTGTGTAGCCCTGTGGTCAATGAGTACACGCGGCATTGTCACCAAAATAAGATAATGTACTTTGTCACAACGCTCTGGGTGGCTCGTGTCACCGACCGGTCATAAAGATAAACTCGCCTAGCGTGATCGTCTCCTTCAGACGCCAGCCGCTGGCGCAGACCGCCGTCTCCGAGCTAAAGAACCACCCAGGGTCCGCCGCCTGCAGGGTCACTTACATGCCCACTAGCCTCGATTGACCGAGTAACCGATCCCAGACTCAATCCGCGTATTCTCGATAAAGGCCCTCTTCAGTCGTCCCGCCCTGGCCTCAAGACCGAAGTTATTAAGCATTATCCATTGGCATGGTCCACCATGAATCTTGCCGCAAATGCCACAAGTCGAACGGAAACCGCTTCGCATCACAGATTAAAATGGCTACCGCCACTACTTACCGATCAAATCCAACTCATGCAGTGTCCACCCTCTCGAACCTGCTACCGCTTCTGGCACCACGCCTGTCCCTACCAGATCCCTCTGCCGCCCCGAAGATCTGTAGCTGAAACTAGCCTCTTAGGACGATCCCCACTGGGCTCCTCGAATACAACAAATCGTATGATCGACGCTTAGTCCGAGTATCGTGGTCCGCCTCTCCACCTTTGGGGAGCGCTGCCTGCCTCTCATCGACCGGGTATCGCGGATGATCACCCGAGAGGCTTCAAAGTTATCGCCTCAACCAACCCGCCGAGAAACTCCTTCTTGATGACTTCCATCCGCAACCAAATCTCCGCGTAAATCCGATAACTCTCTCGAACCTACGCTCGTACTCGGGAATCGTCATACTACCCCGAGTGAGGCCTCGAACCCAAACCTCTCGTCTCAACAAAGGTCGGAGCAAAACTCGTGAAAGGCACTTGAATCAGGCCTGTGTGTGACGCTTCCTAGTCCCCTCATACGCCCACCACTTCCTTGCATTACCCCCGAGCAGAAACCCAGCTATCCTGACTCTGTCCTCATCCGGACACTACATACCCGCCTGCATCTTTCTCGTGTCATCTAGCTCTGGATGGGCCACCACAGGGTCCACATCATAACCCAACGTCCAAGTCTACGAGCTGATCAACAAGACTACCAATGAACCCACTCTTCCAAGATCGGAGCCAAAGGCCGGCGTTCTTCTCATAGTTAGGTGCACTGAAGCCCAATCGGCTCGCTGTGGCCTACGCTACCTCTCTGGCGCCATCCGGCGAGACCGTTTCCTAAGAATCAAAGAATGTGTAATCAGTCCCAATGATAAGGTTAGAAGGTATACAAACATCGGATGAGTCGCACAAAGAATGTACAACCCTGGGAATTTAGGAAACCTAGAGCTCTGATACCAAGCTAATAGGACCCGACCAAACCTCCCAAGATTCCCTGGGCGGTCCCGCGCAATGTTCCCACCGCATAAAACCATAGTGAATGTGCAACGGAACCCCACCTAAGAAAGAAATAAACACATGCGCATTCACACACCTCAATTATATAGTACAATCCACGACTGGCCCTGGCCTAAATGTAGGTCAGGAAACGAAGACATCATACATAACAAGGGACCCATATGAGTTCAATACTAATATCGAGCATTCTAAGAGTATTTGCGAATTTAGGTTACAAATGAAATAACAGTCCAACAAAAACAGAGGCAGAAGGACGGGGTAGAGTAATCGCACCGTCGCAAAGAGCTTGTTGAATCTCGCGCAAGGTAGCCCTACTCGAACCATTCTAATTTAGGGAACATATATTAAAACAATAAACGTGAGAAATAAATCTCAGTGAGTGGCATAATTTATATGGAAAATAATGTTTTTATTTTCTGAAAATTCTCTCCTGCGACCTCACGCCCACTCTTTTGTGTTCCCGCTTAGCAAACATTTCACAAAACCCAATTCTACTAAAGCCCAACAATATGACCGGCTATGCTCAAAAGTTTAACCGACATCATTTTCTAAGAACCTTAGTTTCTCCGAATATGTTTACAACATACAATTTGAGTATAAATATATGTAATCATCATGTCGTGAAAATAAATCCATGAAAAATACCATAACCATAAATATTGAAATGCTTATACTTTAATTAGAGACCTACAATGTACCCATCATATAATTATTATAAACCGCTGCAAACCCACCTCTGTTGACATCGTGCAGAAACCACCCGTCGGTAAACCCGACCTCACGACCGTGGAAACTAATATTCTAAACCGTCGGGTAAACCCGACCTCACGACATCGCAGAAACCACCTCGGGTCGCAGAAAACCCGACCTCACGACCGTGTCTTCACATGGCGACCAAGTTTCCTTACTAACAAGTACTTTTCAACGATATCGTATTATAATCATTTCACAAGATCTCAAAATCTCTTCGTGAAACAAGGTTTTCAAAGTGGTTTAAAACTCAATCCACGTACTCCAACATATTTAAAAATACCACATCATCCAGAACTCAAGAAACTTCCAAGTATTTAAAATGTTGAATAAAATTTACATGAAAATGATAACTTGTTTATATAAAGACTGATATCTCTTATTTATGCACAACCAATCGCACGATCAATAAGTTATATATGTAATAATTATCCACAAGCATTTTAAACCGAGAACCACTCACGCATCACGCACGCTTATTCATTCCTTCGTTAGATCGCTTCCCTACCCGACGTGAGTGCCCGTAATATAAATAAAACACCACTTAGGCTCCAATAACTGAACTAACAACATCGATGCCCCGAAGGCCTCAATAACTTTTAACTATGAAACCATCCAAATCGACTACAGTCCACTGCCACAAGCAGCCCCATGTGCCCAAAAGACTCAAATTAGCTTTTCACCCGAGCTACCGAAATTGAACCATCCAATAATTCATAAAAACATCCACTTCACTAATCCAACTTCAATTTTTTCAAACTTGACCAATCGTACTTTATTTCAAATTAAACTTCTCAGAATTAACACCAAATCAACCTAAAAATGGAAAAACTAACCAAACGAAGTCCAAAATTTACAAACCACATCAATGGAAAGCCCAAGAGATCACCAGGAACTAACAGTACACGGCTGGTCCAAAAGTTGCTGTGGTATCAAAATCCTGATCCAATTACGCCAACTTTGTTTTTGTCGAACTTCTGCAAACGGTGAGGAATTTGCAAAAAAGGGGATCATGTAGATGAGTTCAGAGGGTCCAAAAAATGGTGGAAAGGGGAGGTATGGCTGGTCAAATGGTCTGAAATGGCGGAAATCAAGAAATTTCCGCGGACCCACTGGCGGTCGCCGCCGTCACGTCCGGACTGAAAGATCACCGGCGGCACGTACCGTGGAAATTTCACCAAAGATGATTTTCGACGCCCCTCCTCCCACTGTCCAGCTCGGGTACGTTGATGGTGGCCTGAATCGTACCTTTGGTTGGAAACTTGAACGCTCCGCAAATGGGTCATAACTACCCGCTTTGGTGCTCACTTCGGGCCTGGGAGTTTTTCTGTGGTTTGGAGCTTAAAGTGAGTACTGGGCTGTGGTTTCTTTGAACGCAGTTATGTATATAGCGGCCTGTGGTTGTTTGTAGCATCACATGCCTTGGACTTAAAACACCTGCCGTTTGAACTTAATGGTCATAACTTTATCCAGAAGTCGATTTTGACGCCAACCCGTCTATGAACTCAGACGACCGGCCTACGAAGTGGTGTCTTAGTCAACCCAAAATTTTTCATCCTTGCAGTCAACTTTGGTCCACATACTAAGTGTCGGGTTTCAAACCAATAACCTAATCAAACTTAGTCAACTTGGTCAAACGTGTTACAACTTGTTTTATTTGGTGCGGGTCATTACAAAGAGGTGGGAGACTCCTCAGGAAAAATATCAAGGAGAGGATCGATAGAGGGAATAAGGGAAACAGGAACATGAGGTAGTTGGTAAAACATTTTGTGTTCCCAAAAGACCACATGCCGAGAAACATGAAGAGATTTCAATGGACCATAACACCTATAACTCCGTAGCATTTAAAAATTTCAATTTTCGAAAGGGTAAAATCGCATTTTGGTAAAATCCAAAATTTTTCTAAATTCGATGACAAAACTGACACCGCTGGAATCGCCTCGCAAACGAAGGCTAGTACGCCACCGTTGAATTTGCAGACGTTTCGACCAGACGCTTCAAAGACACCCGGTGACGCGCCGTAGCCGGGTCTGAGATACGCGACGCTGACAAAAGTCACCTATAACATATACTCAGCGACACACGTTACAAGACAGAGATGACTAAATACGGCCAAGATAAGTCAAGGTCAAAATCCAAGAATGGACAATGATGGTGATTTGAATCTTAATGAGACAATAAGACAAAATAGCCAATGCAATATCTTCTTCCTTCAAAAAGGAGACCAAATACGCAAGAGAGGAAAGCCGACGCAGAGGGTTAGTTTTTATTTTGGGGAGAAAGAGTTTATAACTTCTTCCTAAGATCTCATCGACGGACCGGCTCTGGATTTCTTCTGCCAGCATGAGCTGTTTACGCGGCGAGGGCAACGCTGCGGCAACCCGCTTTGAGGAGCTTTCACAAATTCCATTTATGCAGGGTTTTATCCTACTTGTTTTAACCCTTGTTTAAGTGTTTTGTTGATGGTTGAGTTGATTTGAGGCCGTAAGGGGCAGTTTGATCGGTCCCAAAACTTGGGACCGAAATGTGGAAATTTTTGGAACTCATTTGGGCAATCCGTGACTGTGTAGGGACTGTTTTGGGTGTTTGTTTAATAATTTATGCAATAAATTGTGTGTTGGTGTGTATGAGGCCGGAAATGGCCATGGAAATCGATTTCAAAAAGTGAAACAAATGTTTGATGAGTGGGCTACCCACGGACAGCCCACTTGCTCGCTTTTGCAAATAATCCGGTGTTTGTGTAAATGGACCAAAAAACGCCCATGTGTTGGGTGCTTGAAACTGATGAAATGCAATCCGCTTGAGTCAGGAGTAGAATTAGTCGGCTAATGCATGAACTTTGTGTATTAACTCCGAGGTCAAAATTATATGGAATATAATTGTGTGTGTAGGTCATCGAGATGAGTTTGTGACAGCCCATGAGTTAATTTAAGGATGGTTGACCAAAACAGGTATATTGGTAAATTGTGTTGAAATTACATGTAACATGTTGTATGTGATTTAAATATGTTAATAGATATATATATATAGATATGGTATATATATATATATATATATATATATATAAGTATATATGTATGGGAATATATTAGCGTGAATGACATAAAATGGCATAATGTATCTTCATGCACCTAAAATCTAGAAATTAGGTGTGAGTGCATGACATGAATTTTCTGAAAACAGAAACATGGTTACAAAGGAATTTCAATAAAGATGATTTTCTGAATGGGGTTGGGAGACTGGTCCAATGCATCATTTCTACGAGGACCATGACTGTTTCGGGAAGTTCTCCAATACATTCGCCTCGGAGGGTAGTCCAATATTTTTACCGAAACTCGGTAGTGTATTTTCAAGAACAACAAGTTTTGTTTTGAAAATGATATTTTTCTCATACATGGCTTAGGCAAGTGTGAGGAAGTTGGTGAGGACTTGAGACATGGGAACGAGCATTTAGACATTCAAGTAGGATCACGAATTTACTTGAGTGTGTGTTTAAATTGGATCATCGTATACGATTTAAAGTGCTAGCAGAAAACCATTTGGTACGATTCCATTACCGGGCGATAGCTCACCCTATCGATGGAATATCATTTCGTGCAATGGAGCGTTTCGAGAAGACTACCATCTTAGGAGGTTTACTTGAAGAAATGAAGCCGTGGCTTCATAAAATTTCGAATAATATGTATTAGAATTGTAAATTTTAATATGTATTTATATTAAGAGTAATGTATAACTCTTGAACTATTGGAATATAGTTGGGTGTATTTTGATGAGTATTGGTGTATGATGAGTGCCTGAAACACTCATAGTATACCCACGTCTTTCTTAGGTTTTTAGCGATATTTTTAAGGTTAAATATGTATTTTTCCAGCTTGATATCTGAGTATGACTGATTCGGTGAATGCAGGTGCAGATAATGTGAAAAGAGCAAACTCCAGGAAGCAAATGGGGAGCAATGGAGCAATGCAGAGTGGCCGCAACGTCAAGCGACGCCCCAACGCCGCTGATATCCCCACGCCGGACGTGCCCCAACGCCGCGACGCCGTCAACCAATACAGAAGTCAACAATCAGAAACGTCGCGACGTCTCAACGTCGCTACGTCTCAACGTCGCGACGTCAGCAACGCCGCTGACGCGACGGATCTCGCGACCTCATCATTTAAAGCACCAATGGTTCAAATTCGCACGGAGGCGACGAACGAGGGGCAACGCACCCAAAATGCAGTGGACAATGCATCAAGAAGTGCTCCGTGATTTGGCTGTTTCTCATTTTGATATTAGAATGATGTTTTGAGATTAAACATTTTCATTTTCTTATTCAAAAGATGTTCTAGATCTATATCTAGGTTATACAACCCCGTCATATGTTGACGGATTAAAGTTTAGTACTTTAAATTATTCGGCTTGTTTATCAATTTGTTTGCATCTCGTCTATATCTATGATTTAATTATATGGTGATGTCTCGCCAATATCAAGATAATCACCTGAATCCAGATCTGAGAGATGAGTTATATCTTGAACTGGTAGAGCAAATTTTCAATTGACTTGTGAAATAGAGATATTCCATCCCTGGTTGCAGATTAAGCTGTAACATTTGCTATCTCAAGGATCAGTCAGATAGAGATATACTCAACTCTATTCACTCAGATAGAATGACATACCTCTAGAGAGGATATCTGCAGTAAGATCACCTCTATCGACACAAATGATAAATATAATGAATAATAATATCTTTAAGAAATAATCCATTAAAAGTAAGGTGGGAGCATATAACTCTAGTCTTCAATGTAAGAATTCATTAGGAATCAATAGCGTAGTCGAAATTCATACTAATTTCGAAAAATCGTTTATCTCGGGATATTATCTAAAAGCAGAACTCAGAATAATACACTATTCCCAGACTATTATCCACCATGAGTACAATTATATTATTTCTCATGCACGTTGCAGAATGGCATTATAGCATACATTTTACACAACTGAAAGCCACTATTAAGTTTTTGCGCTTGTTTGGGACTAGGTTTAGATTGATATGTGAATAAAGCAACATATTACTCCGAAATTTTCTTTGCTTTTGTTTATTTTTACAAGTGTCGGTAATTTGTCTGGTTGCTCGTGTGTTATCAGCAGTTGTAGGTTTCAGTAAGGGCACACACTGACGAGACCAAGTCAACCAACACCTGTTTGATCCTGAGCCAGAAAGAACTTGCTACGTATCGCACCAGAACAAACCAATTGCACGTAAATTTAGCAAACATGGGTGATAAATGAAGAAAGCAGGACTGGTATCGAGCAAAACGAGCCCCGTGAGAGGCCGAAATGGTAATCATGGAAGGAATCAAGCACCTAGGCCGCGATACAGCCGATGATCCCATACATGTTGCTAGAAGAGTTTGCACTCACACACTGGTCACAAACATCGACGCATCACCCATTCAGAAAACAACTTCTCGAGCTTAAGTCAAGAATATTACGTATGTCGCAGAATATATTGTTTCATGACCACCCCATGAGAACCCGAATATAATCGACCAACTCCTCAGTCCGCGAGCACGACCAAGTACAAACTGAGCACCGAGGGAGGCACTCATGTCGAGGCTTTTTCCACTCACTCAGTGATCGAGTTCGGGCACCGCCACGTCACCCACCGATTCCATTACCCATTGGTCCACTTAGCGCGCACCCACCAAGTTCTTCCCCACTTCAAAATCGTATTAACTGCAAGAGATCAACACTTTGGCAAACGAGGGGAACTCGCGAGGTATCGGGACGATTACCAATTACATTAAGAAAGTGCCCGCATCACGTACCAACTGATGGATGCAAGCCCATACTTTCTATAATGGGTCGAGGAACGCTACTCAGAACAATGATCGATGCCTCTACCGGAGGAGCACTAATGAAGAAACCACTGACCAAGCCTATGAGACTCAAAGACACAACCAACACAAATCAAAGTACCTGATAAACTACACCAGTAAAATCAATGGGTGGCACAGATAATGAGGTCCTCAACAATCTGGTTAATCATGTGGCACAGCTGACCAAACAGTTAAATAGACAGCAAGGAACCACGAACGCCATACGCATTCAACCCAGCATGGGAGCGCGTAAACCTCGTGGAGGATGTTCACACAAAGACTGAATGTCACCAGAACTCAGAGAGAGCAAGCTCGATGGCCGAGGTTCAATCAATCACAATCTCAAAGAACAAGGGTCGTATGAGGGAAACGCTTATCGAATCAAAATTAGGCTAAGGGTGGCAATAATCAGTAACTGTAATCACTGCAAACAATCAAGGGCATGGTGATAAGATCCAAACAACATTAACAACCAACTAGTAACACCCTCCGAAAAGGTGGACTTAGAACAAGCCTTTCGTGCACGATGCTAACTTCCCCATTCATTACATGAACAGACCAAAGCAAACATGCGTGCCAAATAGCAAACCCGCGCTTGAACAATCACAGCACAACCTGGAAGTTTGAGGCACAAATGGGCCAAATGGCAAACTTCATCGATAGAATGGCAACCTGGTTCCTTACCAAGCAACTCGTGAGGTAAACCCGAGACGACTGAAACTAACATGTCAAAGCTGTTGACGCCGAGAAGTGGTAAAGACTCGAGACCAAGGGAAATCCTCGCCATGTAGAAGCAGTAGCCAGAAAGTCATCCAGTCCGGCCAACATGATGCAAACAAGAACGAATGGAATGAGAAGCAACCCGGTAAGAGAACTCTAATCAAGCAAAGGCCATCCCGCGCCCTTACCCACAACGCCTCAAGTAGCTATTACAACCGGATAAGCAATTCACTAAATTCATGGATGTGTTCAAAAAGCTATCAAGATCCCAGCTGCTGATGCCCTGCGGTTGTATGCCCGCTATGTGTAAAATTTATGAAAGACATCCCTGGTCCATGAGAAGATTATTGATTTCAAACATGAACCCAACCAGAACGCGCGCTGCTACTGCAGAAAGTCGCAAAGCTCAAGGACCCAGGCAGTTTCACTATCCCTTGCACCATTGAAAATGCTATCTTCGAGAGAGCCCTATGTGATTTGTTGTCATTAATCTTAGTGCCCTTATCCATTTTCAAACGCTTAGATTAGGTGAGGCCCGCTCAACTACACACACTTCACTGCGCATTTATCTTGAAGCATCCGGAGGGATAATAGAAGATGTCTAGTAATATCATGTTTATCTTTCCAGATTCATTGTTTTGATAAGGAGGAAGATAAAGAAATACCCATAATCTGGCAGAACTGCTTTTTGAACAAAAGGAATGACTTGATGTCTCAGAGGAGAACCCAAATTCAGAGTACAAAGAAGATGCTTGGTTCAACTGGCTCAAGCAGCCGAGACACCCGCAGTAAAGTGATACTTGCTTCATGGCAGAAATCGTAGGCTAGTGTTCAGTCGGGCGGTCTCCACCGACCCTCTTCGAGACTAGCCTAGTGGAGAATGAGTCCGAAC
This sequence comes from Tetrastigma voinierianum, assembly GCA_016808115.1. Classification (NCBI taxonomy): domain Eukaryota; kingdom Viridiplantae; phylum Streptophyta; class Magnoliopsida; order Vitales; family Vitaceae; genus Tetrastigma; species Tetrastigma voinierianum. Next base: position 572,121 of record JAEQBH010001720.1, on the reverse strand, counting down.
CCAGCGCAAAGGTAAGAAGAGGTTAAAATGGATGACCCCTTTCACACGCCAGCAGCACTTAACCTCTAGGCGAAGGAGCTACAATGCCGGTCCATCGGTTGAGCAACCACCAAAGATGGAATAAAAACCTCACCACATTTGAAGCATGCATACTGGGTAGAATCTACGCTTACCGCTGATTATCTCAGCATCTTAATCACACTAGAGGAAGAGAAGTTATCGAGGGTCCTTCGAGATCACAAACATGCACTCTGATGGTCTCTAGTCGATTTAAAAGGGATTCGGCTCTTCATGTGCATGCATCGGATTTTACTAGAAGAGGACATAACCTCATGGAAGCGCAGAGGGAGGTTAAATCCGATAACAAAAGAGAACCCAAAGAGGCCTTAAAGCATTGATACCATAGATTTATCCCATTTTGACAGCGAAGTGGTAAGCCCAGCTTCAGGTCAAGAAAGGAGGGAATCATCAGCCATCGTAATCGAAACAACATCTTACTACCTTTCTAACAAAGCACGTGGAGGATTTGTATCGATTATCGAACCAACAAAGCCAATTAAAAGATCATTTCTATCGCCGTTTTTAGATCGTGATGCTAGATCGACAAATGATCATGAATACTAATGCTGGATGGATATTCCTACATAATCAATTACATATTCCCCAAGATCAGATGAAGACTTAAGATTCATTTAACCCTGCATATCACGCCACGCCTTTGACCTGGTGGAAAACTGCAATTTTTCAATCCACAAGATGGCCATATTCTCCTATTACGGTCAAAAGACAACGATCTTTCGCTGATCACTTCAAGAATGGGAAATTCATTTTTGACAACCGTTTAGAAAACTTAAGACTGCGATCGGGCAAGATGAAGAGACCAACTTAGTACTCTAATCGGGAAAAGTGCCATTTTATGGTATTAAAGAGGGGTCGTGTCCCTGACATCTGATTTGCAGAGGAGAAGTAGATAGAGCGAAGATCAAGCAATTGAAAGTTGCCTCCACCTACTCCAAAAGGGATTCAAGTTTTCTGTGCCACGGATTCTATAGGCTGCTCATCATGATTTTTCGCAGACGCAAAACCGTTGTTCAACCTTCTAGTCCAAGGGATCCCATTTGAGTTTGATTCACAATGCTCGCATGCATTCTCGTCAAGGATAAGCCAGGTTTCAGCTCCTATCGGCTGCGGGTAACTGACTGGTCCTTCACATTGAACTGGCGTGCACGCCGACTTCGCATCGGGGCAAAGGCCGCGTAAACGAGAGAAAATCTTTCGTGCATATCATGCCAGTAGAACCCCGAATGATGCCTGCCTGAATTATGCCACTAATGGAAAGAATCCGCTGGCCATCATTGCCGACAAATTCGTGCCATATTTGATTGGCAACAAGTGCTCAAAAATACCACTATCTGGCCATTACAATTTGTCACTAAGTGAAAGATGCAAAACCCCGATTAATTCGGTGGGTCCTTTTGCTGTAAGAATTCGACGTAGAGATTAAAGACAAGAAAGACATTGAAAACCTAGTGGCAAATCATCTCTACGATCGAAGGGGCTGTAGATGATGTTCCAGTTGAACTACTAATTTCCGCATGAGAAACTCTTAGCTATCGAGGACAAGAGGCGCTCCACGGTTCAAGTAGATTATGTGAATTATTTGGTGGCTAAAGTATCCTCCGTAATTTAACTATCGTTATAAAAAGAGGTTTTTCGCACACTTAAACACTACTATCGAGTGAGCCAACTTTGGCGCATATCAGGTTGATCGTGGATATGGCGATGTGTTCCGAAGATGAAATGCACAGATTCGAACCATCAAGCCACATTCCTACCGTGTGGCGTGACACTTGCGGGGCCGTATAACGCCAGCCAAGGTGTTTTAATCAAGTTTTACCACTTACCTTATTTAAAGATGCTCATCAATCTGCTTTTCCACTGCGGACAAATGTCAACGAATGGGGAACATCTCTAGAAAGACGAGCCACCCATGCTGTGTTCCCATTTCCTCGAGGTGGAATTGTTTGATTTATGGGGATAGATTCTACGGACCATTTCCCGCATCGTATAACAACTTATACATCTTGTCAAGACTATGTCTCAAAGTGGGTAACATCCCTACACGCACCAACGATGCTACAGGTAAAGGGCTCGCCACAAACACATTCTCACGCTTTGGAACCCTCGAGCATCATCACGCATAATGGTACCCATTTCTCGCAATAAGGCAATTGCTAAGGTTTGCAAAAGTACGGGTACGCCATCGTACACTCGCATACCACCCACGTACCAAACGGCCAGCAGAGGTATCAAATCGAGAAATCAAGTCCATTCTCGAGAAGACAGTTAACAGCTCCAGGAAGGATTGGTCTAAAAAGATTGAAGATGCAATTTCGGCGCATCGCACAAAGATTTAAAACTCCTCGGTATGTCACCATTTTAATCGCTTACGGTAAAGCGTGTCATTCCAAGAATCGAGCATCGAGCCGGGCCACTTCTACAGCTAAAACATGATAGTACATCGTCGGCCGAAGCCAATCGCTTCCAATTCAGTGAACTAGACGTAATTCAGAACGGCTTATGAAAACGCCCAGATTTATAAGGAAAGCACTAAAGCCCGGCACGACAAACACATTACCGTAAAGGAGTTCATGGTGTGACAACAAGTTCTTTGCTCACTCCCGCCTAAAGCTCTTCCGAAATCAAGTCCTCGATGGTCCGGCCTTCACTCTGACCGCTGGGTTCTTTCACACTTTAAAGCGGTCACACATTCGAGAAAGGCACATTCACAAATACCACCCAACGATTGAAGCCATATTATTGAGGCGTAGTTTCTGCAGATGCGCATCATTCCTTTGACGCAGCTAGATTTAAATGTAGTAAGCGATCATATGAGTTCAGGTCCCCGAGCACATTGAGATTCAGGGTCGTCGAGCTAACGAAATTAAACATAGCACTTATTGGGAGGCAACCCAAGTGTTTCTTAAACTTTTCCCTTTTCTGAGTGCCATATTTTGATTTTATTGTTTATTTTTAGTGATATTAGTTTGCTGGCTTTCTCCGTAATCTGTTCGTTATTTATCGTCGACTGCGAACGCTAGTGAACTCGGGAGGATCCGCTTATGCTGCATTACAAGTCCGAGAGTCACCTTTAGCGGGGCTGATAGTTTTTGGATACGGGATCCTCAATGTGCACATATTTTTAGAAGCCTTCGAACGCCGCGACGCGGAATTTTACCTCTTCTGAACGTCAGCGACGCGGATACCCAACGCCGCACGCCACTTTAATTCCATCCGAACGCCGCGACGCGGGATACCCAATCGCCACGACGCCGATCGGCGCGGTCTCCGAACGCCGCCGACGCGGATCACCGCCGCCACGCCGATTATTAGCGCTTCCTCTCGCCACGCCGCTGACGTTGATACCCAACGCCGCTGACGCTGTTTAGTAACACTGAACGTCAGCGACGCTGTTCAACGTCGCCGACGCTGCATAATCCTCTCAGAATATCGCAACGCCATTCAATGTCGCATGCTATTCTCGTTTTAAGGCCAAAATAGGCCATTTTGCTCTTCACCTCGCGCACTCCCTCGCCCGAACCCCAAGACTCCATCCGCTCCGTCCTGCCGAGCTCCCTATCACGCCGGCCGGAGGCCCCTACATTGCACCTGACCACCCTCTCGTGCACCTCGCAGTCACTATCACACACCGTTCCGGAGCATCGGGTTCCTTGTTACCCCGTACGCACACCAATAATCGTTCCTGCTCTAGCAATAGCTGTAGTCATCTGAGTGGTTACCATTGCTTTAGTAGTTGGTCTAGGGGTCTTTTAGTTTTACGTTTAGGGTCATATTAGGTCTATTTTAGGGTTTTGATTCCCATTTAGGGTCGTTAGTACACTTAGTAGTTTTGGTTTTTTTTTTTTGTGCACGCTAGGTGTTTGTTGTCTGGGCCCAGGGCCGGTACCACCTGTGCCCCACCACTGGAATCCCCAGTCCTAATACAACTGGAAAAGCAGTAAATCACATCAAGCTGGTCAATCCGCCGAGGCCCCGACCCCCACTTATGATGTCACGAGGTTCATCAATGAGGAGGGTCGCCATTTCAAGCCAAAGACTCATTTGCAAGAACCGATCGCTCATAAAGGAGTATGGGTTTCCACCATCCAGACGACTTCTTCCGAAAAAAACCATAGCGGCCAGGATGATTTGAAGCTGAGCCAACCACCTCATCCAACCAAGGATGAGTGGAAGGAGTTCCCACGCCAATCTCGCCTCCTAATGCCTTTAAGAAAGTGAGAGTGAGGGGCATATTGGTCGACTCCCAAAGGAGTCGTATCAACAGCGCTATTATAGTCTCGATCATGTCCCTCCGAGTCAGCTCGATCGGGCTTCCACGAGCACCCCGACTACCCCGAGGTTATTCGGGTCTTGACTAATGGCCGGGTGAGGAAAATCACAAGGGCCAGTAGTCTACTTTAAGGCCAAACATTTGGCCTTCTATTCCTATATTTGTCCAGACATTTCATCACGTCAAGGTCTTATTTCGACGACGAACGTGTGTGAAGTGACAGCCAAGCGTGCCCTGCTCAACTATGCCATCCTATAGGACATACCTTTGATGTCAAGTTATGAGGATGCTATCCTCCATAACCAGACGCCGTGATGAACTTGGGGCACCCTTCCTTATTCAAGCCAGGTAATGCAGCCGGGTGCCCTCGACTACAACGAGGCCCGGCTCCACCCCATAAAGCCATATCTCGTCAAGAGGGACAACCGTGTCCCGCGACCGGTGGGTCTACGATTCCCCGACATGAGCCCCCTGGACGAGGACGTGGCTTCACGGACATCAGGCTCGTCATGGACTCCCGGGCGATCCCAGGGGAGGTCACTACCCTCCGTCTCCACCCACCTCCACCACCACCACAAGATCTCCCCGAGACACCCCACTCCAAAACCCTCAATTCGACCCCGAGGACTCCGCGTGCCTCCCCATCGAGCGCCCGATGCACTCGGGATGAGACCCAGGAGCATCGAGTCCGTCACGTGATATGGAGGCCCTTCGCGGGCCGATATAGCAGACTGCGGCCGGGCTAATCGTGCCACCATTCTTCAAGAAGAAGAAATCATAGCCCAGATCGCACGCCTTCCTAAATTTCTTCCACCGCCTCCACCACCACACCACGTTGATCACTGTGAGTTCCTTCACCCTACTTTGTTTATCGCGTTGGGGACACCGGGCATTTTGTCTGGGGGGAGGGGGGTGTGGAAGTGTGATCGCGATTCTGCTTAGCTTATGTTTTGTTTTAGTATCAGGTAGTGTTTTTATTTCGTCAAAGATAAGAGTCAGGTTTCTGCTTAGTTTCGCTTACTTCTTCCATTTAATTTGATGAGTCATGTGTTAGTTTTGTTTGCGTGTTTGTTAGGGTCATTCGATATGTAGTAGCCGTGATGTGGAAGTAGTCACAGATGTGTGCCATGTTGAAAGCTCCAGGATCACTTTTGGATCGACCACTATCGACATGGAAGATCGATGCATTCAATGTTCGATGCTCCCAGAATTAGGTCGAATAGCGGAAAGGTTTAGTGAACCAATCCCGGGTAGTCAAGAAACTATTTCTCGATGACCCTATCACACTCACACACTACTGACCTTCAGGGTACGCATAGGTGCCGAGATCAACTACTAAGGTTCGACAAACCCTGGGAGATTCTAACTATCTAAGTGATGGGACACCCTATCAAAAGAGGATCGCCATCGTTCCAGCAACTAAAAAAAAAAAAGAAGAAAAGTCAAAAAGAGTCTCAGGAATTAGAATAAGTGGATCATCCAATCGAATCAAGTACAACCGAGGCTTTTCAAAGCCTAATGCCCTAAGCCAACTCACGAGCCATCGACTTCCACCGCCCGCCACGGGACGTGGCGATGGATTTCCAAACAACCCAGCTGCCGAGTCAGCTGAGTGTTCGGTGAAGTTTGAGTAAACCATTGTCAAATGCCTTAACCAACTGGGTGGGAGTCATCAATGATCTCATACGTGAACATCATCAAAGTTTCTGCACTAGGTCTTCTTCAATTTCTTTTAGTACTTGTGAAGTTTTTGTATCTTGAAGAACAGCAGGGCGCCTTTATCCTTTCCTAGTTAGCTTCTTCCAAATAGGTGAGTCGAGCTTGGGTTCGGGGGTGTCTGAATCCAGGTAATCAACTGATGTCATCCATTATAATGCCATTATTGTGGTCCTGGGAAAGGTTATCAATACCATGGAATTGGAAAAGGAACTAGTCACTCCACCTGATTTAATCCAGCTTTCCAAACAAACATCTATATGCATCTTGTGAACTTCGAGCAAAACAGCCAGCTAGCGGTGAGCCTGGCCCAAATCGATCCCCCTATTTCTCAAGATGTGCAACACTATCTTAATGTTAGTTTCAAAGATAAGCTCTGTGTGTGTCCTCAAGCCTGTAGTTCATTCTGTCAGGGACAAGAAAGAAATTAAGTTCGGGGGTGTGGATGAGTGCCTGAAACACCAGAGGTACTGCGTCTTTTCTTGTAGGTTTTTAGCGATATTTTTAAAGGTTAAATATGTATTTTTCCAAATATATTCTGAAAGTGACTGATCTTGAATGCAAAAAGGGATGATGTGAAAAGAGCAAACTGTGGAAGCAAATGGGAGCAATGGAGAGCAATGCAGAAAGTGGTTCTTCGCAACGTCACGTCCCAACGCCGCATGGTCCCCACCGCCGGCGACGCCCGCGAACGCCACAAACCAATACGTGTCAACAATCGGAACGCCGCGACGCCTCAACGCCGCTTACGCCTCAACGCTATGACGCCAAGACGGATCTCGCACCTCATCATTTAAAGCACCAATGGTCGAACTCGCACGGAGGCTAATAACGAGCGTTAATTCGCAAAGAGGACAATGCATCAAGAAGTGCCCGTGATTTGTATTGTTTCTCATTTTTGGATATTAGAATGATGTTTTTGCACAACATTTTCATTTTCTCATTCAAGATGTTCTAGATCTATATCTAGGTTGCGTCAACCCCGTCATATGTTGATGGATTAAAGTTTAGTACTTTAAATTATTCAAGCCATTTATCAATTTGTTTTCAGATTCGCCTATATCTATATGATTTAATTATATGGTGATGTCTGGCCAACATTGGCATAATCACACCGGAGATCCGAGATTCGAGAGATGAGGTTATCCAGAATCTGGTAGAGTACTTTCAATTGATTCTAGAATAGAGAGGTCTAATCTCTATGGTATCAATGAGAAGATTTAAGACTCTTTTAATACTGAAGCCGATGTAGATACTCAACTCTATTCATTTAGATAAAGGATATAATTCCTAGAGAGGATATTCAAAGTGGATCCCTCACATTATAAAAGTTATAAATATAATGAATAATAATATCTTTAAGAAATAATCTATTAAAAGTGGCGTGGGGAGACATAAACTCTTAAATTAATGTACCATTCATTAGAATCAATAGCTTAGTCGAAATTGCACAATTTGCAATTTCTTTGAAAAATGCATTCGTATATTAGTCTAAAAAGCGTAACCTTTCAGTCAATACACCTCGCCCCCGTGGATCGATATCCGTACTACGAAAGTACACTATATTACTGGGCTAATGCACCGCGCATAGCGCATTTACACACCGCGCTTTCAGCCTGTCATGGCATGGGGCCCAATAGGCTATTTTACTCGTGATATGGGTCTCGTAGATACGACGTGTAGTTTCCGCAAGTTGACGGTTGTCAATCTGACACCCCGCCTGGGGGCGTCGCTAACAACCTTTTCACCACCTATACCCAAGAAAACAACACAAATGAGAACGACCGAAGTTTGTTTCTTTCATGATCATGAAGAAGAATAAACAGATAATAACAAAGACTCTAAGTAAGTCATGAGGAGAAGAACCAAACAATAGATCATAAGGAGTTTGATTAACAATGGGAGAAGAAGGACACCGATTGATGGTGTAAATGGTGTGAAGAGCAACTTTCCCTCAAAACTGAGAAGGAGTCAAGCGCAATGTAGTAAGATGAACAAATATCAAGAACAAAGGACGGTTTGGCGCTCACTCACACTACCAGAAGGCCTGCATAAGAGGAACAAGAGAACAGTGACAAATCGATGTAGAATAAAGGTAAATGAAGAAAGATGAGCTCAAACAACCTTCCGACCTTGATTCAGGCTACAACAGGGTGAATGGACCAACAACTGATGATTCATATTTCACCGCCAGAATGGCCATCAGATGAAAGTGTCAGTATTCAACACTTTAGATCTTCGGTTTTCATCCTAGAATGATTTGCACTGTTAAAACGGTGAGGCTTTAGTTCGATTTTCGATTTGCTCAAAATGTGCTGAGAGTCGCTTGTCGACACTGTAAAAACTAAAAGTGAAGTGTGAAAAGGTAACTTCAAGGCTGGGTCACTAATACAACAATGGGCCAATAAGCACTCTGTCATATCCTCGCATCATGGCAAATAACATATAGTCAAAGCCATAACCTGACTCGGTTTAACTATAAAACCTAACCCTAAACCACTCCTATTTGAGTCTACATTGTAACATGCATTCACAAATTCCTTTACCAAAACCTAGCACTCAAACCTCATTTAAATATCGTAAAGGCCATCGAGTGATAACAGCGGTATTCAGCAATATGGCAGAACTTGTGATCTCAGCATGGTAAGTATTGACCATAGTAATGACATTAAATGGCATTAAACCCCAGTTTGGAAAATCGCCATAAACACAAGATTCGTAGCATTCAAAACATGAAGACAACCCGGCAAAGAACCCCAAAACCAGAGCTAGCAACCCTCATCTTCAAAGTTATGAGGCTTAGTTCAAGCATCCCTGAGTCATTATCCCCAAGAGGTGTTTGGCAGCCTAGGAAAATGAAAGAAAGAGAGAGAGGAAGAGAAAAAATAAAACCCTAAATTAAAAGCCATGGAGATGACACAAAGAAAGTTGTCAAAAGCATTTCCCAGCTTCTTAGGGTTACAAAAATGACGGGGGCTTATAGGCCACCCAATGTGTGAAACTACAAGAAAGCCTAAAATATCAAGCTATATGTATATGGAGGTAATACACCAAAACGGGGTCTGCTTACATTAATTACACAAAATTCATGTATAAGGAATTTCGCTTATGCAGAGACCATGCCAGATAGCCAAAATTCCGCTAGTTTCCAGCTTGGGGGCCACAGCCTAGCGAAATTGGTACTGCAGATAAATAAAATCACAAATTTTCGCTATGCACAGAGAATTTCGCTAGTTAAATAAATTTCGCTAGCTCAGCTGGGTAATCTGAGAGACAGCTTAAATGAAGAATTCCTCAGGCACAAAGGATTTTCGTTATATAGCCACTACTAACCTAGCGAAATTTCCCAATTTCGCTTAGGATCATAAATTTTCGCTATGGTTGCTAAATTTTCGCAATTATACGAAATTTCGGGTTGCTCTGCTTCACTGCAGCCTACCGCACTTCTACTGCATCCATTTTCATCACTTTGCCTTCATTTCTCGACACTCGCTGCATTTGTGATGGTCGAAAAGAGTTTCACCTTGGCGGTTCCACATATCTCGATATCGAACTCCCAAGGCGTATGCAAAACCTCGCAAAGTAACTACAAAATAACTCGAAATGGCATAAGTGAAACTAAGTAGACCTGAACACCCAATCGGGCTTAATCGACATGATTAGTGCCAAAGGCAATCAAAACCCATCTTAATGGGGTGGCTCAAATACTTTTGGCACTAATCGACCTACAAGCAAACCAACAATCATTCAATCTGAAGAACTCAGATTAAATTCACCACAAGAGGAAAAGAGAGAAAAACCAAGTTCAGTGAGTCAGCCTAATGTAAAGAAGATTATGAGCAGCTCAAACTGTAAAACATTGGAAACAGACAAGGTCAGGTGTAGAGAAATTACCAAGATGAGACATTCATGCTGAGAACCATTCGGCAGTGTATACGGTAGGGAGAGAAGTAGAAGTGTGTGGGAGGTACAACATCAAGAGAAGAAGTCATATGATCAAGAGCAAAGGTAACGCAGCTGTGAGAAGCAATTGATGATCGTGAGAAAGAGCAAAGACATGGACTCCAAGATGGAAGATGAAACCCGATTAACTATATCCTATAGATCCGTTTATGAGAGAGATTTATGTAGGACCTCGCAGTTGAATATCCATAGCCGATAATCAGACTTATTAGCAAATGTTCTAAAGAATACGCGATCGCAGTGTAATAGGTTTCAACATAATGACCTTGTTCTGGCTGCAACTACGTATAAGAAGAGACTTTATCGTTATGTCGCCCGACATTATTCCTCATTTTAAACATAGGTAGTGAACCATTTAGAAAACAGAGTAATAAATATAACAACGACGAGTAGCAAGAACCATGGTCCGATAGAAATGGGTTCAGACTAAAGATGGGTCTCATTATCAACTAACTTATGAATAGCTTATGAGACTGTTGGTAAAGGATCCTGATGAAGAATATGACTTCTGGCTGATTCAAACTCATCACGAAGCCCCATTAAAAACTGAAACAATCGTCCTTGTTCACTGTGAACATAAACAATCGTGATGATATCATATTAGCACTTTCCCAATCCTTAATCCAAATGGCATAGGCGTAATCCGCCTTTGTCCACTTGTTCTCGAATGTGACTGGCCACTAGAGCATATAAAGCCAACTTGCGACCTTTGAGATAACTACGCATGACTTGAGACCACTGGGCAAAATTATATCCATTAAAAATAACATGAATCGGACAAGAAATCTCATCACCTGCCATATCAAAATTCTGAATCGAAAAACAGACAGAAAAAATGGAATCAGGACGCGAAAATAAGTCAGAATGCACTTGGTCAAATTCGCCAATCCACAACGATCGACGCGGGCAAAGTCAACTGGATGACGCGGGCAAAGTCAACGGCTAACGCGGGCGAGCAGCGCGCACGTCACGCAAGAACGCAATCGGAGGCAATAGGCGCCAGGTCGCCAGGCTCCGATCGGGGGTCGACGAAGCCCCACGTGATGCAAAGCTGAAGTGCACGGCGCCGCATGGATTTGATGCGCTCTGCGCAGCGGCAGGTGGCGACTATGGGACAACGCGTGTGTGATCGCTCTATGTTCTACCTCCGAGTGGCCCGTAACTCTGCTTTAGGGCTTGCGAAAGGAGGAAACAAGGATCAATCCAGGTTTTTTCCTGAGCAAGCTATACGGTGGTCAGAATGCCTAGATCGTGAGAGCAATAAAAATCGTAGAACCTCGCTTCTCTGATACCATGAAGAAAGACTTGAATCTTTGTATATTATATACTGTAAAATTACAAGAGGCATGAGAGGTTCTTATATAGGCTGGAAGTTATACAACCCTAGAAAAATACAAAATAAATCTAATAATATAATAGTCTAACACTGTTTATATAAACACATGTCACTTTTATCATCCTAATAGCCACCCATGAATAATTCTTGTCTTAGAAATATTCAATAAAGTACAACATAAGGGACTAACAATATGACACTCATGAAGAATGAATAAATATTAAGAAAATTGATAAAGACATTAAAAATTAAAAAGAAGACGACAAAAAGCCTATCAAGGTTATTAGAGTCAGGTTTTTTTTCTATTACATATGTTGCCATCTTGGTCTCCAATTTAAAATAATAAAAAGAATAAAAAAGGAAAGCATAATGGAAAGCATAGTAGGATCTTGGAAAGTTTGTTTATTAGGTTCTTGTTTTTTAAAATAGTTTTTAAAAACAGAAAACACCATTTTGGTGTTCTTTGAACATTATTCTTATTCTTTGAATTTAGTGTTTTTGAGAACAAGAAAAAGCTAATAATCAAACTTGTTCTTCATGTTTTCACTATTCTCTTTGTTTTTTAGAACAGAAAACAACTTTCAAAAATAGGAACCAAACATACCCTTTAGAATTTGAAGCCTCAACGTTATGTTTGGTTATTGGAAATTTTGAGGAAAATACAAGGGGAAGAAAATAAAAGGAAAAGTATAAAAAAGAAAAAAAAATAGCATTAAAAGTCAATAAATTATTTTTATTTGTTCCTTCAAATTCATTGAATTTATTTTAACTCATCAATATGAAAATTAAATAATCTAAAATATATAAATTTATATCTATTTTTTACTATAGGTAATTTTCTTTATAGAGTTTTATATAATAACTAAACATGAGAAAATCATTTGCTTTGACATTTTTTTTCTTTCTTTAATACTTTTCTAGAACCAAACATAGCCTAAGAGAATTAAAAGTATGGTGTGAATAAATAATAAGCCCAACAAAAAGAATTCACGTAGCCTTAGTTTTTATTTTTCCAATTTAATAATAATAAACTCTTAGATTCCTATTTCTTAGGGTTGTTAATTTATTAGTTATATTTTTTATTTTGAATCATTTTAGTTTGTCATATGTCAATTAACTTAGTGTCCTATTTTTTAAGTTAGTTAATATGTTAGTGGCTTATTTGTTAAGTGGCCTATTTTTTAGGCATGATTTGTGGGTCTTCTGTTAATTTATTTTGTACAAATCCTTAAATTTAATGGAAAAACTCAAAATGTGGTTCATTCTCACCCGAAGAGCATCTTCTTAATTTTTATTTTTTAGCTTTGACTAGGACCACCTAACATTGGTATAAGAGCTAGATTGTAATGGCATCGATCAAAGAGCGCATTGAAAATTTGGAAACCAAGTTCAAGGAACTCCAATGCCGATTCCGCATAGTGGAGGTGGGAGACGATAAGCTCTGGAAAGATCAAGGAAACAATCAATGCTTTCTAAAGCTTTATTGTTCGACCGAAGTTGACGTATAAACAATTATCATGTGCTATCTTTTAAATGCTGTCATGTCAAAATATAGAGAAAAAGAAAAGTCATGATAATTTTAGTTATTACCACCGTTGATTCTCAGTTGGTAAAATTAGAATTTGTTAGATTATGTGGGGATGATCCAAAGGTTTGGTCCACTAGAGTTGAGCAATTTTTCGACTATCAAGTCACCCCATATTCTCAAAAGGTTCCCTTAACTTCTTTTCAAGTAGGAGGTGAAGCCAATGAGTGGTGACAATGGTTGAAGCATGCATATAAAGAAGATAACAAAGTTATGAAGGAGGAGTCAATATGCATGGGAGGATGTGGTCATCCTACAGAAGCATTTCCCTCACTTGAACCTTGAGGGCAAGGTTCATGTCCGGGAGGAGTGTAACACCCCAAATTATACCTTGACAGTTTATAGCATGTTTCGGGTATAATAAAAGAAAATGTATATTTTTTTTTCGGAATAAAATAATGCTAAAAATAAAATAGCAAAAACCCGGAAATTAATACAAGAGAAAAGGGTAAATTTGTAATTTGCCAAAAAGGGACATATAAGCCATAAAATAAGAATATTATGAGTTAAAATAGAAATACGCCTAACTTGATTTGCAAAAAGAGAAGAACTTAAGGACTAAGCAACAATGAAAACTTAACCCAAAAAAGGGTTTTGGGAGCCAAACATGGCCTAAGGAGAGATCTTTGATTTAAGACCAAATTTGGTCTCATTTGAGAAGAAAACTATGGAGTGAAGTATAAGCAAGAAGAAGTGGAAGGAGAAGCACAAGTTTAAGGCATGGATCTTGATTTTTGTATGGAAATTATGAATTTTGTATGGGATTATGTGTATTTAGACCATGGTAGGGATTTCTATGGTTTTCAAACCTAGGGTTTTGTTAGTGTCACGCCCGGATCCCGGTCCGACCCAGTTGGCGGATCCGAACCGAAGTCCGGGGCACGAGACTATCTATATACTATAATCGTATTTGGGACTCTCATTATTCTGTTTTCACGAGAATTCATACCCCAGTAAAGATACAAACAATTTCTCGTAATAACAAAAAATCATTTATACCAAAAGAACTACCAACGGAGCGGTGTCTATAAAGTCTATACACATATACGTCCCATTTACCATACTGTTTTACAATTTCTATTACAAAACATCGAGATCGCTAAGCAAATACCGGTGAGAACTCCATCTCCCGAGTCGGCCCGCGCTTGGCCGATGTGGAATGTCCTCGTCCTCTAGCCTCTCAACACACAATGATTAACACCTGCATGTTTTACGCTTTAATGGGGAAATATAAGTACGACACCACTATTGGCGACCGTCACAAGCTTATACATATGCATCATATCTATACATATTTCTATAACTTTAATTCTTATCATCTTATATTCTCTATTGCATGTCAATCTTTTTCCTATAATTCGTTTCTATGTCTTTGGCATATCCTTTATCTATACTTTTTCTGTGTTCCTATTTTTATACTTTACATATATGGTACTTTTGTATGCTTTCATCTGATACTTTTCATGTAATCGCATTTCATATGTCTTTTTTTACCCAGCTCTAAATTTTTTCATCTTTCAGTTCTATGACTTATTACATTCCATGTCTATTACTTATATATTTTCTTAGACTGTGTATATATCATGTCTTATTTCATGTAGTGGCTACACACCCATGCTATACTTATATCATGTCTCTACGCTCTATTCTACTTCAGTAATTTGTGCTTTTCAGATACTTTCATATTTTTCTTGTGGCTCTACTAGCCAATACTTTCAAATCATATCTATTCTTCCAGACACGTGAATTTCATCTCATCTCTTCATAGATTCCGTAGAGTATAAGACTTATACTTTCTTACTATCATATCATATACTCATCACATGTTTCATGTAGTTTTCTATATACTATAATTTTCATGCATACCTTCTCTTTTCTCTACTTCTTCGTACTTTACTTGTTCATCCTTTCGTGTACTATAATTTCAGACTTTCTATATACTATATTCACAAAACGGTTCTCATGTACCATTTCATATACCCATATTCATGTAAATCGTCTATTTCATATACCGCTTTCCCGTTATACTTTCTTATAGCGATAGGTCATATATTGTGCTTTTCATCCAGATCATACATACTATACTTTCATATGATATTCATATACTGTGCTTTTCATCTTATACCGTCATATACTATACTTTCATGATATTCATATAAATATTTTCATATAATCGTACTTTATGCTTTTCATACTCTTTATCCAGTTATATACATTTCGTGTCATTGCCACTTTATTTCTTGTACTTATACTGGCTATACTTTTCTTCATATACTGCATCGCCTATATACTCTTCATGTACTCGTACTTTTCATATACTCGCTATCTTGTACTTTACTTTATTCTTTGTAATCGTTTATATTTTCATCGCATAAAGAAGGTTATGCTTCTCATATCATGTCATATATTTTATACATTGTCATTTTCTTTGTGCTCTATGTTTGCAAATACCTTAGAAGCGGATACGGAATAATCATGCACTAAGGTACTATCACCGTATTTGAGACAATGATCTCATCTCAGTGCACTGGGAAGGTACGATCACCGTACGCAGACAAAGTGGATCTCTATCCGTATATACCCATCATCTGCATTTGAGACAAAGGACCTATGCCATGTACTCGTGTAGTGACTCCTTTCGGGGGCCACCATGATCCAAACGGATCCATGTCTGACCTGCAACTGGCTTCTATATCTCAGATCTGTTATGTCATGAAGAATCGTATTTTCCCTATAGGCATGTCTATCTATCCCCTCTACCAGTTCTAAGTAGACAATCGCTTTATTACATTTTCTCGTACATATCTCATAAGCTCCGAATAACTATTGTTACTATGCGATTTGCTTGTACATATACTATCATTACTTTAATCTATATTCGTTCTCATATCTGTAGCTCCATATTATGGTTATCATATTTCTCTATAATACATATATTCATATCTTTTGCTATCATTTAGCCTTGTCTTCGTATCATATATGTAATCCTATCATATATCATGAATGCATCTATGCACTCTTGTATTTATATATTCATATATAGCTTTCTATATTCATATCTCTTTTATATCATTTATACATCATATCCTTTATGCTTTCTTATGATTTAGCTATCTGGGCGCATTTATATTTCTATCATGTATGCTTTTACTTTTATTCATATGTACCTATCATTCATGTACATGTACTCATTCCTATGCTTTGTCATCTTTTGCTTATCTCTAATGCTCTTATCATTTATGCCTTCTTTTACTAAGTGTGTTCCTAGCATGTTCCATCTCATTCCTTTCGGTATGTCTATCATATATTCATATCATATACGTTGCATATACATTTCCTTTTTCATATACTTTTCATTTACTTTTATGTTCATGTTCATGTTCATGTTCATATTTCAGTTCGTTTTCATGTTTCATATCATATTCATGTTTTCTTGTTCCTCTATGAATCTACTTTACTTAATAATTGGAATTATTTCAATTGACTCATCCAAATTCAAATTATGGCATTTTCATGCCAACTAGTCATTTTACCGATTTTACACTCGGGACTGTTTGAAATACCCATTTTTCCAATGTCTTGCCTCCATATTTGACACTGGTTCTTTGTACTCCTTTAAAGCTAAGGTGCTAAGGGTTCTTCTCCAACTGGAATCACCAAAATCGGAGCACCGAAACTCGAGTTATGACCTAGACACCTGGGACTACTCTATGTTCAAACTGATGCAGAATTTGAGTTGAACATGGCCCCACTTTGAGTGCTTTTTTGGGCCACCTAGATTCAGAATTTGACGATGCCTATTTCTAGATGTTTGGTTCTCCTTGAAGTCTATCTTAATTAGCCACTTGAATCACTCAAATCGGATAAGAAATGAGCAAGTTATGGCTAAACTAAAAAAACTAGTCGAAATAGAAAATGTGAGCACACTGCATCGATACGCCTCCGACTGCATTCTGCACAGATCGCCAAAAACGACTTCAGAACCTAAACTCGTACTGCATGTGTTCAAGGTGTACCGGTACAGGTCACCGAAAAATGCCCAGAATGTGTGTTTTTCTCCCATTTTTCCATATTTTTCCACCCCAAACCAACTCTATACTTCATACACACATCAAAACCATTTCAAATTCATCTTATAATCTCTTTTATACTCAAGTCATCTTTCAATAATTGTCTTTTCTCAAAATCTTCCACTTCTCCCAAACAATCCCCATTATGGCTATAACCCACACACAAACCAAATATGATGATTAATAGGCTCGTTTCTAAACCCTAACTCAATTACTCACCAACTCATGAATCCAACTTAAAAGAGAGGATCTCTATAACTATCTTGTGCCATCAGAGTTTTACCAACCCTAATTTCACACATCCTTGTTAGATGACCTAACAAACCCTAGGTTTGGGCAAGATAATAATCCATACAATTGCATGGAAAACCATTCAAAACTTTAGAAATCATATAGTTCCATACTCCTTTGATCCGCTTTTGAACTTCTCCTTCTTCCTTCTCTCTCTTCTCTTCTTCTTTCTCTTCCTCTTCCTCTTCTCCTCTCTTCTACTTATTAGTTCAAATGAGACCAAATTTGCTCTTATCCATGTTTTGTTAAGGCCATGTTCACAAGACAAGAAAACCCATTGTTTAAGCCTTTTTATCTGCTTTGTCCTGTTCTTTCCTTTTGCAATTCCAACTGCTATATCTTAGTTTAATCCACTAATCTTTCCACTTCCATAACCCATACTAACTTTTGATTTATGCCTTTTTATCCTCAAGTGGTAAATGACCACTTTACCTCGCTTTATTATTAATCCCGGTCTCTCTATTTTATTTCTCAAAATCCATATTTAGCTTATAATATACCCTAAACAAGTCCGAAAACTACTAGGGTATATTTCGGGGTGTTACAGTTAGGATTCATCCCAACCCTAGATTTCTTGAAAGTAGGGTTGGTAAAACCCTAAATGGTACAAAAAAAAAAAAAAAAAAGGATTCCTTCCTTTGAGGTTGGATTCATGGTTTAATTGCAAAGTAATGAGTTCAAAGGTAACAAACCCTAACTAATCCCATGTCGGCGATGTGACAGTTACGACCATTCTGCAGATTGCTGGGGAAAGAATTCATGAAAGGTGTTTGAAGTAAGAGAAGCATGAAAGACGATTTGAGTGTAATGAGGCGACACTGGAGATGAGTGGTTTTGATGAGAGTATTGAGGCTGGAGTTGGTAAGTGGAAATATACGGAAAAAGGGAAGAAAAACACACAATTTCTGACATTCCTATATCCCGTACCCACTCAAATAGTGTGGTACCGTACCATAGTGGTTCGGGTCAGACCGCACCCCAGATCGGAAGTTGGTACCTGCATCGTCCTATTTTGACCAAATATAAGATTTACCATAATCGGTCATTGCTTATCCATCAGTGATTAGCGGTTGGTTAAACTAGACTTCAAGGAGAATAAATTCCTTGAAACAAGTGCATCTTCCAAATTCTCGACTTCATTCACTCGTAATCACTCTTCCAAAAATGCAAGGTTCAAGCCAATTTCGTTCGCTTTGAACACGAGTAAATCTTATTTGTATATAATCTGAGTTTTGGTGTCTGATTTGGGTGATTCCAGTTGGAGAAGAACCCCTTAGCACCTTAGCTTTAAAGGAGAGCAAAGAACCAGTGTCAAATATGGAGTTAAGACCCTGAAAATAGGTATTACAAAACCGTTCATAGTAAAATCAGTAACTCGACTAGTTTGACATGAAATGCCATAACTTTGAAGTTTGAAGATCTGAATTGGAATGATTCAAATTTAAGTAAAGTAGATTCTGTGAGGGAACAAGAATACATGAATGATGTGTGAATACATAAGTGTCATATTGTACAAGTATATGAAATGCCATATGCCACAGGCATGGAACAGGAAACATATAGGAAATGCAATATGTATAGATGTGTTCATGAAACATGAATATGATATATGAAAAATGGCAGTAAACATGAACATGAACATGAAAGGCAATATGTCATGTACACATAATGTAGTTAAGTTATATATGATTATTATATATATATATATATATATATATATATATATATACTCTGCTGTATATATATATATATATATATATATATATATATATATATATATATATATATATATATTATTCAGAAATGTTTGTCAAATATATGCACGTGCGCATGTATTTGAATTATAAGTAAATTCTTTGCGCAAAAGTAAACTGATTTGGAAATGTATTATTGAATGACCAGCATGATGGGATTCTACCAGGCGGGTCGTCGTAGATGCCAAAATGGTATTGAATGTGAGATCACATTTACTCGAATGACAAATAGGACCTGATTCACCAACTGGTCTATCGTGAATGTATACTTCTATAGCCACATGTGAGATTGCAATATTGAATGTGAGATCACATTGCTACTGAATGACAAACGGGACAGGATTCACCAAGCGATCATGTGAATATGCGACTTCTATAATACGTGTGAAGTTGCAATATTGAATGTGAGATCACATTGCTCCTGAATGACAAACAGGACAGGATTCACCAACTGAATCTGTTGTGAATGTCGACTTCTATAGCCACATGTGAGATTGAATATTGAATGTGAGATCACGTTGCTACTAAATGAAAAAGCGGGACCAGGATTCACCAAGCCCGAATCATCGTGAATATTGACTAACATAGGCATATCAGCGGAAATCACAAAGTGAAGCGCGAAAAGAAAATGATTAGAAAGTATTGAACAAATTATCTTGCCATTACGGACATTGTATAAAGGCATTAGTTTGACAAATGGACTAATGCGTATCGATATATCCCATATCAGTCGGTTGATACTGTATATATTTGATATGGCTGATGTGAACTGACTTACTTATTGTATATATATAAGTTTGCTCACGAATATGATGCGACCTTTCATACATGTAGAAGATATAATTACAACTGTAAAAGACATGACACATGGAATGTCGAACATGATGTGATATGGGTTTGAAAAGGATAAAAACCTACATGTGTAATATGATATGAGTTAGAAGTCACATACGAATAGGTTTCGTTATATGCATAGGGAAAAGTAAATGTAAAAATATAGTGATAGTGATTATTGTTATTGGTCGTTACTGTTTATATGTTCCCACTAAGCGTAAATCTTAGCACAGGTGTTCAATCCGTGTAGGTACTGAAGAGGAGATAAAGAGGACATGACATTCCACACCAGTAGTATGAGTCATCTCAGAGATGGGTGCTCACGACCTTGTTTTCCGCGATCTCGATGTTTGTATTAGACATATATATGTATAAGTGTTTGTATAAGTAAATGGGACTTAGTATGTGTATAGATTTTGATGGACACCACTCAGGTGGTAGTTCTTTCATATATATAAATGATTTTTTGTTATTAAAAATTGTTTAGCGCCTCCGCAGTACAAGTTCGACTCGATAAAACGGATCAATGAGTCCCAGTATAGAGTCTCGCGCCCAAACTCGGTTCGGATCCGCCATTTGGGTCGGGTCGGATCGGATCTGGGCGTGACAAGGAGGGTGATAATAAGCCATAAGGACTAATTGTATGGATTTTATTTTTACCATTTTAATAATCAATGCTTAGATTTCTATTTCTTGAGTTGTTAATTTATTAGTTATATTTTTATTTTGAATAATTTTAGTTTGTCATCGTCCAGTGTAGTATCTGTTGTTAGGTTAGCGGCTTATTTGTTAAGTAGCCTATTTTTTAGGTTAGTGATTTTGTCATACGTCAATTAACTTAGTGTCCTATTTGTTAGGTTAGCGGCTTATTTGTTAAGTAGCCTATTTTTTAGGTTAGTGATTTAGCACTTGTTAATTTATTTTGTATTTAAATCCTTTTGAAGTTAATAGAAAAAAAGAAGAGAAAAATTCAAAGTGTGGTTCGTTCTCACCCGAAAAGAACATTTTCTTAATTTTTATTTTTTAGCTTTGACGGAGACCACCTAACAATAAACCTTGAGAGGTAGCTTAATTGATATAGCCTTAGGTTTTCTCCTCAATGGTCACTAGTTCGATTTCTGTTAGGGCCAACAGAATTAGGGTAGAACCAGAAAATAAAATCAAAAGGAGCATAAATATTTTCAAGGGGCATTGTAGGCAACTTGTCTTGAAATTGAAAATTAGGAGTTCAACTCCGACATAAGCATTTGCCCCCACACCTAAGAATTGAGGATTTACCTGCTCCCGTTTACTTTAGGACCTGTGAAATTAGTTAAAGTGGGCAAAAATTAGTCCCAACACCCACGATTAAAAAAGAAAAAAAAAAGAAAAGGGGATGATGAATATTGTAAAAACCATTTTAAAATTGATATATTTTATAATTTGAGAACTCGTATAAAAAACGAAAAAGATAGTACGAGGGCGACATCCCTCATATTGTGGAAAGAATCATTCTATGTACAAAGTAGGAAACACCAGCGCCGGCCTAGCATCTGAAGCACACTATTGACTAAGTCCGAGTTTTAAGCTCAACTATACATTTTTTATTTATTGAAAAAAAATATAACGTTATTATTTAATACTTACTTTTATATTTATAATTTAATATTTCATCATAATAATTTTTATTTATAGTTTTGAAAAAATTATTTTTTATTTATAAAAATAAATAATCTGGTGATAGGGTTGAAAAATGGGGTACCATGAGACTACTCGCTAAAGTACAGAAAAGAAATTAAACGAAAGCTGTAATCAGAGTACCTGGAGTACCGACCCAAAGCGAAGGCAGAGTACTAAGTCGAAGAGCGATGCTTTGGATGAGATTAGAGGTCGTATCTGCGAATCCCAGTTAGTATCTACGTCTGAAAAATAGAATAACCCACCCAACAATATATCATCTGCCGATCCAACGAGTCTTATCGAAATAGGAAAAATAATAACGGATCATCGCCAATTGGATCTCCCCCAATAAGGAAGGAAGATTATCTCAAATAAGCGACTCTTTCTAAATCCCATAGCCAAATCCGTGCGATAAGAAAATCGTCACATTAGGAACAAATCCAATTCTGAGTTCAATTGGTTGGACATCTACTATAAATACATGGTCACGGTGAAGATGCAGCACTCTTGGCAGCATCTCGTATCGCGAGCATGTCGCAACGCATTCATGCTCTAAGCAGTCTCTGCTTTGCTCTCGGAAGCGGCAAGTCGGAGGCGGCCATGGCGAAGCCTCGTCGACCCTTTAACCCTTGTTTTTGCGGAGGTGCTACGTCGAGCACAACGGATCAGCCGGTGCAAGCGATCCTACCGGCCAGAATGATCAGAGCACGCATCGACCCGCGACAATCGAGTCGGCCCAGCGACCCTTTACGCTCCGGCCGATTCAGTTGAAAAAGACATCATCGATTAGCGCGTCACATAGAACGGCGAGTTCCTATATAAATATAAGCGATTTCGATTCGCGTGGTTTCAACCCGAACCGCGGCGAAGCAAGCGCTAATCGCGAGATCACGAGATCCGCTGGCGGCCTTGAATGGCGAACCTCTGAGACGATGCGGCAATGCAAGCGTCACGAGCGAAGTGGAAGCGCCCGCCTCGTCGATTAACGCTGATAGAAGAGTTAGAACAACTTTGAGACCAGATGCACGGCATCCACGGGAGACACGCGGAGACCGGGAAGGTCGCCGCGTTCCCCGGCGAGGAAGCGGCTGCAGTCCGACATTCCCGAGGTGCGAGAAGCGACGAGAGTCAGTAGAGCGGAGGCCTGGACCCGCAATTGGCCCTGCGGAGGAGGAAGCGAGCAATGCTCGGAGGACGGTCGCGGTGAAGAACTACATCACCCTCAGCTAGGAGCAGGAGAGCAGTCATGGGACGGGGTTTAGGGTCTTGATAAGAGCTCGGCCGTGTGAAGGAGGTGGTTAAGGCGCGCCCGAGACCTTATGGACACCTTGAGTACGTAGGCGAGATCACCCGCCTTCACGGTAGGGGTGCTAAAACACCCCTTTCCAAACGAAATTCAGAATGCCACAAGTGGAAGCATTCGATGGAATCCAAGATCCCGTCGACCACCTCAATACTTACAAAAATCAAATGGAGTTACATGGATATCAGGACCACGTACGTCACGGGGCTTCGGCTACCACACTAAAGGCCCGGCCTTGGCTTTGGTTTAATAAATTCCACCTTCATCAATCTCTTCATTAGGAACTATCCATTGCGTTCGTCTCCCACTTCATGGGCCAGGGCGTCTGAAGCGAGTTACCATCTATTGACCATCAGCGGGGCTCACGGGAAAGTACGAAAGTCCTACATCTGGAGTCAGCGTGAGTCACGAGATAGACATGCAGATAGAAAATTCGCGTGCATTCATTCTTCTGGGTTAGGAGTGCGTCGAAGGATCCCGATGTTTTCCATCTCAAGAACCCTCAAGCAAGCATGGCCGAGGTGCTCGCAAAGCGAGAAGTATATAAACGGCGAAGCCCTCTATCAAGAAGGAGAGCTCCTCGCCCCATAAAGAGAAAGTCAGGCGAGATAAGCAGCGGATGAAGCTTCAAAAGACAAGCGTTGCAGAAGTATCCCAAGAAGATGGAGAAACGATCCCCAAAAGGCGTGGAAACCTCGGGGATGCGTCTTGGTCACCATGGTCGAAAGGCGACGGCGTTGTGTGCTGGCGTTCCTCCCCTAACGGCCTCAGTGTCACAGGTCCTACATGAAGTACGGAACGAGCAGTTCCTGAGGTGGCCAACTCAAATGAAGTCGGATCCCATACAGGGACAACGCACCAGAATGTGCGAGTTCCACTAGGGACTATGGACACCCTTACGGACAAGCATATACATCTAAAGGAAATAGAATTACTTAATACGGCGCGGATACGCAGGCGTTTCATATCTCAGAGGGGTGGGCTGAACCGGGCCAGAATCAAACCGAACAAGGCTAACTCAACAGCGCCCGTGACGGCGACTTCGGCACCCGACAACCTAGGAGAAATCCATGTGATCTCGGGAGGTTCGCGGAAGGAGAGTCTAGTTATTTCGGAAGGCCCTGCGCTGACATCGAGGTCGGGAATAGAGGAAATACAAGCGGTATCCAAATTGCCGCGGCTCGACACGTCCATCACATTCTCTGACTCAGATCTGGAGGGATGCCAACACCCCCATGACGACCCATTGGTGGTTCGCGCAATCGTGGCCAACAAAACAGTTCATCGGGTTCTAATTGACAATGGCAGTTCCGCTGACATCATCTTGCGTCGAGTCGGAGTAAAATGGGCGTTAGGAGAAAAGCGGAGCCGATCAACACATCTACCGGGGGTTTTATGGGAAAGGTATTACCTGCGGGCTCGATACAAGCCCGGGTGCTCCTGCAGGAGGCCCCTTGCCGGGCAACCTGTGACGGATTCTCGTCGTAGTCTGCCCATTAGGCACGTATGTTGTTAGGAATACTCTCAAGCGATAAAAGCCATCCCCTCCGCATACCACATAATGATCAAGTTCCCAACCACACACGGAGTGGGACTGGTTCGAGGAGATCAAAGGGTGGCTAGAGAATGCTACACAACATCCATGAAGCAGAAAGTAGTCGACAACGTGAATGTGGACGAGCTTGACATGCGTGACGAGGTGCTCACCCGACCCGAGCCCTCAGAAGAGCTAGAACCAGTATCGCTGGATGACGACCCGGAACATCTCGCCTATATCGGCTCCAAGCTAGCGGAAGACCTCAAAAGCCTCCTTACTCAGTTTTTGAGACAAAATAGAGACGTCTTCGCATGGAAGCAGGCAGATATGGGAGGAATTGACCCTACAGTAATCACTCATAGGTTGAACACCAGCCCGTCTTTTAAACCGATCAAGCAAAATCGAAGGAAGCTTGGCGAAGACAAAGCCATCGCGAGGAGGTTGGCAAACTCCTCAAGCGAGGCTGTCGGGGAGGTCGAGTATCACAGGTGGTTGGCTAACGTCGTACTCGTCAAAAAGCAAATGGCAAGTGGCGACTCTGTATCGACTTCACTGACATAAACAAAGCGTGCCCAAAGGACAGCTTCCCTTTGCCAAGGATCGACCTCATCGTGGACGCTACGGCCGACCATGAACTTCTCAGTTTCATGGACGCCTTCTCCGGCTACAACCGGTCGGCGCGGACCCGGGCGGCGAAAAGACCTCATTACGTCCGCGACCTGAGGAACTTGTGACATCGTGTGATGCCCTTTCCGGACTCAAGAATGCGGGGCCACCTATCGAGAGGTTAGTGAGCCAGAATGTTCGAGAAAGCAGATAGGCGACAACTATGGGGTATACATAGGCGACATCTTTGGTAAAATCCACCCTGGCCAAGGCTCCACATTGCTCGCCTCCATTCGGATCACGAGAAATTATAACATGAAGCTGAATCTGGCCAAATATGCCTTTGGGGTGTCAGCCGGTAAATTCCTGGGTTTCATAGTCAATCACCGAGGAATCGAAGTAAATCCAGACAAAATAAAAATTTGGCCAACCGACATGCCATCACCATCAGTATAAGGGAGTCGGCGACTAACAGGAAGGATTGCGGCCTTAAGCCGATTCGTATCCAGAGCGAGTGACAAGTGCCAACCTTTCTTCAAAGTCATGAAGAAGGCCTTCCAATGGGATGCGAAGTGTGAAGAAGCATTCACAGCATTAAAAACATACTTGAGTTCTCCGCCCATTCTAGTAAAGTCACATTGAGGGAACTTCTCCTCTGCTTATACTTAGCGTATCGGACTTCGACGGCGCCGTCCTCGTCGGAGATAAAGCGAAGTCACATTTAGTTTACTATTGCGGTAGTACTCTAAGGGCTTGGAGGAAGTACCCAAAGATTGAAGAAATTAATTTTGGCTCAGTAACTTTGCAGCTTTCGGAAGCTCTGCCATATTTCAGGCTCATACCATTGAAGTTCCAGCGAATGGCCAGATGAAACAAGTGTTGCATAAACCGAGAGACCTCCGGGAAGGGCATTGAAGTGGGCCATGGTAGCCCGAGTTCAATATCGAATCTGAATAAAAAGCGCAATAAAGGGCAAGTCTTGGCCGACTTCATCATAGGTTTATATCGGTAGGAACCGCCAAAGGATGCCGGCGCGGCCGACCTCTCCATGACTCTACGTAGATGGGCTTGAGCGCAGCGAGGAGTGGGGGATTATCACTTCCCCGGAAGATGGGCAGTGATGCACTCGGTTGGGTTCCATACTTCCAACCATGAAGCGGTACGAGGCCGTCGCGCGGGCCTCAGCCTGTGTCGTTAGATGTCGACCCATTTAAGTGCAGGTGACCAATTTGGTGGTCGGACAAATAGAAGATACCTACGAGGCCAAAGTGAAAGGATGATTCTATACCTCCCGAAAGTTCATGACATATTGAAAAATTCGTGTTGGTTGAGGTCGAGCATGTCGGAGCGGAGAACTCGGGCCGTGGCTTTAGCGAAGCCTTTAACCACGACCTCACGGGAAGACCTCGGCAAGTCGACACACAGCCGAGATACACTGGCGGAACCACCGATCGATCTCTATGGCGAGGTGGTTGCCCAGGTCGGGTCCAAGCCGACTTGGATGGAGCCCATTTGGGATTATATTATGAGCGAGCTGCAGGGCGACCGGCGGTTGGAATAAGGGGCGAGGTGCGCTGGGTTTACGATCACCGAGGAAGCCTCACACAAGCGAGGATTTTTCACACCTCTTTCCTTAAATGCATCGCGGAGAGACAGGAGTATGTCTTGAGAGAAGTACGAGGGCGTATCTTGGGAATCATATCAGACTCGGCATTCATAGAAAGTCTTGAGGCGGGGATACTACGGCTACAATACTCAAGATACTGCCAGGCCTAGTCCAGAAATCGAGAATCTACCCGAGAGCACGCCAAAATCTCACGCCTCCCATTAGAACCCTTAATTGATCACAGAAGCCCTGGCCTTTCAGTGGGGTTTGGATATCGCCCGGGACCTCCACAGTGGTAAGGGTCGGTGCAAATTCATAATGCGTCGCGATGGTGCTTCATAGTGGGCGAAAGCCAGAGCCTTTACCCACAATTCTGAGGCGGAAGATCGCAATTTTGTGTGGCGAGCCATCATATGCGGAGTTTGGTATCAGAGCCTGGTATCGAGACAACGAACTTGGAGTTCGGCAGCGCCCAGTCGAGAGATTTACGTAGAGCTGGAATTAAAGTCTTCTCATCTCGGCACACACTGCGTCAGCGGACGGACGAAGTCACTATGTCAAGGAACCCTTAAAAGCGCCTTGAAGACCAAATTGGAAGACCTTAAAGGGGTGGGTAGAATACCTCCAGAGGTATTATGGGCCTGGGGCGACCTGAAGTCGGCAACGGAAACCTAGGCCCCGCCTGGCCTTTGCCTTGAAGCGTGCTTAAGTTGAGGTTGGAATAAAGTCTCCTAGGATCGAGTTAGCATCAGTCGAACACAATGACGGCTTCTTCGTCTAAATTTAGATCCTCCTAGATGAAAAGCGCGATAAGTCCTAAAGCGCATAAGAGGACTATCATCAATAAAGGAACACGACGAGGTACGCAACAAAAAGTCAAACCTAGAAGCTACATGCCTGGGTGATTTAGTCTTAAAGAAAACTCCCGCCATCAAGGAAGAACCGCGTGATGGAAAATGGGTCTCAATCAGCGTCCTACATCATGATCTCTCGAGTCACGCCGGGCAATTATGAGCTCCGCACAGAGGAAGGAAAATCTTACAAAGATACATGGAATGCAGAACATCTTAAGTCGCTTACCAAGAAGCACGGCTTATAAGGTTAAAATAGCCTTGTTAATCCTTAGGTGACGAAATGAAATGCTCATTAATTATGTCATTTCACGCCCAAACATTTCATATATATAAAACTAAAAAGGTACAATGAGAAGTTCATAAAATTCATAAAAGGAAAAGTTTCTCTCATTTCAATCGAATCACATTCAAGCATAATCGTTGGTTTCATCGACATCTTGAAAGCATCTGAAGACAAACAGCTCCCTAAAAAAAAACAAAAACAAAAACAAAAGAAGCGGAGGCAAGGAGAAAGACACGAAAAGAAGGGAGAAAAGAAAAGATGAGAAGAGGGAAGGAGGTGTGGGAATGATTTCAGACTCGAGAAAAGGAAATGAGTAAGAAAAAAGGAAATGGGAGAAAAGAAAAGAGGAGAAAAAGAAAAAGGAAAAGGAAATGGGAAAAAAGAAAAGAGGAGAAGAAGAAAAAGGGATGGAAAGAATTTATGAAAGGAAAGAAGAAAAAGAGAAGGAGATGTGGAAGAAAAGATGAAAAAGAAGAAGAAGAAGAGAAAGAGAAAAAAAAAAAGAATAGAAAACAGAGAGAGCAGCGCAAGAGATGCACCACCCTCTCTAGACGCATTCCCTAGCATAAAGCTAGGGAATAACATGACTCCCATAAAGGGGAGACTAGGGAAAAACACAACTCCCACAACGTAGTCGACATGACCGGGCCTCCAGACCTGTGGATCCCCGTGAAGATCGACCAGACTTCGATACTTCCATCTCACACAGATCAACACGTACCACAAAAGCCAAAGTATTCAAAATGTAAACTCTTTAGCGATGAAGCCACCATTTATAAGAAGATCAAGGCCCTTGGAAACCCGTGTGAACGCTTCAAATTCTCCATAAATCAGTATTAAAGATGCTCGCACCTTTCCAAGAAATCAGAAGTCGAAAAGCCTCACCCCTCGAAGCTTCAACAACTCAACTTTGACGAGCTCATCTACTCGCCAAGACCACCACGTTGCCTCAAGAGTCGACTCACCAAAGTTACATTGTTATTCACATCGCCACTGACCGGAACGCCACCATTGACGAGCCTCATCTACTCCGCACAGCCACGCCTTAGGAGTGACCCGCCTCAGCTACATCGCCACTCTACCGAACGCCCACCACAACGAGCCTCATCTACTCGCACGTGCCACGCCTGCCTCGTGAGTCGACTCACTCAAGCCACATCACACTCTACTGAACGCTACCATCGACAGTCATTCACTCAGACAAAGCACGCCATCAGAGTCCGACCAGCCAGCTACATCGCCATCTCGGCCATCGCCATCCCGCTGAACGCCACCATCGACGAGCCTCATTTACACCGCACAGCCACGCCATTTTAGGAGTCAGACCATCTCAGGCTCCATTGCCACTTTGCTACATCGCTGATCACTGAACGCCACCATCGGGACGAGCTCATCTGCCCGCACGTGCCACGCCGCCCGTGGAGCCCGACCACCAGCCATTGCCATTCTACATCGCCACTGGGCCGGAACGCTCACTGGGCGCCACAGCGCCAGAGCCAAGCAACCACTTTGACGAGTCACCCACTCAAGACCGCCACGCTACCTCTCGTGAGTCACCACCAGTTACATTGCCACTCTGGGCCATCGCCACTAACTGGAACGCCACCAAGGCCCCGTAAAGACTGGGAGCCCAAATGCACCACTTCGACGAATTCGCCACTCAAGAAATACGCTACCCGAGGAGTCGATCAACTCCGCACCACGCCACTTCTGGGCCACATTGCCACTGCAATACGCCTGAGCCCAAGAACCACTTTGACGACCATCCAGCGTGTGCCGCCACGCGCCTAAGGAGCGCCTGGGCTTCAGGTGAACTCACCTGAAGACCCAACAACTCACTGACAAGCTCTTCCCATCAATCTCAGCATAAATAGCTCTTCCCCAAAGAATTCACATGGACGAGCTCACCCAACTATTCAGACCGACGAGCTCTTCCCATCAATCCGCATAGACGAAGCTCTTCCCAAATGGCTCATACGGACGAGCTCTTCCCAAAGAAGCTCACATGGACGAGCTCGCACTCCAATCGGGGGGTCAGATTGACGAGCTCACCGACGAGCCCAAGAATTAAATCGGCGACCCCAACCAGCCTACATAAATAGCACCATGAATCAACTCTACTCACGCAAGTCACTTGGCAAGAGGTCACCGCTCGCTGACAGCCTCCCAAAATAGTCAAATTCCCATGAATCAACTCTACTCATGCAAGTTAGCCGATGGAGGTCAACCGCTCAAGTTGACGAGCTCTCCCAAAATAGTCAGCAAACCCATGAACTCAACTCTACTCATGCAAAGTCACTGACGGAGGTCGCCCGCTCAAGATGACGTAGCTCACCAAAATAGGTCATGCCCTAAGGAATTGATCGCCAGTAAAGACGCTCAACAAAGACCAGCAGCTCAATTTGACGAGCTCCGCCTATACAAAGCATACAAATTCTAGAATTCCGCCACCAGATAAATTAACCCACAAAGCCATAAAGGATCAGCTTGACGAGCTTAATTGCTCAACTCAGACCCTCAATTCGGGCCATAACGATTCATGAAGAAAAGCGAAAATACTATATGAGAATGCATTTATAAAAATGAATATTATTAAAGCGAGGGCTATGATATGTCTCGCCCTGTGCCCTAAGAAAAGAAACAGTGAACATAAAAGAAAAAATATAAAGTCGACTAGAGATGAGCAGTGAACTCAAAGGCCACAGAGGAACAGAGACGATGAAGGAGGGGGAATGGGCCTGAAGGAATATCCGTTTCAGAATAATTTGCAGAGAAAGACTCCTCCGCCTCCGTCACTGGGAGATCGGGCTGAAGTCCAAGTCCTGCAGACGAACGGCCTTCACGAAAAGCGAGCCACCCAGAGGCCCACCGAGCAATCGGCCATCCCCAATATGCTAATAACATCATCCCTCTAAGCAACCAAGGATATTTGGCCGGTGAAGATCCTCAAAGAACCCGCGACACTTCTCATCCAATAGTCCGCCGAATTTACAGCTCCGAGGCCTCACGACGAGTCACGCCTAGCACTGCCTCGAGGCTCGCCACGAGCCACGCTAGGTCAAGGCGCATTTTATCACACAGGTCGCCATTGGCCGCACGTAGTTCCTCTTTGAGACTTCAGCCGCCTTCGATCGTGGATTTAGCTCATCTTAACCGTCTGGCTCAGACTGGAGGATCCGCAACTCCATCCTGCCCTCGACCGCATCATTCAAACGCAACCCGAGCTCAATTCCGAACCTTCCGAAGCTCACCTTCAACCGCCGCCGTTACTCGAACTTCATCCTCTCTACTTTCCACCCGGCACGAGCCGATGCAGATAAGCTTTAGATCAGATTTAAGTCTTCCACCTTCTTCGCCATACCGTCAGGCCCGTTCTGCAGCTCTATCCATCGTAAGAAAGAGAGTCGCCTTCGCCTTATAAACTGAGCGATTTTTACATGTTGCTTAGTTTCGGGCCTTACTCCATTGCACCCTTCCAAATGAGTGGCTACTCGCACATTAAACATGAAGTTAACATCCAACACGGATCACCCTCGAAACAGACATTCATCGTGATACAGTGGACTTACCGAGACAACCCCCTGAAGGGATAGAGCCAGAGTCTTCACTAACGGGCAAACGCCGACCTCCCAAGGTCAGAATCCTTAAGGACGGACGAGATTGCACCTGCCGCAAGTTCAGCATTGAGGAGCAAAGAATCCTCATCTTCGCCAACTTTTGATTCCGGATTTTTCCCCTTCAACTCTTCCACCCTTCGAGGAGGTGGGCCTGA
This sequence comes from Tetrastigma voinierianum, assembly GCA_016808115.1. NCBI lineage: Eukaryota > Viridiplantae > Streptophyta > Magnoliopsida > Vitales > Vitaceae > Tetrastigma > Tetrastigma voinierianum. The sequence goes on along the minus strand of JAEQBH010001720.1, from coordinate 540,601 downwards.
AGACTCTCCGGGCTGGGCTGATTCCGCATCTGCACAGGCATAACCGCCAACTACCGTCGACGGCTCCATCCAAGAGACTTTTCATTTTGGCGCAGCTGGCGGGCGTAGAGTTCAGGATCACAGAGCTCCCCACAGAGCGATCGCGCCCACTCCTGCCAGCAAGATAGCTGAGATGCCCCCCCAATTTCTGAACCTTGACCGAACCGCCGATCTTTCCTCGTTGATTCGATTTTTCCGCTTTCGCACCCGGCTTCCTGACAAATACCTTAACTGACCAAAATCTCTCCCCTAGTAGGAGTTGTGACACCCCAAAACCCGGGGGTCCGTTGATCACCCGCTAACTCATGGACATAAGGGATGTCTGCTACCCGACGCCACTTAAAATCGGGCAGTCCCTTGTGCCGGGAGCTCTATCCAAATACATCACCTGATTTACCGTCCCAATGTACCTAATATACAATATATATCCAATATGGCCACTGGGCCCATAAATGACTCAATGTACATGCTAACTATGAAACCAACGAGTATAATTCCAATAGTTACAAGAGTTAATATTTTCACTTCATGAAACAATACATATTAAAGCCAATAACAATATATTAAACAATACAAGAGTTCTAATACATGTACAACCACCTCAAAGCCACATTCCTAAGCTCCAGAACTAAGCCCCAGATCTGAGCCGCCTCTGACGCTCCCTGCATCAGAAAAGGGGTCCCACGATCGGGTGAGCTGAAAGTTTCGTAGGAGAATCGCCTAAATGGGCTACTCACCACCTAAGTGCAAAGCGGCAATGTTCCAAAAGCAAACACACATTCAAGCAAATACATGATCCTACTAATGTCTACATTTAATTAAACCCGATCCCGAGTCCTCACTCCACTCTCTCAGCCACACTCCCGCCTAAGCCTTGTAAGGAGAATTATTGTTTTATTTGTGGACTACCCTCCGATGTTATAAATTGTGACCATCTCCGATGTTATATTTAGTGGACTATCTTCGAGATATATAATTCCGGTCGCTTCCTACGACGATATATTATTTGCTCGGACTACTCCGATGAATATATATCAATCGGTCGCCTGGGATGGTTGATATATTATTTGTTTGTGGACTACCCTCCGATAATTAACATTTTTAGACTAAAAACTTGTTAATCGACTCAAACATGCATATACACTGGTGATACTTATTACCAAAGGACTATTGTCTAATCCTCGCAACGCCAGCATATAAAACTTGTTACCTTTCAATATAGATGCAAAGGTTATGATTAATAATTACCAAAGGACTATCCAATCACTGCAACTGCGCCATAAAACTTGTTAATCAAACTAAACACATATACGACTTAGTATTAACAGTTACCAAAGCGATTCATTGTCTAATCCAAGAATCCGCGCCCATAAAACTTGTTAGCCTTCAGTCATGTGGCAAGGTTATGACACTATTACCAAAGGACTATTAACTAATCCTCGGCAACGGCACCATAAAACTTGTTAATCGAACCAAAACACATATACGAATTTATGACACTATTACCAAAGGACTATTGTCTAATCCCCGGCAACGGTGCCATAAAACTTGTTAGCCTTCAGTCATGTATGCAAGGTTATGACACTATTACCAAAGGACTATGAACTAATCCTCGCAACGGCGCCATAAAACTTGTTAATCGAACCAAAACACATATACGAATTTATGACACTATTACCAAAGGACTATTGTCTAATCACTTAACTGCGCTGGGCAAATCCTGTAAAGTAGACCAATTTGATGTGTATATGTGAAATATGGTCTAGGGAGGAATGGTAAATACCAAAAATCGATTCAAACAAAAGTAAGTATACCTAAAAATCGAAATGAAAAGTATTATTTAACACTAACCCATTTCTGCAAGTGCACCCGCCATACACAAAGTGGACTCAGTATCCCGATATCATACTCCACGAGATCGAGGTTCTAATTGGAATTCTGATCACCCCGGACATAAAGGCTCTCACTATTAGGCACTGGCAGATGTCGACAAAATCAATTTAATTGAAACAAAACTGATTTAAAACTAATCCTAAAATCTACCAAATAAAACAACTACTAATTCTAAAAAGGTATGAAGAGAGTCACTAGGATGGGGATAATTATTTACAAAACAGCTTTGCATTTCCTTGAAAGTGCAACATTTGTGAGTTGAATACCGGATTGTCCAAGAGCAATGTAGTATAGCTTCGATTTCTCCATACACCATACATTTCACTAGTTAGAGATCCATTCCTTTCAAGACAAATGGCTCCAAATAGCTACTTGTGAAATTGGCACTCTTTTAAGATTTGATTGTTTTTCTTTTTCAATACTTCACAACCATTTCTTAGGACTTAAGAATTATTACCTCCATAGACAGGATAATGCAAGCCTTCTCTCTTATGTAATTCTGTATCTCGTCCCAAATCTAATAAAATTTTCTATCTCCTTATCAGACTTTTGCTAACACGGGATCAAAGATCATTTCATCGACTAAGGAGAAACCTCTCGATCAACTAAATTGATACATCATCTAATTAACTCACACCATGAGTAAATTAGTGATCTATCAAAGTAATTTTTCGTGAGTTCATTAGTTCCGCAAGATATTAGTCTAGCATACCCCTAAGTTACCGCTCTTACTCTCAGAATCTCCATCTCTCAGGTGTCACTCGTAGGCCTCCCGAAATCGAGCAAAGATACAGCTCTTTTATGGGTATAAGCCACTAATATTCTGAACAATTCATTATATGAACTATAAATTAATTATATAAATTCAGTTTTCAAACCTACAAAATAATCGAAAAAACTGCAAACTAATGTTCAAATAATTGTCCCAACCCTGTAGGTGTTTAATGTTCTTTTACCGGATTTCTAATCATCACTAATCAAAACAAAAAGTAAGAAATGAAGAGAAATCAAATAGAAATAAGAGAAAACCTATATTTGAGCTTAAATCTTCACTCAACAAAGAATAAATTGAATATCCAGTACAAAGACTAAAATCTCTTCAATAGAAATAAAATATGCTCGAAACTATTCTAAGATCTATTAAAATAAAATCATAATGAAAACAAGAAAATGAGCAATTTAGAGAGAGAAACCTATGAGAGAAAATCCAGATTTTTAGCTTCAATCTTGTCTGAACCTTAGTGAAATCTGAATCTCATTATACAACAATCGAAATCTTCAATAGAAACAAAATCGCTTCTAAACTCCGGCTTCTCAAATCTAAAACAAATAAAAATCTACGTAAAAAATGGAAAAATGGGCAGTCTAGAGAGAGAAACCCCAAGAGAGTGGCTCTCCAATCTTCCCGCATGCCTCTTTACCTAAAACGAAAGTATATGATATGGTCCTAGGGTGAAATGTATTTTGAAATTAGGGTCAAAACTCACTTTCTACTTTTCAAGTTTCGCAAAGATTTCATCGCGATATTGCGTTTTGTCGCGACACCATTTTCTGTCCTCGACACGCATTCGTCAAGCGATATTCATTTTGTCGCGACATCATTTCCGTCATGGCTACTCCGTTATTTTCTGCCGCGATACCCATTTCCCCGCTTCGACCAATTTTCGGATGAAGAATCGGTTTTCTTCTAACTTGCCTGGGGGCCATAACTCTTCGTTTAACTCGGATTTGGGCGTGTGAGTACTGCTGGAAAGCTCTTGAATGTAGAATGCAGCCATGAGGGAAGTTGAACCATTTGATGTTCCAGATGGTACAGAAAATTCATCTTTTCCAGTGGTGCGCCATGAGACTCTTGGTTGACTCTTCTTTTTGGAAATAAATTGCTCATTTCTTGCCAACACATGCTTTTCATCAATAATCCTACAAAACCAAGTTTTGGTATGAAATTTTAAGTAGCTTTTACGATTACTGACATAAAATGCACAAAATAGCATGTGAAATGAACTCAAAACATAGATGAGTTTTGCACTCATCAACTACCCTCCGAACCGTTTTCTCTAGACTCATCTCATGCACTATCTCCTATAATCCTAGGATGTTCCAGTGCATATGGAATGCATGTATGCCAGTTCCAATACAGTCTAATCACATGCAAATATATAAACATGAATATACTCGCATAAAAATTAAATCACACAACATGTTAGGTGATTATAATTTCAAACATCAAACAGTCACTATTAATGTTCAAACACAAGCAATTCGATTCGAATTACTTAACCAAACACATAATTTCACGAAAATATTTTCTAGAATCGCTTCGAATAGTAAACCCTCGGGTTACTATTCCTAAAATCACTAATCAACTAGCTCACCTTGTGAACTCCAATCCACTGCCATTCCCTACTTCACGTATACCAAGCAACCATTCAATACACAAATCAACACAACCTACACCCAAACAGCCCATACCCACGGACTGTACATAAACGGCCTCTAAAAGTTTCTAAAAAAATTACCAATAATTAGGTCCCATGTTTTGGGACCGATCAAACGGCCCCTCACGGCCTCATTTAACCGAAACATTAGTAAAACATTTAAATGAGAGTAAAACTCAAGTAGGGAGAAAATCCTACCTCTTGAGCTCTTGTCAAAACTCACAAACCTCAGGTCCACGCGCAGCTCCGTCCGCGTAGAAAGCTTTTTCCTTCTCGCCCGAAGCCCGCCGACGTCGGATCTCCCAAGATTCGAGAGAAGTGCTCTCTCTAAAGCTCTCCAAAATGAGCCACTGATCCCCAAATCCTGGCACCCCACGTTTTTGTTTTCATTTAATGGTTAAAGAACTATTTGCTATTTTGTCCTTGCGACTTAAAATCAAACTTATAACGCACCACATGCCCCTTTCGTATTCCGATATTCCACTCTTCTCACTGCCTATTTCATCATTTCCTCTACTCATACCACTTGCGGCGAGTACGTTAAGAGTATGTGACTGTCGATCAAAATCGCTTTATGGCACCAAACGCGATGCCTCGAAAACGCCACGACCGACTCGTCTCGGAATATTACGAAATTTTACGTGCTAACTAGATTTTTTGAGACGATTCCAACGGTGAAATCCATTTCGTCATCCGAGATCTAGAGAATTAATTCTAGATTTTTAACCAAAATTACAATTTTGCGATCGAAATTACGATTTCACTTTTTTAAATTGAATTTCGGGTCTTACATTCTCCCCTCCTTAAAAGGAATTTCGTCCCGAAATTCTGAACGATCACAATCACTCACATGCATATGCAACGAGTGCTCTACCACGCATGTAAACAATCATTTAAATGTTAAACGACTAAACTACGTACCTTCATCCCTAAACAAGAAGGGATAGGTGGCCTGCATCGTGTCCTCGCGCTCCCACGTAGACTCCTCCACTCCATAGTGACGCCATAGCACCAACACTAGCCTCACGGTCTTGCGTCGCAAAAGCTGATCAAGGCTATCCAAAATACATACTGGTCCCTCCTCTAAGGTCTCATCCGTGTCAACCTCGATCTGTCCCCAATCCACTACACGAAATGATCCGGGAGTATACCGAGCATGGAGACGTTGAAACACCCGTGGATTTCTATCATGTTAGCGATAACGCCCAACCGGTATAAGCACGGTGCCTATCCTCTCAGTATCTCAGCGTCCAATGAATCTCGCGACAATTTTCCCACGCCATCGAACCCGACCACTCTTCTTGGGAACTCACCTTCAAGGAAACGCGGATCACCAACCTCAACTCTAAGGGTCGACGTCAGACATTAGCATAGCCTTCGCCGCCTCGAGTCAGAGAAGATGCCGCCGTGATAAGCTCACCTTCTGAGTAAATTTAATCAAACTGACCAAGCACGGAGCCTTCCCACTCGGCCCAACATATCATGACCGCATGGGCCTCCCATACAAAGGCCTCATACGGCATCATCTGAGATACCGCCCGATAACTATCATAGGCGATTCCACTAAGGGCAATCGCTTCTCTACCCTTATGATCCAGCACGATGCTCGTAGCATGTCCTCTAACACCGATATAACCCATAAACACGTAACCCCACACGACCCCCGCCGTGTGTATACGCCGACCTTCCTAAGGTCACAATCATCAACAATCCAATGGACTGGCCAACCTAGTTCATGTCACGATGACATCCATATACCGAGCCCTCACGGCCAACACCCAATGCGATTTCCAAAGGTATCCAAACTCGAGTCACCTCCCGACTCTTAACACTCAACCTCACCGCGTGATAACCATGTCCGTGTGTTTTCATCTTAAGTCACTCCATTCTATCACCCGACTCTAAGTCCTGATAAATCGACCGTGTGTTTTTATCTCGATTACATAATCCCCTACTTACACTCTCAGCCTCTCCTCATTTCCCGATTCAATTATGAGTCTTCATCGATTCGAGTCCTAAAGACAACTCAACCCAACTAAAGTGGTGAACCATTCTCGTGCACCCAGCTGGCAGAGTTCCTCGACCCGTTAGGGTGTGGAGGAATGAGCGTATACTCTCGGAGTCTATGGCTAACTTTGGCGCATTGTCAAGTCTTGAGATCGCATCTGCAAGGCGATCCACATCACTTATGCTTTCGATCACCTTTAGTCACACCGAAACTAGTGTGACGAAGTCTTACGCCTCTTCGAACTAGAAGAAGGCGATCGTCCTCTTGTTACCAACACTTGCATTATCCAGAGTGTTCAAACATCTCGATTTCTCTCTGCTCAGTCGAGGCGTCAACCATGAATCCATATCTGTGAGGCGATCCTCTGATCCTGCTGCGAATGGACAGCCTCGGTCCATTCGGTCTCTATGATATCGACTAATCCGAGTAAACTCAAATGTCTGAAGATTGACAGTCGGTCTCTCTGGCACAAATCGCTCGACCTTCTAGGTCGTGACGCCTCCCGATCTTTGACACCACGTGTCCAAGAATCTCACCTCGATGGCGAGGAGCTGCGCCTACGAACTTAGCATACGGTGATTGTCTCCTAAGCGGTGCAAAGGCAATCCTCAGTGATACTCATGCTCCCACTCGGCGGGAGTAGGTCGAGAAATGTCATCCACGAAGACTACGACAAAGCGTCCCGAATAGGGTTGGAACATCCTATGCATGAGATCATGAATCTTTGCTAACACGTGCAAAATCCGAAATCCAAAAGGGCATCACTGTAAGCTCAAAGTGCCAGCACATCTAAACGCCGTCTGGGATATCTGTCATATAACTGATGATGTGGCTTGATCTGAAAATTTATCTTGGAAGTAGACTTCGCTCCTCTCAACTAATCAAACCAATCATCGATCCTCATTGGCCGATCTGGAATTCTTGATCGTAACCACTGTTCAGCTACGCACGTAGTCAATGCCGCGGTCGAAGGGTCTTACCCTTCTTCTTCGCAAATAGAGCTGACCCCGTGGTGAAGTGCTCGGTCAATAAACCCCTTGTCCATTAATCTACGTAGTTTGGTTCTGAGTTCTACCCTTTCGGCGGTGATTGCCATCTATGCGGAGTCATAGAGATGGGTGAAATACAGGGGTGTAACTCAATACAGAAGTCCTGTTATCCTATCACGAGGTAGTCCAATCAAACTCTGAAAACATCCACAAACTATATTTACTCGAGGTAGATCTAAGTGCGGGTCTCACCTCGTCCTCTCTGGGAGCAAGGCTAAGCTAGCCAATAAATGCAATCACGACCTTGGACTTGTATGCATGCGGGGCAAAATATCATTCTTGTCCCTCACGAGAAATACCACACGAGTGCGGAGTCACTGCGTGTAGGCGGTGCTCTCTGCGCTCACGATCGATAACAACCACATGGTATCGATGATCCATTCAGGATGGCATTGACTCGACATGTCCACACGGTCTCAGGTCCAGCTGTGATGAGGTCACGAGATCTCTAACTGTAACCTGACATATCATCCCCTATTCTCGCCCTAATCCCACAGGAAGACTCCTGCATATAAAGGCTCCTCTAAGGTCTCTAAGGGTCCTTGCCCATTCCACCATATTTGGGCCTCGTGGCATTTAGAGCAGCATTTAGCCTAATCCTGGCGTCGGGTAATCTCCATAGCCTCAACACTTTACTCGTTGCATGAGAACCAATGGTCTACCACCGTAGGACCCTTTCCCCTGTGTGAATGTGGGAGGATGATCGCCTAGCTCTGCCAGGGTTACTAGGATCTCGACTACACTGCTATGCTAGCAGCGCGTGCGACCTCTGCCCAACACCCACTGGCCTCTACGAGGCGCTAATCAAATACTGTGGCGACCAAATTATAATTGATTGCTAAGCCAGTGCAGATGGTTACTTTCACCATCATAAACACTCTAAAATTATCACATACATATCAGATGATTAGTTATATAATTTTCATTTCGGTCTAACTTTGAGAAATACACATGCAAATAGACTTAACAACCATGGTCCTGACAGTTCTTTCTAAGTGGTGCTAAATTTCACAACCACTTGAGTTCATTTATTCAAGAAAGGTTTCATATAACTCTTGTTCATTTCCCATTAGTATCTCTAAGATTCATAGTTCATAACCTTAAGCGTCACATTTTCCAATGCGCATTTACCAGCGCCATGTTTTCCTACGCAACTACCGGCACGTGTGATCTCAAATGGTAGTTAAATCCAATACGGTATCTCTAAAGCATAAACGGCCGAGACACTAATGTACCACTCAGCACGATTATCGCGTAAATCATTTGCACTTAAAATATTGTTTTCAACATTTTGTTTCGAAATTTTATTTTTGAAAATTTTATTTTAAGAAAATTTTATCAAATTTATTTGATTTTTTTAAATTAAATTTAAAATATATTTTTTTCGAAAAAATTAGATGAATAGTGTTCATGAACCAGTTCCTGAACAATAATAAAAATTATTTCGGGAAAAATACAGTCGAGCGGATCGAAAACGGGCCGAGTGCAGGTGCCTGTGTGCTGACCAGCCTTGACCTTGGAGCCCCTTGTGGCATCCCAGCCTGCTCTCTGCCTCCTCTTATCCAAGTGTGTGCCCTGCCCCCGGCCTGTGGGAGCCCCCTGCTTGGCCTTTGCTCACACCTTGGCTGGCACACCCGAGCGCCCATGCCCCTGTCTGGCCTAGTTTGTGTTGAGCTGTTAAACTCAACTACATGTTTATGGCCACCTCAGGCTGCGTGCGATGGGTTCTTCCCAGACCTTGACCACCTCTGTTGGCCATATCAAATCTCCTGATACAAAAATTGCTTTTGCTTTCAACCTGCAATACAATTTGTGTTGAACCGCCTGCATTCTTCTGATACAGATTTTAGCACCCATTACAAATGGCGTGGCCATTCAGATACTATACACAAATTTTTTTTTTTGTTTGTGTATGGTATTATTATTTTCAATTATTTCCGGCTATCTGGAAAAATCACAATCACTAAAAAATCATTTTTTTTTTAGTTTCTTTGACACTCAAATAAATTCATAAAAATTTATTTTACCCATTTTCTTAAATTTTACCATATAAAACCTTAGAAAATTATTTTCTCCTTTTGATAGTAAATAGGTGCATAAATTTATTTTCTTTAAAGTTTTTATTTAAATTTATAAACTCAAATAAATTTATAAAAATTTATTTTCTTCCATTCTTCAACTTTACCACTTGTAAAATCTTGAAAATTATTTTCTTCTCCATATAACCAAATAAATTTAACAAAAATTTATTTTCTTTACTTTAATATTTCTTCTCATTTTCCAACAACCCAAATAAATTTTGTAAAATTTATTTTATTTAATTTTCTTCAGTTTTACACAGTAAAACCTTAAAAATTAAATTTCTTCAATTCTCATCCAATAAATTTTATTAAAATTTATTTTCCTTCATTTTTAATTCTAGCTTTATACAACACCACTCAAAGTTTTCTACACATTCATGTGCTAATCACTAAGCACCGCAAACATTTCCACATACATACAACATAGCATACCCACCATCATACAATATTTCATCAAATGCACAAAAACACATCAACCTACGTGCATGTAGTGTCTAGTTTTGTCTAGTGATTTTCCTAGGTAATCATACCTAATCTCAGCATCGAACCACACCCAGTGGTGATGCTCCTTTCGATATGGCTAAGCCCAAATCCTCATTCTCTAGGTTTCCTTTCCTATTCTCATCAAACCATAGTGGTGATGGATACCAACTTAGAGGCTCCTGGGTATTAGGTATCACTAAGCTGCGATGCCAAGCTGTGGCCTTGAACCGGGGTCGTTGACTGCCGTCAACCCAGTGAATACAAATGGACGTCAGTTTGACCGCCGCCCGGAAAATCGGGCGAGTCTCCTTTGTGGGGCTCTACTACGAATCTGATACATATCAATCCCTTGGGTCAAATATCATGCAATATCATCAATCATGAGTAATCAGGCCACTTAGGATCCATAAAAATGCAATATACATACCAATTATACCCAATAGTTACAAGAGTTCAGAAGTGTTTTACTCTCCTTACAACATATATTAAATGCCCGAAGTGCCTATGAATATGTCGTCGAAGCCAGAAGCCACAATCAGGCTTTTCTTCTAATCACCAGTCTAGATGACCGTCCCCTCCTGCGCTCCCGGTGCACAGTAAAATAAAGGGGGTCCCACGGCCAGGGGTGAGCTAAAGCTACGATGGAGGAATGCGCTCTAAGTGGGCCACTCACCCGCTAAGTGTGGTGCAGTGTTTCAGTAAACACACATTCAAGCAAATGCATGATCCTTGGGTGTCTACATGACTAACTCGGATCAGAGGCCTCTGACTCTCTCACACTAAGCCACAAGCCTCATTGTGAGAATAAATAGTTTGATGGTGGGTGAGCCTCCGATGAATATATATCAGATTACAGGTAAAATAAAATGATTGATATATTATTTGTTTGTGGTACCCTCGGAGTGAATATATATCATTGGTACGCTCAGTGACAGTTGACATTATTTGTTTGTGGACTACCCTAGATGAATATATCCATTGGGCACTCCGACGGTTGATGTATTATTTGGACTACCCTCAAATGTATTTTATATTTTAGACTACCCTCGAGCCATTTTCTCTAGACTCATCATGCACTATCTCCTATAATCTGGATGTTCTAGTGCATATGGAATGCATGTGCCGGAGTTCGGTCACGATCTAATCACATGCAAATATATAAACATGAATATACTCGCATAATCCATCACACAATCATATTTATGTATTATACATTTCATCACATCCAGAAATTGGCACAAAGCGGGCTACAATGATCCAATCACAAGTAATTCAATTTGAATCACTTGACCAAACACATATTTCACACAAAATATATTTTGAAAACAACATTTAGAATAGTAGAGCCCTCGGTTACTATTCTCAGAAAATCAACTCAACACCATAGTGAACATAATCTGTGGATTCTGACCTCATTAAACAATACATGATTAACAGTCAATATTTTGGAATTAAAACTTTTAAGCGACCCTCTAAATTTAAGTCCGGTAATAAAATCCCAAAAAATTTCCATAAGTCGGTCCGTGTTTTGGGATCGATGAAGCAGCCCCCTCCGGCCTCAAACTAACCGAACATTAGTAAAACATTTAAAATAGAATAAAACAAGTAGGGAAAATCCTACCTCAGGGTTTAGGAAAGCTCAATCAGAATCACTTGGCGTAGCTGCCCGCATTAAACGTTTTCCTTCTCACCTGAAACGCTGAAGCGATTGGATCTCTTGATATTCTAGAGAGAAGCCCTCTCTCTCTCTAAAAGCTCTCAAAATGGAGCTACTGCATCACGAAAAATGGCTTCTCACGTTTTTCTCTCCTTTGGTTTAATTAAGAAGATCACTATTCCTTATTTCGTCCTTTGTGACTTAAAATTAAATCTCATAAGACCATTCCCTCTCCCTCTTTACTGATTTGATGATACGGCACTATCTCGGTAAATCCATTTTATTGTTTCTCTACTCCTTACCATATGGTACATGAGTACACATGCTATATGCTGCTTTCGTTTGCGTAAGCGTTTCACGGCACGACGCGATGCCTCGAAAAATGTGCCAACTCTGACTGTCTCAGAAAATTATGCAATTTTACGTGTTAACTAGATTTCGCGAGACGATTCCAACGGTACAATCCGTTTCATCATCCGAGATCTAAACAATTAATTATGGATTTTTAACCGAAATTACAATTTTGTAATCAAAATTACCATTTTGCCCTTATTCCAGAAATTGGAATTTCTCGGGTCTTACATGATACCACACTGTTGTGTCTCATTTATCGGGATCCATATTTTCACAAAATCGAAGTAGTCGTTTGTTAGGAGCTTTACCCAACATACAACTTGTATGACAATAATCCATAAGAGTTTATTACAACACTCTTATACAAAACATAGATTAAAACTAGCTTGTTCTAATATAGTTTACCCGACACCACCTCAATACGTCCCTTTACCGGGACCCATTCATTCATATTTAAATAAAAAAATATGAAAATGAATAGTTAATAACCGATCCATAAGAGTTCGTCATTGCCGACCTCTTACCATAATTACATACTCGACTATTTATCTGATAATTCCCAAGAATTTAATTACAATTCTTTTTACATAAAATACTTTTTACAAAGTATTGTCAAGGTACATCGGCCTTCTTCCTGCGATCACGACTGTTCGGGCCTTGAGTCTCCACATACACCCCTTTGTGCACGAAGGGGTCTAACAACCCGGGTGAGCAATGCTCGATGAAAATTTTCCTCTGAGGCTACTCCCCACCTAAAATGCACATGCAATGGAACCTATAAAACGATCAATCACATTCCGCCCGTAAATAGCCACAATCCTATATGGAATATTTCATGTCATGCATGAGATGAGACACAAGTCATGCCCATAACAGAGTCGACCTGCTCCCTCACACATACATGCAAATGCCAAGTGTGAAACCATCACTGCAGTACCAATGACACACACATATACCGAGCTCCCACTCTACCACCGCATCCCAATGCAAGTGCCAATGGGCAACTAATCCCGAGTCAATCCCGACTCCTATCACATAACTCGAAATCTATGTGATAACCATGACCGTGTGTCTTCTTTGGGCAACATAACTTTTCGACTTATGCCGCGGGTCTCTTACACTCATACAGAACTTTTCGAATCACACTGTGGGTCTCTTACACCCATGTTCCAGGCTTTTCACATGAGGGGATTAATGGCCCCCTTCTTACTTCGCCCAACACACATTAATTATATTTCACTTTTTATGTTTTAAACCGTGAGACATTGATTGGACATCGTCCAAAGTACGAGCTCACTATCCATTCATCAACACTAATGATGGATGACCATACCCATGCACACACAACCAATATGCTGATATCCCTATGTAAATGAAATGCAGATATGTCATTTCATACTATGTCATGCTACATGCAACTGTTATAAATTTCGGATAATTATATTTCCTACATATAATTTCCATTTATCACAACTTCCATGTTAATACATCACGTTGCTAACATATTAATATAAATTTTTATTAATAATAACAAGATATTGTTTATGTTTCAACACACACACAAATACAAAAATCTTAGATCCATACCGTGGCACCTCTCGTCCTTCACACCATTACATAATTACTATGATACCAAACACACCACAAACCCAAAGATCAGTCCCTTGATCGAACCAACCTCAACACTGCCCAAGACTTCCCCAAACAGTGACAAAATCATGTTCGAATCATTCAACAAATTTCGAAAATTCAGCTCAGATCGTTCGAAAATAGCCCCAAAATTTTACACTCCGCTCCCAAAATTTGGGACTCCGAAATTTGGCAAATTCTCTCACGCCTCTAAAACCCCAAGTCATTACATGGTCTTCTTAGGCTAAAATAACTTAAGTAGAAAATTCTCAGACTCACAATTTGACAAAACTCCAAGATTTTGCAAGACCACGCCAGCTTTCTTTGATGCGTGGACCAATTTTTCCTTTTACTCGATTTAAAACCTACTATCTCGATTTCCTGAATCTTGCAGAAGTTTTTCTCTAACCTCTCTTCGCCTACTTTCTCTAATAAAAATCCTCCGTCTCTTTTGTTTTTTTTTCCTTTTATTTGACTTTTCTTTTCTTTTTTTCTTTTTTTTTTTTCTTTTTGATTTTTTTTCCTTATTTTCTTTTTTTTTTCATTTTCTTTTGGCTTTCTCATCCCACGTATTGATCAAAAGTGGGGGAAGCTTCCCCCCACTTTCCTCCACTATGCCACATGTCATCTCCTCAATTTTTCTTGATTTCCTTTTTTATTTATTTTTATTTTATTTTGCTTTCCTATTAATTCCTCCACTTACCACTTGGCTCAATGTGAGCCACTCACACAAGTGTCCCACATGGCTCATGCCATGTGTCACTCTCCTAGGGTGCCATGTGGCATCCACATGATCATGCCATGTGTCACCCGACACCCGATGCCTCAAAAAACGTGAAATTCCGACTGTCTTGGAATTCGACGAAATTTGACATGATAACTAGATTTCACGAGACGATTTCAACGGTGAAGTCCATTTCATCATCCAGGATTTAGAAAATTTTATGATTTTACTAGAATTATCAAGTTTAATTCCTTTCTCAAAAAATTTAATTTTTCTGCTTTACATTCTTCTCCCTTAAAAGAATTTCTCGGGTCCCGAAATTCCACACACATTCAGATCAACTCACATGCATATGCAATGCATACAATCTCATGCATGTAAATCCAGCTACTTAAGCATTAAATGACTTCAAAAGACATACCTTCATCCCTAAATAAGGATATGGCCCGTGACGTGTCCTCGCGCTCCCACGTTGCTTCCTCTACTCTTCTGTGTTGCCACAACACTTTCACTAGCCTTACGGTCTTGCATTGAAAAACCTGATCCCGACTATCCATAATGTGCACTGGTCCCTCCTTGAAGGTCCCATCTATGTCACGTGAATCTCTCCCCCAACTAATTATATGAGTCGGATCCGAGTATACTTTCTCGAGCATGGAGACGTGAACACCTCATGGACACTTGATAAGCTTCCTGCGGGTAGCGCCCAACCGATGCAATTATCCACCTCTCTCGAGCACTCTGGCACCCCATATACCATGGAGCTAACTTCCCTCGCTTGACGAATCTGATCACCCCTCTCATAGGCATCACCTTTAAGAAGGCGTGATCACCCACCTCGAACTCTAGAGGTCGACGCCGTCTGTCGGCGTAGCTCTTCTATCGACTTTGAGCCGTGAGTAGACGCTTTTGAATCAAATCTACTTTCTCAGAGGTGTCTCTAATCAAACTGACTAGCGAGGAGCCGCTCTCCCACCTCCGTCCAACAAATCAGGAGCGATATGGCCTCGCCATATATACCCTGCTATAGGGTGCCATCTGAATACTCGCTTGATAACTGTTGTTGTAGGAGAATTCCACTAAGGCTAAATGTTCCTCCCAACTACCCTTGAGATCCAGGACACATGCACGCAGCATGTCCTCTAAAATCTGTATGGTCCTTCCGACTCGAATTATCCGTTCGAGGATGAAAAGTCAGGCTCATAGTCAATCAGAACTCCCATGGCCTGAAACTCTTCCAAAATTGCACCGTAAACCTGGGATCTATGTCCGATACGATAGAGACTAGCACTCCATGTAACCGGACAATCTCACGAACATATAACCGACAGAATTCCTCAAATGTTATGGTCATCCGCACAGCTAGAAAATGTGCCGACTTAGTGAGCTGGTCCACTATAACCCATATAGCATCATGCCTCTGCTGTGTCCGTGGCAAGTGGGTCACAAAATCCATTGTGATGTGCTCTAACTTCCACTCAACTACCTCCAAAGGCCGGGCAAATTACTGGCTTCGATGCTCAAATTTCTTTACTGGCCGACACATGAGACTCCTCATTAACAAAATCTCCAACGTTGGCCATTCCGCTCCGCACATCATGACGAATATCACGGTACATCTTCGTGCCACCTGGATGCACAGGAAATCGAGAGCAGTGGAATTCCCTGAGGATCTCCTTTCTCAAATCGGTTAGCTCAGAAACCATAACTCGTTCCTTATACCGAAGACTACCATTTGTGTGGATGGCCCGCCGTCAATTATACTTTGATCAGAATCACCTTTAATGGACTATACATCTCTACGTCCCACCCCTGACTCAACTCACCCCATTTAGTGTGGATGGTAGCCACCAAACTCCCTAATGCCCTCTAAGCCCCGATCACTCAGACGCAAGCCAAACTCGGTCCCACAAGCCTCGAGTATCCGCTAATTCTCGCAGTTACACTAGCAAGTACTTCTCGTGACTTCCGGGATCGAGCGCATCACACTCCCATTTGCCTTACCAGATGGTAAATGTGCGGAGCCATAATCCCGTATACTCCATCCATATGCGCTCGGGCTTCATGTCGAGGTCTCACGTGTGAAGATATACTCCCCACTCTCGGTCCAAAACAATTCTCAACCGCTTTCACCATATGATAGTGACGCCAAATCTTAAAGGCAAAGACTATGGTCGCTAACTCCGCACTATGTAAGGGTAATTCATTTCACATTCTTAGATGTCCGGAACCATAAGCCACAACCTCCCTAGCCACATCAAGACACATCCTGTCCGTCCCTGGGAGGCATCACATTACATTAGGTACCTGTCCCCCTCGCTTTCTGGACCTCATCATAATAAAGAGCTGTAGTAAGCCTCCTTTTCAATTCCTAGAATTGTTCTCTCTCACACAGTCATTCCACCTTGGCCTTTGACCTCTTTCTAGTAAACAAAATCTGAGCTTCAAGGTGAAGTGCCTCGGTCTAATAAAAACCCTCATTCAACAATTTCAGAATAGACCTGAGTTCCTGCAACTCAACCGGTGCCATCCTATGAGGAGTCATAGAAATGAGCAATGTACCAGGGTGTAACTCGATGATAAAGTCCACATCCCTATGCAGAGGTAATCCCGGTAGCTCATCCGAAAAAACATCCTCATACTCGCAAACCACCCGAGGTAGACCCAAATCCTGTCTCACCTCATCCTCTAAGGTAAGGCTTCCTAGCCAATCCATCAACTGTCCACTCCACTTGGAGTTGGGCACAGTCTGGGGTAAAGCATCATGCTTCTCCCCTAAAAAGTCACATGGATACCGTCCCGTGTGTTGGAAGTAATCCTCCTCCTATCGCAATAAATGACGACTCGGTGTGCTGTCAACCAATCAATGCCAAGAATGACATCAAAATATGATATTTCCATCTCCCGAAGGTCCACTATGAGTAGAATCCCTGAGATCTCTAACTCATAATCCCGACATATCAGATCAATCCGTACTCTAGTCCCTAGGGGAGAATTCACGTATAACAGCTCATCCAAGGTCTCTACCTCTAAACCCAAACATCCACACTAGATGTAGCCATAAAAGAATGTGATGCACCAGAATCAAACAATATCTTAGCCCATAAGTGAGATAGCAGAAACATACCATGTATCCCTAACTGATCAATCGCCCATTTATGGTGTGATGGCGACACGCCCGGTCCTCATGTCTTCGCCTCGTGAACCTCTATTCCACTCACCCATACCCTCGGTCTCTCCGTCTATCTCATAGCGTAAGGCGCTTATGCAAAGACTCGAGACTAACATTAGTCCCTTTGGCTCCACACTAGGTGAGAAGGAACAAATCAGGTCTCACAACTATTCCACTAATGATTTGGATCAAGGCATTGCCCCATAATTATGGATCTCGCTCTCGTGGACAATCCTGCCTCATGCATAGCCGATAGCAATGATAGCATGTCATCGGGATTTCGACTCGCCTCGTCCCGATAGCCACTGTCGTCCTGAAATCCCCCGCGGGAATAGAACTCTTCCGCTTCCTTCCCGAATTAGAAGAAGATTGATTCTCCTTCCTCTTTGTACTAGCACCTATATCTTGGATGCTCTATGTGACATCTACTCCTCTTCCAATGGCCAAGGCTGTCCCGACCATAAAGTTCCCTCCCACGCATGCTCCAGGATGATGTGCCTAAAAACCCCGGCTGCTACTTCTCCGTCCCTCCCTGGCCCATCGTTGCACTAGTCCATGCAATGGTAGCAGCCACCACGCTCGCCTGTGCAATAAAGGTGACTACAGCTTTCCGACTAATCGGAAACAACAACCCGCCACACTCGGGTCTCCTTTCCCCTTGAGGGTCGGAGGATAATGTGCCTCGAACCTCTGAGGAGTTCCACCAGCCCTTGGTTCCCGATTACACACCCGACGTGCGATGGTGGTAGCAACAAATACACGCACATAGGGGTAGCGGTCGTAACATGATAGCCTCTATGAAGGTCTGTTAGTCCAAAGCCTGTGGTCGTGGGTTATTACTCCGCCCACCACCCCGGCATTCTCTTCCTCTGCTAGCCATCTACACGTGTCAGATAGCAATAAAGTTATAAAATTTATATCTTAGTCTAGCCCCAGTAGTGCCTGTACGGCTTGACTAATAGACTTAGCATCATGAACTACACCGTTAATTACTTTCCTTAGTGGTGCATAATGCGAACACTAATACACATCGGTTCGAACTATCATGTTAATTTTTTTTAGAACCCCTGGGTTATGTTTTCTAGCCCTAGTGTTCCATATACAATCACCGTAGCACTTATTCTTCCCACACAAATCACCACACATAGCACACGGCGTGGTAAAGCCTGAAAACCTGTGACACTATGATGCATGATATAGACCCATGCCCTTGGCGCTCCGGTACTTGTGTACCTGGGCTCTTGATACCCTAGCTGGAAGCGAGGTTAGTATCGGGACCAGCCACTTATGCATACCCACATTAGATCTCCCTAAATTGTCGTTTACCTAAGCTCTGTCTACCGAGTGGCGTGGCGCTAGTCAGGGGTCCGTTGACAACTGTCGGCGGTAGATTCCTGGTTCGGGTGACCAGATACCTGCTGTTGTGTTCATTTATCAAAGTCCATATTTTCCCCAAAAATTGGGCGGACTCTCCTTTGTTAGGGAGCTACTTGACATACAACTGTATCACAATAAATACATAAGGTTTATTACAACACTCTTATGTAGAACATAGATTAAAACTAGCTTGTTCTAATAAAGTTTACCTGGCACCACCTCAATACGTCCCTTTACCGGGACCCATTCATTCATATTTCAATAAAAAATATGAAAATGAAACGATTAATATTGATCAGTAAGAGTCAGATCACGACTCTCTTAACATAATTACATGCAGGCTTCTTTATACAATATTCGAAAGAATTTAATTACAATTATTTTTGCATAAAGTACTTTTTACAAAAGTATTGTCAAGGCCACATGTCGGCCTTCTTCACAATCACAGCCTCGTCGGAGCGCCGTCTCCATGTACACCCCCTGTACTTGAAAGGGGGTCCCACAACAGGGTTACTTGATGCTCGATTAGAAAAATTCTCTGAGGCTACTCCGCCTAAATGCATGATGTGACTATGAAAACATCGATCACATTTCCATATAAATAATGCAATCTATATGGAATATTTCATATCATGCATGAGATGAGACTACGTCATGCCCATAACGAAGTCACGGTGACTCCCTCACACATGCGGTGCAGTGTGAAAACCATCTTGGTAGTACCAATGATACACATATCACAGAGCCCTTATCGGCTCACCCGGTACCAATCTGAAGTGCCAATGGGCAACTAATCCGTCGATCAGGCTCACATCACCTGACTCAAAATCTATGTGATAACCGTGGCCAGTGTGTCTTCTTTGGAAGCGATAGAACTTGCCGACTTACGTCACGGGTCTCTTACACCATCTGAACTTTTAGATCACCGCGGTCTCTTACACCCATGTTCCAGGATTTCACTTGAGGGATGCCCGATTCCTTCTTGCTCATTAACACATTAATTATGTTTCACTTTATGTTTTAAATGGTAGGACATTGATTGGTTATCGTCTAGTCTGAGCTAGCTACCCATTCCATCAACAACATTGATGGATGACCATACCCATGCACACACACCCAATATGCTGATATCCATGTGCATATGAAATGCAGATATGTCATTTCATGCTATGTCATGCTACATGCATAATAAGAGCTACATGCAACTGTTATAAATTTCGGATAATTATATTTCCTATATATAATTTTCATTTATCACAACTTCCATGTTAATACATCACGTAAGCACATATTAACATGAATTTTACACACAACAACATATTATTTATGTTTCCAACAATAACACACAAAATGACCAAAATCTCGGACCCATATACAATAGGGCACCCCTTGGTCCCTTCACGGTTCGTCACCGAATTACTATGATACCAAAACATACCACAAAACCCGAAGACATCAGTCCCGGGATCAAAACCAACCCTCAACACAGTCCGAGATTGCCCAAAAACAGTCCCAAAAATCATGTTCGAACTATCCGAAAACAATCCGAAGAATTTGGGCTGACGTAAGCTTGATCTAAAAAATTCCAAAAAATCCATACCTTTCGGTCCCCAAAATTTGGGATTGAAATTCTGGCTCTCGACACCAAAAACCCAGAAACCGTTACATGGCGCCCAGGCTAAAAAAACCCGATAGAAAAATTCCTGCCTCGTGGGTTTGTGAAATTCAGATTTTTGGTACCCATGCATGAGTCTCGATCGTGGAATGAAACTGCCTTTGCTCAGAAGCGAAAACCTCTTTGTTGTTGATTTTCATATATCGTAGAGCAAAGTTTTTCTTTCTCTGACCCTCTTTTCTCGCTCACTTTCTCTATCGAAAAATCCTCCTTTGCCATTTTTGTTTTTTTGTTTTTCCTTTTATTTGACTTTTCTTTTATTTATTTTTATTTCTCTTTTCGATTTTTTTTCCTTTATTTTCTCTTTTTCTTTCTTTTTCATTTTCTATTTTGGCTTTTCTCATCCCACGTATTGATCAAAAGTGGGCGAAGCTTCCCCCCACTTTCCTCCACCATGCCACATGTCATCTCCTCAAATTTTCTTGATTATTTTTTTTTTTTTGCTTTCCCATTAATTCCTTAACTTGCCACTTGGCTCAATGTGAGCCACTCACACAAGTGTACAACATGGCTCATGCCACATGTCACTTTGTTAGGGTGCCATGTGGCATTCACATGATCATGCCATATGTCACCCGACATCCGGTGCCTCGAAAAACGTGAAATTCTGATTGTCTTGGAATACGATGAAATTCGACGTGGTAACTAGATTTCGTAAGATGATTTCAACGGTGAAGTTCATTTCGTCATCCAAGATCTAGAAAAATTCCAGATTTTTGACTAGAATTACCTTTTTACTCTTTCTCAGAAAAATTGAATTTTCTCAGTTTTTACAACTTTAATCACAATTTAGTAAATTGTCCTCACTAAGACCACTGGACACCTTCCCTTCTTATTTCCTGCAAAAATTTTGAAAAGTCAAACACTCTACCACATGATATTTAATATATAATAATTTGTGATATTTTATGATAATATATAAATTAACACAAGAAAGAGAAAGAAAAAAATTAACACATAAAAAGAATGTCTCTAAGTATGAAAAAGATTAACATAGAGGAGACTAAAATAATGAAATGGATGAGCTGAGCTCAATATGTCACATTGAAAACATACTTATTAATTCTGATTTTTAATCTTTAATCAGAAAATCAGATAGCCTTACTTTTAAAAATTGATGCATGTTTCCAATGTAAAAAAATCCATATAATTTGAGAATTTCCCTTCTTCTTTGTCTCATCTAACCCATTACATATCTCTCATGGGATTTACAACCACCTACTAGTTACTTATAAAGACAAACTCCTCAGAATTATTTAGTTGCATACTGGGTGCCATCTAAAAGTTTATTCTTATTTTATTAATCTTAAATAAAAGATTAATAAATGATTACATATAGTAAAAGAATGTGTCTCATGGTGAAACCTAAAAATCCATAAATCTTCTCCAGAAGGCAAAAAAACTGCACTTGTCAAAACCACTTCTGTGGGATTCTGATGCATCTAAACTACCACTCACAAACCAATATCCTCGTGAAATCCAGCTACCACGTCGAATTTAGTCGACTCGAGACAACACCGCTTCGAGGCGTATTTACTGCCTGATGGACATATGGTGTGTGTCGAGTAGGCCTACATCGGAGCCACTGCTCAGTCCCAACACATGCAATGATATCGCCAAATCCACGACATACACCCAATGATGAAGGAAACCACTATTGTTATTACTGATGATAAACCCACGAACCAACAAGAAACGATTATGGGTGCCGAGATGACATCCCACTTGATCACTACTATCTTCCTCCCCAACCTGCCTTTGGGGGAAGGAAAAGAGGGAGAGACCGAGAGACAGGTAAAAAGGATGCAGGATATTAGAGTGAGGAAGCTCTCACCTTCTCTTTTCAGGTCTCCCACCGGGCCTCAATGCACCTCGCAAGACAAGAGGCAAAATTGATCCCCATCGCAAAGAGCTGCTGGTGCCTATGTGGGAGTTTCACAACTTATATAAGCCCTACTGTTACTGTTAAAAGCCATAAAAATGGTTTGCATAGAGGCTTGTAGGGGTGAGGATTTTTGCCCCACTTAAGGAAAGATAAGTTGAGTATAATGCCAGCTGACAACTCCAAATGCATCAGATTGCCTTGGACCTAAAAAACAAATCGATTGTTTTGTTGGACCAAGATGGTTCATGAGAGAGTCTGGTTTGCATGTTATTTCTTGGTAGTTGAACAACATGATTGAGTTGTTTTGTGTGTCATTGTCGACAAATGAATGAAACATAGTTGCAGCATGGCTGAGGGCTGTTATAATGGCTCAAGGTTTCGAGGTTATCATGACAAACAGTTTCACCAACAGGTTTGTTAGTTTATGTATCATTACTCAAGTGGTAAATGATTTCCAGATGTCCATGTATGCTTGAATTGATATGTGGCGTGAATTTTATTTTCAAAAATTTCATTTTTAAAAGTTTTATTTTTCGAAAATTTTTGTCAAATTTGATTTGATTTGATTTTATTTTATTTAATAAAAAGAAAAATTTCGAAATTTTTTTTTGTGATGAATAAAGGTTCATGAACCCAGTTCACTAAACAATGTCCAACAATTGACTCAGAGTGATCAGTCAAACTGGCAAACAAATGAAAGTGCACCACTAAGTGCACAGCCCATAGCCTAACAAATATTTAGTCACACAGCTTTCGCGCCTCAGTACTCATTACTGCGTCGCTCCGAGGGGTCCAGGCGCTCGTTGTCAAGGCCTTTCGCCCTCTCGTGCCACGCGTCGCCTACTGCGGAGGACTCACGCCATGGGCACTTCTCAAGGCAGCTGCCGTGACCAGGTCGCCCAAAGACTCCGTCGCGCCGCCACTGGCCGCCAAATTAAGAATTCCTCTCACTATACAATTTGTATCGTGGACTTCACCCAAAGAAATTTCCTCAGCCTAGCCACAATACACTTCTCGGCTGGATATGATGCCAACATCCAAGTCTCCTGCAAATTTCTCGTATTACAATAACCAGATTAAAATACGCTCTAAGCTAACTCCAAATTACTCTATCAAGAATGCACTCCAGTGTATTGCAACCCAAATCCAACCCTCCAAGCTTCCTTCTCTGCAATACAATATAGTGTATTGCAATACAATTTTTCCACTTTCCTAGTTTCAAGCAGAAGGTAAATACACTTCTCACTCACTACCAGCCCTTTATATCATAATATTGCTCAATTTTTTGCAATACAAATCAAAAGAGCCTACTTCCAAATTTCGCACCAATTTTTTTTTCGTTTTTCATTATAAATAATTTTTTTCCAATTATTTCCAAATAGAAGGAAAACCCCTATATTTTCCTTTTTTTTCATTTTCGACACTAAATAAATTTATAAAATTTATTTTACTTCCATTTTCTTCAGTTCTTACTACTTGAAAATTCTAGAAATATTTTCTTCAACTCTTAACTTAAATAAATGCTAAAATTATTTTGTTTATATATTATTTATTTATATTTTTTTCCATTTAATTTTAAAAATGTCCTTAATTTCTCAAAGCTCTCCTATACAACACTTTATCCCTAGTGTCTCCATCTCAAATTTATTGAAATTGATTTCCTCATTATCTGAATAACTCAAATAAATTTATTAAAATTTATTTCTTTGTCTAGCCTTTACACACTTAAACTTCAAATTTGTTTTCCATAAATTCTTCTAACACATTAAGTGCTAATCACTAAGCACATACACAATCACAACACCTCACAAACCATGATCACACATCATTCATGTGTTATGCATATTACTACATAACATATTCATTAAATCATACAAAATACATCAAACACATGCATGCCGTGTCCTAGTTTTGTCCCAAGTGATTTCTTAGGTAATCTCATATACCTAAACCGAACATCAAACCACCCAAGTGGTGATACCTACTTGACTATGGCTCAAGCCTCAAAATCTCAATCTGCTCTATATACTCATATTCCATCAAAACCACCCTAAGTGGCGATTGATACCCAACCCGAGCTCCCTAGGTATCTCAGATATCTAAGCTCCCCGATACTGCCATGACGCCCCAAACCCGGGGTCCATGGACACCACAACCACAGAGAATATGCATGCCTGGGCATCTCGACGCCACTTCAAACTCGAGGTCTTGTACCGTGGAGCCCAATTCCAAACAACACAACAACACCGCATAGAAACTTGTCCGCCAAACAATAATCACAACATGAGTAAAACACCACTTAGCTCAGGAACACACTCCATAAAAACATACTCATTCATGAATCCAACTATAGCCAATAGTTCTAAGAGCTTAAGTGTTTACTCATACAAATATATATTAAAATACTCAAATTCTAATATGTCGTAAACATCGTTAGGTCTCCCCAAAGCCACACCCGCTTCTTCAAATCTCATTCCTAGGACGAGCCGTCTCTTATGGCCCCCTCAGACCAAAAACATGTTCCTCGACAAGGAGCTAATGCCTCGCAGAGGAATCACCTGCTGGCCACCCACTCCATGCAAGGCTAATGTCTAAATAAACACACATTCAAGCAAATGCATGATCCTACTTGAATGTCTAACCGATCCCATACCCCGAGTCCTCACCGACTCCCACACACTTGCCTAAGCCACGTAAGAGAAAAACCAATCAAACAAAGGCTATTTGTTTATATTGGGGCCCACCCTCTATCTAAGTAGTGGACTCCGGTTCCGATGTTATAGTTAAGTGATCATCCATGCATATCAATCAGCCGCTCCCACGATTGATATTTTTAGTATGGATCATCCATCGGCTACATATTTAGACAACCCTCCAAACCCTTTTCTGTGACTCATCTCATGCACTCACTCCCACCGTCCTGTGGTGTCCCAGTTGCATATGGAATGCATGATGCCAATTCCATTACGCTTCATAACACATGGGGCCATATAAACATGCATATATTCACATAAAATTAAATCACAATCATGTTATGTAATTTCTACTTCATCACATCAAAATTAGCTCACGTAATAATTGATCAAACACGAGCAAATCATTTGAATTTACCGACCAAACACATTAATTCACAAATTATTTTGTGAATACTATATCAGTCAGTGGTTCCCGCCATTTATTCTTTAAAAACACGATCATCGGTTCACTTTAGAACTGACTTTCACGGCCATTTCCGGCCCCATACAATCAATACATGAATTATAGCATAATTCATCACGACATGAATCACAACAAATCAGAATAGCGTCCCAGATTTCCCAAACGCCTCCTAAAATTCTAACACTTCGGGTCCCAAGTTTGGGATCCGATCAAACGGCCGCTCAAGGCCTCAACCAACCTAAACATTAACATGGTACTTAACCAAGAATAAAAACTCAAGTAGGAGAAACCTTACCAAGCAGTTTGTCAAAACTCCTCAAACTGTCCACGCGTGAGCTTCGCTCCGCGCAGAGCTTTCCTTCTTGTCCCGAAGACCGCCGACTGGGCTTGATTCGGTGCGTATTTCAGAGAGAAGACTCTCTCCCTCACCAGAATCAGCACCACTTTAGCCACTGGACCCTTTTCTTCCCATTCACGTTTTTTTTCTCGTCTTTGAATTGTGACAAACACTATTTATGTTTGTCTTTTTCCCACTTAAATGTCCCATTAATACCCAAGCATGTCCCTTTTCCTGCTTTTGGCTATCTTGCACTATCTCGTCAGCCCATTTTCTTTATCATTTTTCTACTCATGCTACTTATGGTACAAGAGCATGCGGTTATATGTGACTTTCGTCGCATCAAAATCGCTTTTGATAAAGACCAATCATGCCATCAGAACGTGTTTTAACTTCGACATATCTTGGAATTGTATCGAATTCTTAAAGTTAATAGATTTTCTTTTAATTTATTACTTCCAACGGTGTAATCTGTTTCTATCCGAGATCTAGAGAATAAATTTTGATTTAACCTAAATTATAATTTCAGAACTAAAATTACGATTTTGCCATTTTCCAGTAACTGGAATTTCTCGGTCTTACACCCGGCGGTGCCATCTGAAAAGCTCTCATAGTTCCAAAAGAAAACATACAGTCAAGTGTTATCACTTAGACTTCAGTCAAGATAGGAGTCAAAGTAGACTCCTGACATTTAGCGCCCATTAGCACTTGCATCGTGTCAAGAGCCGATTAAGGCTCCTAAGATATGGTGTCATTGGTACTACTAAATGACGGTCAGGGTCACACTTGGCATTGGCATGTGTGAGGGAGTCGGTGAGTGACTCGGAATATGGCCATGAAAACATCTCATGCATGATATAAGTCATTCCATGTGTAAATTACAAATTGTATAGAATGGATGTCGTACAGCATGCATGTGCATTTTAGGAGAGCCTTTGTAGAAGAATTCAACTGCATCGGGCATTGCTCACCCCGTCTGGGACTCTTCATTGTGAGTACTGAAAAAGATGGCGCCCACGCCAGAGGTCACTCTTGAGAAGAAAACATGGTTTCAATATATATGTTTTATAAAACATGTATGAAATATTCTGATTGATACATGTTGTATAAGAGTGTAGTTAACTCTTGAAACTATTGTAATATAGTTGGTTATATTTTGGTGAGTATGAATGTATGGGCCCGACGTGACAATTTTTACTCATGTTTGAGTCTCGGGTAGAAAGACACTCATTTTGTGGTATTGAGACACTCAATGGCTACATGTATTCTGCGAGTTGACGGGTTGTCAATGGACCTCCGAGTTTAGGGGCGTCACATCAAGTATGAAAGAGATTACCATATAGAAGAGACAAAAATAATGAAATGGATGAGCGAGTCCAACATGTCAAGATGAAAAATACTACTTATTAATTCTAATTTTTAATCTTAACTATGAAAATCAGATAGTGTCATTTTTGGAAAATTGATTACGTATGTTTCCACAAAAAATCCATAATTGAGAATGATGATGCCTTTTTCAACTGGAATTGGGCTGGAGTGTGTAGTCAGTTGGCTGACCCGGATTTGTCGAACACTGGTCAGACGGAAGGCTCTGGATTTGAAACCATTTTCAGATCGCTCAGACCGTTGGATCTCAGCAGTGCTCCTGACGTAGAACCTCTCGCAAAACAAGTGAATAGCTGGGCCTACGAGGGCCGTGCCTGCGCCGCCTCCGATGCCTGGCCAATTTCTTTTCGAGAAAAGAGACTGCTTAGAGGGTGAATATTATGTTGCAGCTATGAGTATGTGTTTGAGGATGTGTATGAGGTTATTATTAGAATCAAGGTACTTTCACCAATAGTGGCCTCGTATTTATAGTAGATATTCAACTAATGGATGGCAATTAGAGAGTCCTTCCCATTGGACATATATTTCTTATTTATTCATCGATTTGGTATGTGATATAGAAAGCAAGCCATTTGGGAGGTCCCTTTCCTTATTGGTGATAGGGGATCCATCTCTGATTGGTCGAATGTCGTGGATTATCTTATTTCCAACTCGATAATGTTTGATCTGACACGAGGTATGTGATTAGGATCATTCTATTTTCGTGACCCATGAGAGAGTCTTCCATGATCGCTCCGCCGATCTTGGCTTGGTTCAGATCGTGGTCACAAGTTATCCAAAATCGATCTCTTAACTAATCGGGCCTTCAACCCAGCCATCACAATTAGTCCGAAAGACTCAAATGGGTATGTCCAATGGATCGGCCTTCACCCCAGCTGTTCTCTCTTTGCCTAGTGGAGCGGGCTCATGAAAGCTCATATATTTTTCAAACCCTATCGCCCCCGCCGGCACGGTGTACGCGGGCAAGGGTCACAGACGCTTTTACGCCGATGCAATTTCCACGTGTCCGTCGGGTGGTTGGTTAAGGCTTAGCCACACACATATGTCTTGTGATAATGATACCTCGGGCTTCGCCGCTTATCCTACCCCCTTCTACTCTAGTCTCTTTCGCAAACTTCCTCCATCCCGTGCTTCTCCTGGGTCCTCAATCCCTTCCCAGATTTCGACTCTATTTGCTCATAGTTCTATGTTCTTGAGCCTGTGGTAGAGTCTTTTTCGGCATTTTTACCGAGGTAGCTTTTCGTCTTATCCCCGACTAGTGCCAGCCTGGCCTCTTTACTTCACAGGCTAGGTTGAATCGACCGGATTTCTGCTTTTATTATTACGGGTCCTGACGTTTTCCTCTTTACGTATCACATGATGACTTTCTGTTCATCGATTTTAGATGCTCTGCCGCTGTCAGCTGAACCCGAAACGCTGTCACGCCCCTCTTCCTCGGATAAGGGTAAAGAGAAAGTGAACCCACTCATATCCCCGGGGGTCGACACTTAAACTCGGGCCAGTCCAACATACGACTGACCTAGTGGCCTCCGGTCCTTCGATTAAAGGCCTCACAACGTTATTCCTCCCTCCCCGGCGTCCGGTCCGACCCTCGACGCCTTGACTCTTTATGTAGCTTCCGTGGCTCGATGGTATGTTTTTTAAAGGCTTCGAGAATGGTCTTCGTTCCACAGATCCCTGCGAAAAGGTTCTATAACATTTCAACGTCCCGTCTTCCCAACTTACTCCCAACGGTCACATTTCAGCGGGCCTATCGGGCCAGTGACGTAGGGCTCAAGGTTCCCAAAGGTGGCTTTGCTCCTTCATCTTAGCCCAAGGATATCACTGAGGCTTCCTTATATTTCTCCACATTCCGGAGCTCCCTCCTGCATCTCCCATCTTCTCAGACATATGTCATGGAAGGGATGTTATTTCTTCACTTGGCCTCGATGGTTGACAATTTGTCCATTACATTCCTTTGCTCGTCACCACATTGTCCCTAGTACCCAAATGAGTTTTGCTGTGATTCCTAAGAAGATCTTTCATATCACAGTTACATGCTCTCACTTTCCCATGCAGAATTTAATAATAATTTCCTCTTCTTGCTCGTAAGAAAGGGACTGCAAAGAATCCCCATTTAAAATGTTCACCGCCTCCCATGTTAACAGATTCATATGGTGAGTCAAAACCAAAGCTGCTAGAGCAAACATATCTATTAGTAAAGATAATCGGAACAACTCCCACTTAACAAACTTCCTCGTCTACAACTCATCCATTTTAATTTGAATCTTGTTATTCTTAACCCCCAAGTGTTCATAATAATTGGGATTCATGGAATGACCAAATAAATCAAGCTATGTCGACCATGGTTATCGCGCTGCTCGAGCTCAAAATCCTTAGCATCGACACGCTGTTTTATTGCTCAAGATATGTATTGTGACTATTCGATTTTGCTAAGTTCTCCATGCATTGTCATGCTTTCGAGCACTTTTGTCGCACATTCCCGGTCGGGCTTCACCTGCCTAACTTTATCTACCACGGCTGTACTAAAGGCCTTCCAAATCAAAGTACACTGCATCAATAGGATTAGCCTAGTCAAAAACATTTTCAATTTGGTTTGTTAAAGATCGTTACAAAGAGTCACCGCTTGAAACGCTATTTTGTTATTTTTATTTATTATTTCTTTTTTATTTCTTCTTCCTTTTTTACGCCTTTTCTTTTTTATTTTAAATTGTCCAAATTAGTATATCCTCCTTTCATCTGAATATTGATTTGTTAAATTCGTTCGATCCCCGGCAACGGCGCCATAAAACTTGTTGACAGACCAAAGCACACACACAAAATTTACAACACTGCTACCCGGAAGGACTACATCAACCCTGAACCTTGCCATAAAACTCAGGGAAATTATAATATGTAAACCAAAAATCTCAGAGTAAGTCATTTTCAAAGCTTGCCTTTGATCTCGCTATTCTCGCAAGTGCACAGTGCCTATTGTAAGTAATAAAATGGATTTAAGTCCGTGATATCGATCCCACGTAGATCTCTCCAATTCATCATCAACTACCCTGACTACTTGAGATTCATACTATTTCGACTATCGCTGATTAACGTTGTTCAAATTCTTAAAGCTTCGAATTAAACTAATCGCAGAAATGAAAATTAGGAAAACCGAAATAAATGAATGAAGATAAAACTAAATTTGCACAATAAAATGAATACCTAATAATTATCAATAAAAAGACACATAAAGAGAATAATTAGAGGAACGATCAGATTCGTAGTGAGTATTGATTGAAACTTTATCATTTTTAATTTCAAAATCAGTCTAAGGTAAATGTAGTGCAATGGATTTCTCCACACTCACATTTCCTTTGCATTTCATTTTCCCGATTCTCTAATTACGGTGGATTTAGATATCTACTTTAACAAGAACTTCCTCGAACTGATATTTTTCTTGCAATACTTCATACCCATTTATGGATCAAGCACACTTTAAATCTCATATTTCCACAAACAAGGATATACAACTTCCAAATTACTCTTCCTCTCTAAATTAGAATAGATCAACCTTTCCTTGATTAGATCTCACCAACACGGATCGTCTCACTATCCGAATCGAGGTGAAATCTTGGTTTGCTAATAGATGTCAATTAAACTTGTTCCTGACTTCATGAGAAGAGGATTTATTCTAAGTGAACTTGCAAAGCTTAAAGGATCCCTAATAGTAAAAGTTAGTATACTCTTCAAAGAACTAGACATTACCCTCAGATTTCACCTTCTCAGATCACCCGTGAGACTCAAATCGGGTAATGACGCACCCAACCCGAATAAGAACCAGATTCAGATCCAAAAATCAATAAACCTATAATCAAGTAAATTGTGAACCGAAATGAACAAGATAATCAAAATACTACAGAAAGATCAATTTAACTAAAACGTACTCTAAATGGAGGTCGTAGTTCCTTAATTACCGACCACGCCCTACAATTCCACCGATCAACAACGACGCAAATGGAAACTGAACAATCGATTTCGGGACTTGTTCAAATCATGCTCTGGTAGTAATTTGAAAAGAAATTGATTTTTGATTCAAATTTCACCAACGATAAATATCTCGCATCCAACAAAACGAAAACAAAACGAGAAAGTAAAAATACGTAAAACAACTGCTCAAAATGACGAAAAGAAAATAAAATAAAATAAAATAAAAGAAAATGAAAATTAAAAGTGAGTTTGTGCTACCGTGATCTCTCCTCCTCATACCGCGACCGCTTTAGATCCTAGTAGCCTTCTATTTATGGTTTTTCAATAGCCCTAAACCCAATGTGACGATTTCAGAGTACACAGCCTGCCATCGTTCAAGTCGCTGACGCTTCCTTTGTCGCGATTATCATCGAGGTCGCGACATCATTCCACGCGTCGCGACATCAACTTCTACCCTTTGTAAACCCGGATTGTTTACCTCGGCGTCGCTGACGCCAATATCCGGGTCGCCGCGCATCTTCTCACGCTCGCAGCGTTTCGATTGCTCTCTCCCCGATGTCGCTGACTTCGATCTCATGTCGCAATTCTCACCAAGTCATCCGCAGTAGCCTTCAACTCTGAATCTTTTCCGATGTCGCGACATCAATATCTTGTCGCATTTCATCTTATGGAATCAGAGGCTTCGAATCGGGTCGCCTGCGCTCGCGACCAATATCTCGTCAGCGACATCTCTTTATGATCCGCAGACATTAAACTGATATCGCTTCCGATGTCGCCGACTCACCTTCGCGTCGACATCAACTTGAGTCATTTGCGCTTTTCAACTTGTCTTCGATGTCACGACTTCGAGTCGTCACGCGGATTCACTTCACGGTTTTACCCTTCAATCGAAAGAGTGTCCGTGTCGCGACATCACCCCCATGTCGCGACATCAACTTCGTGGCTGCGCCCTCACTGATGACCTTTTGATGTGAACACACTTGTCGTGACACGTTCTTTCTCTTGCTTTCATCTCGTTGGTTCCCGGCGTCGCGATATCGATCTCACGCCGCTGATATCACCTAGTTCTCTGCTTTCTTAACCGGTCGTTTCCCCGATGTCGCGACGAGTAACTGTCGCGACTTCGGTCTGCGAACACTTTGTAGCTGAACTGCGGGTTTCGATAAAATGGCGCGACATCGATCTCACGCCGCGACGCTAGCCTCATTTCCTTGCGCCTTTCTCAAGCGCTAGCTCTCAAGTCGTGACTCCCCAATATCTTGTTTTCCGCGTCGCACCTGCATCTTCAATTTCGATGTCATACCTCATGACTAACCGTGTAATTTCAATCATCAATGACTCGTCGCCTTTTCATTTCCTCAGGCTTCCGCCAATTCACTCCGCACTTTTATTCCACTTATTCTCAGATTTTCACGCTTTTTCTTCTTTCTTCCATCTCTACCCGCTAATAACGTAGAGATTGGTGAGTTTTCGTGATAATTTCAGATATTAATTATTCAATTTTAACCTAAAAATCAAACAAAGAAATGTAATACAAAAAGAGATGACTTTGCTCATCATAGATGCTATTCTGTCACGTTTCAATTGGGAATATAATCCTTCCACAGGACGGCGACTGGGTGTTCCAAACTGCCTGAGCGCCCTCGATAATCCTCGTGAGCATTTGGTGAATCAAGTCAAAGACACTTGGTCTGTGCTGCATTGAACTGCTTCTGATTTCATCATCTTCATGTTTCCTGTGTGCTCGCCTCGACCCTTTAGCGCTAAGATAATGTCATAGCTCCCGCCAAGCAATGTCCCGCTCGTCCTTTACCTCGTGAGTCAGATAAAGCCTGACATCTCAGCCCCACCAATTTGAGGTCCGTGACGTTTTCCGCTTCGAGGCCTTCAGCCCCTTCCGCCCCGAGTCTCTCTCCATCGGGCTTACCACGGCACCCTACCGCAGAGATTTTGGTTCATCTTTGGGGCGATGTCTCGAAGCCCTGAAAGGCGGAAGGAAAATCAAGCCCGTCGAGGCAGACCGGCCGGTCTCGCTCAAGGCTCCATAAATTGGGTTCACCTCCACTTCCTCCGCCAGAACTGAGCGCGCCACGCCACAGCTCAGCTCCCGCGGCTTCGAGACCCCCGCCCCTTCTAAGCCTCGTCAGAGGCAAAAAGTTCCTCGGTGCTGACGTCATGAATGCGCTGCTATGCCTATAACCGTCTAGAATCCGCCTTCGGAGAATGCCAAGTCATCTCAAGGGCTGGTATCAAGATAAGAAATCGAAACCAAAAAGTTGATTTAA
The DNA here is from genome assembly GCA_016808115.1 of Tetrastigma voinierianum. Taxonomy (NCBI): domain Eukaryota; kingdom Viridiplantae; phylum Streptophyta; class Magnoliopsida; order Vitales; family Vitaceae; genus Tetrastigma; species Tetrastigma voinierianum. The sequence continues at coordinate 507,004 of JAEQBH010001720.1, read as the reverse complement.
ACATGGGACTCTTTGCTCTAATGCCGAACTCGCAGTGCGCCTCATCCATCCCTCAAGGATTCGACTGAGGTCGAAGCGCTGTTTTTGTCGACCCAGGCTCCGCTTTATCCTTCAGGTTGCATCAAGAGTCAATTGAAGCATTCTATGCTGATTCGTGCTGAGCAAGAACTCATGCTTGATATGCAGCCAATTATTTCACAAGGGCTCAATGGTGGCCAAACTAAATGAGAAGCAAGTGAGAATTGCTCGGATTTATAAGGCGAGGGCGGGTCGCTTTTCACTTGAGCGAGCCGAGTCAGAGGACACAGATATGAATGAAGGCGGAGCCACTAAATCGATCAAAACATACCACGTCGCCGCCTGGGGGCAAAGTGTAGAAGATGAGGTCCGGCGGCTCGACAAATGGGATCGTTGAGAGTCTGAGGTTCCCGCTGGATGCGCCCAGGCCGCGCGAAATGATTTGTTGGCACCCAGAGGGGCTGAAGTCCGCCACAGAGCCTGGGAATGGTTAGGAGGAGCTCATCATATCTCAAGGAGTCAAGTGATTCCAAGCGGGGAGCACGCGCCAATGGTGATCTCGAACGATAAGGAAACATACCCCATGCCTGTCGCTAAGCTCAGGTCAAGATGCCTAGAGATCGCTTTTGCCGTGAGTCCTCCGGGCTTTAAACCCGCGTAAATGTAAGAACGAGGAGTGTCGCGTGATTACAAGGCAGATCTTCACAAGTTAGCTTGGTTGCTCGAGAGATGAGGTTATTAGACAACCGAGGGACCGCCGCTCAGCGGCCTCTGTGCTCGCTTCAATGTAGTCGTTGACGATAAATTTAATTTACCCCCAACTCGATCTCCTGCGACGAGGATGCCAGTAAGATTCTTTCTCTCAAGTATCATTCTCAAGAACCTGATACTCGGGCCGCAGCCTCACTCCTCTTTCGTCGTCTACTCCTCCCGTCACGACGCCCAGGCTTCAGATTCATTTCCATCTCCCCAATGACTACCTTTGCATCTCATGCATCTGTTGTTTTGCTCCAGTCTCGGGATATATGTAAATTTCTCCTAATAAATATTCATTTTTTATTGTCTGCGTTCTCACTGTAGTATTTTCGCTTTTCTTCATGAATTGTATGGCCCGGGTTGAGGATCCGAGTTGGGCAATTAAGTCCACAACCGAGTCGCCAGGGCTCGGATTAATTGCACGAGTCACCGATTCTTAAGTCGATACCGGACGTATGCGAGCTCACAAATCGAAATGCTATCTTGTCGACCGCCTTGCCCGAGCTATTCCTCGACTTCAATGCATGACCTATTTTTTGTCAGAGCTCGTCATTTTGAGCGCTGACCTCCGTCATCGAGCCTGCATGAGTCGTGCTGATCTCCTCATGCCGATGACTCGTTCAGCTCGCCAACTCGAGCGATCGTCTCTATCAAGTTGATCAGTGCTGAAGTAGTCTCCTAGGCTGCATGTCCCGTGCAGGCAAGAGGTCCTCAACAAGCTGCTGACTTCCATCACAACTTGTGTGAGCCTAACTCCGATTTCCCAGGTCACACACCCGCTCGCCGAGGCTGTCAATGCAGTGGGCAGAGCCTGGCCGATGAATGGCCAGCAGGAGCTCGTCCATGGAACTGAGGGGAAGAGCCTCACAGGGAATAATGAGCAGAGCCTGCCTAAGGAGTCGATGGGAAGGGGTCGTCAATGTGAATTCGTCATGTAAGCTCGCCCATGTGAACTCCGAGAGGAAGAGCCTGGGTCAGAGTGAGTCACTGAAAAGAGCTTCGCCCAAGTAAACCGATGGAAGAGCTTCGTCGAGTAACAACAATGAGAGCCTGGCCCAAGTGAGCCGATGGGAATAGCCTGTCAATGTGAATTGTCGGCGTGAGCTCGGCCCATGTGAACCGAGAGAGGAAGAGCTCAGGGAATAACAGAGCCTGCCCAAGCAAACTGACGAAGATCAGAGGAACAGCTGGCAGTCGCCCTCTCCCAAGTGAGCTTCGATGGGAAGAGCTCACAATGTGAATCGTGTGAGCTCGGGCCCATGTGAACCGAGAGGAAGAGCTCACGAGTGAAGGCTGAGTAGAGCTCGCCCAAGTAAACTGGACGGAAGAGCTCGCCGCAGTGAACAGCTTGAGTAGAGTCGCCCAAGGAACATGGGAAGAGCTCACAATGTGAATTGTCAAGTGTGAGCTCGCCCATGAACCGAGAGGAAGAGCTCGCCGAGTGAATGCTTGAGCAGTTCTGGCCCAAGTGAGCCTATGGGAAGAGCCTGCCAACGTGAATTGTCGGGCGTGAGCTCGCCCATGTGAACCCACCGAGAGGAAGAGCTTCGCCTGTGAGTGGAATACGAGCAGCTCGCCCAAGTAAACTGATAGAAGAGCTCACAATGTGAATAGCTGCAGAGCTCATCAAGTGGTCACTGAAGAGCTCACAATGTGAATTGGTCGGTGAGCTCGGTCTACAACCGAGAGAAGAGCTCGCGAGCGAACAAATGAAAGTAGTCATTCCAAGAACTCGGGCTTTCAAGAGCCTCACGCGGGACACGAGTAGAGCCTGGTCCAAAGTGGGAATCACGGGGAAGAGCTCAATGTACCGCTTGAGTGGTGAGCTCGCCCTGCGGAGCCATGGGAAGAGCTCGCCAATGTGAATCCGTCGTGGAGCTCGCCCAGCGGAACTATGGAAGAGTCGCACGGCGAACAATCGAGCAGAGGTCGCTCAAGTAAACCCACAAGAGCCTGCCGAGTGAACAAATGAGCAGAGCCTGCCCAAGTGGCCATGGGAAGAGCTCACAATGTGAATAGTTGAGAGAGCTCTGGCCCAAGGATCCACGGGAAAGAGCTCCGCCAAAGTGAACGCTGTATAGAGCTCAGTCCAAGGAACTCGGTGAAGAGTCATTAATGTGAATGTCGGCAGAGCTCGTCCATGTGGAACCGAGAGGAGCTCACAGAAAGGAACAGCTGAGTAGAGCTCGGGCCCGCAAACTCCATGGGAGCTCAATGTGAATAGTCGAGTAGAGCCTGCCCAAGTGATCCGATGGGAAGAGCTCAAATGAATCTGGTTGAAAGTAGAGCTTCATTCAAGTGGAACTGTGAAGAGCCACAAATGTGAATAGTCGAGTAGAGCTCACCCAAGTGATCTCACGGGAAGAGTCAAGTGAGACTGGAGGTTGAGTAGAGTCATTCAAGTAAACTCGATGGGAAGAGCCTGCCACCGAATAGCTGAAGTTCCCGCGGCCGTGGCCTCGTGCATTTACAGTTTGACTGCGATGTACTGAAATGGTCCGACTCCCAGGCAAAGATGGCTGTGCGCAGGCAGATGAGTCGTCGGGCAGAGCACAGGCTCCTGGCGCCGGCCTGCAGTTCGCTTCGACTCACACACAACTGAGTCACCCACGCTCCCCGGTGGCGCCGGTCGTGCAGAACAGTCACAACATGCGTCAATGGCGTGGGCGTATGTAAATTGAGCGGGCACGTAGCTCTGAGCTGGTCTCACCCGAGGGTGCCAGGGCCCAGGTGGAGTAGGTGAGCTCACAATGGTGGCGTTTCAGCGAGTGGCGACAGCCGAGTGGTACGGGGCTGAGCCGGGTCTCGACTCCCCGAGGCAAGCCGGGCCTCGTGGCGGAGTAGGTGAGGCTCACACCAAGGGCGTCTAAACCGGGAGTGCGGCGATGTAGCCGGGAGCACACAGCCCGAGCTGGTCCACCCGAGGTGCCGCGGGTCTGCGGCGGAGTAGGTGAGCTCGTCAATGGTGGCGTTCCAACCGAGTGGCGATGTAGTCGAGGCTTATGTAGCCTGAAATGTGGCCCTCGACTTCCTGAGGTGGGCCAAGCGGCCCACATGGAGTAGTGAGCTCACAATGGTGAGTTGTCAAGCTTCGAGGGGTGAGGCTGGCCCGATTTCTTGAAAGGTGCGAGCCGCTTTAATACCGATTTATGGAGAATTCTGAAGGTTTCAGACGGGTTTCCGCGGCTTTGACCCTTATAAATAACGGCTTCATTGTCATGGAGGCTTATTCTTCAGATATTTCGCTTTCGATGATAAATCAATCGCGTGAGATGAAGAGTCGAAGTTTCACACCGCTCTCGCCGTGGATCCTTCTTCAAGATTTAAGGTCACGCTATTGCTTCTTTCTACATGTGGGAGTTGTGTTTTTTCCTAGTCTCGCCTTTATGGAGTTTCATGTTATTCCCTTTGCCGTGCTGATCATCCCATAGCGATGTATTTCAAGGCCGCCTCCATTTTCTGTTCTTCTTTCTCTTCCTTCCTCCTTTCTCCTTCTCCTTCTTTTTCATCTTTTTTCTCCACCTCTCATTCTCCCCCTTTTTTTTTTTTTTGCATAAACTCCTTCCATCCCTTTTCTTCTTCTCCTCTTTTCCACTTCTTTCTTTTCCCTTTTTCTCACAAATTCTTTCCATCCCTTTTCTTCTTCTCCTCTTTTCTTTTCTCCCTATTTTTTTGGGGTTTCGAGGAGCTTTGCTTATGCGAGTGCTTTCGGATGTAGTGAGGACACCACCTAATGTGATTGCTTGAATGTAGTTCAATTGAAATAAAGAGTAACTTTTCCTTTTGTGTCTATGAATCTTCTTATTGTGCCTTTTTCTATATCTTACATATGAACTTCTTTGAGATGTAACCAAATAATCAATGAAACGCTCCACTAGTCATAAGATCAGGTAAGGCATTGTTAACATTACAAACCAATGCTAACAGTCACTTGGCAAGATATTCGCATTCCATGTATCTTTATAAGATTTTTCCTACATACGCATGCGGAGCTCATAATTGCTCGCTGGAAACTCAGATCTGATGTAGGACCTTCCGGTTGGGGCCCGAGTTTTAGTGTCTGGGTTCTTCCTTCTTTGGCGGAGTTTCTTTAAAACTAAATCACCGGCATGTAGCTTCATTTGATTTTTTGATTGTAGTACCTTGCTATTTTCCTTTGATACTCCTCAGTGCGCCTTTGAACACCTGCTCGCGCTTTTCATCACAGGAGTTCTAAGTTTAGGCGAAGGGCCTCGTCATTATGCTCCTCTGATGCTAACTCGATCCTGGGAGACTTTATTTTCGGCCTCACGAATTTCTGCGCCTCGGTGCGAGCTAGAATGACGGGGTTTCCCAGAGTTGCTATCTTACGTGATGTTGTCTGTGGGCCCATGGTACCTCGGGGTATTCTGCAATTTCCTTAAGGTCTTCCAACTTGGTCTTCCAGGCGGGCTTTAAGGGTTACGATGGTGACTTTGGCTTGTCCATTTGATTCTTGGGTGTGGTGGGGGCGAGTAATAATTTTAATTAGAGCTCGGCACAAAAATCTCACGAATTTAAGCGTTATTCAGGCGTTTTAGTTGTATCGATACCCGGGGGCTGCCCAGGATGCGAGCTGCGTATGATGGCTCGCCACCGCAGTGCGTATCTTTTGCTCTGTAATTGTGGCCCAAAGGCTCGATACGCCCGCTTGGTGAAGTAATCCCGCTGCGTGATTATGAATTTGCAACGACCTTTACCAATGGGCGGGGTCCCGATATGTCCCGAACCCGTTGTTGGACCCGGGGACTTATGATCGATGTCAAGGCTCGGCGGGAGCGTGAGATCTTGGCGTGCTCTGCGAGATCACATTTCTTGACTAGGCCGGGTTGCATCCTTAGAAATATGGTTGGCCGATGGTATCCTAACCTTAAGACTTTTCTGCTAATGCAGGAGCTCAGATATGGACCGCATATACCTCGTGTACCTCTCTCGGCACGTACTTGGTGTCCTCTCCTGCGATGCATTTGGAAAGGTGTAAACCCTAAGCTTGTAGAGGCTTCCTTTATGATTAGTGAACTGGTGACCTTGCCCTTATTTTGGGCTAACCTTTAGATTAGATGCAGTGGCTTAGTCCCATTATATAATTCGAATGGGGTCCATCCGGCCCAGCACGGACTCTGCAAGGCGTACCATGCTATAAGGATCGATGGAGGGTTTCGCTAAGTATTCAACAGGGGTCGACCTGTCGAGGTCTTCTGTGGCTGTGGCTAACTTAGCGGCGATGCGCTCGGGAATTCTACGTGCGGGGACATGTTTGACTGAACCAACACAAATTTCTTTAATAAATCGCGGACCTTTGGGAGTATAAGATCATCCTTTTCCACTTTTGGCCTCGTAGGTGTCTCCCCATTTATTGTGACCAGGTTGGGAGTCACGCCAGACCTCTATTGATGACCTAATGAATGGGGCGAGGTTGGGAGCTGTATGGCTGACCTCATACTTCAAGCTTAGTTAGATGTATGGAATCCAAATGCGAGTGCGTACTCAATGTCTATTCCTTACAGGAGGTTAGGATAAGACACTCCTCCCTTGCGCATTTGAGGCTCCATACGGAGGTTTCAAATTGGGAGGTCGTCGCTTTTTATGAGTGGTCTGACGAGTGTCGGAGTGAATTCCATGACAGAGATGAGCTACAGGACACAATCCTTTTTATGACGATTTTCGACTTGTATATGATGTCGAACTCACACTTAGCTCCCATGGCCCACTTCGCCAGCCAGGAGACTTCGGTTTGTACGATAATTGCTTCATCGGATATTACAATCGGGACTTATGGGTATGAGCACGGAAATAGGGACGAGAGCTTTAGAACAGTTACTAAGCCGATCGTAATTTCTCCATCTCAGGTACCTCTCTTCCGCTCCTCCTCAAGGCTCGGCTACCCGTAGTAAGGCCCGGGTCTTGTGCTCGTTCTTTGTCTTTGGCGAGAGTCTTTGCGGTTGAAGTCCCCGTCTGATATAAGTATAGAGTAAGGAGTTCCGCTAGCCGGGACTTACTAGACGTTGGAAGACTTCGAATATGTTTTAATGCTGTGAATGCTTCTTCACACTTCGCATCCCATTGGAAGGCCTTCTTCAGGATTTTAAAGAAGGATGGCACTGTCGAATACGGATCTGGTGTCGAACTTGGGAGCGCGATCCTTGTCGGTGTTGGACTTCCTTTTTGATGGAGTGATGGCATGCTCGGCCTTGCCTTTATTTTATCTGGATTTGCCAATTCCCTTGGTTGACTATGAAACCAGGAAATTTTTATTCTTTACGCCCGAGCATTCAGTGGGTTCGGTTCATGTTGTAATTCCTTAGGATCACGGCTTGTATAGAGAGATGACGATGTGGAGATCGGTACGTAGTGGATTTTACGATGTAGATGCGTATGCCTCCATAGTTGCGCTATGCAGCACGGAACATCAGGTTTACTAACCTCTGTGGTAGGTTGCTCCTAGCGTTCTTGAGTCGAGCGGCGTACGAATGTGATAGGTTCCACTGTATTTGTGTGAGCGAGGTCTTTTCTTGGTCATCGGGGTCGTCTTGTCACGGTTGTAGCAGGAAAATGCATCCATGGCCCGAGAAGTTCGTGGCCCGCGGTGGCGTCCACGATGGTCGATCCTTGGCAAAGGGAAGCTGTCCTTCGGGCATGCTTTGTTTATGTCGGTGAAATTCGTCACAATTAAGCTACTTCTTTATTTGCTTTGCGAGTACAACATTAGCTAACCACTGGGATGTTTTACTCGATCGCTCTGCTTGGGAGAGCTTGGCGATCTCCTCGTTGATGGCTTTTTTGCCTTTGAGCGCGAAGCTCATGCGCTTTTGCTTGACGGTTTGAAGGATGGGTTACGGTGTTGTCATGGTGATTCTTGTAGGGTCGATTCCTCCGTAATACTGCTGGCACCATGCGAAAATGTCTGTCTGTCTTAAAAATTAGTGAGAGGCTTTGAGGTCTTAAAGCTAGTTTGGAGCCGATGTAGCGAGGTCTTAGGTCGTCATCGGCGTCACGGTTCTAGTTCCCTCGGGGGCTCGGGTCAATTGAGCACCTGCGTCTACCGATGTCGAGCTTTCGTCTACATTCACGTTGTATTTGCTCTTTGTTTATTGGAAGGTTGTGTAGCATTCCACAGCCTGGCCCGATCTCCTCGGACCATCCCCACTCCGTGTAAGGTTGGAATTTGATTATCATGTGATACATTGAGGGGATGGCTTTTATTGCGTTGAGAGAGGGTCTTCCCAGCAACATGTTATAAGCCGGCGGGGTATCTACGATAAGGAACCTTCTTTGTTGTCGTCGCTGGCAGGGGCTCGCCAGAGTGAGCACCGGTTGAATCAGTGATGGTAATACCTTTTCTCAGGAAAACCCACAGCAAATGTGTGTTGTGAGTTCTAGCTTTTCTCCAATGCCCACATTTGTCAAAGTGTGAAAATGATGTCGGTGAACTCAGATTATCAATTAGAACCAGATGAGCTAGTTGTGTTGGCCTGATCTTGCTTGAACCACGATTGGGTCGTCGTAGGGGGTGCGGGCCGCCCTCAGTGCGAGGTCGGAAGGCGTGATGGTAGTGTCATTTGTTTGTTTAGATCTTTGCTTGTATTTCCCTCATTTCTCTTGTCGATGCTAAATGGTGGGCCTTGGGAGCCAAACTAGATTCTCCTCCTTGTGAATCCTGAGATCACGTGGATTTCTCGAAAGGGTTCTTTGGTCTTTGAGTGGTCGTTTTAAAGGCGGTTGTTGTTAGTCGGGGCACAGTTACGATTCTGGGCGACTTTGGGCTGATCCCAGGCTTGATTGGGCTGATTCTTGGCTTGGTTCCTTGGAGATATGAAACGCCAGAGATATCCGCGTTGTATTAAGTGTCCCATTTCTTTTCGGTTATCTGATTATGCATCACGATACCCATAATCCTATGGAACTCGTAATATTTGGTGTTGTCCTTATGTGAGATCGTTCATCGAGTTGTATCTAGAGCTACTCGTTTCGTGACATCCACGAGGACTGCGAAACGAAATTGGGGAGTGAAGCGGCGAGGCGAATGCGTCGTCGTCTTTCGATTGTGGGGAGCCCGGAGCCGGTCTACGAGATTCCCTCGCCTTTTAGGGGATCGTTCTCGCTCTTTACTTGGGGATTTTCACAGTCGTCTTGTCTTTTGGGAGCATCCTCGTCGTTTGTCTGTCGTACTTCTCTCTTTACGGGTGGAAGTGCTCTCCCTCTTGGATATGAGGGCTTCCTCGCCGTTTATATATTTCTCCGGTTTGGCGAGTACCTCGACCATGCTTGCTTGAGGGTTCTTTGAGATGGAAAACATTCGATCAGCCGATTGTGCCCTAAGCTAGGAAGTAGACGCCGGTGATTCGCGAATTTTCATCGGGTATGTCTATCTTGAATGCAGGCGTTGAACCTTTGCCGTAAGACTTGAACTCTGCGAGCCACATAGCGGTCGATGGAGTGATAACTTGGTTTTCGGTACATCCTGGCTCCGATGAAGTGGGAGACGAATGCAATGGATGGTTCTCTGAATGAAGAAATCGATGAAGGTGGAATTCTATTAAACCAGGCCAGAGCTGGGCCTTTTAGTGTGGTAGCGAAAGCCACACGTCGCCTGGGGTCTGGCGAGTACCCGTCTGCGACTCAATTTGATTTTTGTAAGTATTAAGATGGTCGGCGGGTTGTGACCTGTGAAGGTTTCCACTTGTGGCGTGCGAACCATTTGGAAGGGGTGAGTGTAGCACCTCGTGTGAAGGGTGAGTTTGGTTGTTGCACCAAAGTGTCCATAGTATCGGGCGCGTCCTTTAACCACCTCAACCGCACACGGTGAGCTCTTGTTGAAGACTCCACGAACCTCTGCTCCAGTGGCGATCTCTTGCTCTGGTTGAGGGTGTGCGATTAACTTAAGTTCGACACACTTTAGAGTGTTGCCGTTTCCCTGCCTCCGTGGGACCCAGGGGTGTGGTCAGGTGCCCCCTGGCTCGGCGGACTACCGCCTGTTTCGACACCTCGGGAATGTCGTGGCCAGAGTTGCTCCTCGCGAGGGAGGAATGTTATGGCTTCTAGTGCAATAGGTATCTCAGTGAATGTTGTATGCATCTGGTAAGTTGTTCCAACTCTTCTATCATGCGTTGATTAACGAGGCGAAGTGCTTCCACTTCATTTGTATTGGCTTGCATTGCTTCCACTGTCTCAGGAGGTCTGGTGTCCGCATCGCCTAGTGGATCCTGCATCCTTGGCGGATTAGCGTTACTCCTGCTTGTGTTCCTTGTCGATACCATCGATGGCGAATCGATTATATTTAATGCGAGGCGTCGTTCCCCTGACGGCGACAGCGATGATGCATTTTTAAGCGGGCTGAGTTTGGGTGTGTAGGGGTTGTTGAGGCTGGACCGGTGTCGTGAGGTGGGATGTAGACTCTCTTGGATTAATAAGGCTGAGGTAGGATCGCTGTGTGATGATGCGGGCTCACGGACGTGGGAACTCCCTCTGCAAAACAAGGAAGAAGGGGTCGGCCCGAGAAGTTTGTGCGGAGTGGCGCTTCAGATGCCTAAAGTCGGTTTCTTTAGGGAAAGAGGCGCAGAGGCGGAATATGTTGCATATGAGTATGTGTTTGAGGATGTGTATGAGTGTTGGCGTATTAGGGTGGCGTACCCAGCTTTCCCACTTGGAGTGGGGTGGCCTCGTATTTATGGTAGATGTTCAACCAATTGGATGGTGGTAGGAGTCCTTCCCATTGGATGGGATATTTCTTATTTTTAGTCCATATCGGTTTAGTACGGGATATAGAAAAGCGATTTACCCAGGATAGTCTCCTTTCCTTATTGGTGATAGGGGATCGATACGATGGTACATGTGTCATAAGTGGATTATCTTGCTTTCCTAACTGATAATGTTTGATCTGATTGGCTGGATGGTATGTGATTGGGGATCATTCTATTTTAAATGCGTGAGAGTCTTCCCATGATCGCTGCAGGCGGGTGCCCAGCTTGGTTCGTAGATCATGGGTTGTTGGGTTATCCAAAACTAATCTCTGAGCGAATTGGGCCTTCAACCTAGGCCATCGTCAATTAGTCTGAGTACTCAAATGGGTATGTCCAGCGGATCGGGCCTTCACCTCGAGTTGTTCTCTCTCTTGGGCCTAGTGAGTGGGCCTGCGCGCCTATTTTTCAAACCCTATCAGAGAATATTATAATTTCTTCTCTTTTGTCTCATCTAACCCATTACATATCTCTCTTGGGATTTACAACCACCTACTAGTTACTTATAAAGACATACTCCTAGGAATTATTGAGCTATGATGCTCGTGGGGTGCCATCTAAAAAGTTCCAATTTTTTATTTTATTAATCTTAAATAAAAGAAAATTAACATAGAAGAATAGCATCTATGTGATTCAACAATGTAATTATCCAAAAACTACTTAGAAAGCCCCCTTTAGTGGTCTTAATAACAAATCCTAATCTTGAAATGACTAATTGAAATTGTTTCCGTCGAGAAATTAAATAAGCGAATCAATCAAAATATCATGTGTTTGTTTGGAAATTGATTTTAGAAAATAGCATTTTTCTTTTTATGGTTCTAAATATAATTTTATTCTTCACTATGACAATGAATATGCTTTTAATTAGACTTGTTATGAAAATTTGATTTTTTTAAATTATTTACAAAAGCATGATACTTGATTTCATAAGTTACAAGTCTTGATGTGTGAGATCTTCACAGGCAATAAAGCTTTAGTTTGCATGAGAATAAGATTGGTCACTGTTAATAGTAAAGCTCATTTTAGGAATGTTAGACACATAACATCATGCTACTTATAAATAAATAGGCTTCCATATGGACTTCTCATCAACTTATATCCTATTCTATTTGAAAAATGAAATCTCACTTATCTTTTAATAGCTTCTACTTATCAACTTTAGAGTCTACTCTTTTAGAAGAAGGGAAATCTCCTTTTTTTTTTTTCTTTTTAATATTTGTAGATCCATCTACAAAATCTTCTTTAGCTAAAGACCGAGGTTGATGCAAGATAGAAAAACAAAATTTTGATGTACCAACTATAAATTTTCAAATTTAATAAAAAATTAGCTTTAAAAGTTTATGATCTTATAAACATGATTCTGAACAACAATTCTAAATGAAAAAGAGACTACATTATGATACATTTATTACATCATGATTGATACCTATATTACACTCACTTCTTATTCTATTTCTGGAATAATTGTCAATTCATGTTGAAGACTTGCTTTGCGTCTCCTAACACATGTTTTTGTTGGATCCATAGAGGCAAAAGGATTAGGAGGCATGATTAAATCATCCCCTTCTCCTTCCAACATTCTAACCACAACTTTTATGGAAGGACGATCTGGATACCATTGGATACACCAAAGTCATACCATCACTACTACAAAAATTAAAGTGTATGACGCTTCTGATAATGACGCTTTCAAAAAATGTCATCATCTAATGATAAATAGATGTACAACGACGCTTAATTTAAAACGTCATTGTCTTATAAATTTTTTTATTTATATGATGCTTTTTAAAGGCATCATTGCTCATAGTGTCTTATTTAGTTATAAAATGATTTCTAAACTCAATCTTGATGCTTTTACAATGTCATTGAAAAAAATATATAAAAACCTTGATATTTTTATAAACTGTCATCATCTATAAGATTATATATATATGATGATGCTTTTTTCAACCGGAATTGGGCTGGAGCGTGTGAGAGTCGCTGGGATGGACCTGGATCGTAAGTAGGCCGGGTTGCAGGCGTTTGGATCGTCTGGACGTAGTACTTCAACTACTTGAGAACAAAGAGAAAGAGAGTCGCGAGGCTGTGCAGGTGGCCGCTCACGTCTTAAGTCGGATTCTTTCAGGAGAGGCGCTTGGGATTGGAGTATCGGTGTTAACGATGTTAGGGTGGCGTGCCTTTCCAGATGGGTGGTTCCATATTTATAGTAGATGTTCGGCCAGTTGGATGGTAATTAGAGTCCTTTCCCAGTGGATGGGATGTTTCTTATTTTAGTCACCATGGTTGGTCACGGGATATAGAAGGAGTTGTTTACTGGAGATAATCCTCCTTCCTTATTGGGGGGAGATCCAACTGGCGATGATCTGTTATTATTTTCCCTTTCTTATTGGAAAGATTTGGTTGGATCGGCAAGATAATATATGGTTAGGGGTTATTACGATACTGTCGCATGGGAGTCTTGTGTGCTGGGCCGACCTTGGTTTGGTTCGCGGATCATGGGCTGCTAAGACTATCCTCTAAGCCCAGTGGGCGCTCAACTGGGCCACCATGAGTAAAAGCGAATCGCAATGGGTATGCCTAACGAGGATCGGACGTCTCTTTACGGACCTAGTGAGTGGAGCTGCTTGCTATTTTCAAACCCTAAATCGGTTGCCCCCATTGCCGCATCGTTGGGCGTGGGCGAAATTTGTAATTCTTCTCGTATCAGTTAGGCTTCCACGTATGCGATTGAATTTGGGTTAGTTAAGACCTTGTCGTAGATCATATGTCTTCAAGATAATGATGACTCTTAGATTTTCGCGCTTGTTTCTCCCACTCCTTCCAGTTTTCGTCTATTTCTTTCGTGAATATCTTTCGTCTTGTCTGCTTCTGCTCCCGGGACCCTTTCTTTCTTAGCCTTCTGTTCGCGTCTTTTTGGGGCTGACCTTTCATACGTTGTATCTACAGATTACATTGTGTACGTATCGTTTTGATTTCTTTTTGATTGATGCAATGGCGTTAGGGTTCTCGGTTGGCTTTATTTCTTCAATAAACTGTCTCAGATCATGGGTCCGGGTCGCTCTTATTCTTTGCGGATTGGTGGGGATTCTCTGGTTGCGTAGTATTGGGCGGACTAAGTCGTAAATGGATTATTCTTGGTCGAGACTTCAGAGATGCTCTGGGGCGCCTCATAACCCACAGACAAAGGTAAGGGAGAGTGAGTCGTTAGTATCAGGGTTTGACTATCTCGACCTCGCCGTTCGGCCCTTATTTATAGCGAAGTAGGGCCCAGTAAGGTAGGTCCTTCATATGGGGCCATTTTCACCGAACGTTTTCGACCTCCTTTTGGTGTCCGGGTGTGGTCCCCTGATGTTTTGACTTTTTACGTAGTTCCTGTACCAAAAATGGTGTGCTTCTTCGAAGTCGCCTTTGAGAATGGTCAGCCGTTTTCCTTGCACCTTCATGAAAGGGGTTTCTTTTGCTCAATGTCCACCCTTCCCGGCCCTCGCGACGGTTAGGAGTATTTTGGTTGAATATTGGTCTTCTTTAGGGACCTTGAGGACTCGGTGTTCCCGGTCAGCTTTGCTTCTTTATCTTTTTACTCAGAAGGATCTGGCGAGGGCTTCCTTTATTTTACGGCGTCCTTGGTCTCCTCTAGTAATTCCAGATCTCCCTTCTTCTCATGGAGTCATGGAAGGGTCTTTACTTTTGTTAATTAATTCGAGGTTAGGAATATGACCATTTCGATAAGATGATACAACACAGGCGTTCCGGTGGCGGACCGCCCCCGAGAATCTCAGTAAATTATGCATTGTCGTTTTGGGTATGACTTGTGCGAGGTTGTCAAATATTTCTGACTTCATGTCCTGTTTCTCGGGTGCACCGGATTGATCTCGTGGCGAAGATGATGTTGTAGTGTTGAGGTTGGCCGAATGCTCTGCTCGCCCCTACGCGGAGCTAATTCATCGGATATTAGGCCCTGGAGTGGAAGCTGCATCTGTTGCTTTGAGGCCTTCGCCTCCTCCCTCCAAGAAAATCTCTCACGTCGGGCCTTATGCAGCCACTCCCACCCAGGGAGAGGTTTTGGCTCAATTGGAGGCCTTGTCAGAAAGCCTCGAGTGTGGGCGGAAAAGTCGAGACTTCGTTGATAAAGATAGGCCCGACTTTGGCGGAGTTCCAAGATTGGGAGTATCCTCGTCTTCTCGGCACGTTCTTGCCGAGGTCGGAGGCGGGTGCGGTTGCTGAGGCGAGGGCTCCTATGGTTTGAGCTCGCTGACCCGCCCCGCCGGCGTACGTTTGCGAGGGGCGAAAACCTCTTAGGTGAATCAGGTCGAGCGGCGTTGGCGGTTCACGCCCGTCAGTGCGGAGTTCGCCGGCGAGGCGCGTCAGGATCCGCCCCCCTCAGGGCGGAAGGGTTGAAGAAGAAACTCAGGAATAAAAACCCGGTGAGGATAGGGACTCCTTGCTTCTTAATCACCCAGAGCTCGCGGCCCGAATTAACATATCGTCAATCCAGGGATTCGATCTTAGGAGATTGAAAGCATTGCACGTCGGCAGGGCTCTGGATTACATCTCTTGGTGTTGTCTCGGTAAGTTCTTGTGTCTCGTCGCGTCTATCTCCATGCTAGTCTCGCGTAAGATGTTGGCTCCATGTTTGATGTGCAGGTAGCCACTCATTTGAAGGGTTTGGGTGAAGGCCAAATTGGATAGAAAAGCTTGTGTAATTGCTGGATTTATAAAGGCGGCGGCTTCTCTTACTTAGGCGGGGTGGAGCTACAAGACGGCGCGGCGTGTGCGAAAAGGTAGAGAAGCCATCCGATTTAGCTTGCACCATGAAGGCCGTGCACCGGTGGAAAGTAGAAGACGAAGTTTGTAGCAACGATGGCGGTTGAAGGCGACGGGAGGTTCGATGGCGTGCGGGTTCTTGTAAGGCGACTTGGTTGGCCCGGGATGGGTTACTGTCGGCTGATGGGCTAAGCGGTTAGGAAGAACTATCTCTACATCCGGGGCAAGGCTACGGGAGTCTGGAGGAGGCTGCGTGCGGTCGATAGCGAACTAGGTGATAAGCTTCTTGGTAGATATGTCGTCGAGAAGCTAGGAGGAAATTTGGAGTGTAGAGGTAACTGTTGAAGGAGGCCTCAGAACATAAGCTTGGTAGAGCGGTTGAAAGAGGAGTGTCACAGACTGTAAGGGGATCTTCCTCAGTAGATTTCTTTGGTTGCTCAGAGGGACGAAGTTATCGGAAGGTTAAGAGACGAGCCGGCGCTGAGTAGACCTGGGTGGCTTTTTTCCAACGAGAGGCCAGTCAGTAACACTGTACGGACTTAGACTTCAACTTGATCTTCCTAGTGATGGGGAGGTAGAGGAATCTTTTACCAATTACTCGAGATCACGGTACTCTACTTGAGTGGCTTCCCTTCTTCTCGTCATCCTCCTGGCGGCGATCTGAAATCCTTGCACTTTCGTCTACTAATTTATTTCATACTTTCCTTCCATGTACGCTAGTTTTGTTGGAGCACGGGCGAACTATATGTGCCTCATGATAAATATTCATTCATTCGTTTTTATTTATTTATTTATTTATTTTATTTTTTATTTTTTTGTATATATGTTGTTTGTGTCTGCAGGTGCATTCGCTTTCCTTTTGGTGATGCGGGTGAGTTTTGGGTTGAGTAAGCGAAGCTTGTTAAACTAGTCAGTTGGCTGCGTGGGCTGTCTGCGGGCGAGACGAGCCCTTATGCACGTGGCGTGTGGCCCAGAATATAGTGGTCGTCGAAATGAGCGTAGTGCCTCGTGCAATGATTTGCACGGTGTGATGGTTCCCATGGGATCTGCGACTTTTTTTGAAGGCGGGGAGGTTTTGCCGACTCAGTGGGCGACCTCCATTGGTTGGCTTGTATGAGTTG
This sequence comes from Tetrastigma voinierianum, assembly GCA_016808115.1. NCBI lineage: Eukaryota > Viridiplantae > Streptophyta > Magnoliopsida > Vitales > Vitaceae > Tetrastigma > Tetrastigma voinierianum. The sequence goes on along the minus strand of JAEQBH010001720.1, from coordinate 490,590 downwards.
AGTCATAGGCTGCATGACCTACCTTTAGGAGAGATCCGTCAATTTATTCTTGGCGATCCGTCCGATGCGATTTGCATGAGTTGAATTGACTCCCTTAGAGGCTGCGTGGCCCTATTTACGGTGGGATGATCAATTTGAGGCTGGCGTCCGTGCGGTTGCATGAGTTAGATTGACTCTTGGTGGGCGACGATTTTGTTTGAGGTCATCAAAGCGAGTGGCTGTGTAGCGATCGTCCTTGCGGGATAAATGGGAGGACTTATGCGTGAACAATTCAGTGAGCTGATCGAGCGAGCGGGGAAGAGCTTCGTCGAGGAGTGGTGTTAGTGGAGGCTGCGTCCATGTGAGCGGGAAAGAACAGTCGTGGGGTGTTGAGTAGGAGTCTCACGTCGGGTGTGAGCCCGGGGAAGAGCTTGTCGGAGCAGGTGTTAGCGGAGCTCGTCCATGTGGCGAGTTCGTGATAAATTGTTGAGTAGGAGCTGTCCAGTGTCAAGGCGGGGAAGAGCTTGTCGGAGGCGGGTGTTGGTGAGGAGCTCGTCCATTAATGAGCGAGGGGAAGAGCTCGTCAGTGTAGGTGTTAGTAGGAGCTCGTCAGTGTGGCCCGGAAGAAACTCGTCAATGTAAATAGTTGAGAGTAGGGCTTGTCGGTGTGAAGCGAGGGAAAAGCTGTCGGACGGGTGTTGGCGGGGCTCGATCCGTGAATTGAGGAAGAGCTCGTCGATGTATCAGGATTGTTGGTGGGGCTCGTCAGGTGTGAGCGGGGAGAGCTTGCCAGCTAGGTGTTGGTAGGAGCTCGTCCATGAGCCCGGGGAAGGCTCGTGTGTAATTGTTGGCGGGAGCTCGTCCATGTGGTAGAGGAGGCTGTGATGGATGTGGGCAGGAGCTGTGAGTGTGGTGTGGGAAGGCTCGTCGATGGGGTGTTGGTGGGGCTCGTCCGTGTGGGGCGGGAAGGAAGCGTGGTGGTGTTGGTGGGGCTCGTCCATGTGAGGCGGGGAAGGCTCGTCGGAGATAAATGGTGGAGTGGGGCTCGTCCGTGGGCGGGGAAGGCTCGTCGGAATAAATCGTTGAGTGGGAAGCTCGTCCATGTGAAATTTGGGGAAGAAGGTATTTGAAGTGGGCCGATTGGTAGGAGCTCATCCCATGTGAGGCGGGGGAAGAGCTCGTCAATGTAAATTGTTGGCAGGAGCTCGTCGGAGTGTGGTGAGGTGAGCTTCGTCCAATGTAAATAGTTAGCGGGGGCTCGTCAGTGTGAGCGGGAGAGGAACTCGTCCGATGTAGGGTGTTAGTGGAAATTTCGTCGTGAGGCGAGGGAAGAGCTCGTCGGAATAAATAGGTAGATGGGAGCTCGTCCATGGAGGCGGGGAAGAGCTCGTCGGAGATAAATAGTTGAGTAGAGGCTAGATCCATGTGGTTTGGGGGAAGGAAGCTTCTTTGAAGTGAATTATTGAGTGGGAGAAGCTAGATCCATATGTAGCTTGGGGAAAGAGCTCGTCAATGTAAATTGTTGAGTAGGAGCTCGTCAATGGTGGCGTTCAGTAAGTGGCGTTATGGCCAGAATTAGCGATGTAACTTTGGCCCGGTCGACTCTGAGACGTGGCTGTGCGAGATGGGTGAGCTCGTCGATGGTGGCGTTCGGCCGGTGGCGATGGCCAGTGGCAATGGCTTTGGCTGGTCGACTCTCCACGAGGCGTGGCTGTCTTGAATGGGTGAGCTGCGTCAATGGTGGCGTTCAGCCCAGGAGTGGCGATGTGGCCCAGAATTGGCGATGTGGCGAGCTGGTCGACTCTGAGGGCGTGGCGCGTGCGGTGGAGTGAGCTGCGTCAATGGTGGCGTTCAAGTGGCGTGTGGCCCGAGTGGCAATGTAACTGGTGGTCGGCCCGAGGGCGGCGTGGCACGTGCGGGAGTAAATTGAGCTCATCAATATTGGCATTCCATCCAGAGTGGCGTGTAGTCGAGGTGGCAATGTGGCTGAGGCTAGTCGGCTCTGACGGCGTGGCTGTCTTTGAAGTGGGTGAGCTCGTCGTGGTGGCGTTCCGGTAAGTGGTCGATGTGGCCAAATTGGCAATGCTTTGGTGGTCTTACCCTAAGGCGGCGTGGCTTTGTGCGGAGTAGGTGAGCTCGTCGATGGTGGGCGTTCCGGTAGAGTGGCGATGTGGCCGGTGGTGAGTGTGGCGGGAGTGGCGATGTGGCTGAGCTAGTCGACTCCACGAGGGCGGCGTGCACAGTGCGGAGTAGGTGGGCTCACCCATGTAGAGATGTTGTGGGAGGCTCGTCGGGTGGGCTTGCTTGGCTCCCCAGTCTTTACTTAGGCCTCGGTGTAGTTGAATAGTTGACCTTATTTGAAATGCCGATGTTCTTTGGTTAATTTTATTCTTGGAAAGAGGCGACGTCTTTAATGTGGTTATGGAGAATTTGGAGCATTGTGCGATTTGGTGTTTTAGTATTCTTATAAATAGCGGTTTCATTGCTATGAGGTTCGTTCCTTACGCATATTTTGCTTTCTGATGCCTGTGGCCCAAACCTCATTGAGATGAAAGAGTCGGTTGGTCGTCTTCGCGAAGGTTCTTACGAAGATTTGGGGCCGGCTATTGTTCTTCTACATGTGGGGAGTTGTGTTTTCCTAGTCTCCTTCATGGAGTCATGTTATTCCACAGCTGTGCTAGGGAATGTAAATCCAGAAAGAATGATCGCATCTCTTGCACTACTCTCTACATTTTTATTCTTCTTTTTTCTTCTCCTTCTACCCTTTCCTCTCTTCCTTTTCTCTCTCCCTCTTTTCTTTCTCCTCTCCTTCTCTTCCCTTTCTCCCTCTCCTTTTCTTTTCTCCTTCCTTCACTTTCTTCACACAAAATCTCTTCCATCTACTTTTCTTCTTCAGCCACAGGTTTTTCTCCCCTTCTTTCTTCCTTTCCTTCCAAAGTAAGTTATGTCTCTTTTCTTTTCCTCCTTTTCTTTTTTGTACTTATATATATATATAAGTATATATATAATATATATATATATATATATATATATTTTTTTTTTTGGATTAGGGAAATCAAGCTTAATAGGTACTTTTAGATGGTTCCAGAACATCACTCAATGTAATTGATTGTGTCTAATGTGTGTCTCCATTGAGCCAATAAGACAATTTTTCTTATGTTTATGAATCTTTCTATTGTGCTTTTTTCTATATCTTATATACACGAATCGGTTACTTCAACTCAAATGACCAAACGACCGCTCCATTGGTCACGTAAGACCTAATAAGGGCATTTCATTTTAACATTACAAACTGATGCTTACTAGTAAAAACGCTTAAGATGTTCCGCAGATTCATGTGATGTCGCAAGATTTTTCCTCTTTTGTTTTGAGTTCAGAATTGGCTTGGTCCGGATTTAATTCTGGATAAGGACGTAAGGGCCTTCCTAAATAAATTGTTTCCAAGGCACTGGATTCTCTTCCTCACCGCAAGAGCTTCTTTAAGATTCGCTGCTCCTCGGCATGTAGCTCCCGCTGACTTTGATTATAGTACCTCACGCTTTCCCCTTTGATAATCCTTCTCAGACGTGAACCCGCTCTCTCATCTACAGAGTCTAAGCTAGACGAAGGGCCCGCCACTATGCCCTCCTCGACTAACTCAGATCCTCGGGAGGATTGTATTCACCTCCACGGGGCCACCGCCCCTGCCAAAGGCCAGGGCAACGGAGCTCGAAGGTCGCTCTCTCCTGTGTTGTCCTCAGAGGCCCATAATACCTCAGGAGGTATTCTCACCCACCCCTTGCTATCTCTAACTTGGTTTCAAGGCAGCTTTATACTATGATTGTTACTCGGCTTGTCCATTCGACAAGTGATGTGTCGGGACGCAGTAATAGTTTCCTTTAATTCCGAGCTCTGCATAAAAATCTCAATTTAGTGTTGTCAAATGTTTTCCTGTCTGATACTGTGGCTCCTGGATACTAAACTCAGATATAATGGTCACTACACAAAATTGCGTATCTTTGCTCCGTAATCAGGCTAAAGGCTCCTGCTTCCCACTTTGTGAAGTAATCCAACGCGACGATTATGATTTTGTAAATGGGCCTTTCACTAAACGTATAGGTCCCACATGTCCAACCCCATCACTGAAAAGGCCATGGACTCGCACTGATGCTAAAGGTTCGACGCAGAGGCGTGAGATTTCGCGTTGCCCCGGCATCCTCGCATTTTGACTAGGTCAATTGCATCCTTGGAGTATGGTCACGTGAGATCCCCCGCTCTTTAAGACTCCCCCGCTAAATTCGCCGGCCCGAGATGATTTCCACATACACCCCTCACCACTCCCAAGACACTTGATGTCCCTCTCCCACGATGCGCATTTAAGAAAGGGTGAAAATCCCCGCTTGTAGAGACTTCCTTTATGATTAGTGAACCCGGCTAACTCCCCGTCCCATTTCACACGCTCTTCTGGGTCGTCCCAGGCTTCCTCGTCCCATTATATAATTCCAAATGGGGTCCATCTAGCTCCTGATTTCACTCCCACCGGGCAACCGTCATGCTGATAAGGGCCTGAGATAGAGGGTGTCTCGCTACATTCGACAAAGGCCAACCCACGAGGTCTCCCGTGAGGTCATGGCTACTTTCTCGCTAAGGTGTCCGTCGGGAATTCTCTCATTCCGTGATATGCTCGACTAACCAAGACAAATTTCTTTAATGCATCGCTGCTGACCTTTGGAGGTATAGAATCATCGTTTACCTTTGGTTCAGAGGTCTTCATTTGTCCCACCACCAACCTGAGTCAATGATACCCTCCTAACCTGTCGCACCTTAACGACCGGGATGAGGTCGAGGCCCCGCTATCACGGCCCCCGCCTCGCCTCGCTGTTTCCAAGCATGGAATCCAAATCTGCGATTCAATGTCTCCTTCCGCAGGAGGTTAGAATTGCACTCGCTCCGCTCCCTCAGGCATTTGAGGCTCCATCTACGCAGAGAGCTTCCAAATCGGGATGCCGTCTTTCAGAGTGGTCCCATGTTCCGTCTGAGTGAATCCCATGACAAGCCTGGCTAGGATCCGCCCCTTTATGGCAGTTTTTGGCTTGTATCCGATGTCAAACTCGCTAGCCCCATGGCCCACTTCACCGCCCTTCCGGAGGTTTCGGCCCAGCACACTTGCTCTGATCGGATATTCCGTCTGACTTCAGGCGAGCCCGGAAACAGGGGGCGAGCCCGAGCCGTGGTTGGCCAAAGACTAGTATCAATTTCTCCATCCCTGCACTTCTCCTCCGCTCCTCCTGCAAAGCTTGATTGTACAGTAGACCGGTCCGTATTGCCTTTGTCTCCGACTTAGCACTGCAAATGGTTGAGAGTTCTGATACGCCAAGCATGTAGAGTGTAGTCTCCCATGTGACTTACTAGAATGGGCAGGAGAACCCAGATACGCTTTAATGTTGTAAAGGCTCTTCCCGCATCGCATCCCAGATTGGCCTTCTGTGACTTAAAGATGCACTCGGCACCACACTCCGCCCACACAAACTCCACTTGGGTGGCCAGAATCCTCTCCCCGCGCCGTCGAACTCCTTTATTCCCCGATGGCACGCATGTCAAGTATAGCCTTATTTATCTCGATTCGCCCACTCCCTGTGGTTGACTATGAAGCCCAAAATTTCCCCACTGAAATGACGTGAAGGCACATTTAGCCTGGGTTCAGCCATACTGACTCCTAAGATCCGAACGCCCGAGAGATGAGCAATGTGGAGAGTGGTTGTGGTGGATTTTACTAGCATGTCGCTCTACGATACCCATAGTTGTGCCATCCGCTTCTCGGGAACATCTCTGGCTCACTAGCCTCTCGCAGATCGTCTCCCGTTCCTCGAGCCTAGCCCGCATCACACGGCAACAAGTTCCCCGGAAATGCGACGCAAAGAGGTCTTTCCGGTCATCCGGTCCATACTAATCTGATTGTAGCATGAAAATGCGTCCATAAATCGAGAAGTTCGCGGGCCCGCAGCGCGCCCAGACGAGGCCCCATCCCGCAAAGTGGAAGCCGGCCCTTCGGCACGCCCTGTTTGCGCCGGCAGTCGATACGCAGCCTCCCACTCTGCCGCTCTGCTTTTGATCTATGACAAACACAGCCAACCACTCCTGATATTCCTCCCACCCTCCACCGCTCCCGCTGAGAAGCTTGCCGATTTCTCTGATGGCTTCGCCTCCGGTGCGGCTTCCCCGTGTTTTTGTTTGACCGGCCATACGGTCAAGGTTCACCAGAGTGATTATTGTAGGATCGATTCCTCCCATGTCCGCCTGTTTCCATGCGAAAACGTCTTTATTCTGTCTTAAAAACTGAGTGAGGAGGCTTTTGAGGTCTCCTGGGCACTGGAGCCGATATAGGCGTAGATGTTCCAGCCGCCATCCAACGACACCATTTCAGTTCCTCCTAGGTTCAACACGGGTGAGGAGTATCTCGCGTGCATGTCAAGCCTGCCCACATTCACTTTGTTAACTCCGCTCATGGAGGTGGTGTAGGCCCTCTGGCCACTGGGCCGATCTCCCTGATCATTCCTACACCATGTATGGCTGGAAATTTGATTATCATGTGATACTTATGAGGGGATGGCTTTATTATGCTGAGAGAGGGTTCACTTAGCAATATGTTATGTCGACGGGGCATCCATTTATATGAACCTTGTCAGCCGTCATATGTTCGCAAGGCTCGCCAGGCGAGTACCCGCTGAATCGAGCCCAATGGTAATACTCTTTCTCCCAAAAATCCCCCGATGCGCAGGTTGACGGGTTCTAGCTTTTCTCTCAACATTTCTGTCGGCTAACGATAAATGATGTCACTGGAACTCTCGTTATCAATTAAACACTGAACCGTCATGGTTGCCAGCAATTACGCAACCACCAATGGGTCACACATGAGGATCGGCATCCCTCCAGGTCTCAGCCGTAGAAAGTGATGGTGGTGTCGAGTCGCGGCAGTTTAGATACTGCTGTATTTCTCCCATTCCTATTGATCTGATGCTACGCAGGGCCCTTCCGAAAGGTATCCAGATTCACCTCCACTGCGAACCCTCCCCAGATCACACGGGATTTCCCAGAGGTTGTCGGTAGCCGAGTCGGTCGTCTGAGGCGGCCGTTGTTGAGAGGACTCGGTTCTGATTCGGGTCCCACTGGGGCCCCGGTTCCGGGGCTTGGTTCCTGGAGATATGAACAGCTTCTGAGGCATCCGTGTTGTATTGGCATTCATTTCTCTCTCTCTCTCTTTCGCCTGTATACACTGTCCATACGAGCTCCATAAGTCCTATGGAACTCTAATATTTGGTGCTGTCCCTTGTGGCGGGATCCTCGATTTCATCCGAGTTGGCCATATCTCGTAACTCCGCTTTGCTTCGCACTTCGCGAGACCGCGACACCGAGGCTGTTAGAGGAGTGAAGCACAAAGGAGTAATCTACTGCCGGTCTTTCGCATTGTGGTAGGGGCCTGCACGGTCTCCCGAGGATTTCCCCCTCCTTGGGGATCAGTTTCGATCTTTCGGGATTTGTCCTGGCTCGTCTTGTCTTTAGATCAGCCCTTCGCTTCTGCTTGTCATTTCTCACGTGAAGAGTTCTCCCTTGGACATGAGGGCTTCTTCACGCTTATATATCGCTTGGCTAGTACTCTCGCCATGCTTGTTTGGGGTTCTTCAGATGGAAAACATCAAGTCCTTTTAACTACACTCCTAACCTCGCAATGAATGTCGGTGATGGCGAACTTTCATCTAGTATCGTCTATCTTCAGGACTCTACATGAATCTTTAACAGATATTTTTGCTTTCAGCCTTGTTTGATCACTAATAGATGGTAACCCGCTCCCCACGTCCTCGTCCATGAAGCGGTATGAATGCACTGATAGCCTTCGAATTCGAAGAGATTGACGTAAGGGGGAATTTATTGAACTGCCAAGGTCAAGGTTTTCTCAAAGGTAGTGGCTAGGCCTGGTACTGTATCGGGTCTTGATACCCGCGTAACCCATCCTGCTCTTGGTATTGAGATGGTCATGTGGTCTTTGGCTCCATCAAAAATTTCCACTCTGTGGCATTCACTTTGCCAAGCTTGGATAAATGTAATACCCCGACCGTGAAAGGTGATCTACTTGCTGGTACCAAGGTGTCCAGTGTCTGCTGAGGCACGTCCCTCAACCACCCCTACACGGCCGAGCTCCCGTTGAAGACCCAAACCTCCGCCTCCCATGATTGCCCCTCCCGCCCTCCGGTCGAGGCTGAAGGTCGCGCCTCGCCTCGATTCTGGCCCCCCGAGGCTGTTTCATTTTCCTCCTCCAGGGCCAATTGGGTCCAGGCCCCCTGCTCAGCAAATTCGTCGCTTCACGCCTCGGGAATGTCACGACTGAATTGCTCTCAGCGGGGAGGAATGTTACGCTTCCCGGTCTCTGCCGTGGCTCCTCGCGGATGCCGATAAGGTCTCGTGAGTTGTTCTAGTTCTTCTATCAGGCGCTGATTGACGAGGCGAAGGGCTTCCACCTCGTTCGTATTGGCTTGCATTACCATCGCACGTGAGGCTCGGCCATCCGCGCGCCGTGGATCCCCGTGATCTCGCGTGGATCAGGTCGCTTCTCGCTTCGCGGTTCCGAAGTTGTTACATCGAATCGGTGATCGGGCCATTTATAAAGGAACCGCCGTCTCACGTGACGGCGCCAACCCGATGATGCTTTTTTCAAACGGAACTCGGGCCGGAGCGTGAGAGTCGCCAGATGGACCTGATCGGGCAGTCGATGCAAAGGTTGATCGTCTCGGGATTTAGTACTCACCATTGCAAGAACAAAGAGAAAATGGGGGTCGGCGAGGTCGTGCCTCAGGGGCCGTCTTCGACATGCTTGAGTCAAATTCTTTCCGAGAGAGAAGAGAGACTGCTTAGGATTGGAGTATCAGTGTTAACGTGTTAGAATTGGCGTACCTTTCACCGATGGGTGGTTCCATATTTATAGATGTTCAGCCAGCTGGATGGTAATTAGGAGTCATTCCCATTGGATGGGATATTTCTTTAGTCCATATCGGATTTGGCATGTGATATAGAAGGACAAGCACTGAGATAATCCTCCTTTCCTTATTAGGAGAGATCCAACCAAGCATGGACTGCTATTATCTTTCCCTTCTTATCGGGAGATTTGGCTGATCAGGCAAGATAATATATGGTTAGTTATTCTATTCTTCAGATCTATGAGTCTCCATACCACTGGGCCGACCTAGTTTGGTTCATGGATCATGGGTCACAGACTATCCTCTGCTTAATCGGGGCCTTCCAACCCGGGCTCATCATCAAGTAATCCGAATACTTCTGCCGGTATGTCAACGGATCGGGCCATCGCCTCTTCCGTCTAGGAGGGCTCACTACTTCATTTTCAAACCCCATCAATATATATCATTATTTTATTAGATAGAAAAATCTGAAACCCTATCTTTTAGATTCAGAACCCATACCTCTCTACATTTAGAGGTTGTCCAAGAGAAATTTTCCTTACCCTTCTTCTCCCTCTCCTTTCTAGAGGGTTTTCTTTCCAAATGCCTTTCAACTTCAAGTTCTATTTGGCATAAGAGTGAAGAAAACCACGTGAAAATGTGACATAAGCTAAGACCTCCTCTTTCCTCATTGTTTTTGAAAAGGTGAGAGCCAGAGGATTGACTCGTTGATCAAGGCTTGAATGAAGAGATGTGAGCCTATGTTGGCATCAGGGCTTGAATCGCAAATTTTGAAGCTAAATAAAAGGTTGTTTTGTGTACTTGTTTGTTTTTATGAGTCTCATTTTGTTGTTTCTTTTTTGTTTCGTGGGATACTCATTGCTCGTTGTTGGAAAAGAGAGGGAAACTAGGATTTTCCTATGTGTCAAGGTTGAATTGTGTTGAGTGAGCCGAGTTTCTCGGTTTTCTTTTTGTTTTTCTTCGTTTTCTGGTAGGTGAAGGGAAAAATGAGGTGCTTTCGTGGCGTTTGGCAAGATTGTTTGTTTTTTGTTTCTTTGTGGTGCGGATATTTGTTGAACTGTGTAAAAAAATTCACCCGAGTTTGTTTCATAAGTAACTTTGCTTTGTAGAAAATAAAAAAAGGATCTTTCTGTCTTTTTTTAATTGTTTACTGAGAAGATTCAGAATCGGATTAGAAAATTGACTTCTCTAATTATTCAGAAAATTATTTGTTGGAAAAAAATTTCCTGATAAGTATCAGGAAAGGATTTTTTTAAAATAATAATCGTAAGAATAATATTAACTATTAGTTTGGAAACTGTAAGAAGATACCTTATTTTTTCCTTGTAAAATAGAGCCATATCTCTGTCCTTGTTTTTCATTTGTGAAGTTGATGACAAAAGGAATTGGATGCTTGTTTTGATGCTAAGAAAATCAAGACCCTTTTCTTTTCCCCCATTTTCGTCTAGAATTTCTCTAGCATATCCTAAAAGTTTTGTGGCTTTTATTCAGAATCTACCTTTTGTTCAATTTGAACTTTTTTGGATTCTCTCTTTCTCTTTGTGTAGGAATCAATGAAATCTATCAATGGTTTCTTTCATTACTTTTGGATTCTTTTCCATGTTATGACCTTGAATCTACATAAGTCGAGGAACATTTGTTTGAGTTATTCATGAGACCGAGTTCACGGGAGGATGATTTGTTTTGAGCTGTGTTTTCGTATTTTGACGAGATAAAGCTCTATTGGGTTCAAAATCAGTTTTGGTGAAAAGTCTTGGTTTTGTTTCTTTGGTTTGGAAGATGGGTTTTTGAGTTCGGAAGTATGTGTTTTAGGTGTTGGAAGCATGGCCTTTGGGTATGGAAGCAATAAACAGGTCTTTTAACAAACAAGTGGCCTGCATAACTAATCTACAGTCTATAGAAGGCACCTAGGGGAAAAAAAGAAAAGGGGAAAGAAATTGATAGGGAGAGGGAAAAGCGGTTTTAGGAGGGGTCAAAACCCTAAGCGCGATATTGTGGGCTGACTTGTATTGAAATATTTTAATAGGTTAATAGATTAGAGAAGGTTAGAAAGCTATTAAACCAAAAAATGGGAAAGAAATGGGGACGCGACTTTTGGAAAACTTCTGGTGGTTTAGAGTTTGGTTTTTGAAAGTTTGTTATATAGTCTTTTAAATATAAAATAAATTCTAAATATTTGAAATGAAGATTTTATTTCATGAAATATTTTACAAAGATCAGAAATTCATTTCTTTTAATAGCTTTACTATTACAAACCATTTTGGCCTGCTTTTTGACCCATGGCCCGCATAGGTCAGGGTCACAGTTGCTGGCCAAACATGTAACACCCCGAAATATACCCTAGTCGTTTTCGACATGTTTAGGGTATTTTGTAAGCCTAATTTGAATGTTTCGTGAGTTAAATGCGAAACAAGGAAACAAGAGACCCGGAAAGTTACAAAACTTAAGGACAATTTTGTAATTGGTCCAAAATGGGGCTTAAAAGTCCTAATGTTAAAAGACTAGAGGCCAAAATACAATAAAAGGAAATTGAACTATAAATGGCCAAGAATTGAAGGACTATTTTGCAAATAAAGCAACTTAACCCAAAAATGGGTTTTGAGGGCCAAACAAGGCCTAAGAAAACTGGATTTAAAGACCAAAATTGGTCTCAAATTGGGAGAGAACCCGTAGAGAAGAAAGAAGGGGAGAAGAAGAGGAAGAAGAGAAGAGGACGAAGGAGGATTCAAGCCAAGATCAAGCCAAAAAGGTATGGAACCTACTTTGAGTATGGATTTTGTATGGATCACATGGAATTGTAAGGCTTTATATGATTAAATGCTTGTCTTTAAATCTAGGGTTTTGATTGAATTGCATCTTAACCTTAGATTTCTTGAAATTAAGGTTGGTAAACCTACAAGGAATAAGTTACAAGGAATCCCCTTGTTAGATGAATTCATGGTTAAATCATGGGAGTAATTGAATTAGGGTTTAGAATGAACTCTAACAAATCCTTGAGTTTGATTTGTGTATGAGTTATAACCCATATCGAATGGGCTTTTGAAGTGAATTCATGATAATTCTTGAACTGATAAGTATTGAAGGAGGAATTTAATAGAAAAGAGATTCCAAGGTGAATTAGAAATGGTTTTGATGTGTTTGAAGGTAGAGTTGATTGGATATCAAAACATGGAAAAATAGGTGAAAAACGCACATTCTGGGCAATTTCGGGTGAATTGTACCGGTACAAGTTGAGCTTGTACCGGTACAATTTCGGTTCTGGTCATTTTTGGCCAACTTGTACCGGTACAAGTTAGACTTGTACCGGTACAACCTGTTCTGGTTTTCCTGTTTCGACCTGGCCGTATTTCGTCATAACTTGCTCCTTTCTTATCCGACGGAGGATTCAAGTGGCTACATAAATAGACTTCAAGGAGAACCAAACTTAAACAGAAGGAATTGCAAATTTGATCCTAAGGGCCCAAAATTCACTCAAAGTGGGGCCATGCAAGAAAAATTCGATTCCAAATGAACAGCAAATCTGTGCTGTTTCGACGTATCTGAGTTCCTGTTCGACCGGGTGATTCCAGTTGAATAGAACCCTTATCACCTTAGATTTAAAGGAGTATAAGGACATAGTGTCAAAATATGAATTTAAGACCCCGGAAAAATGAATAATACAAACAGTCCCTCGGTAAAATCGGTAAACCGACTAGTTGGCATGAAAATGCCATAACTTGAGTTTGGATGATCCGATTGGATTGATTCCAATTTCTAAGAAAAATATATTCATAGAGGGACTAGAATACATGAATGATGTATGGATAGACATCATATCGTACAAGTATCCGAAATGCCATATGGAATAGGCATGAAACCCGAATACTATTATATGAAACCCGAAACGAACCAAACACTTAACATGAACATGAAAAACAATATGTCATGATCACGTAACGTGATTAAGACGGCTTATAAGGCGAAGATATATGATCATATGACTACCTAGGACCAAAGAACGAATGATGATCGCCCCGATTAGCGGTTCAAGACTCCTAATTAGTACTTTGCAGATTCTCGACAAGGTTACGCAAGACTCGTCCCGATTAGTGCACACACTCCCGTTCAAGACTTCTGAGATTCTGCCGGGTGCTACGGCACCCCAAGATCAGACTGCATCTTCCAGACTTATCAGACAAGGTCCTACCATTTCTTATAATCGGTCTGTGCAATGCATTTACATATGATAAGACACCGAATAAAGAATAAGAGTAAAGATCCGAACGCATCCGATCCGGTCCCCGTAGTACCTACTCTTACCAGATCCGATAAGTTCCTTGTGAGTACCTACTCTGCACTCCCGTATCCGACAAGTCCCTGCCTCTCGCATAAGTCTCGTAGTACCTACGTACCCTGCCTCTCGATTAAGCCAGTACCTACGGTACCCCCGTATCCGAAAATGTTCCGCAGTACCTCGTACCCCGCATTCGAACAAGTTCGCAGCACTCACTGCACCCGATCTGATAAGTCTGCGAAGACGGCGTACTCCCGTATTTGATTAAGTTCCAGAGTACCCCGGCACTCTGATCTGATAAGTCTCGCAGTACCTAAGGGTACTCCTCAGATTTATCAAGTCCTCAGAGTACCTAAGGGTACTCACCAGAGGTTATAGTACTCCACGGTACTCCAAAAGATTCAATAAGTCCCGTTTCCGATTAACTCCCAGATCCGAAATGTCTCGTAGTACCTACGCGGGCACTCCCAGATTGACAAGCTCATTACGCTCTCCGATTTGGGCCAGAAGCATCTATGGATACCCATATCCGAATGCCCGCCTCCGACTAAGTCCCCGTCTCTCGCTTAAGTTCGTAGTACCCACGCGTACCCCCGTATTCGACACCTGCAGAAGACTCAGTACTCGTGATTTCATCAAGTTCTAGCACCTGGTGGGCACCTCGCATCTGATGATCTGATAAGCCTGTACACCTACCGTACTCGTATTTGATTAAGTTCCGTGAGTACCTACCGCAATTCTCGTGATCCGATAACTCCATATCCGATAAGTCCCGATTCGATAAGTCCCAGATCCGAATAAGTCCCGTAGCACTCCACGCAATTCCTCGTAGATCCGATAAGTCTAGTATCTAAATAAGTCCTGTCTCTGATCTAGTTCTATAGTACCTACGGGTACTTTAGTATCTGATAAGTCCCAGATCTCGAATAAGTCCCGTAGTACTCACGTACCTCGTATCCCATAAGTTCCATCCTCAGATCCGATATTCCTCAGAGTACCCAATGGGTACTCCCATCGATTAAGCTCCTGTCACCGATTAAGTTCAGAGTACCTACGTACTCTCGTATTTCATCAAGCTCAGAGTACCTAGGGTACCCCGTATTGATGATCCGATAAGCTCAGAAGATTCACGGCACCCGCATTTTCGTTCCGTAGCACTACGTACTCCCGTATCCGATAACTCCTATATCTCGATAAGTCCCCGCATCTATAAGTCCCGTGACTGGTCAAGTCCCGTAGTACCTACGGTACTCCCAGACTGCAAGCCCCATTTGAATATGTCCTCGTCTCGATCTAGTTCTAGTACCTACAGTACTCCCGTATCTAAGTAAGTTCTGGCCCCAGATCCTGACATCTCGTAGTACCTTACAAAATTAGATTTGATTAAGTTCAGAGTACCCACAAGTACCCTTGTATCGCAAATGCTAATAAGTTCGTAGTACCTACTGAGCACTCTCGCATCCTAAGATAAGTATGTCCAAAGGGTACCTACGAGTACCTTCGTATATGAACTGGCTCAGAGTACCCACGGGTACTTTTGTACCAAATTAAATGTTCCAGAGTACCCACGTACTTCGTGATCCGAAATACATATAAGTTCAAGACCAAGATAAGTCCAGAAGACCAAGATAAGTTTCGTGAAGACAAGCATGCTCCGGAATACCAAGATACGTCTGCATCTGGTACCTACGTACCTCCGACAAGTTAAACCCGTAGCATAAGCATAAGTTCAGAATTCCTACTCTGAGTCCTCGAATGCACATAAGTCCGTTATAAGGATAAGTTCCCGTGATAAGAATAAGTTCTCAGAATCTCCTACGGGAGTCCAAGATGAACATAAGCCCGTGATAAGCTTAAGCTTATATAGTCCACATAATATGAATTCATGAAATTTCGATATCTATTATGGTTATACACTTATTATAATTGTGTATACATGCATGTGTTTCTCAGATAGTAAATGTTTCCCACTAAGCGAAAGCTTAGCACTCCAGCTCTTTAATCCGTAGGTACAGGAGAAGACATCCAAGACCTCCGCATACAAATTGGGCCAACACACTTGTAAGGGTTCACTTTCACATGTAGGTTCCAGGCTCGATTTGTAATGTAAAAGTTCGCTTTGTATATGTAAATGGACTCGCTTATATGTGTCTAGATATTTTTGATGGACACCACTCCTAAGTGGGTCGCTTCTTTGATTTATATATATTATTTTGATTTTGTTATAAGATGTGCCATAACACAAAGCGCCGGGCTTTTAAAAAATATATATATGTGCGAAGAGTTCCGGGCCTGAGTCTCGCACCTTAATCCTCGGGTTCGATCCGCCACCCGGTCGGACTGGATTCGGGCGTGACAAAACAGTAGCCCAAATATAACCCGGGCCAAATGGTCCGGCTCATATTAGCCCATGCTCTTGATTGATCACAATGGGTTAGCTAACCATTTTCCCACCTATGAATTCGCCGTTATCGTGAATTCAAGGGTCTTAGGTTTGTTCAACTTGATAACTCAAGCATTTTGTTCGAGTCTTTTAGATTATATGCCCATTTCCCTTTTACTATTTGGTCAATGATTCAAACCCAAGAGTTAATGGGGTGGCATTGAGTAGAACTGAAAATGATTAGAATTCTTTTTTTTTTTTTAATGTCATTTAGAAAAGAAAAGAAAAAGAATCAAACTTGGAATAGCAAAGATGAGATTTTGGAAATATGAAATAATAATAATGTATGGATAAATAATTAAACATTTGTAGAGGAATCAAGTAACCAAATTATTGGGAAGTGGAAAAAATGACTTTTGGTTGTTGTCATAATTTCAAAAAATAAATCCATAGAAAAGAAATAGAAAAAGAGAAATAATGATTTAAAAGAAAAAATGATAAGAAGAAATAACTTAAAGACTGCAAAGCCAAAATAATTAATGAATTTTGGAGAAGTGACAACTTTTAGTAGGAGCTCAAGAAATACTCAGATGCACAACACAAGAGATTACAAACTATGATTAAAACTAGGTTTAATAACGCTTAATTTAAATTCTAACATTCTTGTGTCTAATTTGAATGTATGCTTTACGATTATTAAACAAGTCAAAAGCGGTGGATGCTCATGCATTAATTTATTGAATCCATCTCTTTTTGTTTATTTGTCTATATTTCCCTTATTTTTTGAGATTTTTTTCAGCTTTTTAATAGGATTGTTGTGCACAGATTGTAGATATACCCAAGACTCAAGAACCATGCTTCGAACACTAAATCAAGGTCTCATTCTGAAGAGCAAAAGAAAATGCTCTACTCCCATAGTTTGTGAAACATTGTAACAAAAAATTTTAAAAAAAGTTTACTACCAAAGCTTTTACATTTTGCTCTCACCACCTAAAGAGTTGGACTCACATATATTGAGATGGACTCACATAAGACTCTAAATGAATGCTAATCGTCCCCATTTTGTGGTTCATAAAATATATCAGAGTCCACTACCTAAGGATAAGAACCATAAGTTGGTAGGTCAGATACAGGTTATGACTAATCATTAAGAGAACTTGAGGTAGTTGAGGAAGTGGACAAAGCAAATATAGTACCCGAGGAGGACTGTGGGGGAAACATCAAGTTGATATAAACCATTGATAGCTTGCCCTGAACCAATATGTCTCGTGATCTGAGTTCCAAGAGAAACACACACCAAATCACAAAATATTAAAAAACTTCTAAACCTGAAGCAAATGGAGAAACGTTTTTCTATTATGATTTTTTCTATATGAACAAAAAATGTTTATGCAGAGGTCTGGTTAAACAATAATGCATCAGAGCTTAATCATATAAATAGGTATGTGAAGAAACACTGAATCAATGAGTTTATCAGTATTTAAGAGTTGTCTTAGATTCTTAGTATACACACTGAAGCAAGATGTAATATCCAATCGCTGACAAACCAACTCATAAAAAGTATTATACAGCAACGAGCTCCACCATAGAGCAAGATCTATGATTTATTTTAAAAATCACGGAAGATTGGTTATATGGTTTAGTTGTAGATCATTTGGTTGCCAGAGTTACTAGTAGAGTATTGACTATATCAGAATGAAGATCAAAACCTATGAAAGCACTCGATCGTAGGAGTGGATTTCGGCCCACAACTGGCATAGCAACCTAATAGAATAGCCTTGAGCACCTCAACCAGAGAAATGTGTACTACCCTAAGGGCTATCACCACGCTATTTAGAGGTTTTATATTTCAAAGAGTATTATGTACCTATAAAATCACTTGTAGACTAAATCATGATGCTTCTACAAGGTCATAGAAAAAATCTATTTTTCCTTAAACCTTCATAAGATTTGCATTGTTTTCCCTAGACAATAAAATCTAAAAAAACCCTATCTTTGACCACTAATACCAATTATTGCAATTTCAAACAAGTCATTTTTTTCATCAAAAGTGGGCTACTGGAGGTATAGTTTTCATCATGAGAATTCTATTTATTATTGTCATTGGTAGATTACTTAGCTTAGAAGTAATACATTAGCTATATTTTCTAGAATATTAATTGAATCTCTCTCCAGGCTTTACTTTTAGGTTGCTCTGTTGGAGGTCTAGCATCTTTTTTGCATTGTGACAATTTTACCAGCTTTCTACCATAAAATGCCCGTGTAAAATGCTTGAGTGATGTTGGATTTTTTCTTGTTTAGTAAGTTCTCTATTCGTTAATTTGTCATGAACCAAATCTTATATATTTTTTCTAAGGTTGTATTTTGGCTTTTTCATTACATAAGAGACATAAGCTTGAACCACTATATGAGGGAAATAAAATTATGAGGAAAATAAAAATATATATTTAAACTTAATAAATTAATACTATATGTTTGTTCAAACTTACCTTATTTTTTCTCTGTATTATATAAGGACTAAGAAATTTGAAAATATATAAAATTTTGGTCTATCAATAATTTTATTACATTTGATTTTCTTATATATTTTCCATGATAGTTCAAACAATGGTGTAGAAAATTAATTTCCTTGTATTTTTTTCTTTCCCTAATGCTTTTCGGGTTCCAAACGAAGCCTAAGACTTTTCAAGCCTATCTCTCTCTCTCAAAAACATTAAAACTTCAATTTTAGATATGCGACTGTGAGAGTTCCTCCTTTTGTCAGTTTCATCACTCGGGGTTGTCTCTTATTTTATAAATATAATCTGGGGTAAATAATTTATTTTATATAATCTTAAGAACATAAAATATATTCTAAGTATTTCCTAAAGAAAACTTTATTTTACAATATATAAAATTTTATAAAGTGTTATTTATTATTATTTTTAATTTTTTTTATTGTCCGGTCCATCGCTCATGGTCTACGACTATTAAAGTATCCAAAAGGAGTGAATAAAAGTAGACATAATTGGCTTGGCCTATTTTGACATGCAACCCGAATGGGCTCGACCCATTTGGGCCTAGTCAACCCATTTCCTAGCTATATTACAAACAATTGGAAAACTTTAGCTCCTTTGAAAACCGGATACTACTACTTTCTATGATTGGGTTGCTAAACTTAGAAGTATAAGAATAGATAGACTGAATTACACACACACGCCCACACACACACAAACCCACACACCATCCAATTTATTACTTAGGATATTGCAAATCTTTTTTTTTTCCTTTTAAAATAATTAACCTTTTTTCATGCAATTATTGTAGCTTAAAATTTTTAGTTACTTGATAATTAACATCTTTTTACGTACTTTGTTCAACTCATTAACATAGGCTTGTTATCTATGTGTTTAATATAGAAATTTATTTCTCATTTGTTAGAGATATGGATTGTTGTTGGATTTCAAAGGACCAAAGGTCTAAGGAATATGAGGATGGGGTTGAATACTTTATCTCATTTGCAATACAAAATTTAACAAGCAAGATATCAATTAGATGCCCTTGCATACAATGTGGGAATTTGATATTCCACACTCCTCAAATCATTCGAGAACATTTGTTTTTCTATGGATTTGATCAAAGTTACCTTACATGGTATTGGCATGGGGAAGCAGGTCCAAGTAGAGAACCAACAATTACCAAAGCAGAACGTTGTACTAAAAATCAGTTCTTTGATGATGTGGACTGCATAATTGAGATAAAGTCGCTCTCATGATGATTTTCTATGTCGATGAAGAAATTTCAATAAATTAATGTAAGCATGCCGAGAAACCTTTATATCCAGTGTCAGATAAAATTTACCAAGCTATCTCGCATTAGTTAAATTCATACAACTGAAGCACATATGATGGTCCGATAAAGGCTTTTCGTAACTATTAGATCGCTTCTGAAATGTTGCCTCTTAACAATGAGTTACCACTATCCATGTATGAAGCAAAAGACTTTGAATGCATCGAAATGAGATGAAAAACATACATGTATGTCCAAATGATTGAGATATTATATAGGAATGAACTAAAAAATGCATCTTATTGTCAACAGCACCATGGAGCCTAAGGTAAAGGTTAATTCATCAGAGCTAAAAAAGAGAAAAGGAGTTCTAGTTAAAGTCATGTGGTGGCTTTCCACCCATCCTTTACCTTATCTACAGAATGTTTCACTCAAAATTGCAAAAGATCTCAATTCTTGGCATGCACTAGAAAGAGAGTTTGATGGAAGATGTACATCCATCAGATTCCCAACATGGAAGTTAATCGATCACAGACAGCGTGGCTGGGTGGAGCCTAGAAATCTTAGATTTACCATTTCAGCTTATGGTATAACCATAGTTCTCGAGTAGTAGGTATAGTTGTTGTTGGCCTCGTTATAATGATCAGCGTTATAACCTTCCTCCCCGTGGTTACGCATGAAGAGAAAATTTACGTCATATCCTTGCTGATATCGTGTCCATGACAACCCGGGCAATAACATAGATGTTTATTTGGCACCTTTGATAGAAGATCTCAAAATTTTAAGTGGGAGGTGGGGGATTGAAGCTTTGAGGTATATCAAAAGAATTTTTACATTGAAGGTCGCTTTTATTATGGACAACTCGCTGATTTCCTCAAAGATATGGCAACTTATCAGTCGTTACGCTTAAAGGTACTTTGCTTCGTCTCTATATGCTGAAGAAAACAGATTCCCAGAGATTGAAACATGGAAAAAGAACTCATACACTGGCTATAATGAAATTTCTTCCATGCAACCATCCTTAGAGATAAAAAGGCATTTAATGGTGAGCAAGACTTTCGATCATCCCCACAACCATTAAGTGGAGAGGCTATATTGCACAAAATGGATAATATTTGTAATTCATGGGGAAAGAAGAAGGTTAGTTTCAAGATAAGTCTAAAGGCAATGTTGCATGTTGTTGAAGAAAAGTTCATATTCTTTTGATCTGAGTATTGAGATATCTATATGTTCATCATAACTTGGATGTGATGCACATTGAGAAAATGTATGTGAAAGCATCATTGGTACATTACTTAATATCCAAGGGAAACTGATAAGGATGGACTAAATACTCATTTAGATCTTAGCGTGAGATGGGCTCGAGGTCCTAATTAGCACCAAGGTTTGAACAAAAACGAACTTATCTTCCCCCAGCTTGCTACACACTCTCTAGAATAGAGAAGAAGATTTTTTGTCAAACATTAGCAAACTTGAAAGTCCCTGAGGGATATTATTCAAACTTTAGAAACCTTGTATTTGTGGAGGAATTCAAGCTTGTTGGCCTAAAATCACATGATTATCATACACTAATGCAGCAATTGTTACCAATTGCATTGCGATCAATTATGCCAAAGCATGTTCGACTTGCTATCAGACAGAGGGTTGAGTTTCTTTTCAATGCCTTCCAGAGCAGCGGTTGATGTGTCTACACCGATGAATAGAAAAATCGCTTGGTTGTGACATCAGGCTGCTTGAAAAGTACTTTCCACCTTCTTTGACATCATGATCCATCTAGACGGTGCATCTTGTAAGAGAGACTCTCAGGACCAGTTTATCTAGACGGATGCACCCATTTGAAAGCAGTTCATGAAAGTACATTAAAGAGTTATGTGCTAACCGTACTCTCCCGCAAGGATGCAATCGTTAAATGCTACATTGCAGAGGAAGCACTGAGTTTTGCACAGTACTCTGTCAAATGATACAATCGGGATTCCATTGATCCAAGAATCACAAATCGGGACACCCTATCGTGAAGTTTTGTCATGAAAGTTGATCCCATTGTTTTATTGCAAGCACATCATTATGTGTTGAGAATACAACTATTGTGCAACCTTTATTTTTAGAGTAAGGACCACCCATTTGTGTGTTTTATCTTCTATTATTTCTTAGTACTTTACAATATTAAATAAAAGTTATTATGTGATTTGTAAGAGAGCCCATTACATGGTTGGAAAATGCAAAATCCTCGCCAAGCTAAAAGCAGTGGTTACAGACGAAAGATAGCCCACTTTTACTTCTATTAATATGGAAAAGGTATTAGAATATTTGTCATATTAATCATATTTTTAACATTAGAAATTTCCAATAATTAATAACACCGTGAATTCTGCGTAGGTCAGATGTTGCCATTGTTAACCAATAACCTATAGCTGAAACCCTTAAGTGGATAGCACATGGCCCTAGCCACTATGTGTCCAAGTATAATGGATATACCATGAATGGGTGTCGTTACCATACAAAGGAACGAGATGATTTACGCACAACACAAAACAGTGGAGTTAGTGTTGTAGCATCAACAATGCAAATTGCAAGTGCAAAGGATAAGAATCCAATATTTGGTGAGCTGCGTTTTTGCGGGATTATCGAGATTTGGGATCTTGATTACACCAAGTCTGATTCCACTTTCTGGCAGGATCAAGTTACAATAATAATGACACAAAGTCAATTTAACTTGCTTACATCGGGGTTGATTCGGACGAAGTGGCGGAGGCAAACATTCATCATTTTGAAGATCCAAGCAAAGCAGTTTTCTATCAAGACCAACTCGAAAGCCGATGGTCAATCGTCCTATCATAGAAAGACTTCTTACATAAGGAGGGTGTTGATGACCTTATAGAAGTTCCAGCTGAACATAATCCTTCTATTAGTGCAATTCCAAAAATATATTCATTTGATGATATGGATGACTCTCAAGCCATATGCATGGCGGAAGATAGTGAAGGTGTGATGCCCCAAAACCGGGGTGTCTCGTTGATAACCCGTCAACCTCATGGAATACTGCGGGATGCTCTGCAATCCGACACCACTCACGCAAAATGCAGTCTCCTTTGTAATGGGAGCTCTACCCAAGGTACAAACCCGTCTCAACACTAACAAACGACCACACTGGGTCCATGTGCGAGTAAAAATGGCCACTTGGGCCCATGCATCAATACTCACAAAATTACATCAATTCATTTACCAGTTCAAGAGTTATTACATAATACTCTTAACCAAAACATATAACAAAATTTTAAAGTTTTAATACATGTTCTAAAAACGAATACCAAAGCCACAACCCGACTTTCTTTCTAAAACACTCCGCCAGTGAGCCGTCGTCCTTTTCAGACACCGCCTATACCCGAAATAGTGATCCCTCGATTGTGGTGAGCAATGCCCTCGTAGAGATAATTTCCTATGTTACCTCAATCAAGTGCATGTCATGGCAAACAACACCAAGTAAATACATGATCCTACTTGAATGTCTACATGCTAAATCTCATGTCTTTGTCCTCACCGAATTCTCTCACATGCCTTGTAAGACCCGAGAAAATTTTAATTTTCTGAAAAAGGGCAAAATCGTAATTTCAGTAAAAATTCAA
Source organism: Tetrastigma voinierianum (assembly GCA_016808115.1). NCBI lineage: Eukaryota > Viridiplantae > Streptophyta > Magnoliopsida > Vitales > Vitaceae > Tetrastigma > Tetrastigma voinierianum. The sequence continues at coordinate 467,616 of JAEQBH010001720.1, read as the reverse complement.
AAATTTTTTAGATCTTGGATGACGAAACGGACTTCACCGTTGGAATCGTCTCGCGAAATCTAGCTACCACGTCGAATTTCGTCAAATTCCGAGATAGTTGAAATTTGCAAATTTTTCGAGGCACCGAGTATCGGGTGCCGTAAAACGACACGCGACGCTAAAAGCCTACTACATGTACCCATGCACACATGTTGTATGAGTAGAGAAACTGTTTTAAAATGGACGGCCTAGATAGCAAAGTATCAAAATCCAAGAGAAGGGACACATAGGAATTTTGGAATTGTTGAATGAGGAAAAGACAAAACTCTTGTACGTTGTCTTCCCATTTTGAAGGCCAAAACGCATGAGGCTGTTGAGATGCGAGAGCACTAGTTTTCTGTGGTAGAGAGAGCACTTTCTCTTCTCTTAAGATTCCGACTGACGGATCATTTGCTCGACTTCTGAGCAAGAAGGAAGTCAGTTTACTGCCAAGAGACTACGCTATGGGCACCGATTTTGTGGAGTTCCAAATAACTCCAAGAAGTAGGATCTTTTCCTACTTGTGTTAATCTTTGTCTAAGAGCCATAAATAAGCAGGAATGTTCTGTAGTTTGTTTAAATTGGTAAATTCTACCAAAAAGCTTAGAACCGAGTGGAGAAAATCGTGGCCGTGAACAAAGAACTCCGAGGGTTTCAATTGCTAACGTGAATAGTAATGTGAATATTTTGCAGGAATTTTTGTGGTCGTTGATAGATTCAAAATGAATTGTTTCAGGTTTACTAATTAGCTTCATGTGAGCTAATTGCGGGTGTTATCGATGTGAATTTAAATAATACATTTGTCTGATTAATTATGTTAATATATATATGCATGTGAATATATTAGCATGAATGTGTTGGAATTGGCATCATGCATTCCATATGCATTGGGGCACCCTAGAATATTAGGAGTGAGTGCATGACATGAAATGAAACAAAACGAAATGGTTAAGTAAAGGAATTTCAATGGGATGATTTTCCTGAGAATTGTGTTGAGATGGTCCAACAATTACGCTCTGAGAGCCCATGAATTGTTTAGGAAGGTTCCCCTCCAAGACATTCGCCTGAGGGTAAATTAATACTTTTACCGAAATTCTAAGAGTGTGTTTTGAGAACAACAAGTTTTGTTTTTGAAAACTGATTTTACTCAGATTCTAGCTTTAGGCATATGTGAGGGAGTTTGGTGAGGACTCTGAACACCTGACGGCCAAGTGTGTATATTCAAGTAGGTTCATGTAATTGCTTGAATGTATTTGTTTTGCCATGCATGTGCACTTAGGTGGGGAGTAACCCATGTAGGAAATTATCTCTGCTGGGCTTTGCTCACCCTGTTGAGGGATCACCATTTCTGTGCATAGGAGCGATCGAAGGCGGTGACTATTAGAGGCCGTTTAAGAAATGGGTTAGGCTTTGTATTATTATGTATGACATGTATTAGAATTTTTATAATTTTAATATATGTTTATTAAGAGTAATGTAAAAACTCTTTGAACCATGATATATATTCGTTAGGATATTTATTTTATGTAGTATCGATGCAGGTCCAAGTGGCCATTATTTTACTCGTGATTCGACCCTCGTGGTCGCCATTGTTGATTATCGGGATTGTGTTTCTACCTGGGGTAGAGCTCCCGACAAAGGGAGATCATCGATTTTCGTGAGCAAGGCTTCTGCCATCCGACATTCACAGAGTTCATGTGGGTCGGGACAGTTGTCAACAGACACCTTGGCTACACTACATGCCTAAGCCAAATGCAAGTAAAAATACAGTTTTCAAAACAAAAGCTTTTTTTTCTAGAAAACTTACTACCGAGTTTTGGTAAAATTTATTGGACAACGCTCCGAGGCGAATCTGTTGGATAACCCTCCGAAACAATTCATGAGCCCCTCCAACGTGAATTGTTGGACAATCTCCCAACACAATTCTCTGGAAAATCTTCCGTCGAAATTCCTTTCACAAACATTTTTCGTTTTTGTTTTCTTTCATTTTCGTGTCACGTACTCACTCCTAATATTCTAGGGTGCCCCAGTGCATGTGGAATGCATTATGTCAATCCAACAACTCATGCTAATATATAAAACATGTATATACTAACATAATTAACTCATATAAATCATGTTATTCAATTCTCAACAATAACACCAAAATTAGCTCACATGGGCTAATTAACAAATCAAGTAATTCATTTTGAATCACCCAAAACACACAAAATCACACAACAAAATCACTTGAATAGTGAAACCCTGCCTAAGACTGCTCACGCCAATAACAGTGGATTTTCTAATTTCTACGAATGTTTCTTGAGACCGAAAATTATCGCAAATCAAGCCTCGTATCATCCCTAACCATTCACATGGCTCTTAGCCAAAGAATAACACAAGTAGAAAAAGATCCCTACCTCTTGGAGTTGTCGGAACTCCACCAAATCGGTGTCCACGCGTAGATCGACTTTGCTTCTTGCTCCGTTGAGAACCGACGGTCTGAACGACGAGAAATCTAGAGAGAAGTCACACTTTCTCTCTCTAGAATTCTGATTTCCCACCCTACTGCACATTCTCTTCTCAAAATGGAGAAGAAAACTATTCATTCCTTTGTCTTATACTCATTTAACTTTTCATTAATTCCATCCATGTCTCTTTCTTTTGATTTTTGACATGGCTTGACCTAGTTTCACACCCCATCCTCTCTCTTAATCATGCAACATGTGTCACATGAGTACATGTAGGTGACTTTTTCACATCACATGTCTCTCACAAGTTGTTTTACGACACCCGACACCCGGTGCTCGGGTAAACTTGAAATTCGACCGTCTCTTGACCACAAGATTCGACGTGGTAGCTAGATTTCATGACGATTCCACCTGAAGTTCGCTTGGCCATCCGAGAGATCTAGAAAATTTTGATTTTGACCGAAATTACCATTTTGCCATTTTTCGTAAAATTCGAATTTTCTCGGTCTTACATTTTCCTCTCTAAAGCACTTCATTCCGAAATTCTGACAATCATAACAATTCATGAATATGCAACGTGCACTATACTATTGCATTTAAACTAGTCATTTGGCATTAAACGAGACTAAAACCACGCACCTTTATCCCTAAATAAGAAGGATAGGTGGCCCGCATCGTGTCCTCGCCTCCACGCTGACTCCTCCACCCTACCTGTCGCCATAGCACTCTCACTCAAATTTCACGGTTCAAGGTCACAAAACCCGATCCCGCTATCCATAATGTACACCGGTCCTCCGAAGGTCCCATCAGTGTCAACCTCAATCTCTCCTCAATCCACTACATGAGCTGGATCTGGAGTGTACCTCCGGAGCATGGAGACGGAATACCTCATGGACACCGACATGTTGTGCATAGCTTCAACCGCACGCCACAAAGGCCTACCCTCTCGCACCTCGAAGGCCCAATAAACCCGAGATAGCCTTTCCCTCCCGCGCCGCTAAACCTCGACCACTCCTCTCTTAGGCATCACCTTCAAGAAGACGTGATCTCTAACCTCAAACTCTAAGGGTCGACATTGTACATCAGCATAGTTCTTCTACCGGCTCTGAGCCGTGAGAAGACGTCGTATCAAGCTCACCTTCTCGGAGGTGTCTCTAATCGTGCACTACCCACCAATGGATAGAGCTCTCTCCCACCTCAGTCCAACATATCGGTGATCTGCATGGCCTCCCATACAATGCCTCATATGGTGCCATCCGTATACCTCGCCCCGATAATCGCTGTTGCAGGCGACCTCTACTAAGGGCAAATGCTCTTCCTAGCTACCCTTACGATCCAGACGCATGCTCTGTGAATATGTCCCTTTCTTAACACCGTATGGTCCTCTCAAACCTGACTCCATCCTGTCTGTGGGTGGAAAGTTGTACTCATGGTCACCAGGTGGCCCATAGCCTGAAACTCTTCCAGTGCGCCAGAACCTCGAGTCTCTATCCGACACTATGGATACTGGTACTCCATGTAGCCAGACTATCTCTCGAATGTACAACCGACAAAATCTCTCCAATGTGAAGGTCATCCACATGGCTAGAAAATGTGTCGATTTCGTGATCCGGTCCACTATCACCCATACCGCATCATGTCCTCAAATGTGTCCGTGGGAGTGGCTCACAAAATCCATCGTGACGCGGTTCCCACTTCCACTCCCAATTTAATGGCTGAAGTAGCCATGCCGGGCTTCGCTACTTGGCCTTAACCCGTCGACACGTGAGACATCCTCAGAACAAAGTCCCCTACATGTCTCTTTCATCCCGCCCAAAAGAGTACCGGGCGACGAAGACTCGTACATCTGCGCCACCCGATGCACAACAAATCGAGAGCAGTGAAATTCCCTGAGAATCTTATCTCTCAAATCGATCAACTGGGGAACCACTACCCGTCCTTTGTATCGAAGACTACCATCTGCGTGGACGGTCCAAATTCTCACCGTACCGACTGCACCCTGGCCCCGATGGACACTATCTCCACGTCCCGCCCTGACTCAATCTCACTTTACTTATCGTAGACGCTGTAGCTACTAAACTCCCAACGCATTCTCGAGCCTACCGTGGTATCAGAGCCCAACCGTCCCACCTGGCCTCGAAGGCCCGCTCACTCCCGGAAGCTATACTGCCAATGCTCCCCGTGACTTCCGACCGAAAACAGTTCACATTTGCCTTACCAGGTGGTAATGCAAAGTAAAGTCATAATCCTCTCTAGGAACTCTATCCATCCGTGCCTCATGTTAAGGTCCCGCGTGAAAATATACTTCTCCGCACTTTGCGGGTCCGAGTACACCTCTAACTGTTCGTCATATAAATAGTGGCACCAAATCTTCAAGGCTAAGAATACTACGCCAACCCATGTCAAAGGGCACTGCCTCATATTCTTCAATCGACGGAACCATAAGCTACTACCCTCCTAGACTGCATCAAAACACATCCCAGCCTCCGCCCCTCACAGAACATAATACACTTATGTACCCATGTCCGTCCGAGACTATCAAGATAGGGATGAGGCCTCCTTCAACTCATGGAATGCCTCCGTGATCTGGCCATCCTAATCAAAATTAACCTCCTTCCTGGTCAATCTCGTCATAGGGACCGCCAATCGAGAGAAATCCTCAATGAATCTCCTGTAGTACCCAGCCAATCCCAAGAAACTATGTATCTCGAAGACTGACTTCTGCCTCTCCAAACTCATCACAGCCTCGACCTTCTCTGGGTCCAATGACACACCTGATGCTAACACCACGTGTCCCAAAAATCTCACCTCAGTAAGCCAAAACTCGCACTTACCTAATCCTCATGTATAGCCGATGAGATCTCTCAAAGAATCGTAAAACAATCCTCAAGTTATCCTCATGCTCCCTCTTTGATTGGGAGTAGATCAAAATGTCATCCACGAAGACTACAACAAACTGATCTAGATAGGCTTGGAATACCCTATGCATGAGGTCCATGAATGCCGCTGCGTATCTGGCCAATCCAAAGGGCATCACCAGAAACTCAAAGTGCCTATAACGCTCCCGAACGCTCGTCTTAGGGATATCTCTGCCTCCCTAACCTCACCGGGCGGTAACCAATGGTTGTCTATCTCTGGGAGTACTCGCTCCTCTTTAATTGATCAAATGCAAGTCATCAATCCTTGGCAATGAGTACCGATTCTTGACCGTGAACCCCCGTTCAACTCGCCTCGTAATCAACGGTGACAAATATGGTCTTGCTGCAAACAGACCGAGCGCCCATGGTGAAGTGCTCGCTTAATGAACCCCTGGTCTCAAGAGCTCGTGATGCATCAGTTCGCAGAATCAACTGTGCCATCCTATGAGTCATAGACGTACGGCAATTGTGGTGTAACTCGAGCACCGGTCTACAACCCTCTACTTCGAGGTAATCCCTGTGAGCTCATCCCGTAAAAAACATCCTCATACTTGCAAACTACTCGAGGTGGGGGACGAGTCCTGGGCCTCACCTCGGTCCCTCTAGTAAGACTCGCTAGCCAACCCGCCAACCATCCCTAACACCCGGACTCGTACACTGTCTGGGGCAAAATATCATGTTTGTCCCCCTGAAATACAACACGAGTACCGTCCTGCGTGTAGGCGGTAACCCTCCTACGCTCACAATCAATGACGACTCTGTATGTCGTCAGCCAATCCATCCCAAGGACGACGTCGAACCCTGACATGTCCACGAATTCTCGGGGATCCATCAGGAGTGTAATCTCCTGAGATCCTAACTCGCAACCATGACATATCATCCCTATCCTCGCCCTAATCCCTAGGGGAGAACTCTAATAAAAGGGCTCCTCCAAGGCCTCAACCTCTAAGCCTAACTCTATTACAACTGATGCAACAATGAATGAATGCGAAGCACCAAAATCAACACTCTCGCTCTACGTGAGATAGAAAAATGTACTCAGATAATCGGGTCGATCACCGACCAAACAAGTGGTGTGGGATGGTGTGTACACGCCCAACCCTTTGATGCCCCGCCTCGTGGCCTCGCATTCCTCCGCTCAAATTTACACCCGCCCCTCTCGCCGGTTCGTAACCGGAGGTGCCTATGCAAATCCTCAAATGACATCGGGTATTCTCTGCCCGTACTCAGGTGTAGAGGAATACACTCATCCTCTCATGTCCCATCACGACCGGGATCGCGCCTATCTCGAAACCTCAGGATCCCCGTCTCCCTGGGGCACACCCTCATAGTCCGGCCGCCGACAATGGTAGCACACCATCTGCCCAGCCTGACTGGTAACCCTGATATGTCCCTGGCCCGGATGGCCACGGCCCTGGAACCCACGTGAATTAGAAGCCCTCTGCTTCTTTCTCGAACTAAAAGAAGACTGACTCTCCTTCCTCTTGCTACTAACACTTTCATCCCTAGTGCTCCGAGCATCCTCGATCTCTCTCTCTATGGTCAGGGCAATCCCAACCATAGAGTCCATGTCTGGAAGGCGAAGTCCTACAATCCTGCCCTGAATGGACAACTTCAGCTCATTCTTGAATCTCCTGACCTTGGCCATGTCTGTGGCCACGTAGTCATCAACAAAACGGGCTAGCTCCGTGAATCTAGCCATATACTCCAATACAATGAGAGTCCCCGTCACTCTAGAACTCCCCGAGCCTTCAGCGTGACTTGGTGCAAGATCCTAAAAATACTCGCTTCATAAAAAGATCACGGAACTCTACCCAAGTCATTGCCTCTAGATCTCTAGAGGTTCATCAGCTCCACCATACCAGGCTAGCCACATTCTAGCCTGAAGCAATTGGGGCCTGATCCTAACAGATCGAGGCGATCTCATAGTTTCCAATACCTTCTCAACTCGCGATGTACTAATGGTCCGCCACCATCGGATCTCCTCCCTATGAATATCGGCGATGATTTGCCCTCGAACCTCTCGGAGGTTACTTCCTGACCGCTACCTAATGCACTAGCCCCGTGCAATGGCAAGAATTAGAATCCCTACAAATTCTACAAAGGCCTGCTGGTCAAATACTGGTGGTGCTTGACTAATACCCCGTGGACGATCCCTACGTCCTCGCTCTCGACTAGCCATCTACACTTGTCAAATGACAAGTTAAGATTCAATGCAGTGTCTCTAAGGTGTAAACACAGCCTCGAGACACTATTCACATACCGAAAAATTTCATACACTATGCCCATGCATTCATAGGTAATGCAAGACAATAAGCTCAATATATTAGATCATATGCAACAAAAAAAAAATTTATTTTATTTTAAAATTTTTAATTTGATTTGATTTTTGATTTGATTTGATTTAATTTATTATATATATATATATATATATATATATATATATATATATATATATAGCATATATATATATATATATATATATATATATATATATATATATATATATATATATATATATATATTTATATATATATATATATATATATATATTTATTTATTTATTTATTTTTATTTTTTAAAACTCGTGAATAAAGTGGGTCATGAACAAGGACGTAATAGCAAAGATTCAGTCAAGACTGGTCAGGGTGCATGTAGTGCACACTCGACCTGTGTCGTGACGCCCACTACGCGCACGCCCGCTACTCGCGACAATGCAGTGGCGCCGCTACGGTCAGATCGCGGGCAATACTGTGGCACCGTGTCGCAGCCATGCCCCGCCGTATCAGGCTGCAGGTCGCTATCTCGACGCTACTACCGGGCATCGCCAGGTCGCACGTCGCTCGCCGGCCACGATACAAAAATTCAGATCGCGTCTCAATCCATGCCGCTGGGCGCATTGCCCGCCTAGCGTCGCACGCCGCCTCATCGTATTGCGTGTCGTGGTCGCAAAGACGCCGCCTCGTTTAACATTGTATCGCAAAGACGCTTGTCGCTTTTGTCGTAGCGCTGTATCTAAATGCCGCACGCATATCAGCGACACAACGGTCGCCACCTACGATACAATGTTTGTATCGACTCGCCAGCTAGCAAGATACCGCAGACGCCCTCGCACACACCGGTCACGGTCGTGAGGTCGTATCGTAGCCCTACCACGCCTTGTCGTGGCCTCATCCGAATCAGACGCAGCCCTCCTCGACCATATCGCGGGCGCTGGGCCCCCGCACGCCCCGCCGCTACCGTGGCCGCCCACCAGTTTCAGGTCACGATACACCTATCAGATCGTGGATCGACTGTGCAAATGGGCAAAGAGCCCATCCAACTACCTCTCCTGTTGTATTTTATTTTTATTTTTTCTCATTTTTTCATTTTTTCACCTACTCAAGACCCCAAAAAAAATTGTTATTATTATTTTTTTCATTTTCCAGTAGAACAAAATAAATTTATTAAAATTTCTTTTATTATTTTTTTTTCCAGTTTTACACTGTAAAACCAAAAAAAAAAAAAAAAACCCTCAACACATTTTGTTTTTCATTTAATTCTGGACTATTTTGCCCAAATTTTCTCGAGTACCTAAGGTTATATTTCTCGACCCTAGTGTTCAACATTTTTCCTCCTATGCTACTCACCAAGCATACAAGCACACAATTCAATCACACATCACACATCATACATCAAAATGCACAATGGATGCATGGTCTAACCAGTTTCCCATCGAGCCCTAGGTATTCGTATACCTAAGCTCTGATATCAAGCCGTGACGCCCCAAAACCGAGGTGTCTCGTTGACAACCCGTCAACCTGTGGAATACTCATGGATGTTGAGTAACCCGACACCACTCACGAAAATCAGGCAGAGTCTCTTTTGTACGGGGAGCTCTACCCAAGGTACAAAACCTGTCCTAACAGTTAACCACAATCACACCGAGTCCATGTGCGAGTAAAAATGGCCACTTGGGCCCATGCATCAATACTCACAAAATTACATCAACTATTTACCAATAGTTCAAGAGTTATTACAATACTCTTAACCAAAACATATATCAAAATTTAAAGTTTTAATACATGTTCTACAAAATGAATAATTCTCAAATCCAACACCCGCTTCTTCTAAAACGCCCTAGTGGAGCGCCCCTCCCGTACACTCGCCTGCATCAAAATACTGATCCCTCAATAAGGAGCAACACTCAGTAGAGATAATTTCCTACATGGGTTACTCCCCACCTAAGTGCACATGACATGGCAAACAATCACACTCAAGTAAATACATGATCTTACTTGAATGTCTACATGCCCAATCCCATTTCTCGAGTCCTCACCGACTCCCTCACACACATGCCTAAGCCAAATGCGAGTAAAAATACAGTTTTCAAAACAAAATCTTTGTTTCGAAATACTCCCGAGTTTTGCAAATTTATCGACAACCCTCCAAGGCAAACTGGCTGATAACCCTCCAAACACCATGGGCCTCTCCGACGTGAATTGTTGGACAATCTCCCAACACAATTCTCCGGAAAATCTTCCATTGAAATTCCTTTTACAAACATTTTCGTTTTTGTTTTCTTTCATTTTTGTGTCACGCACTCACTCCTAATATTCTAGGGTGCCCCAGTGCATGTGGAATGCATTATGTCAATCCAACAACTCATGCTAATATATAAAACATGTATATACTAACATAATTAACTCACATAAATCATGTTATTCAATTCTCAACAATAACACCAAAATTAGCTCACATGGGCTAATTAACAAATCAAGTAATTCATTTTGAATCACCCAAAACACACAAAATCACGTGAACAATGAAACCCTCGGGTCGACACTTTTCACGGTCACACAATAGGGATTTTCTCTACTCGGTTCAAATGTTTTGAGACCGAAATTACGGCTAAATCAAGCATCAGAATATCCCTAACCATTCACATGGCTCTTAGCCAAAGAATAACACAAGTAGGAAAAGATCCCTACCTCTTGAGCCGTTCTAACTCCACCAAATCGGTGTCCACGCCAGAAATTCCATCGTGATAGATCGACACTTTTGCTTCTGTCTGGCCGAACCAACAAATCGAACGACGGGAAATCTAGAGAGAAGTCACACTTTCTCTCTCTAGAATTCTGATTTCCCACCCTACTACACGTTCACTTCTCAAAATGGAGAAGAAAACGGTTCCTTCCTCGGTTTTATACTCATTTAACTTTCATTAATTCCATCCATGTCCCTTTCTTTGATTTTTCGACACGGCTTAATCTAAGCCATTAATTCCATCCTCTCTCTAATCATGCAAATATGTATCACATGAGTACATGTAGTAGGTGACTCTTTCACATCACATGTCTCTCACACAAGTCGCTTTACTAAGACTCGACACTCCTAAGGCTCAAGAATGTGAAATTTCGATCGTTCCCTAATTCGACGAAATTCGAATGGTAGCTAGATTTCGCTTAGACTATTTCAATCTAAGTGAGTTCGCTTTCATCATCCAAGATCTAGAAAAATTTTGATTTTGACTCGAAATTACCATTTTACATTTTTTTAAAATTGAATTTTCTGCTCCATGTATGGATTTGGATTGAAACAATTTTCCATGTGATTCACCCAAGTTTTGATAATGATGTAATAGAATATATTTATGAATGATAATGCATCTAAACTCCTTTTGTCAATTTATTTACGTGTTTTCATGTATGTTTGTATGGATGGGAGTAATATTATATATGCATTAAGTTGACTTTTCAATATATATATATATATATATATATATATATATATATATATGGATGGGATTTTATGTTTTATATTTACTTTGGATTGAATTACAGTAAGTCTCCTTCATCTAGTTGACTATAATTGTTCTCCTAAATGTTTTAGAGCTTAACGTTCTTTTATAGAGATATCACAATGTTCGAGGACAAAGAAAAAGGTATTTCGACTCTTTTTTCCTTTTGCTTCCTCCATTCTTCTTCACATTAATTTTAATGTAACTTAATTTTCATTGCTTATAGGCATGAATGCAAATAATGGGCAAAAACCTATAAAGAGGAAGTCTCGAGGAATGATCTGAAAAGCAATGGTCATTAAGAGTAGGAGCAAAGGAATAAAGCTTCTCATCAAGTACAACCAAGATGGGATTTTTGTTGGTAATACTTCTATGCATCTCATAAGTTACTTGGGTGTATTGGCAAGGAAAATGGTGCCTATTAGATATAAAGATTGGCGAGATGTTCCCATTCAATTAAAGGAAAAATTGTGGGATTCAATTGAGGTAACCTATTTATACTCTAAAAGACTATTGCTAACATATTATTATTCATTAAAAGATAAAGATACTAATAATTGTGTAATAATTTACAGACTTCTTTTACATTGGATAAAAGAAGCAGGAGAAATTGCATGCGAATAATAGGAAGAAGTTTTCGAACATTTAAGAACCACTTGACAGTGAATCACATCATCCCTTTCAAAGATAAGCCATAAATGTTGAAGAAACCCCCGGTTGAATATAGTTTCATCGAGGATGAAGATCAATATCCTTGTCAAAGATAGGCTCTAATGCATTTCCCCAAGTAAACCATTAAACCATGCTACTATAACATGTGTCGAATTGGGTATTAACGTCTAAGGAAATGTACTTATTAAATCTTATTTATAAATTGCAGGAATTTAGGAAAGTTCAGAAAGAGAGAAGGAAGAAACATGCATACAATCACCATTTAAGTAGAAAAGGATATCCAAGACTCGAGGAAGATTTGGTAAGTGAATAGATATTAACTTTAAGTTTTCTAAGAATTCATACATGTGAAAATAATGGTTTTTTGATATTTATATATGTTTTAATTATACTAAACATTATATAAAAAAACTAACTATATATGATGTCAGTTGTATAATTCTCATAGATGGTGATATTGGGTGTACTGAAAGTATTTATAGAAGCATTTTGTGGAAAAAAGCAAGGGAAATGAAAGATGGAAACTATGATGAGGTTGTCATACCCGTTGTGGAGAAGATTGTTGGTTCTTATTTATAACCTAAACTTAGTATGCTTGTATAAAACTATTTGTTTACCTATCAGGAACATAACTTTATAATCTTTGTATTTGTCAGAGGATAAGCCTTTGAAGGATTCTCAAGAGACCTGTCAAAGTTATTATGGGGAGGATGATATACTTACACAAGCATTAGAACTCAATATAGCGAGATTGAGTACGTGGTAAAGGGAACACTCATCGACGTATTTCATACCGTGCTGATCGTGTAATGCAGGATTTTGTGAAAGCATCAAAAGAATGACAAGCTCAGTTTGAGACTGGCATTTTAGCAAAGCTTTCGGAAATTGTACCAACTACACCTTAATCTGATATGGGCAGTTGTAACCTGAAAACAAACCACCTTGTAATACCTGAATTTGTTGAGTGCCCACATCGGCATGTTGAAGATCAACCCCCAACAACACTTAAAGAACCTTAAAAAAAGGTATTTATTTTTTAATTAACTAGTTTTTTAGTTAATTAAAAATGCTTGTAAACCTAAAACTCTTAGAGGTGGTGAAATTTTGAAAAATGCAACTCTTTATACTACACATGCAAACTTTCTTCAACATGACTACTAATATATTTCGTTGTTTAATTTTATAGAGAAATGTCAATTGGCTGTATCACTGAAGGAAAATATAGTGGCAGGGACAATTGTACGTGAATGGTCCCAACTACCTTGTAGTGGATGCCCTCTTAACTAAACCAAATACAACACTTCCAATTCCCATTCCCGATGATTAATACTACTATTGGAGAAGCTGTCAGTATGAGTTTCGCAAGCCCGCCATTTGATCATTCTCAGCTCTCATCCTAACCAAAGATTTTTATATATTTACATATAATTTAATGAGCATAATTTCCAGGTTTCCAATTCTACATAAAGAGATACTCAACCTTATGTTTTTTATAGGAAGTCAAGAAATTGAAATAGAAAAGGAGTACAAAAACAGAATTAAAAAGCAAAATGTGAAAATCCTCAAGATATCAAGAACTTTGACACCATGGTTAGCCCACGTTCAATGATCAAAAATAAAACCAAGAGACATTCCAAGTGATGTTTTTGGAGAGGGTTTTAGAAACTTTCATGAAAGAAGATATGGATATGATAACCTCATCAAAGGAAGTGTCGTGCACTGTATCATATTCTACATATGATGAGAGAATTTCGCTTTTATTTTTTTATCTACTTAGTTTACATTTATAGTTTTCCATTTTAGTAATATATTTGGCATGTCAATATTCATAATTTTTTTTTTAATATTTTTTAATTTCACTAGGCATTTGTATAAGAAGATGGTTGATGCAGCATGAAAGAATGGTTTTGCTTTTGTTAACCCTACATTGGCTTCCTCGGGGTTGGAATGGAGAAGCAACGAAGGAAAATAGGTTAAGGGTTACTGCGAAACATTAATGAATGCAAGTCGCTAACTATATTTTATTCCATAACCCGTGAGGTTTGTGATTATTTATAGTTTACTCTATATTTTTACTAGATTATCACTTTAATAAAAATATTTCAATTTTCATCGGGTGTCAGCATCTAAAGACAAGGACAATGACAACATACTACTAATTCGATGCTACATCAACTATGTGATGACTTGGAAGGATATTGTTAACATGTGAGTTTATAAATTGCAATACTTGAATGATTGATGATATATACTTTATTTTATCGACTCTCAGATAGTGGCATTAAGAATCCATCCACCAACAAAGCAGCAAACATCTAAGAGAGCCTAATGTGGTAAAGGTCATGGTTAGTATAAATTATTTCACTTTGATTGTGATTTATAAATCCAAATATAGTATTAAAGTAGTAAAAATCAAACACTTTAATTTAAGGATCACAATATAATGGGTTACATTTTCATTTTTAGTGTCCTAGCAAATGTGTAGTGTAGAATGTGATATTATGTAATGAGATACATGAAGGACATTATAATTGATTCAAGGCATCCTACAACAAAGGTTAATCTACACTTATTAATAAATTTTAGAATATCTTTATTGCTTGATTATATCAACTTAACTAATCAATGATATGTTACCTGCTATTAGTTTAATGGGAAAGTCTTATAGCTTAAATGGAGATAAATGAAGTACGATCGTAATGGGTCCTACTAAGGATCGAATTGATAATAACTTTTGCTTGAAGGTACAATGTAATGAATTGTCTTATATTTGTATCAATTTTTTTGCTTTGTTGGTAAATAACTAATCAAAGTTAATGTGAAGTTGACAAAGAATATTTTGATGAAGCTCACCTTGATGATTTGAATCTATGCAATTTGATGTAGTTATTTGGAAGCATAATGCATTACTATGATTTTCCTAGTAATTTATATCTAGAATAAGTAGTCACCTCCATAAATTTATGAACACTTTTTCATGTAACTATTTTTAATTACATTTTGAAAGAGAGTTTCTTATTTTCATTCACAAAAAATACATGTTATGAATTTTTTATCATTTTACTTGTAGTTGATGAGTTTAACTTCATATACAAAAATATAACTTATTGTTAATTTTTTTTTTTTCTTTTTTTTTGTAATTGTGGAGGTTAAGAGATTTTATAAATTTGATTTATATATCAATTTGACATTAAAAATTGTTTGATTACTTTACTACTCCTTTGTGTGTTTTGAATCTCCTTTCCTCATGACAAAATGTAGATATTTAAATAAGGATTGAGTTGACTTATTTATGGTACTATCTCTGCCTCCTTTAGATCTATTCCTTGCATCTTTTTAAGGTTTACTATCTTATTATAACCGTTTCGAAATGCAAGTGAATTTTATTTGGGAAATCAAAATCACGTTATGGTAGAATCAGTAATCGGTGCTTTTTGGATTGATACAAAGTGTATGCAAGATACCTCCTTTCATTGAGCATTGGAAACTTTATGTCTTTCGATTGGTTGTTTGGTTCCTTAAGATTTTTGTTTACATTCATGCTTATTATATTTATTTTATAAGTATATAGCTTAGGATTTCCTTTATGCTACTAATATTAATCCATTTTTTGTATATTTTTTATTTGAAATTTCAATTCTATTGAAACCTTCTAGAATAAATTGAATTTCACTTTGTTTAAACTTTGATACTTTACTTATTTCTAGTTTAGAAAGTTATACCCAAGTATATGGTTATATATCCTATCATTCTTGTTATTGTGAAGCACTTTGTTATTTTTCAGATATTAAGAATGTACATAATATTGTGTCAACCTTTGTTTTATGTCATTCCCTCTTTTTCTACGTGCCTGCCTATAAGGTCAGCTTTTGTATCTTACAAGCACACAGGGAGTTTTTTTCCGACAAGGTATTATTCTAATTTCAGTTCAATGTTAATTTAATACCTTGAAAATTACCACACTAGCACTCATCAAAATAATAAGTCAATGTCTTAGTCTAGTTGGTACTCTACAAAATTTTTTGATTGGTTTTCTATATCTAAAACTTAATTTTTACATTTGAACAGGATCGGATGGACTCATGTGGTGATTTTGATGGGCTTAACACTTCTCAGAAAGGTCCTCCACTACCAACAAATTCAAAGAACATTTTGTGCATCTACCCATTGAATCTATGAAACTTGTCAGAATATTCGTTGTAATTTTGTATCAATGTATATATCGATAGCTTTGTAGCTTTATCCATATGACTTTGATATTTTTTTTCTCCTCTATATTACTTTCATATTATGTGTATACATTTTCAATAATTATACTGTTATATCAGATTTATAAATAAAATGAAATTAATGAAAAAATAAGAGATTTTTAATGATAAATGATGATTGAGTCTTGTAATGAGTGTCATGATTTTTAAACAAAAACATATAAAAATCAATGACACTCAAATAAGTGTCAGAGTTAAGTTATTAAATTGAAATATTATGAGTAGAGAATGATGCTTTAAATGAATGTCATAGGTTTGATTCACAAAGATGACGCTCGAAATAAGTGTCATTGTATGTAAACTTATACAATGATAGTCGAGACCATGACACTTTAGGGAAGTGTCATTGTAACTCTTCAATGACGCATTAAACTTGTCATTGATTAACTTTTTCCATGTAATGCTTAGCTTTTTTTTCTATTTTAGCGTCTTTTTCTTCCTCAATTCGGATTTGCACCTCTTCTCATTGATCTAAATGATTATAAAGCCATTTTGGGAAGTATGTTTGGCTAGTGTTTTCTACTGTAATGTTAATATTCTTCCTTCCTCCTACGATTTCAAGTAATAACATACCAAAACTATAAACATCCGACTTATAAGACACACTCCCAAAATTTCTAGATAGCATTTCTGGTGCAATATAACCCATTGTTCCTCTTGTTGTTGTCATAGAAATTGCACTTTTTTCCTTAGAACACAATTTAGCTAATCCAAAATCTGAGATCTTTGGACTAAAATTTTGATCAAGCAAAATATTCTGAGGTTTGATATCAAAATGAAGAATTCTTTGATCATAACCTTGGTGAAGATACTCAATTCCTTTAACTATACCTATGGCAATATCCTCGAGCGTTTGCCAACCAAGTGAATCTTTCTTAACAGATGCTGAAAATATGAACTTGTCTAGTGACTCATTTGGTAAGAACTCATAAATTAAAGCTCGCTTATATCCATCTGCATAAAACCCAACCAAGCGAACCACATTAATATGATGAATTGTGCCCATTGTATAGTAGCCACTTCATTAATGAACTCTTCCCCATTTCCTTTGAAATCATTAAGGATCTTCACTACAACAAAAACTTCATTCGAGAGTCGTCCTTTATAAATAGTCCCATAACCTCCTTGACCTAGTTTGTACTTGAAATTATTTGTGATCTTCTTAATATCGGCGTAAGAGTACCATGAGGGCTTGAGAGCTCTATAATCTTCCAAAAATTTTTGAATATTTATTTCATGCACTCTTCTTAATTTATTAGAGCGGTGGACAGTAAAGATTATAAATATTCCAAAAGTGAGATAGAGGAAACCAAAGATTACTTCTACACAGGAAAAAAATGTTTTCATCAGTAAATGAAAGACGAAGAAGCAATGTAAGAATCACCATGCCACCAACATCCCTGATAAGAGAGATAAGAAAATGAAGCATATATAGGTGAAAAGAAAATAACCTGTAATCACCACTTCATCTATTGAAGCACCTACAAAAGATAATAAACTTATTAGCCTTTTAATATTTATTAATTTAAATAATAAAATCATAATATAGATCATATGATGAAGTGACATGAGTTTAATTTTGTTGGTGGTGGTGAATTTTAACCATTGTGTTCCTTTCTACGGTTCAATTGTTTTACCTAGCTACATCCTTATATTTTTCTTTTCCTTTCTTTTCCCTTTTTGGTCTAAATATCTTATGAGTGTAAAACTCATCTATATTTTGAGTTCATTTCACATGTCATTTTAAATATTTATATCCATATTCATGTAAAATTCATAACATTTCCTCTAAACTTGGTTTTTCAGGATTTTTGATGGAAAGTAAGTGATTTAGCAAGAAAAGATGCAACATAGGTCCAAAAAGAGAGTTAATCGGATGTCTCACAGCGCGTCATTGGGATGATGATTTTTTCTGTATCATCTGGAGCATCAAATGACTCAACTCCACTAATGGTTTCATTCTACATTCAAATAGCTTTCCAAAGACACCTCACACACCAAATTTCGAGTTAAAATGACGAAGTTATGACCTCAACAAGTTGAATAAGAAAAATAGGCAGCTGAGCAAAAACTATGTCGTGACAATTCTAGATTATGTCGCAATAAAGCCAGAAACTTTGTCGCGACAAACCTAGATTATGTTGCGACAAACCTAGAAGACAAACTTTGTCATGATAAAGTTTATTATATCGCGACAAAGCCAAAGACAAGCCAGAAGATTAAACTTTGTTAAAAATAAATATTTTCTGCTGGGTAAATAAAGATTTTTTCTATCGCAAATAAAGATTTCTTTTCTGTTTAATAGAATGTTTCTATCGCAATAGAGTTTTTCTGCCGCAACAGAATTTTTCTGTAGCAACAAAGTTTTTCTTTGTCGCAACATACTATTTCTATCGCAACAGAATTTTTCTGTCGCAACAAGTTTTCTATCGCAACATAATTTTTCTATCGCAACATAATTTTTCTATCGCAACAAAGTTTTTCTTTGTCGCAACCGAATTTTTATGTCATAACAGAATTTTTCTGTCGCAACAAAGTTTTTCTTTGTCGCAATAGAGTTTTTCTATCACAACAAAATTATTATGTCGCAACAAAGTTTTTCTTTGTTGCAATAGAATTTTTCTGTCGCAACAGAATTTTTCTGTCCTAACAAAGTTTTTCTATCGCAACAAAGTTTTTCTTTGTCGTAATAGAATTTTTCTATCGCAACAAAGATTGTTTAACTTTGTCGCGACATTGTGTTGGGCATCCAAAATGCTAATGTCGTGACTAAAAATAGCCGATGTCATCGACTCAAGCGTCAAAAAACTTAAAAGCCCAAAATTGAATTTTTTTTTACCTTTTCAAGCCCATTTTCACCGAAAGTAATGGCAATACTACTTAGATTTTTAGGGAAATAAGTAATGGGGAGGTGAGAGAAAACCTCTCATTAGGGTTTCTCTCTCTAAAACCTTCTCTAACCCATTTTTTTTAGTTTAGCTTAGGGTTTTGGTTTTTAGTAGACCTTAGAGTAGTTTTAGAGCATATTTTTATTTATATTGAAGAGATTTGATGAAATGCACATCGTAGATCTCGTATTTCATTACTGCTTAAACAAAGATTGAAGTAAACTGATTTCTCTCACTCCTTGTCTCTGGTTTCTTTCTTCATTTTCTTTCTTACTTGTTGTTTGATTGGTGATGATTGGAATCTAAGAATGGAACATTAAACACCATCTAGGGGTGGGATTAATTGTTGAACATTTAGATTTGGTGCATTTCCTCGCTTATTTTGTGGGTTTGAAGACTGAATTTATATAATTGGTATTGTTCATAATTAGTCAGTTCTTAACATTAGTAGCTTATACTCCACATAAAGGGTTGTATCTTGCTCGATTTCAAGAGGCCCTTGAAAGGACACAGAGATGGAGATTCGAGAGTATGGAGTGCTTATTCGGGGTATGTTAGACTAATATTATGGAATCCACGAACTCTAAAAAATTACTTTGATATATCACTAATTTACTCATGGTGAGGATTAATTGATGGGATGTATCAATTAATTTGATCGTAGGCCCTTAGTCTCATGAAAGGATCTTGATCTCGTGTTAGCAAAGATCTAATCAAGGAGATAGAAAATTTTATTAGATTTGAAGGACGAGATACCAATTAGATTGGAGAAGGCTTGCATACTCCTGTCTATAGGGGCAAGAATTCTTCAGCTCTAAGATTTGGGTGTGAAGTACTAAAAAGGAAAAACCCATATCTTAGAAAGATGATTATATTCTACAAGTAACATAAGACTCATGTCTCTGAAAGGAACATGGATATCTAATTAGTGAAATGTATGGTGTATGGAGAAATCCAAGTTATACTACATTGTTTCGATTAAATCCAAAGATTCAACTCACAAATGTTGCGCTTTCAAGGAAATGCAAATTGATTGTTAAATGATTATCACCATCCCTAGTGCCTCTCTTCATACATTTTAGACTTTAGTAGTTGTTCGCTTGATAGATTTTAAAATTAGTTAATTAGTTTTAAATTAGTTTTTATTTTAGTTAAATTGATTTTATTCCTCATCATATTTGGTCGTCTAAATAGTGAAGAGCCCTTGTACTTAGAGTACTTAAATTCCAATTAGAAAGAACCTTCAATCCTCGTGGATACGATATCAAGACTCCTAGAGTCCACTTTATTATTTACGACTCGGTGCACTCATGAAAGACGAGGTTGCATTACTTTCTATTTCAGTTTTTGAGATGCTTACTTTTGTTTCAAATCACAGTATTTTACTACATTTACTCCTCGCCATATTTTTAATATATACATCATTTGGTCCCAACAAGTTTAAGGCCAATGTTTGGGACTTTAGTTAGTCTTGGTAGTCAGACTAAAATCGGGTCATTAAGGTTTTGGCACCGCTATATGACTTTAGTTAGTCTTTGGTAGCCGTGTCGGAAAATTGGTCAACAATATCTCCATGATACCTACAAACAACCATGAAAAATACCATACAAAATTTCCCTTGCCCATATATCATAGATCAATAATAAATATAAACTCGTCCTTGAGACCAGACTCAAGTGATAAAGGGTTGGGATGGGCATAGGGGAAAACCCATTATCTAATCCCTTAAAAACAAGTACTACGTAGTGTATACAACTTAATATGCAAAAGTGAATGGAAGTAAGAAAATAAATAAATAAATAAATAAATAAATATATATATATATATATATATATATATATATAACCCTCAATCATGTGAGAATGAGAACGAGAATTGTTAAGTACCTTTTGCTTGTTTAGGAATGCACTCTGTTTCAGGTTCCCTGCTATTACTCTTCTTAAGTCGCCATTGCTTTCTTTCTACTCCACAGTTTCCGCACATAGGTTTTGATCAATTCATTGAAACCTCGTCCTTCCCATATAGTATATCTTGTGGGAATGTAGCATTGAAAATCTATCGGCAAGTGGTTAAGTTCACTTGACTGAGATAGTTAAAGGAAGCAACGTCATAAACTGGTTTACTTTAGGGGAGACAGCCAGGGACAGACAGAAGCTTATGAGTATCGTGGCCTTTGGTCCCATACCCACTACTCAATAGGCTTAGTGCCCGCACAGGCCCACTGCCTGGCCCGCCACATGAAGCGGCCCACTATGTTAAAACCACACACAGAACTCACCAAACGGCAGATAGTCCTGTAACCCGTCTGTGGTTCCGAGTTCCCGCCATTGGTCCCACGCCAAGAAAGGTTTGTTAAAAGCAAATATGTGAAAGAGAGAAAACTATGCATAGGATATTTATCCACAAATCTCCCAATATCCAAATTCAATACGTCTCAAAAACATTAATCCTCAATAAGGGAGAGTTCGTCTTTGATAAGGAAAGAAATATTTTATCACAAAAATCATGAGATTATCTTTCCAAAGGACAGAATCGTCTTGATAAGGAAAGAGGGATCTCATCACCAAAATCATGAGATTATCTTTCCTGAAATCAAGGACAAATTTGAATATAAAGAAAAAACTCCCCTTCGAGGAAAAGGTGTGCAACTCCAACTGCGCTAACTCCGTTCTTTTTCTTATCCCTATTGCTGACATAATCATAGGAGAGGTGGCCCGCACACCATTGCCAGATCCCTTTTTTGTAGGTTTATATCGCACTATTGATGCCTCAAAGATCAGACAATCCAAGTAACAACAATTAGCGCCTTTTGTGGGAATTGAAAAAAAAGTCTCATCGACGACGTGCAAGGGCTTGGCTCCAATAGCTATCCAGTAGCCTTCCACCACCAATAGTTCCACGCCCATTCCCACATTTATATCTGCCCGATACTTCGCTTGTAATGACTCAAGAACTCCAAGGATCAAGTCGCTTGAAGATTAATTTCTTCTTTGGCATCAAGACATGGAGAAGAAACAGGAGGAGCAAGCAAGACAGATGAAGGAATTGCAGGAATGCGTAAGCACCTGCAGCGTGAAAACGATCGTCTACAGGCCTAAGTAGAAAAAAGGCGCGATCTTGACGAAAGAGACACGCAAGATAGTAGACAAGCAAAGAACCTGACCGTTCGCGATAAAGGAAAGAAGCCCATCGTCCCTGATGATGTAGATATCCCAGAAGACGATGAATTGTGCTCAGGCAGCTCACCAAATCGCTCCCTGACAAAAAGCAATTGAGATAGATCGTGCTAGAGACACTGACATCGTCCTCTATTCAGCAATTCCAACAGTTGTGCGTTCCTTCGGGCAAAGGGTCGAGGTCATAATTAGCTAAACAAGGCACCAGAGAACGCATTCACTTTACCTACGAGCACAATACCGCCCATGCCGCCAATTTACCCCGCTCTTCAAGATGTGGCTTCAGGTTTACATACCGCCTACAAAGAAGGATTCAAGTCCTAACGACATGCCTCTTTCCCTAAGGCAACACATCCTTGATTACAAGCCACCACGAGGGTTTTTTATTCCAACCTTTGCTACGTTCGACGGCTCTAAGGACCCTTATGACCACATGCCCATTGGCACCCGTGCAATGACTCGAACGTCTGGAAACGATCACCCTCGCTATGCAAATTCTTTCATACTTACAGCTAACGCTTAGTTTGTGGTCTGACTAAGCCACAGAAATCGGTAAATTAGTTCAACTAATTCCCACGTATTCATCTCTCGCACCTTGTTCAAGATCAGAAGAGGAATATTAGTTCTTGCACCATCATAAAGCGAAGAGAAACCATACAGACTTCACCAGAGGTTCCCGGTAGCAAGTGGTCCAGCTGGGATGGGAGGTTTACAAAGATGGACGCGGTCCTTCGTAACTTCAAGAAGAGCTTCTGTCGTCTACCCCCTTTCTTCCACTCCTTCGTTCTTAGACCCGCCAACCAATGGAAGAATCTGTATGTAATTCGCATAGATATTCAACCTTAAGATAATATATGTGCAAAGGACTCAAACCCATGATCACAAGCAAGCCGGTTGGAAACTGTAAGCCAGAGGGGAAGAAGCCACTTGAGCCCAAGGCGAGAAAATCTGCTTAATCTTATATTCAACCACATGTAAGAAGAGGGAAAGCTCCCGCACCACTCCTTTGAATATCAATTCTATGAGGTTGCCGCCTCATCTCGTGACTTTCCGTATCAAGTTTAAAATGCAGGCTCGCAAGAATCCGCACGACCTCCCAGAGAAACCCTGCCTGCACATGCGATTATCACAGTGGATGCATGAGGCCAACAGATGTCGGGCTCAAAATTCCCGGTAGAAAGATTACTAAAGTGGCACCTAGAAGATATATCAGAGAAGTTGACCGTGGGGAAGAATATACCGCATGTTATATTAATCATTAGCCTGAATCAAGGCACCATCCCAATCTAGCCTACCATAACTATATAATCGAATTAATCGCTTAACACTGTACCAATCAAAACCCCAACAAAAGAGGCTTTTAAGAGCAGCCACGATCAAAGCCCGGGTAAACACTGTCCACACAAGAGATAGCCGAGAAGAGACTAAGCCTATAGACGGCCCCATATCCTTTCCCCTAGTAAACCCAAATAGGGTCATTATGCCCCATTATGATGCACTCAGACCACCCTTTTATTGATCTGGGCTTGATGTGCACAGTTGCTGCAGATCCCCGGCAAAGTGTAGACTTGTTGCACTGCTCCCGCCAACCAAATGAAAGCTTTCATAAATGTTGAACTGGCCGATGAATCCTCACCGTTTCCTGCTATTCCACAACAACCACGGAGACCGGGGGACATCACACTTCCTCAGAGGCAAGGCAGTGGCCAATCACCCGCCAGGTTTTATTCTCGCCGTCAAGACCTAGGGCCTTACAATTGCATAGTAGGCTAGACCTGACTGCACTCGATGAAGGCCGTCCCTTCAACATATCATCAAATGGCCAAGATTTTACCAAATAGCGGGGTTGGTCGACTTCTTGCTGTCTAACCGGCTACACCACGTTATTACCAAATTATCCAGACGAATAGAAAGAGGAGAAGGGTTCAAATAGTCTTCCCTTTAGGGATCACATTCCTATGTAGCAACTACAACTCACCGCCCAGGTCAGGGTGGAAGAAAAGGATCCGTTAGTTGTGGATCTTCTGGAGACAATAGTGTTGGACGGGCCAGAGAAGTTCACATATGCCAGCACCTTGTTATCCAGCTAAGAGAAAGAACAACTACGACTGTATCGGGAACGCGCAGATGTATTCACCGGAGTCACCACTACGCCCAGACCGAGCACAAGGTCAGCTCCCATAAATCAATGACACGCCACAATAAACCTATTAGATGTAAGATAAGGTTTCACTCATCACCATCAAATTATTCAAACAGAGGTAGACAACTTTCGAAAGTGTGTTTTATCGGGAGGTGAAGAACTAATGGTATGCCAACGAGAGTGTCATCCCAAATATACAAATGGAGGGTATGCGGGATCACACTGATGTCAATGAAGCATGCCCGAAAGACAACTTTCCTACCACGACGATTCAAATTGTTGATGCCTCACCGAAACATGGGATGTCAGTTATTCCGCACTCTCCTGGGCCACCACCGCATCTCAATGTGTCCGTCTCGATGTAGAGAAACGACTTTATTATGCCTCAGCCGGATAGACGCGATAACGTGATGTTCTTCAGGTCACACCCCCACCCCTTACTTAGCGGCAGCACGCCACCCCACAAACCCCGCACCGCTACTTCCAATCACCAGAGAACTCGTGAAGCGGTTGCTGCTCGCTAAAAACCCAGATAAAAATTTCTTTTTCCTTTCTAAACTTGTGATTTTATAAAATTTGGCGGCATCAACATTGGCATAGGACAAATCACAAAACTTATATAGTTTACACCACCAAAAATATGGCAACAACACACTCTCAAAGAGCCTCAAGCTAACACATTTTCACAAAACCACTTTATATACATACATATACTCCACTATACAAATTCAAAGTATTTCCTTACAAAAGATTATTAATACAGAAGCCATGATAAAAGTCGAGGAATCTAATATGCTCGATGTCCACGTATCTGTGCACGGAAAATAGTTTTAAAACATCAAATAATGAGCTAAGCAGGCTCGTGAGTGTATGCTTTATAAAATGTTTCTTTTCTAAAATATTTCAAAGCGTATGAAAAATGTTTATAAATCCAAGATCAACCACTGAGGCCTTTGCGTGCCCACCATGTGTCCCCTGATGAGCAGAACTGGAAGGGCTTTCCAGCGGAGAATGGGTGTTGTTAGGAAGGACATGGTCGCATCCTGGGTGGAAGGGCCTTAAGCTCAACCTCACTCAAGTAATATGGTGGGAATGAACATTGACCCTTTGGTACAAATGTATAAGTCCCAGCTGCAGCCTTCACTTCAACACTGCCACTCTAGTAGTGCCACAGTCTCACTTTATTACCATGATGCATGAACTAAGTTTGGGCCGGACAAATCTAAAATGTGAAATGATGTCCTATCTGCTGTATGCGTGCGGAATTACCTCAATGGTATGCTTACACTTAAAATAGGGATTTTTCGTTAGGCCTGTTTTATAAAATATACTTTTGTTTGCTTGCTTACTTGCTCTTTGAAATATGGTTTTACAACTCAAAACCATTTCTTATTTGCTTTTCACATATGGTTTAAATCAAAACCATTGTTTGCTTAAAAACTCATTGCTTGCTTGCTTTAAAATATGGTTTACAATGAAAACCATTAAATACCAGTGTAAAATAGTTCATAATAATACCTATTATTTGAAAATAAGTTTAGAACACTCACCTTTTGTTTGCAAAACTTGAGCACGACTCCACAACTTTCCCTTTGCTTTTAGCCTACACACTCAAGCCAGAATCTGCGAAAGAAACATTAATAATGCAACATAGTGTCAAAAACTTAACATGCTACCTTATGATGCTTTAAAGATACACAACATTCATATAAATCCAAATTAACAATTTACCCATGAAACACTAAAAATATAACAAAAAAAATATATTTTGGCAAACACTTAACAATACTCTATAAGACTTTATTAC
Organism: Tetrastigma voinierianum; assembly: GCA_016808115.1. Classification (NCBI taxonomy): domain Eukaryota; kingdom Viridiplantae; phylum Streptophyta; class Magnoliopsida; order Vitales; family Vitaceae; genus Tetrastigma; species Tetrastigma voinierianum. The sequence continues at coordinate 441,497 of JAEQBH010001720.1, read as the reverse complement.
AAAAATTATAAGATATTTAAAAATTATGAAACTATCCAGATCAGTCCTTTATATATCCAATGACATCTTTGGTACCATTTAAAATTCATATACAGGCTGTTACTAACCTGATTCTGGCATTTTTTTGTAACGCCTAATTCTTGGTTGGCTCACTAAATCACCTACTGTATCCTTGATTTCTAGGGTCTGCGCCATAAATTGGAAATAGTTTCTTCACTAATTTAGGCTTTATGGTTCTAAGGTTTCTTCTCAGTGGATCATCCAATTTGGATCTCCAAACTCGAGATTATTGTATTTGTCAGTGCTAAGTGGCATAACAGGGCTCCTTTGTCCACTTTGAAAACTTTGCCATTTTTAGGTTACAATTTGCTTGCCTTCAGCTAAGCTAACATTTTGTGGTATATTTTTAGAATTTTGAATAACTCAATTTGGATGGGTGAAACTCCACTTATGGCAAAACACTACAAAAATACTCAAAGCAGGCATAACCAGTAATTAGACTCATTTTTAGTCCGTGTTTGGGAGACTTTAGAGCTACAATTTGCTCTTGGTCTCACTATACATTGTAGCCCTATCTCTTATGGTTTCTTTACCAGAACAAGTCAATTCATTTGGATGATTATAAATTAAATCTCATAATACAACAAAACAGGGATTTACCAGGTACAGCGACATTTATTTAAAAAAACCCAACATTCTCATTTTTACAACCATTCTACAAAACCAACAAAGGAGAATTTACCCAAAACAACTCCACCATATTGGTGGTTTGGAACTATTATAATAAACCATGAGTAAAATCAAGAGTCATATAAGGTCACAAATCATACAAAATATTACACAAATAGGAAGAATTCCATTGTTTATCTCATGCAGTGGGTTTGCCATAGATTCAAAATCTGGGTTAAGGGAGTGAATCTCTCTTTGACCTAGAAAAGAACTTAATCGTCATAGAAAATCTACACAAAGCCTAGACATCCAAAATACACATGATTCATGCAAAATTAAGATTATTTATTTTATTATTATACTTTTTCTTATATATTTATTCACTCTCTTATCCTTTTATATCTGACTTATTGACTATTTAAAATAGAATGAAATGAGTTTGTTTATCTCAAATATCTTCTATCTTGCTCTAAATTTTATTAAGTACAATGGGTGATAAATCCTTAAATCTGGCAGCAAATCTTTTATTGTTTAAAAATGGCAGCTTGCTCTTCCCATTTATGACTTTCATCTCTTTTGTGATTACAACACCCTTGTTCTACACTACAAAAATTCAGGTTCAATCGATTTATCATTCTGTTTATCTTAGCTACTTAAAAAATATATTACAATGGCACTTAAATAATTGAAAATCTTTTGATGCATATCTTTCAGTTCTACGTCTGCATTACACCCTTGGAGACGGGCGTTACAAATCCTCACTCCTTCGAAGCATTTGTCAACCGAAAATAAACAAGCTAAACACGAAAAGAGGAAAGAAGTACCTCATTTAGGAAAATAAGTTGGGGACCTGCAGTTGCATGAACCTAAAATAAGTATTGCACCTCATCCCTCATGGATTAACCAATTTTTAACTAAGATCCACACTACCTCAACACACATAACCATGATCTACAATGCACAGTGTTTCCTCATAAGTCATATTCTCCTTTAGTGCATATTTCTCTCTCAACACACATGTGGATGGGATATATTTCTTAACATGTCGACATGAAATCTATCTAGCTGGATCATGAAGTGCTGGGGAGGGCTAAGCTTGACATGCAATTCTTTGTTTGCTTATCACGATCATAGGGTCCTATAAATCTTAATTTGGGCTGTATGATTCCCAAATCTCAAAACACACTACAAAGGAGAATTGCCAGGCACTTGCAGTGGCTGTCTCGGTGCGAGTCTTTGCGACGGTTGTCGCATAACTTTGTCATCTCTTTGCTATCTTTAAGTTATCACGAGCGACTTTCTAACATAGAAGTGATCTTTGCACTAGTTTAAGACCTACCAGTCTCCTCTCTGCCAACCTGTCCGGCTGTGGGTCCTACATTTCCACACCGCCGCCTAGCGCCTCAAATGGAGCCATCTCTATACGGCGATAGGCGTATTTTGTTGTTGTAGGCGAACTCCATCGGTGCCAAATGAGTATCTAACTCCCCTTGAATTCCGTACTAAACTCTCGACATATCCTCTAACATCTGAATGGTTTCTCACCAGACCAGCCATGATAAAGGATGAAATGTCTTTGGTGTAAGCGAGTACCTAAAACACTTTTTCTGGCTGGGCCAGCACAGGATGAACCCAGGTCATGAGTACAGAAACTATCGAAGCTGGAACTATGAAGTCTCGGCTATCTCATCCACATCTGACTAGGCTTGACTTTTCCGAAGAAATCTCAGCATTAGCTGTGGCAAAAGTAGTGGAACTCAAGTCAAATGATCAACTATCTTATATACAGCATCATCTTCCTCTACGAGTCAGTGGAAGACTGTCACAAATCCTTAATTGATCTTCTCCCATTTCCATATTGGGCCAAGAGAGCCATATATCTCCTGGAACTCTGATGCTTTTGCTATAGCAGCAGTTGACATCCCAGAGCGACACAATCTCTTCCTTTGTGTTCACGAGTGTGTTTCAAGTCTGTGGCATATTGGTACTACACCGGATTATAGCATCTGTGGAATGAATGTTTAACCACAATGTCTCTCTTAGGCTCTTATAACATGCATTCTTTGTCCTTCTATTTTCATCATGCCATCATCTGTTTGACTCTTTCTTCCTTTTCTGTATCTTCCTTAGAAGCAATCATCTGTGGATCTGTGATTTGCCACAACAGAATCTAATCCATAGGAGAGTCTAACATGAAATGTGGCTAACAGTGTTCTGAATCCTCGACCTCGATATCACCCCTCGAGCATAGATCCACAATGAGTGGAAGATAACTGATCTCATATGAGACCGAAGAACTCTTTGGTAGCCTGCTCAAGGCATGCGCTCACGACATTAACTTTTCACGGATGGTACTCAATGATACGACATAGTCTTAATATTCGACCATCTTCTTTACCTTAGGTTTAACTCTTTCTAGGTGAAAATATATTGAAGACTCTTATGATTTGTAAAGATCTTGCAAGGAGCACCATATAAGTAATGTCTCCATATCTTCAGAGCAAACATTATTGGAAACTCTACAGTGCGTGTAGAATTAGTCTTCTCCTGCTTCTTCGGTGTCTAGAGGCATGATGCAATCACCTATCATTACGCATCAAAAACACAACAGGCGCCCACTGAGAGCATCTTTGTCAAACCACAAAACTCATCTACTCCCATTGTTAATGGCGGAGGCGAAGTCGATCACCCCTTCCACTCCTCGAGCTCTGTGGCGAAGCATCCACCCGATCATACTTGACATGCCATATCGACTTGGTCGGTGGGGTTTTGCTATCTTGGAGAACTCCTCAACAAACTTCTGTAATACCTGCTAAACTAAGGAAGCAGGAAGCCTATAACACATTCTTTAAGCGGTTTCCAATTTACCTGACTTTTTATTTTACGGGGATCCACATCCCTCCAGTGAGGATCATGCCACAGGAATGTCGGCTGTCAATAAGCGGCACGCTCCTTGGCATACAAGCGCCGCTCCATAGGGTTTGCAACACAATCCTCGGGTGCTCTGAATGTTCCTGGGCTACACAGGCCACTAGTCTCATGATGAGACCCCATGACCAAACTAATAAATAAATTTTGGAATACCCGGTTCATCAAATATTAATCTGTAATGGGCATTAGTCAAACCAGCGATATGGAAGCTTTCTGTCTCCCGTAACGTGTGCAGATGCAGTGGGACGTCTCTACTCATTGATGATACCGGAGCCTCAGTCTATCTTGGGAATTGCTGCCGGGGACCTTGGGTTGAGTTCTGATAACTCATCGATCCTAGGGTGGATCTGGATTGCGGATGGTAACTCTGTTCGGTACTGTAATCTATACACAGCGCAAACTCCCATCTTTCTTTTAAGAGAAGAGAACTAGAGCTCCCCGTGGGGATATGCTCGGTGGATATAGATCCTTACTTAATAATTCTTCTAGCCTGGGCCTTAGCTCTCTCAACTCTCTGGAGCCATCTATGGGGAGAAGGAGTAAGGAAATGGGGCTTGGATGTGGATCAAATCAGTGACTCACTCTCTGTTTTAGAGGTAATCTGCGATATCATGCAGAGGAATACATCTGGGAACTCTCAACAAATTTGGAATCATCCACTAGAATTCCCTATTCCCTTGTCTCACATAAGCTAGATAACCCAATGACCCATACATGACATCTTACATCTTTGCCCGGGCGGAGATCATGCGGAGAGATAACTCTCTGCATATTCCTACAGACTTTGCCTCCAATTTCCCGAGGGCATATACAACTTGCTTCTTTTTATAACAATCTAATGTGTCACATAGTGGGATGTGATCATTGAGGAACCACATCAATCCCTCATATTTAAGGCCGAGATCCAGAGGAACCTCATGTCCCCCAATCGGAACTCTACTATCTCTGACTACTCACATGCAGAGACTAGCGAGGATCCTGGCTTTGGAAGAAACTCTCATACAACCCTCTAATGCGTGGGTCTTTATACGGGAGCGATCTGAAGAGCTACAGGTGAAATGAATCGTGGCTCCTAGGTCCACTAATGTACATGCATCGCAGTGAGGATGAAACCTATTTTCCAGTGGGCCACATGGGCACATCACGCATCCTCTTGAGTCCACGGCATAAGCTTTTGGCGAGTGGTACTCATGTGCATCCACAGGAATTTACCTTTGCCTACCTGCATTACTCTGCATAGTTCTGCGTTGCCCTCTCTTGGAGCTCTCCCACGAAGACTTTTGAGTGCTCATCTCTGGTGCTGGGGTAGCTAGGTTGGCTACTGATGTCTCTACACCAATCAATTGAGGGCACTCTCTAATGAAATAGCCTTCCTAGCCACAATGGAAACACCCTGTACTATATCTCTTACACTCCCCAAAATGTCGCCTCAGAGCACATGTATCACATATGGGAGGAATACTGCGAGGTGCCAGCATAGCAGTGGGGCCTCAACGATCCACTGACTAGAAATAGCTCCCCGACTTGCACCTCGACCTTTATAACCTCTACCCTTGATTTTCTTTCTATTGTGCGACAGCTACGTAGGAAGTGCACAGTGCACTCTACTTTGCTCTTTTTCTACTACAATACATAGTCATAGTACTTTTCTTAACTCTCAGAGCGGCCTCAACTAAGTCCCCAAATCTATTCTAAGGAACCACAGACAAACACTCCCGATCCAGTCTTGTAATCACATAAAAACCTTTTTGCACTTAGGACTTCATCGACTTGTATATATGGAACCAATCATTAGTTAGGGCCTCTTCTCATATCCCAAATCTTGTGTGTTCTTACGCTCTGTCGAAGAACTCCTCAATCTTCGAATCCCTTATGACTCGGGGAAAGAATCTATCAGTGGCTAACTGCTTTGAAGTAGTCACATGATATACCGTCAGGATACCTCCTATCCACGGCGTCCCACCAATCCTAGCCCTTCTTCCATCCTTAAAGCTGGAAAACAGACTCTTTGATCATCCAATGCGGCCCATACTTCCGTAAACTGTTCTGTGTCCAGCATCGCAGAGCTATACGGATCATGCATTGTAAATCATATGGTTTGGTGCCCGGCTCACGCACTCTCTCTATCGACCTCGGGTTCTTGAGAACCTGCAGGTGGCGGTGGAGGCTGAATTCTTGACAGTCGCTATGGCCTCTCCCAACAATCTGTGCCACACCTTTCTGCCAAGTAAACAATCCCACGGCACCCAGGCTCCTTTGGTGACGAGATGGTCAACGACTTCTTTGTTGGCGATTCATCGGCGGTAGTGGAACCCATTTACGTGCTCATCCTACCGGGTATTATGGGATTTCGAGCCTCTGGAATAGCTCTACCGAGGGCTGACCTGCGATCCTACTGTTTATAGTCTTGTATTTGCAAAAAAATCAAGTTATCACTGAATCACCTCGTATGTATGTACTTTGAGTTTGAAAATGCATGGTTGCGGTAGTGTAAAAAATAGTGTATCTACGAAAGAAACTTCTGATGTAATAACATAAGTTTCCTAAGATCACAATACGATACTAACTTGTCCTGCGGTAAACAAGAGGTTTAGCCAGGTTCCCGCATTTATGAAAAGTTTTATAAGCTTTTCGCGCGGTTGAGCGAGGCTCAGTGTTTATAAAAAGTTTATAAACTTTTCCAAGCGAAAGCAAGCAAGAGGTCCTGAAAAGTTTTATAAACTTTTACATGAATGCAATAGCTTGAGAGTTTATGAAAGTTTAGAAACTTTTTTAAGCGGAAGCTAATGAGTTTTTGGAAAATGTGTAAAAGAGAGTTTTACAGTTTTGAGATATTTTCAGAAAAAACAAACATTTTATAAAGCATACACTCACTGAGCTCGTTTAGCTCATTATTTTGTTGTTTTAAAAACTATTTTCAAGGTACAGGCACACCGGACGCTAGAGCATATTAGGATTCTCCTAACTTTTGTATCAGTGTTGTATTAAATAACTTATGTAAGGAATGACAAGACCCGACCCGGAAACCCTCCCAAGATTCCCCGGGTGGTCCCGCCTAGTGAAGTTCCCACTGTACAATCCATAGGGAATGTCCAATGGAACCCCAACTTTAAGAAAGAAAGTAAACACCTGCATTAATGTAATAGCTCAATATATATATAAGATCCCTGACCACTCAAATCCACAAAGCGGAAACATCTTACTTGTAAAGTCATAACCACCAACACATGATAAAGACTCCTTATGAGTTCAATACTAAGATTAGAGCATTCGAAGAGTGTTTAATTTAGAGGTACAATGAAAATACATAAGTCCAGACTAAATAAAAATGAGATAGATAAGATAGAATCATAGTGCCCTTGAGAACAAGTGACGTAGAGAAGAATTTGGGCGTGAGGTGAATCTCTACGGACTACTGGACCTAGAGGCAGTTTAAAACAATAAAACATGAGATAATAAATCTCGGTGGTGACATAATTTATAAGGAAAATAATGTTTTTATTTTTGAAAATTCCTTCTCTCGAGACCTCCACGTCCATCTTTTATAAGGTTCCAGATTTAAGATCATTTCACAAAATGAAATTTATACCCAGTCAACAATATGAAATTCATGTAAATTTAACCAACATGATTACCAAGGAAATTATAACACAATTTGTTCACAACATAAAAATTTAACATAAAGTATATATAACCATCATGTAGTAAAAATAATCATGAAAATCTGATAACCATAAATATTGAAATGGTTATACCTTGCTCGAGAAACCAAGCAATGCTCACCATACCCTTATACTAATAAGTATTAAGTCGACCAGCCTCATGACACATTGCAGCAATGACAAACCATCGGTAAGGCGGGCATCCGCGTGGCGGCTAATAAACCTTGGTGAAACCCGACATCACGTAAGCGGCTAATAAACGCCGGGTAAACCCGACATCACGTGGCAAGCTAATAAGCGCCCGGGTAAGCGCGACGTCAGCGTGGCAACTAATAAACCTTCGGGTAAAACCGACATCACATGGCAACTAATAAACCTTCGGGTAAATCCGACATCACGTGGCAACTAATAAACCTTTCCAACAATACCACATTATAATCATTGCAACATTTCCAACAATACCGCATTTATAGTCATTTCACAAAATCTCAAAAAATCATTCATGATAATAACTTTTCAAAATGGTTTAAAACCTCAATCCATGTACCAAAATGTTTAAATACCACAAATTTATCCATGAACTCATTAAAATTTCCAAATATTTAAAATGTTGACAAAATCCATGAAATGAACTTGTTTTATATAAGCAGAATAGTATATTTCTGCATAACCAACCGTTGATAAATAAGGTATATATATAATAATTAACCACGATTATATATCATAATAATACCCCCAAGCATTTAAAACATGCCAAGCCACTCACAATTCTGGTCTCGGTCTTGCTCCTACGTAGGAGCGTCTCAGTTCGACGTGGCGCTGTAATATAATAAAATACCATTTAGCTCCATAACTAAACCAAAGACATTGGGGCTGTGAATGTCTTTGAATAATTTTAGAACTATGAAACTATCTAAATTGGACTGAAGCCAGGAGTCAATTATACAATGTGCCCTATAGATAAGTGCTTTTTCCCGAGGTGGGGCTTTTTACCCGGAGGCTAATTTTCAAATTGAACCTTCCAGTAACTCATAAAATGTCCAATTTCACTAATCGACTTCAATTTTTCCTAATTTGACCAATTGGTGTCCAATTTCGGTCAACCTTTTAGGTAATTACGAGATGACGAAAATGGAAAACTAACCCAAACGGCGTCCAAAATTTACAAACTTTATATCAGCGGAAAGCCCGAGGGCCGAGACATAAGTACCCTTACCTTGGTCGAAGGTTCTTTGTATTGGCCAGAAAAACTTGATCGTGATGCGACCCGACTTTGTTTCATCATATCTTTATAAGCGGTGAAGGTACAAAGGCCATGGGAATGAGTTCAGAGGGTCCAAAAATGGTGGGAGGGAGGTATGGGTCGGCCTGGAAGTGGCAAAACATCAAAATTGACCCACCATGGCGGCGCCAGCCGTCGCGAGCCGTCGGGGTTCGTCGGCGGTGGTTCGTGTTCGTGAGAATTTTGCGGCGGCGTGCCGATGCGGTGGTGGCGCTCCTCACGGCCGGTGCGTGTAGCGAGGGTGGCGGTGTGTCCTCCACGACCAAAACCGGGTTCAGTCTAAAATGGGTCGGCTTGACCAAGTTCAGTGTTCATGGTTTTGGGGAGTTTTCTCTAGGGTTTTGGAGCTCAAAATGGGTGTGTTGGGGCTAGGGTTCTATTTGGCACGCAAAATTAGGTTTATATAGAGCTTAGGGTTTCTTTCAAGTAAAAACCCTAAACTGAATTGGACATTGCTAAAACACCTGTCTGAACTCCCCAGGGTTGTAACTTTTTATCCGTAAGTCGAATTTTAACGTTCAGCGAAAGTCTATGAACTCGGTATCAAACGAGGCCTCTGAGAAATGTTATCTTAGTCAACCCAAAATTATCCATCCTTAGAAAAAAGTCAACTTGGGCCTGTCACTAATTGGTAGTCAAACTTGGTCAAGCGTTTTAGAAAGCGGTATTATTTTGGTAAGTGATTACAAGGAATGTTAGTAATAGTGCTCTAGGCCTATTGTATGGACATGGTATTTTGACTATTTATGAGAATTTATTATTATGATGATTTGCATGTTTATTATATATAATGTCCTTGAATAATATTAATTATTCTAAATGTCCCTAATCGGTTATTGTTGCTGAATAACAATAATTAAGATTAGTATAAAATTTGATTATTATTCATAAGGATGAATATGTGTATGAGATACAAATCAAATTTATATCTATTTATTGAGAACAAATATTGGAAAGACCCATCTTGAGATTAATACATGAATCAAAGTCATAAGTTAATCTCTAATAGTTGTGTCATTAAATCCTTTGACCTGAGATCGCTATAGTTCTCAACATAAGGAATATTGTGTTTTGATATAATCAAACGTTGTCTTTAATCGGATGACTATAAGGTTATACTTGAACATAATAAAATTGTGTAGTGAGATATGAAGCGAATTAAGATGGAATTTGTCCCTCTTATTATAAGAGAGATATCTCTACGAGTCCCCTAGACAATTGAGGCTTGAGAAATGCATGATCGTGCTCAAATGAATTGATGGAGAGATCAATGTCATTTGTTTAGTCGGTCTAATTGGGTTTCGAGTAATCAAAGATAGAAACGATATAAGGTTGACTTCGTCCGCGTTTTATATTCTATCAAGATATCATGAGACAAAAGGATTATCATTAGCTATATTATGTTGTCTCTGGATTACAGCTTTTCATTTAATTGGGTAGTCATAATGTCTTGCCAGAGGCCACTTATGACTTAGGATCAAATGTGATTTAGGCCATCGCTTTCAATGTTAATCGAACCTATAGGGTTTACATTAAGAAATAAATAATAACGGCAGGGAGCTTAATGAAAATTTAAGTTTGATAGATTATTTTAAATTACAAATAATAATTAGTTGTTATTTAAATTCGAATTTAATTTTGAGAAAGCTTAAATTGATTTAAATTATAACAAATAATTAATTTGTTATATTTTCTTATTGGATAAGGAAATAATTTGTAAATGGTTTTTTAATATTAATTCGTTTCCTTATCTGATAAGGATTTGAATTTAAATTGTTATTAATTCGTTTCCTTATCTGATAAGGATTTAACTAAATTGTTATAAATTGCTTCCTTATATGGTAAGGATTTGAATTTAAATTGCCATATTTAAAAGAGTTTTAAATATATAATAAATCTGTTTGACTAAACCCTAGTAGATTCTATATAAATATATATGTGAGACATATATATTTTGTAGTAGCTTCGCTTACTCTAAGAACAAACTAAAACAGAGAAAGAAAAGAAAAACCCTAATTTCGCTTGAGAAGACGAACTCAAACTAGCATTCAAACAAGATCGTTTCCATTATTTGTTCATGTGTGATACTTGTGAGGGTGGTCGCTGTAAAGCACCTTGAAGATCCGAATAAACCAAGACGCTGGACTTTGAAGGCTTGATGACCGATCTATAAGAGGTTTCACATTCCTCTTCTGCTTTTTATGAAACGCATGTGATCCTTTGGTGGGTTAAGATAAAATTTTTAAATTCACAGAGATTTATGTTCCAATCAGATCGGATTTTCTCTGTCAGACCCAACAAAGGGTATCGCAGCCACTCTGCGCTTTCATGGGTAAATCGAGCAATGTCATGTTTGATCGTATGTGTGATATATATGATTCGACATGATTTGGCGCTTTTGAATATACGTGATATTATGGTTTCGTATTTAATGACATAGTTAATAGGTTTTGTTAAGGTATTAATTGATCAAATCCGAAACCTAAAAGGATTCGTTAATATGATTAAGAATCCGAATGGGATATTGCCATTAAAGTGTTTAATAGCATAAAGGTATGATTCTCGTTTTGTCTTAATCGACATTACATGGACTAATTCATATATCAATTCCGATTTATCAATGATTGTTTATAAGTGGTGCTAAAATAAGCCCTCATGTAATGAGATTACATAATATGCTATTTTAATGTGGATTTTGATGGTTTCTGGGCTATTTCAAAATTCTATTGGCGATCAATGAAAATTTACTTTTTGAGACTAAACTCTAATGTTTCAAAAATGGTATCTGGCGCCGCCCGACCGGGCGAGGGCGGCCCCCGACCCCCGCCCACTAACCTGGGCTAGCGGAACCATTGTAATAAACTCAAGGTGAGCACCCATGAATTTAATTGGTTTTAAACACACCTATTATAATTTATTTTTAATGTAAATTGTTTATGCTATATGATAACATGATGAGCTTCCTATATGTTGTGTTGCTTCACATGGCGCATGGGATGGTTTTTTCGACCAATGTGATTGACAGGTTATTATTATTTTTTACAAGGGTTGTAATTACAAATAATGGCTTGCATGCCGCTTTTTTTGTTTTATTGTAATTTTTATTTTTACTATTAGTATTTATTTAATTGTAATAAAACAAGAGACAATGCAAGCCATTTGAAGTCATGTAATCCAACCATGACGACGGAGGAGCTTGTGTGTCTATGCGCAAGTCGGGTGGTCAAATCGAGATCATGGAGCTGCTTACTACTACCTAGGAATGATCAGGATCTTCTATTGGCTTATGGAGATCAATCTAGATTAAGGCCATACTGCGGGACACGCTTATTATATGCATGTATGAGATGCTATATGATGCTGCAGCGAGTACGTGATACTTCAGATGTATGATGAGATCTATTAATTGAAATTAAAATCAATCAAGATCCCTCACATAAAATTTAAAGTTAACATGCCATCCATATTTAAACACTTGTCAAACCTTTTATCACCTTAATGTGGGCTCTACCAAAGAAGTACATTAGGTTGCTATATTAGCAGACAAGACTTGTGCAATGGTGCTACCCATATGTTTAAAATGGTTTAACTTTATTAGGTTATCAAAACGTTTCGCCCACGGAGCATTAGATGGGATTTAAAACATGTCGAGACATATGATGTCAAAATCCCATAAATATCTAAGAGTTGCATGAGATGTAATTGGTAAGAGTTACCTACTCCAAATAACTTAATTTTAAGTACATGCCTAAGCCGACTTAAAATTGAGTAACATAATCTTAGCTCACTAGATTAATATGATTATTCTCGAGGGTTGTTAATTTAGTGAGAATTTTTCATAATCAAATACTTAACTTTGCATTCATTGTAGATGTACAACAATAACAACAACAATTCTCTATGTCTATGTGGATCACCCTGAGAAGATAACTTATCGACTAACTTCCATGACTAGTTTCGAAATTATAAATTGTTCTCAAACAAGAGGTACAGCTAAGTGTCCCCGAATGAACCTCCCCCGAAGAACCAGCCGATAATGCCTGGGAGTTTAAAAGAATATGAGAAGACTACAATGATTCTATTGATGTCGCATGTCTGATGCTAGCTACCATGAAATAACTCTAAGACTGAAAATATGGTGCCATGATATGATCTTCAATCTTAAGGAAATGTTCAAAGAACAAGCAAGGCAAGAAAGGTATGAGACTACCAAGGCACTGCATTTTGTGATCGCTAAGGGTGCTTCGCCATGCTCATGTTCTAAAAAATGAAAGGCTATATCGAGCACCTCATAGTTTGATCATTCAAGAGTATAAATCGATTTGATCCTCACCACTTCCCGATAGTTATGGCTGGGCCAACACCAGGTAACATGAATGAAATGGACAAATCTATCTCTAAGCTACATACGATACTTAAAACCGCTGAGTAGAATATTAAACTGTTCTGCCAAGGTTTTGATGGTTCAAAATGAAAGGACTTCAAGAAGAAGTACAAGGATTCCAGGGCAAGGACAAAGAAAGTCCAATGCTCAACCCAAACCCAAACTCGAACCTGCAAAAGCCCCAAAGAGTGGTGTTTGCTTCTTTTCGCAATGAACATGGTCGCTTTGAAATAGAAACTCAGAAGCCGTATTTAGAGGATTCAAAGAAGAAGAAGAAGCTCGTGACACTAGCTCTTCGTGGAATTTATGTTATACTGACAATTTTTCCTTTCAGTTCCCGTATTAGATACTGATTGTGGATCTCACATCCATAAATGTGTGTGGCTCAAAAAGGAGTAGACAACCGAAGAAGGGCGGTTGATCTACAAGTAGGCAATGGAGCAAAAAGCTGTTTTCAGTCGAGAAGTTATGAACTTACTAGCCCTGGCTTGCTAGTTTCTAGACACCGCTATGTTCCAATGTGTATGAATATTACTTATTTCTTGTTCGATAATGATGGTTTTTCTCTTTATTATTAAGAATAATAATTGCTCCATTTTTCTTATATAAAGACATGTTCTATGCAATTCTATTTACGATGGTTCTTATGTTATGAAACCTTCAAAATCCAACAATTTTCATGTCTATAACATAACTACTAAGAAATCTATCCCAAGATTTGAATCAATCTCATCTTGCATCACAATTCGCCATATAAATGAGAATGATCTCAAAACTCCATCAAGTCGACTTTTGAATTCATTTGATTGACCATATGATACATGTGAATCTGTCTTATTTGGTAAGATGACGCGATCCCCTTCATCGACACAAAGTGAGTGCCAAATAACTATTTGATCTCATACATACAAATGTATGTGGACCATTAAGTTCAGATGTTAGAGGAGGTTTACAAGTACTACATTACATTTCATCGATGACTTCAACAAAGATATGGTTATGTCTACTCTTGATGAGACATAAACTGAACCATTTGAAATGTCTAAATCTCTTTTCAAACGAAGTACAAACCAATCCTTGGCAAAATGATTCGAGAGATATGGATTTCTTGTGACTGATAACTATGATGTATTTGTTAGTGGATCAAAACAGAACCCAATACCTATCAAGAGGCTGCTGTTGATCCCGCATCGAGAAATGGTTAGAGGCCATGAAGTCTGAAATTCAATCCATGTAAGGATAATCGTATGGACCTTGATTGACTCACCTAAGGTACAAAGACCATTGGGTGCAAATGGGGTTTTAAAAAGAAACTGACATGATTACTTTTGAAAAGGCTGGCCTTTATTAAAGCAATAGTTTGCAAAAAGGTTTTAAATTGTAAATCATGGTATAGACTATGATGAAACTTTTCAATCAGAGCGCTGCAAAGTTAAGTCTATCAGAATTTTACGCCGTCGTTTAGCTTAGTATATCATGATTATGAGATTTAGCAAATGACAAAGAAATCGCGTTTTCTTTAATGGAAACTACTGAGGATGCACATGACACAACCTCGAGGGTTTTGTACAACCTAAGAATTCCCCGTAGCATGTAGCTTCAAAGATCCATTTATGGTTTGAATGTGCCTTCTGAGTTGGAATCTTCGCTTTGATGAATCACCAAAGGGCTTGATTTGTCAAAATGAAGATGTTTCAGGTTTATAAGAAAATTAGTGGGAGCGAATTGTATTTTTTGGTCTTATATAACATGACATTTTACTCATCAGGAATAATATCCTACCAAGTAATGTCAAGTCTCGTTAGGAAGTGTTTCTAAATGAAATACTTAGGCGAAGCTGCCTATATCCTAGGGATAAAGATCTATAGAGATAGATCTAAGAGGCTGATTGATCTAAGTCAAAGTGCTTACATAGACAAAGTACTGAAACGGTTTAGTATGCAAGATTCCAAGAGAGGATACTTGCCCATGTCTCATGGTATTACTCTTATCAAATCTCAGTGTCCTAACACCAAAGATGAGGAGGTTTTATGAGTAAGATTCCTCATGCCTCAAATAGGATCTATCATGTATGCCATACAGTACTCAGACCGCATGTATCTTATGCTTTAAGCATAACGACAGATACTAACGATCCCTGAGAGTCATCGATTAAACCCATTGCACATTCTTAAGTATCTGAGAAGGTCTAAAGATATGTTCTTGGTCTATGGCGGATTGGAAGATGATCTGGTTGTAAATGGTTACACAGATGCGCCGTATGATCGGGCCATGCTAGGTTCATGTATTAGATACTGATGGTTCGCCCTAGTGCAAGTGGGGAGATTGTTAGTAATAGTGCTCTGTGCCTATCAGATGGACATGATATTTCGACCATTTATGAGAATTTATTATTATGATGATTTGCATGTTTATTATATATAATGTCCTTGAATAATATTATTAATTATTCTAAATGTCCTTTAATCGGTTATTGTTATGGGAATAACAATGAATTAAGATTAGTATAAGTTCGATTGATATTCATGGGATGAATATGTGTATGAGATTAATAAATCAAATTTATATCTATTTGCTGAGAACAAATATTGGAAAGACTCATCTTGAGATTTCAATACATGGATCAAAGCCTAAGGTTAATCTCTAATAGTTGTGTCACAACTTTCGACCCGAGACTTATGTTCTCAACATAAGGAATATCAGGTTTGATATAACTAAACGTTGTCTTTAATCATGACTATGTTATTATACTTAAACATAATAAGAATTATAGTGAGATATGAGCTTATTAAGATGGAATTTTGTCCCTCTTATTATAAGAGAGATATCTCTAGGTCCCCTCGACAATTGAGACTGAGAAATGCATGACCGTGCTCAAATGAATTGATGGAGATCAATGTCATTTGTTTAATGTAACACCGGGTTTCGAAAATCAAAGATAGAACGGTATATAAGGTTGACTTTGTTCTGCGCCTTTATATTCCTATCAAGATATCATAAGACAAAAGGATTATGTCATTAGCTATATTAAGGTTGTCTCTGATCATGAATCATTTAATCAGTCATAATGTCTACTAGAGGCCACTTGTTCTGTAGGATCAAATGTGATTTAGCCCATCACCAATGTTAATCAACCTATAGGGTCGCACATTAAGAACAAATAATAACGGTTATGGTTTTTCACTCTTGTGTAATTTAAAATGATGTGAGATTTTAAATTATAAATAATAATTAGTTGTTATTTAAATTCATTTAATTTTGAGAAAGTTTAAATTGATTTAAATTATAATGAAATAATTAATTTGTTATATTTTCATTGGATATGAAATAACTGTAAATGGTTTTTTTAATATTAATTCGCTTTCCTTATCTCATATGATTTGAATTAAATTGTTATAAATTCGCTTTCCTTATCTCGATAAGGATTTTAATTTAAATTACATATTTAAAAGAGTTTTAAATATATAATAAATTCGTTTTTTACTAAAACCCTAGCAGACTTATATAAATATATATGTGAGACATATATATTTTGTAGTAGTCGTCTTTTACTCTAAGAACAACCAAAATAGAGAGAAAGAAAAAAAAAACCCTAATTTCGTTTTGAGAAGACGAACCTGAACTAGCATTCAACAAGATCGTTCATTATTTGTTCGTGTGTGATACTTGTAGAGGGTGGTCGCTGCAGAAGGTGCAGCACCTTTGAAGATCTGGTCGAACCAAGACACTCCGACTTCTTGAAGGCTTGACGACCGATCTACAAGAGGTAAGTTTCGTTTAATTCTTCCTTCGGTTTTTATGAAACGCATGTGACCTCGTGGTTATGGATAAAAATTTTAAATTCCGCTTCTATTTATTGCCTAATCAAATCGATTTTCTCGTCAGAACCCAATGTAAGGAAATACTTGGAATTTGTATAGCGATATATGTATGTACATAGTCTTGTATTGTGAAATGTGATGAGTCCGAGGGCTCTTGGAAAGAGTGCAAGGCTATATTTTGAAAGTGTAAATATATAATAAAAGTTTTGGGATATGTCCCAGATGCAATTGTTATGTCACAAATTTTATAAAATCACAAGTTTAGGAAAAGAAAATTTTTATACTAAGTTTTAGCAAGCAACACTCCGCTTCGCTTCACGATTCTCTAGTCGCTGAAGTAACGGCCGGGGTTTCACAAGGGGCCACACACCCGCTAATAAAAGGTGTGACACTTTGGTTTGAAGAACGCCGAGGCGACCTATCAGAGATTGATGACCAATATATTTTGGCCACTGATGGGCAGGAAAATGGAAGTTTATATCGACGATATGCTTGTTAAATCCAAAGAGCGCCCCGATCATACGAAGCACCTGGAATAAACTTTTGAATTGTTGCACGCGAATGGTATGAAACTCAATTTCCTGAAGTGTGCGTTCGCAGTCGCCTCGTGTAAGTTCGGCTTCATGGTGAGGGGATTGAGCTAATCCTATTCAACTCGTGGCCATTATGGAATCCTCGCACTTACTACTAGAAAAGTGCAAAGAAGTAACCGGCCGCACGGCTCTAAGGCGATTCATCTCTACATGCGTGACCGACAGTTCATTTTTTACCACTCTAAAAGGGGCTAAGCAGACCGGTTGGGATAAAGAATGCGACTAGGCCCTTATAGCAATCAAGCAAAGATTCACCGGGCCACCACCCCGCTAGCCCTAAGATTGTAAGACGCCATCTTTATATAGTTGTTTATGATGTTTCAGTAAGTGCAGCTTTACTCAAAGAAGATGAACACTGAAAGCAGAGGCCCATATTCTTTATAAGCAAGTCCTTGTCCGAGGCAAAAACGCGATATACCCATCTCGAGCAGGCGGCACTGGCCCTCAGGGTAGCTGCTAAAAAATTTCATCCCTACTTCCAGGTGTACCCTATTACTGTACTCACCAACCTCCCTCTGAGAAGCACTATACATAAGCCTAACCTGTCAGGACGAATGACTCGGTGGGCGATCGAACTGAAAATTCCTCAACAGGAAATGGAACCATATGGCTCCATCCGTGGACACCGGGAACGCGGATAGCACATCACTATTATTATAAGACGCCAGATTTAATCCAAGCTTCGACCGTAGAATATAGAGCGTGCCATAGAAGTCGACACGGTTATCATAGCCGGGCTCGATCTTGCAATCTCCATGTCATCAGAAAAAATATCATAAGAAGCGACTCTAAATTGGTGGTAGGGCAAGTATATGGAGAATATGAAACAAAAGACCAGCTGATCAAGTATGTGAGTCTAATCAACCTACGATTGGGAAATTTCGTGGCTTGGCGGTTGGAGCATGTCCCGAGAAATTCTAACAAACATGCGGACGCCTTGGTTGCCTTAGTGGCATCCCTACCAATAAAAGAAACAATGCTCCTCCCCGTATACTACCAGCCAGAGTAGTCGATCACTACCAGCCAGGTGAATGAAATAGATGAAACATGTCCTTCTTGGATGACTCCAATAGTCCACTATTTGAGTTCAAGGGAATTTCCGGACAATAGAGCTGAAGCCCATAAGATCCAAGTCCAAAAACGCTTCTCTCATTAAATGGGATCAATCAGATAAACTACCCCGCGGGACTTAGCTTAAATGCCTTACTCACCAACAGGGGCAGTGCGTGTTGGCAAAACTCCATGATGGCATATGCGTAAATCATATCAAGGAGAACGCCGCACATAGAGCCCATATCAAGGCTACTATCGATCGACCATGCATGATGTCGCCCATGTTGTAGTGCGTGATCGCTGCGCCGACAGCCCCCATCTCAAGCTCCTACCAAAGTCTAATAACCATAATGCTTCCTAGCCCTTCGCTTCAATGGGGTATTACACCGGGTTACTCGCTTGTCGCTCTCTGGCCGTAAGAAGTCATCATCGCACCGACTACTTCAAAGAATGGATAGAGGTCAAACCTTAAGGGCCCATCAAAGACAAAGAGGTCATCAAGTTTATATGGAAAAACATTGTGTGTAGGTTCGGAAAACCCCAATCAATTGTAACAGATGATGGGCCGCAATTCGATAGTCGGGTATATAGGAACTTTTGCAGCGAATTGAAAATAAAAAACCTATACTCAACCCCGCGGTACCCACAAAGCAACGGCCAGGTAGAAGCGTCCAATAAAACACTCATTTCAACTCTAAAAAAACGCCTACATTCAGCCAAAGGAAAGTGGGTAGAAGAATTACCAAGAGAAGCAGGGCCAATAGCAAATTGCCTGTCACAGGAATCAATTGTTTCACCTCACATATGGATGGAGGCTATCATCCCTACGTGTAAATCTAAGATGCCACCATTCAAATGTAAATTCCAGAGGAAGCAAATAACAAAACAAAATATATTGGACTGAATCAATTCTCTGTGAGAATTGAACACTATCAAAGAAGTATTGTGAAACAGCTAATTTCTGCACCATTATGCATTGTTACTCTGTTTTGTGCTGGATTTGGATTTGTCAAAGATGCCTAACAATGCGTTTGGATTTCTCCATAATTCATCGACAGGTCCCGTTTCTCTCACATTTCGATTCAACTAAGCATTTCAGGTTTTCAGACAATCTAACAAGATCTGGGTATTTTTCTTTCTCAATACTTCATACTCATTTCTTGCGACTGCAAATTTCTTGCTTCCCAAGTAAGGCTTGTTGCAAAATTTCTACAACTTGATTGATGACTCATCCTTTAAATGTAGTGGATTTTTCCATTCCCTTGATTAGATCTCAGCTAACACAGGTTCAAGAGCTTTCCAACAGATTAAAGTGAACTTCAAAAGTCTTCAATGTTCTTCAATGTATCAACATACCCTCCAATTGAATGTTCCCAACTCGTAGAATCTCCATCTCGTGTCACTCGTAGGGTCTTCTAGAAATCGTGAAAGGTGATACAATACCTTGGAAGGGTATTCGGTACTACTATATTGAGAACGTATCCATTCAATAACACATCAACAAAATAAATTCCAATCCGTGTAATCTCTCTAATTTACAGAAAAGATTGTGAAGCAATAACCAATCTAGTGAAGTTTGTTTCAATTATAGAATCACACCTACAATGGAGTGCTGATAAAAAACATCCACTATAATTATAATTCCCCTGAAGAAACGAATCTAAAACTTGTCTCAACTTATTGATTCCAGTCGCACTGAAAAGAGAATAAAAATTAAACTATCTTTTACATTCTAAACAGACATCGATTCAGATCCGTAAGTTAAAAGAAAAGAAAAGAAAAGTCTATTCTACAATACATGTAATGAGTCTTCCTCCTCCTCATCCCATGCTGTCGGGGCTTCAAAAAAGGAAACTACTTTACTAAACCCGATACGCCTATTTATAACTCTCTGTAAATCAGCCTCGATCTCCAAGGCTCCAAGTGGATTTGAACTTAATGGCCCAAATTGCTGTTCCAGCTCACCGTAAGCCAAATCAACGCAGTAAAACCCGGTCCTGGTTTGTTAGGGGTTGGTCATGACCTCGTAAAACCGTCGCGACTTCTTCACTTTGTACTTGCAATCGGCTGAGAGCCGCGACCGATGTTTCTATCACACTTGCTCTTTAGTCAGATTTGATTAGTGGTCGCGACATGAATTCACTGCGACTGACTCTCGCTCGCATTATGATTTATGCGTCACACTGACCGATGCCGCGACCTCATTTCGCTGTTTTCGTCATCCTCTTGCTTCTTTGTCACGCTTCTTCTTTCATAAGCTGCGACGTTATTCATTTGTCTCAACCTTCAAGCAAATACCATCTTTGTTTGTTTGATTATTTTCTTGTCACGACATGGTCATCAAGTCGCGACTAAGTAGTTTTTAATCGCTGCAATTCCCGCCACGACTTCGCAAGTATGTCGCACCGACCGTTTCCTTTGTCAAATATATGTCACGACCTTAATTCCATGCCTTTTTCGACCGGCCGTGGTCGCTTTCCACTAAGACTCGCGGTCGCGACTAATTCGGCGTCGCAACCTCATTTTTCATTTGAACTCCATTCGGGTCACAACTTCCTTCATGCTGCGACTTAAAATTGTTTGTCTTTTTTCATTATCTTTGTCGCTACCTCAAAAGCGATTTCGTGACATCATTTCCTCATCTGTTGTAACCTCACTCTTAGTCACAACAAATTTCTTCCTCAATCTCACCTTCTTTTCACGTCGCGATCGAAAGTGTGTCAAGACCGAAAGGAAGGGTCCTTCTTACTTGTTTGCCAGAGTGTCTCGAATGTAGTCGTGACATAATACCTAAAGGCACTTGATTGGAGCCTCCCATTTATACTCGTCAGAACCTCTAAATCGCCTTAGTGTGAGACCTTTGCAAGTCCATTCAACATTCCTTCCTAGTCGCGACATCCATTTTCTGAGGTCACGACCAACAATGTCTTCTTTTTATGTCGTGACCTCATAACGATGTCGCGACATGATTTCCCCTGAAGTTTCTTCTATCTTGGTCTCAACCAGTTCTCTACTGTCGCAACAAGTTTTGTTGGGCTTGTTATCACTTCTAGTCGTGACCTGAATTCGCTGTCGTGACTTTAAAATTATTGTGCTACTGAATTACTTGTCATGACCTCAAGAATCTGTTGCAACCATAATTGTCTTCCTTTTGTGTCGTGACCTCAAAACGGTGTCGTCACCTAGAATCCTTCCTTGAAGCCCTTTTCTCGCCTCAAGAACTTCTTTGTCGAATGCCTTTTCATTCAAAGATGGTATGACTTCTCGGTCGTGACCTCCATTCTCCGTCACACCTCACCGCCATTGAACCTGCTTTACCGATCATCGCTGGAATTTTCATTTCGCTCAATAATTTATGCAAAATCACCCTGTAAATAGTATATTTCAGATAAAAACAAGCAATTACTTTGTAAGAAAAATAAAAAAATGGACTAAAAATTCAATGAGTTTTTTACTCATCAAATTCCCCCAAACTTAAAATTTTGCTTGTCCCCAAGCAAAGAAAAGAAAGATTTGTTTGTCCTCAAACAATTTAACTTTATTTTGAAGGACATTTTTCTATTCTACAGCACAATCTTTTCTTATTCCACCCCTTGACTTGAACAAGAAGATTGCAGTATCACTTCAAACTTTAGTTTTTTAACTGAAAAGAAGAAATGTTTTCAACCTCTATTACAAATAAATCGATGAATACCGGTATGAAAAACAATTCACTAATAGATATTGTTCTCAGAGTGTGTAGGTTCCTTCCTTTTTCATCTTTTTGTTGAATTATTAATCTTCCGGGGACTTAGAATACTCAGCTAAAGTCCCATAGGCTTGCTTTTCTGCCATTGATCTCCACTAATGTAGTAAATTCAACCTTCAAGACTCAACAAAGAGATCTTTTAGGCTTATAATGTTAGGCATGGGTAATCGTGGACAATTGGAAATTTTAGGTCGCAAATTACTTAGATTCCATTTTCCTTTCGTATAATGGCCTTCATCCTTCATCCTTCCTTCCTCGTAATGTGTAAGCTCTCCCAACTTAGCTTTGTACATCATTCGATGTCAGGTGGGTCTTTCTGGGTTGCCACTTCAACTTATCGCCATTCCTTTTATTGAACTCTTGTTTCTCTCATTTTCAAAGAATTGAATAGGTAATGTTTTGTCTTTCAGCTTTCTATCACTCTTAGAGAACTACAAGCAACTCCCATACCAGTTGGTATTAGGGTACTAGGTGTTGAAACACCCCTACGAGCTTAATTGTTCAAGAGAGATAGGCCACAAGACAAAACTCATTCCTTTTTCAACTTCTTCTTATTTTTCTCTAGTTCTTTAATTTATTTTTCCTCATCCATCCTTGTAATCCGAAAGAAATATATTCCCCTAAACTTGTTCCCTTCTGCACAGTAAACATTCTTATTCTAAAACTCGAGTAATTGGGGGGTTCTTGTCGTAGGATTATTGCAAAGAGGGTTTCTGTGTTTCTAAATGTCGCTATTCAAGAAATTAGGTATTTTCGCTTTCAGCTAGGAACTAGGGAGTGTATGCCTTTGCATATAATGAGGGTAGGTTTGAAAAGGCTCAAACTTCCAAAGATGGCCTCTATCACTTCTTGTTAGTTACCTAGGATTTCGCCTTGACCAATAATCTAACAAGTTCTAGGACCATGTACCCTTGATTGTGAATCACCCTAGAAGATGTTCCTAATCCCTCTCAAAGTTTTAAGAATTTTCTTGACCATGTGCATTGTTTTTTTTTTTTTTTTTTTTTCTCAAGAATTGTACTGACTCACTGTCTATACACACAGCTTCAATCATCTTATTTGTTCTTTCAATTGTGTACCTTTTCCAAATTCTCAAGAACTTAAACTTGATTTAAAACTAAAACTCCGCAACTTTTATTTACTTCACTAGAGCCTACTCTTATTTCTCTTATAATGTTGTTCTGGATTTAAAACAAAGGGTCATTGTGTCATTGTACTAATAAGGCTTGAATACATAGGTCATTTCTCAAGTAGAATTAACAAATGAATGACACAGTAAACAACACAATTCACTTAATCAGATCTATGCATCCAAAACAAATAATTTATTCAAGAATCGTATCTAACTGCATTTCAACAATGTATAAGTTCTGATTGCACATTGAAAAATAAATATACTCATCAATTCATAAGAACACATCACAACATTTCAACAACTTTTCTGAATTTATATTCATGATGATGAATGAGTACGCTGAGGAAAAGAAAAGCATAATCAAATATCCCCACCCTTCTTATAAGACTTTTGGGTAGATGTTAGAGTGATCTAAGTCAAGCTGCTACATGAGGAAAATCAGCACTATCCGGTCTTTTCTTTTCGTGAGGGTGTGGTTCTAATTGTCGGAGATTAAATCATTTGTTAAATCCACAAACTGATCATGTGTCTTGCTCGAGCCCATTTGATTCATCGTTCTTCTAATTTGTAGATACAACCCAAAGATAAGCCTAATACCACAATTGCTGATCAAACTAACTTCTACAGATTTTTCTTCTATAAACACCACATTCTCTCCAGCCATTCTTCTTTGCCCTTCATCAATTTCCCAAACTCCTGAATTTCTCCTCTATAATGTGCAATTTGAAGGCTTGAATCTTTTAGCATATTACCCTCCATCTCACTTCTTTTCCTTAGAAACAAACACTTTTATCTCTTCTAACCAAAGGTGGCTTCCAAACTGGATTCTTCATCTTTTCTCCCATTTTTCTTTCATCCTTCCATTCTTCCTCCTCCATCTCGTAGTTTGCTCCAATACTTGTTCCTTCCCTTTTCCGAATCTCACTTTCTCTAAAATTCTTCCTCCTTGATTTTGGAGTTTCATCGTTTCCACCTCTCCCTTTCTCCATGGTCTTCTTTTATCGATCTTAGCATCAAGATTCTGTCTCTCTTCTCCTCTTCTCTGAGCTTTCACTGCCAGTGGAATTTGTATCATATCAGATAGAATGGCACAAGGCTCATTTCAAATGCATCTCTTCCTCTTCTGCTGGAGGAATTTGCTCTAGGATAGCTTCTATTTCTCTGTGATCATTATCCTTAAGGTGCTCCGCTTCACTTCCACCATCTTTGTTGCTTTTTATTTTCGCCCTCATCACCCCAAGAAGAGTCGAGGATACCTGCAGGTTTCTTCTTTCATCCATGGATCTCTCACCTCACTCAAGATGTATAATCCGCTGATTGTTGTTGGGTGAGGGATTAGTCCTCTTTTGTTAGTTTATGAAATCTCCATCTGAATTCCTCTAATTAAACCCTCAACATTCATTTCTAGAGTCTCTTCAAAAGGGCATATGTAATGATTGGCGCCCCTGCTCTCTCACCGCACGTAGATGTTTAGTCGGGAGGATCACCGAAGATAGAAGTAGATCCAAACCTTAGCTTCTCACAGGTTTCCCATGAGAACGAGCAGGTTCTTCTTATACTTCCCACTTCCTACCAGTAACAAGAGGTCAATAATCTTCCTCATGACTGGCCACCAGCTTTTAACTGGAGCCGTGTCAGTTCCTTTAATTGAACATCTCATTAATTCTTTTGCCCAAAGGGTACCTGCACTTCGCACACAACCTGTGGTCTTCTCTCATCCCCACCATATTTGTGGAATTCCTGTTACAGAATCTAGCGCCGTGTGTGCATGGGTTCTCCTAACCTCTTTCTATAATCTCATAAAAATGGGAGACTAGCTTCCTAAAACCTCTTTCGCAAAACTCCTTGTCACCAAAGACCTTAGTCCATATCCTTAGCTTCGTAGAGATAAAGTCTTGTCTCTCTCCTCGATTCTCCTTCTTCACTTATTCGCCACCTCCTGCCTCATGGCCTTTCTTCCTAATTGGTTCCTCCATCCCATCTACTTTCGCCTACATCTACCATAGTCTCGCATTGAGGTTCCGTGAACCTCTTCCACTCCTCGTGCTGTCATCACAGCCCACACAATTCCATACATCCCGAATGTGGATTCGCTATCCGCCATGGTGAGAACTGGACTCAAAACCAAGCCAGGGTTTTGGTAGTCAAAGAGAGTAAAGGAGAATGGAAAGTTTGATTAGATAACTTGATCGGGTCTGATAAAATCGCCATTTAGTTTCGCCTCATTTATGGACGGGCTCAATGTCATCATTGTTTTATGGAATGTCGCGACTTTAATGCCTATGTTACAACATTAATTGCTAACACTTAATGTCTCATTTAAAGTTGTGACGCCCAAATTAAAAGATTTAAAACCTCAATTTATCACAGATTTAGATACCCTGGGCCACATCTACTTAGGTTTGTCGCGACCCCGAAGTGGTCATGACCAATAAATTGAAGTTGCGACCTATTTCTCTCTTTCTTTATTTTTCCTGGTCGCGACCTAAATTTCTTATTCTCTTGTTTTCAATTCAAACCTAAATATGACTAAACATGTCAGACTGGAAAATTTTCAGTCTTCGTGAATGGGCTCAAATTCATAAGACTAATCAATAAACCCAATTCAAACAACAAAACAAGATCAACCTCACTTCTCATTCAAATGTGCAACAAATCAACCCATGAAGCATCGATTCAACGTATTGAATGGAAAATAAAATTTCAACTTCAATCATTCATTCTCCTAAAACAATTAATATAAATCGTAGAGTATGGTATTTTCCCTCAGAAGGTCTTCTCAGGCACACCGTAAGCCATGTGCACCGCAGACTCCATCTCCACCAAGTCCTTACTGACCTGCAAAGAATACTACAAAAGTCAGCCAAGATATATGACAATATAATTCTAACCAGAAACTGAAAATTTTAGTAAAAACACAAGTCGACTAGCATAACATAAAAAAATTAAACTGCTGCAGGGGCTTGCCTCCCACAAAGCTGCCGCTTTTCGAGTCCTTAGCTGGACTCACTCTCTTGTTTCGAAGAATTTTCTTCCACTCGTAACTAGGAATCAATCATATTTCTTCCAAGATACCGCTTTGAACGCTGACCATTTGACAACTTCACATCGTTCAACGCACGCCCAAAGGTCAGATTGGTTACCACCGTATAAGGCCACCCACTTGATTTAGCTCTAGAAAGCTTCTTTAATCCGAGTTAAATAACGTGACTCGAACTCCGTCTTGAATTCCTCCTCAAAACTTTGATCTAGCGCCATTTCGTCTCATTCTTATAAATTGTGGCATTATCATGCTTCATTTTCGCCTTCCAATTCATTCACCGAGTAGTCTTTCTTCCTGCAGCCTTTGAATTCAAAATTCAACTTTTGATACCCATGATACTGATATCTGACCAGAGGAGGCATATGGCTACATGACAAGTCCAGATGGGGACATCCACTCGGGAGTTGATATGGCAAATGTGAGTCACAATGCATCATTAAGCTTTAAAACCAACTTTCCACTTAAAACTCACAATTTTTTCATGAATTTTTTTACCTCCCTCGTTGAAAATTTCAGTTGCCCATTTGTTTATATTATGTCAAACTAATTATGTGTTTTATTCCATACCTATTCAGTGTGCTTCTCAACACCTTGTTTGCAAATGGCTCCCCACACACACAATAGTCCTGGTGTCCCAAATCGCTTCAAGATATTTCTTCAGAAGAATCCCACAATCATGATAACGACTCTGGGACGTTGTTGTTTCCACTTATTGGATTATAAGAATCCACAACAAAGATAAGGGCATATTTCCAAAAGAAGATGGAAAAGGCCCCATGAAGTCTATTCCCCATACATCAAATAATTGCACCACCAGGATACCATGCAGAGGCATTTCGATATTTCCCATTCTTTGGCACTGATCACAAAGTTTCACCTATTCAAAACAATCTTTGAAAATAGTAGGCCAATAAAAACCTGATTGGAGAATTTTGTGGGCTGTTTTGTCTCCTGCAAAGTGTCAGTCCATAAGAAGCATGATACTCAGAAAATTGGGCTCTATTCACTTTCTGGTACACACCTTCTGATGATCATATCAGCTCCTCTTTTGAATAATAGTGGGTCATCCCAGATGTAAAATATGTTGTCATTCCTCAATTTCTTCCTCTCACAGAGTCGACTCCGTGGCATCACTCCACAAGTTAGAAAGTTCACAATATCGCATAACAGAATTAGTTGATAATCAATAACTACTTCATCTTGAAAATTTTCTGCTACTTCCATTTCTTCTTCTTTCACAATAGTCTTTTCAACTCTTGACAAGTGATCAGCTATCACATTGTCACAACCTTTCTTATCCTTGATCTTTAAATCAAATTCCTGTAGTAATAACACCCATCCGATCGCTCGATTAGTTTTCTCGCCATCAACATTTGATCGCAAAGATGATCGCAGATGATGATGACACTGGACCCCAATATATGGCCTAAACTTTCACATGCAAATACCATAGCCGCATTCCTTTCTTTCGCAATGAGTAATTTCTGAAGCTTCATTGAAGGTTTTACTCGGGACAGTATATATCTCTAAACATTTTTTCATCTTTCTGTCTCCAATACAACTCCCATCGTATAGTCACTAAAGATCGCACATAATCTCAAATTCTTTGTTCCACTGGCTCACATGATAGGAAAGCCAATCAATCTGATTTGATCTCTCAATAGAATATTAGAACTCAATTAAAATTAACTCATAATCTTTTCCTTAAAGAATCAGACAGCTATTCGCTATTAGGTTTTTAACAAATGCCCATAAAAACTCGCATGTCCCAAGAAACTTTTTATTCCCTTGACTGTTTTTTGTGGCAGAAGAGTCTTTATAATGGAAATCTTTGCTCGTCCACTTCCGCCTCCCGTCGATAATCTAAAACATGTTAGCTAATGCCTTCTGTCACCATGAAATGACATTTTTCCCAATTTAAAGCTAGGTTCTTGTCCTGACACCTGTGAAGTACTGTCCCCAAATTCTGTAGGCAATGTTCAAAACTAGATCCATAAACTGTGAAGTCATCTATGATTATCTCCATAACCGCCTCTACTAAATCTAAGAACATAGACATCATACATCTTAAGAGGTGATACTGTATAATCCAAATGTATCTTCTAAAAGCAAAGGTACCATAGGCATGTGAAAGTAGTTTTCTCCTAGTCCTTATAGACAGCAATTTGGTTATCCAGACATCCATCAAGAAATGTATGAGAATGCTCAAGACTTGTCCGGTGAACATCTATCAATGAAAGGCAAGGGAAAATGATCTTTCTCAAGATACTATTCAATTTTTCTCAGAATTTATATACACTTCCATCCTGCCACGCTCAGAGGGAATCAGTTCATTCCTTTCATTTCGATCACTGTTGAACCACCTTTCTTAAGAACCACATGAACCTGGCTCACTCAAGGTCGCCTGATATTGCATAAATAAATCCTCTGATTACTATTTTGTGCTTCTTCTTATAAATATCTTTCACACATTCCAGCCTCCTTTGGTGTTCAATAGAAGTTTTTGCATCATCATTTAACAATATCTTATGCATGCAAATAGAAGGACTGATACCTTAGATCTTCAATTTGACTTGAAAGTAATAGCTTCCTTTGTATTTCCTAGAATCATAGTTGTTTTTTGTCATTTAATAATATTATATAATGTCTGCTCTTCTGTTCTAAGAAAGAGATATTTCGTATGACTGTGTAATTCTTTTTAAAAAATTAACCCTTCGCACTAGTCTTGTTTAGTAACTTTTCTCCTGTATTTCAGTTGTACCTTTGACGTTACTTCTGTAAATTCAGATCAAGTTTAGTGTTAGTAACCTGATTACAGCATAGCTTCATAACTGCAACTCAGATGTCGAAAACAATTCATCTTCTGATTTAATGCCAAGACGTAAACTCACATATCAAGTCAAACCATAGGACTAATGCTTTACAGCCATACAATTTCTCGCATCAACATCTAACAGGTCATGTCAAGCTTTGTCGAGATCAAGTGCACCGCTTCATTTCCCACTCGTCAGCCTCACCTCGCATCAATCAAGGCGCCCAGCTTGCTAAGAAGGTCTTCTAACAACAGAGGGAACTATTGTCTTCTTTCCATTTTCATAACCATAAAGTCCACATGTGGAAGATAAATTTCCTACCTTGACCAAGACATCTAATGAACACCTTCTCGTCGAGCCATGGATCTATCAACCATCTCGTAGCATAATTGCTGCCAGTGAGTTCCCCCCAAACTCAATCTCTCAGACCACCGATAAGGCATCAAGTTGATGCCGCCCCAGTCACATAAGGCCTCTTGACTCATATTTCACATTGAGTAGGAATGGTGAAACTACTCCGGGTCCTTCATTTCACGGTGACTGAATAATCGTGACCGCAAGTAAAGCAGCTTAAGTTCACTATTCCTTCCCCAAAAAGAATCTTCTTCTTCGTCAAGATTCTTCCGTGAATTGCATAATTTGGCATTTGATTGATCAGTCCGCAAAGGGAATATTTATTTCTATTTTCTTGAAAATTTCCAAGAATTTAGAAAATTGTTCTTCCTTCTTTCTCGAATCCTCTGTGGAAATGGGACTGCAGGGTGTAAGCTTTAACCTTCCTTCGTTTCGCCACTCACTCTTCTCGCATCGCTTCGCCAGCATTCTTTCGTTTCTATAGTCCTCTCGCCGTCTCCTTCCATTATCTCCTCCAGCTTGCTTTCTTCTCTTTTGACGCCTTCTTTCTTTGCTCAGTCATAGCTCATTTCCTCGCCACTCTCGCCTGGACTCGCCATACATCCTTGATTTTTCTAAGTGTCACTAGGGAATTCATTCTTGTTCTGGTTCTGCAAGGTCAAGGCTAGTTGCCCAATCTGTGTTTCCAAGTTCTTCAAAGAAGCATTGGTGTTAGATTGAAACATTTGTGAGTTGGATTTAAGAGCTCAACCCAAAGAAATTTATGTTCACAAATAGCCAACTTTATATCCCCATGAATCCATAAAGATCTCAGTTTCCTAAATCCACTCAAGTCCCTTCTAATCTATTCATTTCTTTTCGTTTCCCATGTTATTGGCGCTTAGAATTGTGGATGATATCTTGTTGGAAATTCCCGCCTCGTTCGCCTCGTGATGCTCCTCCACCATATGAGAAGTCTTCGCGGTTCTCATGGTTTGGATTGGTAATAAAAGGCAAGTCGGGTATTTGGCTCAATGATAGCTTCTCTGTTCATTCAGGTAATTGGCCTCCTCAACTTCATAAGGATCTTCATCAATTGATCCCTCAGCACCTCTCCTGATTCCACCTCTCTCTATTGCTCTAATCTCATGGGTAGAATGCAATTTTTTATCCTGTTTATCCATCCTGTGCATAATAGCATCTAACTTTGCTTCCATGACAATCATCTTGTTAAGCTCAATGACTCCACTCTTTACTTTGGCCGCAACTCCTTGTAAATCCGTATGGAGCTCATGTTGCATTTGGCCAGGTCTCATCAAATCCCTTCGTCTCCTCCAGACTTTTCCTCACGTCCTCACAAAGAAGAGCAATTTATGATACCCTTGTATACCATTCAAAGAGATGACAATATCCATTTGTGTCTTCATCTATGCATGCAGACATCTCTTAGCGCCTTTGTACCTTCCCATGCATATACAAGCTACTCCCTGTTGAAATTACTACATGATTTCCCTTCTTCTTCTTTCAATAGAGGGATGAGGGAAAAAATCTGCCTAGGAATGCTTCCACCAACTCTTCCCATGTATCAAATTGATTCATATGGTAATGATTCATACCATGTGGCTGCAATATCTCTTAAGGAAAAGGGAAAGAGGGTGTGGCTTTATCAAATTTCTAGTTCACACCATTCGGGCTTAACTGTTTGCCATCCTGAGGAATCCGCCAAGGTGCCTATTAGATCTGCCGGATGACCAAGAAACTCGATTCCTCACGAACCAGCTTGCGATTTGCTGCCTGGTTGCTGTGTTGAAGAGCTTAATAAAGAGGTTGTCCGACCGCGAGTATTCGCTTGATGACAGCCTCCAAAATCCTCCATTGCATCTGCATTGGAGGTCTTTTCTAACGTTGTTTCGCTTGGCTCAACCTGTCTCATCAATTCTTTCATCTCGCCATGGTTACTTTTCGTCTCAATTACTTTCCCCAAGCTCCCCAATGTTCTTTCCACTGTCTATAGAAAAAAGATCCATTCTGCTTCCCAGGCATTAATTAACCTCCTGAAATGGACATATTAAGATAAATTGAGTCAAAGTGGGTATCACAAATCAGTATGATCCCTTTTGCTTTCTTCAAAAGATTAGAAAATATTCAAACACGTTATCAAAACTGCTTTTGTGCATTTCTTTATGGTGTAAAGAAAATGTCCAAATTAGTACTTCTTTGCTCGAATATTGATTTCTATCTCAAATCCTTTCAACTTGGCAACGATTATAAAACTTGTCTGTCTGTGAAGATATGTATTCAAACCACTCAACTTAACACCTATACAAGAACCTTACAATTTTCCTATAGCCATGTCAAATTGAACTGGAGTTTTCTTAAAATTGAATAAAACTGATTTAATGTTATGAAATTATTAATAGGTTTAGTCTATGACATTGCAAGTGCAATGGTTACACAAGTAGTATGCACTAGATGTAAGTCCATACTATCTCACGTGAGATTTGGATCGATTCTCAAATCAAATCACTCTTAACTACTCAAGATCCATAGTTTATCTGATCTCTATGTGACGCCTTCTAACTAGAAAAATAATTGTTCTAAAGAATACATCTACAAGTAAAAGAAATTTGAATTTATGATAATAGAACAAATAACAAAACAAAATATACTGATCGAATCAATTCTTCAGAATTGAACATCAATAAAGGAAGTATTTTAAACAATTACCTTCTCGCACCATTATGCATTGTTACTCTGTTTGTGCTAGATTTGGATTTGTCCAAGATGCCTAACAATGCGTTTGGATTTCTCCATAATTCACTTACTAGAGGTCCCCGTTTCTCAAAGACAA
Organism: Tetrastigma voinierianum; assembly: GCA_016808115.1. Taxonomy (NCBI): domain Eukaryota; kingdom Viridiplantae; phylum Streptophyta; class Magnoliopsida; order Vitales; family Vitaceae; genus Tetrastigma; species Tetrastigma voinierianum. The sequence goes on along the minus strand of JAEQBH010001720.1, from coordinate 409,179 downwards.
GTGGTCTAACTGAAGCATTTGTGTTTCGCGACAATCTTAACAAGATTCGTATTTTTCTTTCAATACTTCATACCCACTTTCTTTGAGACTCAGATTTCTTGCTTCCCATAAGGGAAGTTGTTGCAAAATTTCTACACCTTGATTTGATGACTCATCCTTTAAATCTATGATTTTCCATTCCCTTTGATTAGATCCTCGCCTACACAAAATCAAGAGCTTTCAATGATTAAGGTGAAATCTCCGATTATTTAAATTGGACAGTTTACTCTCCAACATCAATTATGAGTGAACCCATCTAAGTGAACTCTCGTAGCTCAATAGTTCTTCAATGGTAGTCTAACATACCCCAATTGAATGTTCCCAACTCTCAGAATCATCTCTGTGTTAATTTAGTAGTGGCTCCCAGAAATCAAAGCAGATACATACCTGAAGCAGATTCGATACGCCATTATATAGAAACGCATCTATCTAATAACACATCAACCAAATAAATTCCAATCCGTGTAATTCTCTCTCTAATTTATTTAAAAGATCAGAAGCAATAATAAATCCAATCGTGAAGTTGTGTTTTAATTACGAATCACACCCACAATGGAGTGTTGATCTAAAACATCCATCGTAATTATAATTCCCCCGGAAGAAACAATTCAAAAATTGTTTGAACTTCATTGACCTAAGCGATAATTGGAAAAGAGAAAATTAAATCCAAATTTTTACATTCTAACAGACATCGATTCGTATCCAAAAGAAAAGAAAAGAAAAGTCTATTCTACAAGAGGGCAATGAGTCTTCTCCTCCTCCTCCTTGTATACTGGGTTTTAAAAACGGCTACTTTACTAAAACTGTATACGCATATTTATAACCTTCAGAAATTAGGCCTGATTCCAAGGCTCTAAGTGGATTTCCCTAAATTCAATGGCCTAACTCGCTGTTTTAGGTCCCGACTCGTGCTTGGTCGCGACATAAAAATTCGTCCGTTTCATCGTGCCCAGCCATGACCCTTGCAGAAATGGTCGCGACTTCCTTCACTTCAGACTTCTGCAATTGTCGAGTCGCTGAACCGACAAGCTCTTCTGCAACTTGTTTCTTCGCCAGGTTTGATTATTGGTCGCAACATGAATTTGATGTCGCGACCTCACTCTCTCTGCCTTTACTACATTTCTGTGTCGCGACCTCGATTCGATGTCGCGACCTCATTTCTGTTGTCATCCTCTTGCTTCTCACCTTCTTTCGCGCCGCACGCCATTCGTAGTTCAACCCCGCTGTGTCGCAACTCATCTTTGGCCGGTTCGCGATTTTCTTTGTCGCAACAGGCTCACTAACGGTCACGACCAAGTAGTTTCTTTAATCGTTGCACACCCCGCCGCGACCTCCAAAGTATGTCGCAACCCCGACCGTTCCTCGTTGGAAATATGTCACGACCTAAATTCCATGTCGCGACCTGGCTGTCTTGTTGTCCACTACATTCTGTGTCGCGACCTTAATTCGATGTCGCACCATTTCTTTTTATCGTAATCGATTCTCGGGTCACAACTCCCTTTTCATGTCGCGACTTAAAATTGTTTGTCTTTTCATCGTTTCGTCGCGACATGGGATTTCAGTCAGAACCTAGTCACTTTTCCGTTGAATTTTAGCCCACCTCAAAAGCATTTCGTATTATCATTTCTTCCCATCTACAACTCACCGTAGTCACAGTTTCTTCACCCAGCTTTCTTTTTTAGGCTGCACCAGAAAGTGTGTCACGACTGAGTAGTGCTTGTTCTTACTTTGTTTTTTTCATAGTGTCTTGAATGTAGTCGCGACATAAATACCTGGTTGCGACCTTGATTGGAGCCTCCCATTTATACTTCTATTGCAACCTCAAATTGCCTAGTAGAGACCTTGCAAGTCCATTCATCATTCCTTCCTAGTCGCGACATCCATTTTCTGAGGTCACGACCAACAATGTCTTCTTTTTATGTCGCGACCTCAAAACGATGTCGCGACATGATTTCCCCTGAAGTTCCTTCTATCTTGGTCTCAGCCAGTTCTCTACTATCGCAACAACTTTTGTTGGGCTTGTTATCACTTCTAGTCATGACCAATTGTCATATGACTTCAAAATCAGTTGCGGTTATCAATTACTTGTCGCGACCTCAAGAATCTGTTGCAACCATAATTGTCTTCTTTTTGTGTCGCAACCTCAAAACGGTGTCGCGACCTAGAATCCTTCCTTGAAGCCCTTTTTTCTGTCTCAACAACTTCTCTTTCGTCACAAATGTTTTTCATTCAAGATGTATGACTTCGTCACGACTGATTCTCAAGGCGACCACTGCCATTGAACTGTTAATTTCGATCCTTGCCGGAATTTTCATTTCATCCAATACTTCAGTAAAATCGTACTGCAAATAATACATATTTTTGTATAAAACAAGCAATTACTTTGTAAGAAAAAATCGTGAAAACGGACTAAAAAAATTCAATGAGTTGACTCATCACTCGCCGCATATCAGGCCCAAGTCTTATAACTTAATCAAAATATCATATACGAAGATACAAAAAAATAAAACTACCACCGTAGTGGTGTTTACAGTATCAATACATACAGTTTTGAATCCCATTTACATATACATATCCAAAACCTGTACATTTACTTTTACATATTCAGAGCGCAAAAACCTACTATGATGAACCCCTACAAATGTGCTGGCCCAGCAGTATGTGGAAGATCGCTGACGTCCTCCTCTGTACCTACACGGATTAAAACCCGTGCTAAGCTTTACGCTTAGTGGGAAACATATATCTTATACGTATACACATGCATTTATACTCTTATAGTAAGCAACAATAAGAATAAATATCGTGATTTATCATGAATTCATATATCAAACTTATACATATACTCACTTATACAGACTTTATACTTATCTTGCGCCTCACGTAGAGTTTTTAGAACTTATACTTGTACATAGGTACTGTAGGTACTCATGTAGATCTATACTTGTACGTAAGTACCCAGAGGTACTACAAAGCATAACGATACATTTCTTACTTTATTCATTCAGACTTTATCATATAACCTGGCTGAACACCTAGACCGCACAGGAAATGAGTAGGACACATCATAATAAGCACCCGAGGGTACTAAGAAAGTATCAGGTGTCAGAAGACAAAGCAAAGGCCAAGCATTGATCAAAGACGTGCCCGCCCACGAATAAGTGTCAAGACTAGCCAGGTCAAGCCAGGAAGACTAAAGAGGAGCGGCTAATCGATCGACCGTCCCCGCCACGAATGTATATATGCCTTAGCACTAAAGCAGTGAGCGCCAAGACCGATCGTATTACTAGAGCTAAGGAGAATAGGGAGCAGATGAAGGCTAATTTATCGATACTGCCCGCCCAATGAATGTATGTCGCTATGTCATTCAATATTCGGGTCTTAAGCAAATTCTACAATTATATGTGTTCAGGAACTTACTATTCACAACTTCTCCATGGATAGGAAGTTGTCACGATAAACGCCTCGATCAGATTCACAACTCTTCGCGATAGAAATTAAGGCTCATCCACATGCTCGCTTTCAAATATTAACTAATACGGTAAAAATTAATTTATTAATATATTATTACTAAATTAAACTAATTTAAAATATGAAACTTCATATAATACTATAAATTTATAATATGCATACACAATATTAACTAATGTATAACTTGGATTTCAAATTATTAACTAATGATGAAATGTTAATTTATTAATATATTATTACTAAATTAACTAATTTAAAATATGAAGTATCATATAAAACTATCACAAAGAAAAAAATAGTCATTGGATGGTAAAAAAATCTTTGTAATTTAATTATAGCCGTGATTTAATTTTGGTGCAAATCAATCGCTAGATCTTCTTTAAATCGCCGTATCAATCAATAACCGCGATCGTCATGATTTCAAATCGATCAAGCCGATATATCTCCGATATATCGCCGATATATCTCCGATTTATCCCGATATATCCCATTATATCTATGATATATCTCTGATATATCCCGAAATATCTATGATATATCTCTAATATATCTCCGATATTTTACCGAAAAATTAAACTAACACGCGCTTGTGCCACAGACCCACGATATGTATCAGTCCGATACCGATATATCGGCTATATATCGCCGATATTACCAATTTTTTCTTGATTTTTCACTCAATCGATTATCGATGGCCAATATCGTTTCGACCCTTACCGATATCCAATATATCGACGATATATCGAATATTTTAAACTCATTATAAGACTTCACTAAACTCAAAAACTATATGGCAGCTTGGGTAAGTCGAACAAAATTTGGATCACCCAATTGATCTACTTGCTTGGAGAAACATGAAATGTTTTAAAAAAAAACTAATAATTGTGTCTAGTACATACTATCCTTTGTAATCACTACGATATAGTTAGAAGATTCTCTTATGTAGGCATGGTTGGTCAAACCATGGTGAAACCTTATATTCTTTTTTTACGATTGTTTTAACTTTATTTTTTGACTTAATATTGTTTGTGTAGGAGTTTCACCTATCACAATAAATTATCAAAGCTTTTAATACTTAACAAGATTAAATTTGAAATTCTTAAAAGAAGTGAGAAATGGTAAGAAAAAAATACTTATATTGTATTAGTGTATATTATATATATATATATATATATATATATATATATATATATATATATATATATATATATATATAAACTTATTTTTATGAATCTCTAGCCTCCAAGCTAGTTTAACAAGGTCTATCTTATCTATACAACTTTTTCATAGAATATTAGATAGCAATTAATGAATTTCTTAGGCATTATGGTATATATATTTCTATGCCAAGAACAATTAATAACTTATTTTGTCAATCAAGCTAGACAAAAAAAAAAAATTTATTTTCATTAATACTTTTCCTCTACAATCCATATTTGAAAAGTTCATATATCCTTCCTCTATCATAATTTCTAATACAAAGGAGTCAAATTAAGTCTTTCATGGCAAGGACAAATATCCATTTATTGCTAAGAAAATTGGTTGGTAGACATTATTTGAAATTGGTACACATGTACAATGGACCATTTGGTTTATGACAATATAGTGGTCAATGTTAACAAAGCCAATCTTGTTGAATTGTTAAAGGGAATATGATGCTATTCGTTTATTGCTAAGAAATTTCATTGCTATGCTATTGTAGTATTGTATGAAACTGACATCTTTCCTTGTTCTTCACAATGATTGAAAGACGCCAAATGCAACTTGCAAAGGAGTATAGTGAACCTTATCATGAACAAGAGGTGGCTATGAGGTCAGTCATTTACGGAAAAATCAAAGCACTTCATTATTATAACAGTCAAAGCTCATTATTTGACAATCTTTAGGGTAAGAACAAACCACATAATAATTTATTTGCAAAATCAAATGACCGAATGATATCACGGAGTGGTTAAATACAAAGCAACCGACTATTCCTAAAATCATGCCACTAACAAAAAGTGGCTAAAAAATTAGAATTAAACCATAAATAAATGGAAGTAGTGGACCTTTGGTCGGGCACTAATGAATTCTTCCCCCTTTTCCTTGAGAATGATCAAGGATTTTTTCATGCAACAAAAATTTCATCTGAAAGCTTTGCTTTGTATACAATTCCATAACCTCCTTCTCCTAATTTATCTTTGAATTGATTTGTAATTATTTTAACATCAGCATAGAATATCTTGGGTGCTTAAGAGCTTCATAGTTTTCTAAAAAAAATTTAACCTTCATGTTGTTCTCTCTCTAATTTATTTGAGCTATAAACTTGAAAAATGAAACAATTAATAATAAGAGAAGAAATGAACCAAATATTGTACCTACATAAATAAAATAAAAAAGAGATAAACGCATTTTTGTACTTAAATAAACAAATTCACTAACCAAGTGAAGAATCCTTGTCTCTTGTAAATATATGTGAATATAATCTTGCCTGTCATAATTATTTTCTTTGATACATTTGTAAAAGAATAAGAAAAATAAAGAAGTTATTAGGTCGCTCAATGCTCTTAGAATTACAAAAGCACAAAGATATTATAGTGATAGGAGCGACATGATGGATTCAGACCAACCCATCTTTTGGGCGCCTTGTATCTCTACGTTCACTTTTAAGGTAAAACCAATTCTATTGCTAACTCAATCCTAACTTTTAGTGGAAGTCTAAACATACCCTTCAATTCCTCCGACGATCACACTAGAGTCGGTAATCATGGCCGAGCTATCAGCCGCACGGCCAAACCGGCCGGGAATAAAATTGACCCGATTTTTCGCCAATTTTAATGAACCCAAATGCCCTAAAAAACCGGGCTTGCCGGAAGCAATAAATTTTCGGGCGCAAAAATTCGCGTCAAGCCTGGTCGAGTCATACCCAGCCTAGCCATATTGGGCCTAGCCACCCCATTCTGCCACACACTTATCACCCACCCGCCCACTCCGTATTTGACCTGCCAAATTTAATCGAGCCCTAATTTCGGGCCACCTCTAATCATAATTAGATTAGGTCTCATAATAACATACTATCCTACTGATCAATTCATCCTAATTTATGACAAAACCAAAATACAAATAAAACCCGACATTACAGTGAATTAAGAACCAGAATAATATATGACCGAAATTACGCAAAGATTCATCACGATATCTGTGATCGAAAAATTTCAAGAGCAGGCTGGGAACACGCACGCAAAAAACTCAAGAAAGATACAAGACCCATCCTAAATTACTATGGTATAACATTTTTCTCATTTCATTGTGTATCACATGTATAAGGTTATTTTCCCTCTTTCAAATTAAATTTGGATCATATCTTTCGGAAAGTATTAAAGAAAAGAACAAGTACGAAAATAAATTTTCTTGCATGCCTAAATAGATGACGAAAATTTTCAAAGAAAATCAAATATAAATAAAATTATTTAAAAAATGAAATATCTTTCAACCATTTAATCTTTATGATGATGAATTAAAATAAATAAAGTAAGTGTGAATGCCCATTACTATATATATTGTGATGTATAAACCATATGGTCCATGCGTTCATGAGTCAATTTCAAATAATGTCTACCAACCAATTTTCCTAGCAATAATTGGATATTTGTCCTTGTCATGTAAGACTTAATTTGACTCCTTTGTATAAGAAATTAAGATAAAGGGAAGGATCTATGAACTTTCAAATATAGATTGTAGTAGAAAAGCATTCCAAGGTGGAAAATAATTTTTTTTGGTTTGTCTTACTTGATTGACTAAATAAATTATTAATTGATCTTGGAAAAAATATATGTTCCGCAATAACTAAGAAATTGATTAATTGCTATTTAATATTCTATGAAAAAAGTTGTATAGATATAATAAGTGGTATATGCGTATAATCGTTTCGACTTTTAATTTAACTCCCATTTTCAGACTAACTTTTTAATCCCAAAATACCCTTAATGCATTTCATCAGAAGAATCAAACGCCCATCCCATTAAAAAAATTCACGCAGACTGTAAACTTCGACACATACAAGTGATATTTAATGTAAGTTTTAACTAACTATATCATTTTTTGCCACAGAGGATGATTGTACCACAAAGGTAAACGCGTATATATTAAGACCAAAAAACTTCTGACGCAGAGTAAGACATATAGGCAAAAGTTTGGGGCATTTGCTTGGAGGTTCAGAGATTCATAAAGATAAGTTATATAATTGTAAAGTAATTCTTGATTTTTATTGTAGACAGATTTTCCTTTATCTTAGACGCCAATTTTGACTTGCAAAGGAGTACAGTGAACCTTATCACGAACAAGAGGTGGCTATGAGTTGCCTCAAAAAAGTACTTGATTATTATGACAGTCAAAGTTCTTTTTTTTGGCACTCTTAAATTCAACAAAGAAGCAGAAGAATTCCATCTCTCGTTGTCTCTCAAACATTATGATGGCGAGAGGAGCCAAACTTGTGGCATTAGCAGTACTCCTCCACACTTTCTTGCTTGCAATTTCTGCTGCTAATAATGGAAACCAGACATGCCGGCCCTCTTCTTGTGGAGAGATTCGAAACATCAGCAGCCCTTTCCGATTGAAAGGCGATCCATCTGAGTGTGGTTATCCTGACTATGAATTGGTCTGCGAAAACAATCGTACTATGGTATACATGGAGAAGCAAGGGAAATACTATGTTGCAGATATCAATTACGACCACTATACCATTCGGGTAGTTGATCCTGGAGTGAAAAAGGGCAACTGTTTCTCATTTCCCCTATATTCCTTCTTATATTACCCATCAAAGCAAGCAATAAATACAATGGTAGTTTTGATGAAGTGCGAGCGTCCAATAAGTGACGGCAGCTACATTCCTATCACTCCTTGCAATGTGACTTCATCTTCATCTTCATTACAACCATATGTTTATGCATTAGTCGGAGGTGTAGACTCCCTGCAGGTGAATGATCTTAAGTATTCTTGCACCATCAGCAGGATTATTGCTACTCAATTCTTGAAGCCTGGAAATCTTTCAATGTCAGATTTGCAAGAAGCATTGCTTCTGGGGTTTGATATTTCATTCCTTGATTTCCGTTGCGAAAGCGAATGCCGCGTGAAAGGGCTACGCTGCAATGTGAATTATGGAGAATATACAGTGCAGTGCTTCAAAAGTACGAGAAATATAATATTTATTTTTATTGCTTGTGATCATGGATAAGGTGCATAAATGTCCTAAAGTTTTTTTTATGTATGTCTCATTTTGCCTATGAATTTTTTTCCGCTCCTAAGATGTACTATGACGTTTACTTTTGCTGTTCAATCATGCCTTGCCGTTTAGAAAAGGTCACAGATGGTCCGTAGATCAGACATGACTGCCATTTCGAAAATGTCATTGATGGACAAACACTCATTAAAACAGTAGTTAAACACCCCATACATGTCAGAGTTTCTTGGAGTTTCCAGCTTATTATCTCTTTTTTTTAAGGGGAAATGCATGAATGATTATGGAAGTAAACATCAGGATATCTTGGGACATTAGTACAAAACTCAGAGGCATTTATGCACATTATCCCCTTGCCCGTATGAGTCCCTTCAACATTGTATAATTAATCCTATTTGCTTGAATGGCTTGATCTTGCAGATTGGAACCATCTGAAACTCTTCTTTTTCAACCTGCTGTCTACAATCGGTGAGACTTTGGGAGTTTACTCTTTTAATCTTTCATGTTCATTTATTATTTTTATTGTCTTTCTAATGTTAATAAAATTCAATCTCTGTTGTTTTTCTTTTAACAGTGCAGGTTTTAAGTGTGGACCGTTTCCTCGAATGTAAGGCTTATTAGTTCCATTTGTTGTAGAAGAAAGAAAGCGATTTTCAACATGGTAACTAGACCAAAATGCAAAAGCTTCTTCTACTTTCACCTCTAACCATATTACTGAATTTAAACATGCAGACTTCAAGTATCTTCCGTACGGAGACAGAAGAACTCTTCTTGGTAAGGCTTTGGGAAGTTCTTTATGGCATGCATGATTTTCATTAATTTTTTTGAATTGGAACAATAATAATATGTATATGTATATGTATATCTTTAACATATGTATATGTATATGTATATGTATATCATTAACATATGTATATGTATATCTCTTTGCTTCTTTAAGTTTATAATTTTTGTTCCTCTCATGTTTGTAGATGCAGCAATCTGGATATCACAACTCATGGGTAAGGCTTCCAAATCTTAACAAATAGTCCTTTCGCGCACACGTCTTGTAGCTCTTTTTGCCTAGCATTTGGAATCCTTTCATCACATAATCAAGTTCTGTGAAGCATTTGGTTATATCAAACGAATCATAAATTGAAATTCCAAATATTAATTGTGAATTCAATATTTAATTTTTTATATAATATTATTGTTAAGTGAATTTGTGATGCATTTTATTTCAAATGATTTGAAAATATGTTACCGTATCAGGAAACTAACTAATAGAGTTGGAATCCGGCATCTAATTGAATTCCTTAAGTTTGTGGAACCAAACAAATTTTCAATTTTGATCATTCCATTCTTTATGTATGTCATGCTATTACCTAAAACAAAAGGAGTTTGATTATTTTTGAGAGAGAATTCAAAACATCAGTGATTATATAGGTAAAAATGACCTTTTTGAAACAAACTCTAGTTTTGATTTGACAATTGAATAATTAAAAATCTTCTTTTGATGTTATTCACATTTTTAACAAGTGATTTATATGTAGCCATGAGATCATCACAATATTTCTTGCTCGATTTTGTGCCTCTGCCTATTTAACATACAGTTTCAATACACACCTATCATTAGAGATGATATTGAAGAATTTCTACATAAACACTTAAAATTTCAAATAATCAACATACATACTAAATAAAGAAGATGACTCTACTTTATAAATAAATTAGGTTAAGGAGGCTTGGCTTCTCAGATAAAGAAACTCAAGGCCTACTTAACTAAGTACTGTAAAAACAGTTGGTTATGTCGTGCCACTGACAAGACTCTCACCAACCAGCTCTAGCTTTCGCACCACGGGCCGATTCACCATGCCAATGTAAGTGAGACCTGCTGATCTCAGTACACAAAGACCACCCAAGCATCTCATACTACTGACCTCACGTCCACCCGGTCCCCTGACGTCTGCCTCCACTGCACAAACAAACATCCTCATCTGCCACTCACACACTGCTGACCCTATTTTATCTGACCTGAACACCACAATCCATTTGCTTATCATTTTCACCTCCATCTCTTGATACGTCACACACCTTCCTGCATTTAAAGACTCTCACACCAAAGCTCTTATCTTTGGTCTTCTAGTAAAATTATATTCAACAGATGAGAGTATTTGAAGTCAATTACCGCTGCTAGAGTGAACCTTTAGGTTACATTGCTCCCGAACTCCGTTTCTACAAAAACATTGAGGTGTATCATTTAAGGCCTACGCTTATAGTTTTGAATGTCATATTTGAAAATACAAAATGAAGAATGTGAATGCATTTATATATCTAAGCCAAATTTACTTCCTACTATGATTTCATAACAAGCATGATCATATATGATACAGAAAATGAGATGCTAGTAGATTTAGTATAGTAAGGTGAGAAAATATATAGTTGTACTATGTGTGCTAAATGAAGTTTGAGTGCTCCTCACGAGCAGCATGAGATGTTGAAGGGTGTTGAATTTTAAATGCTTTGCTGGCACTTTATGTTTATTTCACTGCAATCCATGGTAATGGTACCAATTTCATCCAATTCCATCGGTACAATCACCTTAAGTGGAAGGTAGTGTTACATTGGCTAGTTACTTATTTTGTGATCATCCAATAATAATGTGTGATTGATTGGGTAAGGTTTCCATAAGATCACTCTATGTAATAAGATAAAGTTTCTCCTTTAATCATTAGTTTGGTTACTTGTAAGTGAGGCTATTTATTTACAAGTGATAAAATATCATTTTAGATGTTTTGATACTAGTTTTTTTGCTTGCCCTTAAAATTATCGAAGAAAATCCGTCATTTCTTAGAAGTTCTATTTTTTTCAAATATTCTACAAAAATAATTAATGACTTTGTAGTCTAGCTGCTTATTTTGTTATGGCTTGAGCACACACATTTGAATCTCAAGAATCAGCAGTGTCACTACACATTTCCTTTGTAAGTATTTCAATGAGTTTCTCATTTATAGCTACCATGAGTGGTAAGATTGCCTTCATGATCCATATGTCGATTACAACATTTATCTTGCAAGTACCCTACAGAGTTTCATTTATATATGCTATCCTTGCCCTCCAGTTGCTACACCACATTCTGCTATGCAGATTTGCATCATTCATTTTGCTGCTCTTTCAAATTATTGATACTTTTTATTTTCTGCAGATTTTCTACTGTTTGGCCTAGTTAGACAAATGACTTGGGTATTTGGAATATATTCTTACAGATGGTATTAACACTTAAGAGCAGGTGATTTATTTGGCCTTAGTTTGATTACTTAAACATCACTCTCCCATAGATTTTTTGCCTCTTTAAAAGTGTGTTATGATATCTAGTAAATTAGTAATGACATGATTCTTCATGTTATGGCAAATATGGGCCCCATATGGGCTCTCCCATTGGGTCCAAGTTTGGGGCTAGCCCAAATAGCTTTGTCTTGGGCCTAGAAATGCTTCCTCAACCTAATTGGGCTCTTACTCTAAATCCGAGCGAGCCTAATAAATCTGGAGACGTATATCATCCTAATTAATCTCACCAAAGTGTATTCATACTTTAGGAGATAAACAGTTATGTCACCTTTTATAGTAATCACAATTCTCCATTAACAAAATATCACAATGACTGAAACATGCCCCATGTGACATGTTGGACATACATCTGCATGTGTGTGAAGATTATACGCTGACAATCCAAAGAGGATTGGCTTAAGTCTGCTTGAACTCACAAAGTATTAAAAAAAAAAATAGTTAAAAATCATCGAAAAGTTGTAGGAAAATAAAATAGTTTAAACTTAATAAATTAATTATATAATTTATTCAAACTTATTTTATTTGTTTTATCTATTATATGACTACAAAATTTAAAAATATGTAAAATTTGGATTATTTTTTATTTTTTTATATATTTTCTATGTAGAAACAAAAATGGTAAAATTATTTTTCTCTTAATATTTTTTCTTTCTACTTTTTCGATTCCACATTGAGCCTTAAGGAAAATAATTGCACGAGAAAGAAGCATCTTGGAAAATAAACTCGTGTTCACATTAGAGAAAATAAAAAATCATATTCTTTTTACCTTAGGAAAAGAGCATCCTCCTTTGACTTGATTTATTTCATTTTAAATCAGATTACTTTTGTCTTGGATGCAGAAGTATGGCATCGTGATTAATAGAGGAAAGGAATGTTAAAAAAAAATGCATTGCCTTGTATAGATTAATAAGTTGGAATTTTTATGTCATTCATCTTCATCTTGGTTTAGAACCAAATATATTTTCACGTGACTTATATAATTTTGAAGACTCAAGATTCAAAATCAACCTCTAGAATATCGGTATATTTAATAAGTTGGAAAAAATGTGCTCAAGAGTTTGAGTTAGCTTTTGAACTGCTCAATTGCAAGTTTCTAATGATTATTAATTTGCAAATTAATGTCTTGAAAAATTAAGATTTTGAGATCTTGTCCAAGTTCACTATGATTTCACCTTTTAAAGTTTGCAACCTAAAGATTTGACCTTTAAAAATTTAGGGTGCCATTTAGGGATTTTAATAAATAACCCAACTAATAAGCCTGATCTCGTGGCCTATTGGCAATCTTATGGTGGTATGAGCTTATTCAATTTTAGGATGTTTAGTAAACAAATGTTGTATTCTTTAGGTTTGAGGAATTTGAAGGTATTATGGAATATTTTAATTTTTCCTTAATAGTCAAATACTCCAATATTATAAACTCATATGTGTGCTCACTGATATCTAGTTTCTCCTCCTCCACTCCATGATTACTAGAGTTTCAATGTAAATTTTTGTAAGTGAGTGTTTTTTTATCTATTCTTACCACTCCCTCTCTCTCTCTCTCTCTCTCTCTTATAAAATGTTAAGCCAACTCAACATTAATAAATTATAACCATATTTTTTAACATAAAAAATTAGATTATCTAAACCAAGTTCCATTAATTAACAAAATATCACCTTGCATGCCTCCACTTCCAATTAATAAACCATAAATTTTGGATCCTTAGAGAGTTCGGAAATTAACACTTCTATGATCAACAAATTATTTCCTTTTGAATGGAATAAAATAATATATAATTCATGGATATGTAAACTACTTATGTTATATACTTTGATTAATATTATTATATTTACTCTAGAAACAAAGCATTTCATGTGCTTAAGGTTGTACGAAGTTGAAATATACTTTTGTAGGTGAACACTATGAGGCAATTTCAAAGGTAAATCGTGAAAAGTCATTGCTTACTTTCAAAATAAATAAAACAAGTTTTTATCATATGAATTGAACATTGGACTTTTCCAACCTCTGGGTGTAGCCTATGATTTAACATTATTTATTAGTTAAAAAAAAAAACTTGTCGATTATATAGATTAAACTCATTTCTAGTTCCATCAAAAAAAAAAAAAAAAAACTCATTTGTAGTATTCAATTGCTATGTTAGTCTCTCTCTCTCTAATATCAAGTCAACGAAGTTAATTATAACATAGTGCTTAGGTTAAAATCACATGTTTCCTAACCCTACTATTAAAAACCCATATCACCTAACCCCACTACTTAGGGAAAAATCAAAGGAAATTCCCAAGAACAACCGCACTCCAACTAATTACAAAACTATGTTGTCTACTTAGAAAATAACAAAATCACAGCCATCAAAATTAGTTATTAGCTCTATAGAAATATTTTTTTAAGGAGTTGATGAGATGCCATAGATCTTGATTATTAAATGAATTCTTACTATTTTAATGTCTTATGAAAAAAATTTGAAGGGAAAATAATATGAAACTCAGTTTGGTTACAATTGCATAGGAAATTAGCCCATAACAAATAGAAAATAAATGATTCAATGTCATTAATTCACTCTAACAAACGTGTATGGCTTAAGCTCCTTTTACTAAGACCCGTATTTGGCTGATCGCTGAGAGGAGTCTATAGATGACATTCAACCCAATCAACTCTTATAGGTTGATTGCAAGATTGCTAATGATAGCTTATTAAGAGTAAACAACTCATAATGGAAAAGATACAAATTGTAGTTTTTCTATCAACTCTTATTAAATAAAATTTTTTCCTTATTTTATTATTTATGGTTAAATTCTTATAATTTCATATTTATTTTTTATTTAGAAATAATATTATAAATTTATTCATAAATTATTTAATAATATGAAATATTATAAATTTTTGTATGATTATGAATTTATAAAATTTATTTATGTTTATATGAAATAATAAGAAAATTATCGCTTTGTTAAAAATAATATATGAAATAAATAATATTTTAATGGTTATATATATTATTATTTTTTATTCATGGTTATAAACTGCATAAATAAATATTTCTATTTATGAAATTATAACAACTATAAATATGAAATTTATTTCATAAATTTATAAATAATATTACAAAAATAACCATAAAAAAATTTCTTAAATTGTTAACCATAAATTTATTTATTTATGAAATAATATTATTTATTTTTTCGTTAAATAAAAAATTTATTTCTATATTTTTATTTATGGTTATAAATTTTATAATTTCATATTATTTTTTTATTTTTGTCTCGCTTTTCTTTTTCTTTCTATCTATCATGTTTATATATGTAAATTACCTTCAATTCACTAATTATAATTAATCAGCCTTTACCAAGCTACAACTTATAAATTAACTACCCACCAACTCACCAAATCTACCAAATACCAGCCATCAACTAAACCAAACATACCTTAATTAGGAAAATAACCTTCACCTATATCAAAAATATATTCAAGTAAGGATGTAATCAGACTGTCATACATCTTGTTTATGATACCACTATTTTTCCCTTTTTTTTTTTGTGAAATAAATTCAAAGAGAAAATTGTATGAAAAGTAGTTATTATATATATATATATATATATATATATATATATATATATATATATATATATATATATATATATATATATAATAGAAATGAAATTATATTAAAAATCTAATTCCTTTGTTTAACTAATACATTATGATTTTTCTAGAAGGACAAATCAGTTTTTATTCAAAACCTTGTCAACTCCTAATAAAATACATGTCTATGGGAAAAACCACAGCTGAGTGCTTTGACTTAGGAACGAACACTTTACACAACATGCATATTTTTAAGATTTGTTTAACTTGTATTATTGAGATGCATTTTCCTAGAAGACAAATCAATATTTTTATTCAAAACCTGTCACCTTCCCCAATAAAATACATGTCAGCGGGAAAAACCGTAGTTGAGGGCTTTGACTTACAAGAACAATTTCAACAACATGCATATTTTTTTAAGATTTGTTTCTTAACTGGTATTATTGATGCATTTTCCTTGTAAGAAAATCAATATTTTATTCAAAACCTTGTCACCTTCCAATAAAATACATGGGTCATGGGAAAAGTACACATGTAGTTGAGGGTTTTGACTTTAGGAAATAAAACACAGCATGCATTTTTAATATTACTTAACTAATATTATTGAATAATTTTCCTAGAAGACAAATCAATATTTTTATTCAAAAAAGTACCTTGTCCTCACCTTCCCTAATAAAATACATGTCATGGGAAAACACATATAGTTGAGGGCTCTTGACTCTAAGGAAGAATACTTATTAGCACATGCATATTTTTTACATTTCTTTAACTAATATTATTATTGATGCATTCTCCTAGGTAAGATAAATCAATATTTTTATTATTCAAAACCTTGTCACCTTCCCTCCCTAATAAATACATATCACGGGGTTTACATGTAGTCGAGGGCTTTGACTTGCTGAAAGAACCCTTCTACACAACATGCATATTTTGTTAGATTTGTTTCTTAACTTATATTATTGATGATTTTCCCTAATATAATACATTGTCACCTTTCCCAGCCAAATACATGTCATGGGAAAAGCATATTTTAAGATTTGTTTAATTAATATTATTGATGCATTTTCCTTAGAAGACAAATCGATATTTTTATTTAAAACTTTGTCACCTTCCCTAATAAAATATATGTCATAGAAAAACACATGTAGTTGAGGGCTTGAATTTTAAGGAAAAGAACACTTCACCCAACATCCATAATTTTAAAGATGGAACTTTGAATCAAGAGAAAAAGTCCAAAGAAAAAACATGAATTTTTTTTTTAATTGGTGTTATCCGAACCTTTTAGTTAGATTTAAATATATATATATATACAGTAAGTATATATGATAAGATCATTTCTCATAAACAAATAAAATTTTTAAATACATTTGGAAAATAGTGTTGTTTTTTTAATATGATTATTACAAATAAAGTGTCGTTTGTCCACTTATTATTTTAACTCATGACTTCAAAACTACTTTAAAATAATTTTTCCTTTTTATCCTATTTCTAATATTAACAAATTATCGTTAATGATAAGATTGTTTCTTGTAAACATGGATTCTTCTCAAGGTTTTGTAACCAAATCAACCTTGATAAAATGGTTTCTAACAAGTAAAAACATAGTTTCAATCAAAGAATCCAAGGTCTTTTCAAAATATTTTTAAATTTTGTTTTTATTGTTTAAAACAAAAACAATTTTCTAACTTCAAAAGTACATATGACAAATTTTAGAATTTAAATATCATATAAACAGTTATTTAGAATTCAAACAAAATTTTATTCCCTAAAATAATATAGAATTTTTTTATGAGTTGTTGCCAAAAACATATTATTTAAAACCAATTTCATTTACTATCCAAAATGCCTCAAAATATTAATTTTTAAAATCAATTTTTAATATATTTCCTTTTTTTCTCAACTCCTGTTAGCCACCTTAATGGTACTGAACTTCTTTCAAGAAAGGACGTCTCACAAGAGGTTATAATTGTTTGAGGCTAGTTATTCAATAAGTGCCTATAGATAACTAGCTATAAATCTAACATCAAAGCCTACTCAAATTTCGTTTTTCAAGGACATATCATTAAATATCGGTTACTCGGTAGCCCTAAACAATATCGCTTAACTGATGTTTACACCAAAATCGAAAATCTACGGCCATCAAAATTCCCAATATTCAAGAAATTTCGAGACTCAGAGACACACGTTATCACGCTTCGATTTTTTTCAAAAATCGCCATATATCGCAATATCAGCAACATATCGCCATTTTTTGAAAAATCGGGCCACGGTAATTCATCCAAATTTCATTCCATTCGATCAAACGGCCTGCATTTCGTCTCCGCCTTTAAACGATCCAACGGCTATGCTTTTTTTATCCAACGACACTTTAAATCAAGCTTCATCTAACGGTCCAGAAATGATATCTTAATCTGATATATGATGATCCAACGGGCTCGATTCTCAAACTAAAATCAAACTCAACAGTTAGAAATAAATCACAACGGTTTTTTTGACAATCTAATATCTATTGTGACTTCAAAAAATTCTATAAATACCCCTAAAATCATACAATTTCATTACAAACTCATCCATCCACATCCAAGCTCTATTTGACTCTCAAATTATTTTTTCTTTGTTCTTTATCCTAATATTTTGAAGATCTTTGTGGAATTAAGGTATGTTTCTTGTGAATTAATTTGTGTTTTATATATTTTATTTTTAATGTATCTAGCTTATCTTTGTGTTTGAAGTAGTTTATACAAATATTTTAATAATATTCTTTAGTTCATATATTACTAAACTAATATAATTTTTAGTTAATTAATTATATTAGTTATTTAGTTAATAGTACATTAAATTTGAAACATATTTATACTATAATCTTATTTTAGTTATATAATGTTTATATAATGTTTGAAACTTAGATCTTAGACATATTTAATGTTAGAAATTTAGATCTTCTTAGATATCTTAATAATATTATTTTAGTTCATAATATTACTAACTAATATAATTTTTAGTTAATTAATTATATTAGTTATTTAGTTAATAGTACATTGAATTTGAAACATATTTATACTTGCAATCTTATTTTAGCTATAATGTTTGAAATCTCTAGATCTTAGACATATTTAATGTAAGAAATTTAGATTCCTTCTTAGATATCTTAATAATATTATTTTAGTTCATAATGAAGCTCATGTAATTTTTAGTTAATTAATTATATTAATTATATTAATTATATTAGTTATTTGAAGTTAATATATATTAAATTTGAAATTTATTTATACTATAATCTTATTTAGTTATATAATGTTTATATAATGTTTGAAACTTAGATCTTAGATATATTTAATGTTAGAAATTTAGATCTTCTTAGATATCTTAATAATATTATTTTAGTTCATAATATTACTAACTAATATAATTTTTAGTTGATTAATTATATTAATTATATTAGTTATTTAAAGCTAACAGTACATAAATTTGAAAAATATATATACTATAATCTTATTTTAGTTATATAATGTTTGAAACTTATATCTTAGACATATTTAATGTTAGAAATTTAGATCTTCTTAGATATCTTAATAATTATTATTTAATTCATAATATTACTAACTTATATACTTTGTGTTAATTAATTATATTAGACATAATCTTAGACATATTACTAAACAACTATAATTATTTAATGTTAGAAACTTGATATATTTAAATATCATAAAAATATTAAATAACATAAATATCATAATATTAAATTATTATATTGACATCATGTTAGTTTAAAGTTTAAATTAAGTTAGATATCATGTTAGAAACTTAGATCTTACTTTTATGTTAACTTACATTTATATAATGTTATTATAATGACATCATATTATATTATCACATTGATTCGAATTCCATTTTCAACAAAATCACATGTGTTTCTAGGATGGCTAGTGGAAGTAGAGGCCGAGATCCTGCATGGAGGTCATCGTACATCTTTGAGAAATAAAATGGAACAATTTGGTAAATTATTGTAGTTTATAATGATAAAAGTGGTGAAATTATCTCGCTTAAAGTTTCATCCTGTCACATACGTGATCCCTATTCAAATACTGTTGTCCAAATGTGCCACCTAAGTAAAACAAGAAATGAAGCAACTTTTTTGTAAGCATCTTAGAAATTCCAATTTATGGAAAATAAAATCAGAATTGACATAAAATTGTTAATTTCAAGTTAAAAATCCGTAATTTCTTCTCCTCTAGATCTCGATGCCAGACAAACTGATTTTACCGTTGGAATCGTCTCTAAAAATCTAGCTTAGCACGTAAAATTTTTACAGAATCCCGGACACCTGAGTTTCAAGACGCTGAGGCATCGCGCTTCGAGCCGCCGGTGAAACGATTTTCATGCGATTTAAGTCACATATAAACACATATTCGCGTACCATAAGTGGTAATGGTAGAGTTAAAACGGTTTAAAACGAATGATCGGTGATGTTCGACTTCAAATCTGGAAATGAAGGACAAAATTGTCATTTTGGTGAATTTATTAATGAGAATAAGACAAACACTAAATAGTGTTTGCTTCTTCAAAAGGCAAAAAGGGAAAACGTGGAAAGAGAAGGAGGAGTCAGCGTTGAGTCGCGCTTTGAGAGGATCGGGGTGATGAGAGGAGAGAACTTCTCTCTGTAAATACGTGCGATCCAACCGTCGGCAGCCTCAAGAGAGAACCTTCGGAGAGGACTTCACGGGTACCGGATTTAGGAGTTTCTCAAACTCCGAGAGGTAAGGGTGAAGGATCCTGACCTTGACATCTCATGATCCCGAGGGGACCTCGTGACTCCAATGGCTATAGAAACTTTCCTCAAATGTACTAAATAAAATCCACTGAGTTTAACCCCTTTACAATCCTTTTTTAATATATTTAGAAAATAATGTGAAGCCGAATTGTAAATTTTTTTTTTTTTTTCAAACACTTAGATTTTTCAAATCACAGTTTCCTCTCAAGTTTCTGACTTTTCCCCAAATTTATAAACCCGGCGTAAAACAATTAAAAACACTTCTAATTTTCCAATTTTCAACTTCCTTGCCTGACTCGCCCACAACTCAATCAACACAATATATACATATATACATTTATTCATTTCAATCATCAAAACATTCCAAACTTCTTCAATTCCATGATTATCAAAAGATTGGGCTTGAGTCTAATGTCGACCGTGATACGCACTGGTCCACTCGAGGATCCAAGCCCATGTAGTTCCTTCAACTTTATACATATACATATACAAAAACAAAATATTCAATATATACAATATGCAAAATTACATATACAATGAAATCATAAATTCGCTGCCTTCCTCAATGGCTCTAATTTCCACTGCGACAGAGGATACTACGGCAAGACTAGTCTTCGTCCCGAAAATGTTTTTGAAACATACAAAAAGAAATGTTTTAAAGGAGCCCAATGAGTGTACATTTCGTTAAGATACCATTTCTTCGTGATATACCAAAGTCATACATACTTATACAATTAAAAATCTCTTTATGCCTTAAACTTTCTTTCAAAGTAATACATACTTATACAATTAAAATCCATTTATGCCTTAAACTTTCTTTTATACAATTAAAATCCATTTATGCCTTTAAACTTTCTTTCTTTCTTTTCTTTCTTATGGAACCTGTGGGAATAAACACACTCATCAGCTTCCGAGACTCACCTGTGAGGGAGCAATACACAATATAATCCATTACGTCATGAGAAACTCCACGCTTGCATAGGGTTCCGCCATAACACCTTATCACGTGTAAGGATATTACCTTTAGACACCTAATTCCCTCTCCCGCTATGAACTCCATAACTTTACCCTCTAAACTCTTACACGCCTACACCTCGGCCGACATCGCCATAATACCATACGTGGTTTAGTAACCACCAAGAAACATTTTATCAAAATACATTTATAAATCCATTTAAATCCTTTACTACTATGAAAACTCATTTATATATGCAACATACATATGCATTCTTTACACATTTTTTAAATCATAATGCCTTAACATATGCATACATATAAATTTAATATAAATATATATATTGATGCAAGATAAATATGTACATTAAAATTTTCATTTACATCAAAACTTTTCTATTTAGGCAATATAAACATTTATATTTAAACTTTTCATTTTAATATCAAAATCATTCACTTTAAAACTCAATTTGCAAAACATCATTTTACACTATAGTTCACCGCTTCAATCTCATGGTTTCTCGCTTCGAATCTCCTCGCTTCCCGTCCGATGTCCTTTTCACCTTTTCAAGAAAAACCACAATTAACCATTAACCATAACTTCCATTTAATCCACCATACACATTCATATTTCACCCAACCACATCATATCTACTTTAAACTTCATTTAACCACACTTAAAAATACGCAACCAAGGAAATGACCAAATTACCCTTTCTTTTTACAAAATGACCTTTTAACGCTCAATTCAAATCCCTTTTTTTCTCTATGAATCTACTTTACTTATAAATTGAATCATTCCAATTGACTCATCCAAATTCGCTATGGCATTTTCATGCCAAACTAGTCATTTTACCGATTTAACACTTAATCGTTTTTGAAATACTAATTTTACAAATGTCTTGACTCCATATTTGACACTGCCTTTTTATACTTTTGAAGCTAAAGTGCTAAGGGTCTTTCCAATTGAATCACCCAAATCGGAGCACCGAAACTCACGTTACGTCCAAAACAATCGGGCTAATCTATATTCAAAACTCGAACTGTAGTGTTAGCTACACGGCCCTATTTTGATTGAATTTTTGGGCCATATAGAATCAGAATTCGACAATGCCTATTTCTGGATATTTGGTTCTCCTTGAAGTCTAGTTTAATTAGCCACTTGAATCACTCAAATCGGATAAGAAATTTGGTAAGTTATGGCTAAAATAATAAAACTAGTTTAACAGAAACAGCATTTCCCGTATCGAGATCAAGCCCCCCAAAATGCCTGTGAATGTGGCTTTTCTGCATTTTTTTCCATATTTTTCCATCCAATTCAACTCTATAGTCCATATACACTTCAAAACCATTTCATTTTCATCTTGACATCTCTTTTCTATTAAATTCATCTTTCATTACATGTGTATCTTCAAAAACATTTCCTGAATTATTTTCAAACAACTCTAATATGGATTATAACCCATACACAACCCAAACAAAGATTTGTTAGGGTTTGTTCTAAACCCTAACTCAATTACTTGAAATTTAAACCATGAATCCATACAAACTATAAAATCCCATCTAGTTCCATACCTTTTTTGCTTTTCCTCCTTATTTTCTTCTTCTTCTTTTCCTCTTCTTCTCTTTCCTCTTCTTCCTCTTTCTTCGTTTTCTCGCTCTTTCTCCTCACCAAAAAACGTGAGCCCTAGCTAAAATATGAGACAAAATGACTTTTGTTTGTCTCACCTCTATTCATATATTCCTCTATATTAACCTTTAATTGCACTTAAGTCTCAAGCATTTAAATATTGTAAATCAACTTTTGTTATTTCTACTTACAATTTCATCTCTACACTTTTTGATTTTTATATCCCCTTTACTTAATTACTAATTTATCCTTATTCTCATGTTATACTTTGGCATCAAATCTATTCTTTATGTCATATATATCCTAATCGATAAGTTCCACTTTTACCTCTTGCTTATATATGTAACTCCTTGCCCCCTGCTTTATTTCCCGAAAATTCTTATTTAGTTTTTAATATACCCTACACAAGTCCAAACCTGCTAGGTATCTTGGTGTTGCCAACTTTCCTCCTTATAAGAATTTCACCCTCTAAATTAAAACATTCTGTGACTTCGCATCAAAGAGATGGGGATAATGCCTTCATCCGCTTCCTCATGCTCCCATGTAGCTTCCTCTACTGTATGATTCCTCCACAATACCTTCACCAGCGCTTAATAGTCTGTCGGGCAAAACTTGCCTCGACTGGCCTAGGATTTGCACTGTCTCTTCAGATAGTTAAGTTCTCCCCAGATTTCCACCCACGCTCACAACATACGCGGCGGTCCCAGATTGTGACTAAAGGCGGTCCTGTGATAAATTTCAAGGAGTGCTAGAAACATGGAAATATCGTGAATGCGATCGAGGTCAGATGGCACCCACCCGATATGCCACCTCCAATCCTCTCAACAACTCTCAGAGGCCCAATATATCGTGGACTCAAATTTTTCCACGCTTCCTAAATCTTAGTACGCCTTCCATGGGGAAATCCTCAAAATACTCATGTCCCCTACCTCGAACTCTAAGTCCTTACGCTTACTTGTCTCGATAACTTTTCTGTTTGCCTTGTGCAATTTTCGGCCCATCCCTTATAACTTCTCGATCTTATCACAAGTCACTAACAATTTCCGACCTACTAATTTCCTTTCACCTACCTCGTCCCAATGTGACTGAGTTCGTTATTTCATTCATAAAGAGTTCATATAAATGATACCAATACTCGGCCTGGAGAATCGTATTGTATGCAACTCCATCGTGGGTAACACGGGTGTCCCAACTCCCTCTAAACTCCATAACACATGCCCTAAGCATGACCCTTCAAATCAGGAGATAGTCCTCTCTGGGATCGGGCCATCCGTCTGCGGATGAAAAAGTCGTGACCGGCGCTTTAGTGCCAAGGGCATCAGAATCGGGCTAAAACCGCGGAGGTAAACTCTAGGATCTCGTCTGAACAATGGAAATCGCGTATCATGCACCGATAATTTCTAACGTATAATCAGCCAACTTATCCAATGAATCACTATTCCCGGAGCAGGTAGGAAATGGGCTGATTCATTTTACAATCACCCATATCGTATCATGACCACTACGGCAATGTGGAAGTCCTACCACAAAATCCATAGTGATTCTCTCCCATTTCCACTAAGGGATCGGGAGGACTTGTGAATAGTCCCGCAGGCTTTGATAAATTGGCTTTCACTTGTCGACATGTGAGACATCCGAGACGAACTCGCAATATCTCCTCTTCATACCTTTCCCACCAAGAGTGTTCCTTTAGGTATGATACATCTTTATGTCCATCGCATGAATCATCCAGAACCCTCCCTCACATCACCTACATCCGGTACACACAACCTCTGTCCCATGACCACGGTACCATCCTCTCTCAATGACAAATCCCCTCGTTGCCTAGACTCTACTTCACCTCTCAACTTCACTATCTGTGGATCTTGAATCAAGCTCTAATTCGTCTATCAATACAGACGACATGAAATGGCTAATAAAGGTTCCCGAACTGGCTGGCCTGGGGCCTCACCCAAGGACCTCAATTCTAGCGAGTCGAGGAAGATGCATGGCCCTCACGTGTGATGCGGGAACTCATGGTCTTCTACTAAGAGACCGCTACCATGTTCGCTTCCAGGATGATATTCAATGGTACATTCATAATCCTTGACGGGCTCAATCCATCTCCTCTCTGCCTCATGTTTAGTTCCTTCTGCGTAAATGCATACTACAAGCTCTTTATGATCTCGTAAAACTTGGCTGTGGCACTCCATATAAATAATGCCTCCATATCCGCAAGGCAAATACTTCACGGCCGCTAGCCTGTCGTGTGTAGGATAATTCTGTCCATGCTTCTTCAATTGCCTTAGAAGCATATGCAATCACCTTGTCATTCTCAAGAGATTAATACACAACCCAGACCCTGCCTAGAGGCATCACAATACACTGCAAAGCCCCGCCATGATGGAAATGTAAGTACTCTGAGCGAGGTCAATCTCCTTTCAGTTCATCGAAAATCACGACAAGCCTCTCGACCATAAAACGGTTCCTCTTCTGTCAATCTAGTCAGTTGGTGCGGCTATCTTCAAAATCCTCAACTAACTTACTTCAGAATACCGCAAACCCGCAAAACTCCATATCTCCGTAACACCTCAGAGAGAGGTCCAATCTCAAGATAGTCAATTTTATGATCTACTCAAGACTCTCTCATAAACCATGTGTCCCAAAAAGGCGACACCTGCCGGAGCCAAATCGACACTTACCGAAGTTTGGCATATAACCGATGTTCCCGTGAATGTTTATGCACTATCCCCGCGCTCTCGTGATGTTCTTCTCCATCACAATAGATCAAGATATCACAATAAAAACGATCACAACCGATGGCAAGGCCTAAAACTCGCTCATGAGATCCATAGTGCCGGCCGCATTCGTAAGTCCAAAATGGCATGACTAGAAACTCAAAATGCCCGTGATCGTGTTCTAAATGCCGCCTTGGGAATATCCTCATCATGAACTCAACCGATGATAGCCCGACTCAAATCAATCTCGAGAATACCTACCAGAATCGATCAAAGAGATCATCAACTGAAGAGGACACCGATTACGCATTGTTACCTTATTCAACTCTCTGTAATCAATACATAATCGCATGCTCCCGTCCTTCTTCTTCACAAATAAAACCGATGCTCCCCAAGGAGATGTGCTCGGTCTGACGAACCCTTGTTGACCATTTCTTCCATCTGCACCTTAAGTTCTTTCAATTCCCGTAGGCCATCCTCAGAAGGCGCTCGAGATTGCCCCGTCCCCATGGGCTAACTCGACCGAAAATCAATCTCTCCGTTTGGGGTAACTCAAAGATCATCCTGAAACACATTCGAAATTCTCCGACCACCGGAATGTCTTCCGCCTGCATCATCATCTCTCACCTCAACCGCATAGGCTGATACCCTCGGATATGATTTTCGAACATCTTCCCACCTATCATCACAAACATCATACTCGAGACAATATCTTTCTTACCCCACAAAAGTAATCTCCGGTCTCCCGGCCCATTAACTTAACTTACTTCCCGAAACAATCCATGGTAGCACGACAATGACAACCAAATTCCATCCCTAGTATCACATCGAAGTCCCGATGTCCAATACTAAATTGGCCATAAACTCACGGCCCTCAATAATCACTCTACAACCCATGCATAATTTATCCGCGGCAAGTGAATCTCCCTCGTAGGAAGCGGAGACTACCATACTACAATCTATGGGTTGTATCTCATGTTCACTACAGGCAATAAATTCCCGCATAAATAAATGATGAAAAGTGGCACCCTTGATCTATCAAGACATAAGCATCACTCTCAAAAACTTGGATAGTACTTGCCATGACCTCCGGTGCTACATCTCGCCTCCCGCTCGGGAAAGGATCGTAAACACCCTAGCTCAGCCCGGGAGTCGTCCCATCCGTCCTCCGGATGGCCGACCTGGGCCCGCCTGGCCCCTCCGTATCTAATAAATGCAGCGGGGCCTCCGCCCGGGAAGTAGCCCCTCTCTAACTCGACCCCGACCCCAGCAAGACCGAATCGCTCTTTGTCCCGGTCCCGGCCCCACTCGATCCACGAAACCATTCCGTGGGCACTTTGGCGAAGTGTCCAGCCGGCCCGCGCACTTAAAGCAACCGGGTCCGTGCCTAATCAAGAGACTCACCATAATGGTTCTTCCATTAATCGAGCACACTCGGCTTGACCCTGGAGTTACCGTCTGCGGCCTCACCACTGCCAGATCAGGCCCCTCGACTCAGCCCGTCGCCACCCGTCCACCGTGTCTTTCCTCCCCTCGAACCGCTTACCTGAACCTCCCCCGCACCCACGCCGGCCCACTGCCACACGCCCTCGACGGCCAGAA
Source organism: Tetrastigma voinierianum (assembly GCA_016808115.1). Taxonomy (NCBI): domain Eukaryota; kingdom Viridiplantae; phylum Streptophyta; class Magnoliopsida; order Vitales; family Vitaceae; genus Tetrastigma; species Tetrastigma voinierianum. Next base: position 381,876 of record JAEQBH010001720.1, on the reverse strand, counting down.
ATTCGATTTCAACCCCATGGATCCTCTCAACCCCTAACTCATGCCCCTACTAACCCGGTCGTACTATGTGTGTCGGCTGACGTCATCAGGGTCCCACCGCCGGACTAAGACTCCACAAGAAACCTCTGGTCTTCGAAAATTGGCCATCCCCGATAAATGGGATGATGATCCACGAGCTCGTAAAACACCGCCATAACTGTCACTGAGAGTGTCCCCCCCGCCCAAATTTCTAAAGAACTCCTCTACCGTATCTCTCAGAATCAAGCCGGAACAAACTTATCTCGCAAACTCTTCCTTGAACTCCGTGCCTAGAAACTCCTGGCATCTCCTCTCGAACCGCCTCCACCACTCTAACGCCCTGTCCCATAGGAGAAAGGCAGAAAAAAGTGACCATCTGCTCATCCGTACACCGCATCACCCGGGCAGACTCGCTTCATTTCCCTAACCATGACGGCTCCTTCCTGTCTCCCAACTATCATAGTTCCGTGTCCCTATTCACCCCTCTCTCTATAGAAGCTACCGCCTCTGGGTCATTATAATGCAAGCATAAAAGTCGAGCCATTCATTTAAAGGTATCTCGTCCTCCCACGACTTTGAGGCTGCAGGCGGCCCCTGGTCTCAGAAGTGGCATGGTCACTCAGACTGCAGGAGGAACATAAGGCACTCATCAACATATTCCTGGGTGGTGGTACTAATGCCCTCAGAGCTCTCCCGTGGGGGTCGGCCTCGACGACGCATTTTTTGTGAATTCAAAAATTAATGTCATGTAATGCATATATGATTTTAAATCACATAAATAATTTATGCAATTTTAAACTAAAACATTAAAACAATCATATGAAAATAAAATTTTCAAATCTTTATAACATTTTCAAAACCGTGGCTCATACCACGCTGAAGGATCCCACCGATTAACCTCATGAACCCGAGGGGGACTCTCCTACACTCCAATGGATATAGAAACTTTTCCTCAAAACAGTCAAATAAAATCCATGGAGCGAACCCCTTTACAATCCTTAACATATCTTTAGAAAATAATGCGGAAGCGAAGTGTAAATTTATTTATTTATTTTTTTCAAACACTTAGATTTTTCTCGTAAAATCGGCCGTAGCTCTCTGTTCTTCTGACTTTCCCAAATTTACAAACCTCGCGAAAACATTTAAAAACACTTTTAATCTTCCACTTTCAACTTCCTTATTTGAACTCACCACAACTCAATCAACACAATATATACATATATACATTTATTCGCTTCCCTTAATCATCAAAACATTCAAACTTCTTCAATTCCATGCATTTTTTTTATCAAAAGATTGAACTTGAGCCGGACTTAAGCCGACCGCCTACGTACCTCGTCCACTGAGGATCAAAGCCCACATAGTTCCTTCTTCTTCAACTTTATACATATACATATAAACATAATAAAATATTCAATATATACAATATGCAAAATTACATATAAAATGAAATCACAAATGTCAGTTCTCCAAATGGCTCGACTCACTGCACAGGAGGATACTCTGCCGGCGCACCTGTCTCGGGTCCTGAAAATGTTTTTGAAACATAAAAAAAAGAATGAACTAAAGGAACCCAGTGAGTGTACATTTTCATTAAGATACCATTTTCAGTATATACCAAAGTAATACATACTTATACAATTAAAAATCCCTTTATGCCTTAAACTTTCTTTTATACCTCAAAAAATCCATTTATGCCTTAAACTTTCTTTCTTTTCTTTCTTCTTTCCTCGATGGAACCCACTTGAATAAACACACCGATCGCTTCCTGAAATCGACTGAGGGATACCAAATTCTACCATAACCACTACGTCACAGGAGAAACTCACACTTTGCATGTGGTTCCAAATTACAGCACCTATCAATGCAGGCGATTATTACCTAGACACCTAATTCCCTCCCCGCTAAGAATCCCATAACTTTACCCTCTAAATCCTTACACGCCTTGGGCGCATTCTACCGATATATCACCATAATAAATTTCATATGCAGGCTAGTGGTAACTACCAAGAAACATTTAATTAAAATACATTTATAAATCCATTTAAATCCTTTACTTTATCATGAAAACTCATTTATATATGCAAATATACATATGCATTCTTTACACATTTTTTTTAAACTCATACGCTTTAACATATTGAGATACATATATAATTTAATATAAATATATATAATGACGCAAGATAAATATGTACATTAAATTTTTCATTTACATCAAAACTTTTCATTTAGGCAATATAAACATTTACATTAAACTTTTCATTTTAACATCAAAACCATTCACTTTTAAAACTCAATTTGCAAAACATCATTTTTACACTCATAGTTCACCGCTCAATCTTGCTTGCTCCTCGTCGAATTCCTGTTTCCCGTCCGATAGTCCTTTTCACATTTTTCAAGAAAAACCACAACTAACCATTAACCATAACTTCCATTTAATCCACCATACACATTCATTTTCACCCAACCACATCACATTCACTTAAATCTCATTTAACCACACTTAAAAATACGCAACCAAGGAAATGACCAAATTACCCTTTTCTTTACAAAATGACCTTAACGCCTCAATTCAAATCCTTTTTTTCTCTATGAATCTACTTTACTTATAAATTGGAATCATTCCAATTGACTCATCCAAATTCAAGTTATGGCATTTTCATGCCAAACTAGTCATTTTACCGATTTTACACTCGGAACTGTTTGAAATACTAATTTTACAATGTCTTGACTCCATATTTGACACTGGTTCTTTATACTCTTGAAGCTAAAGTGCTAAGGGTCTCTCTCCAATTGAATCACCCAAATCGATAATCGAAACTCACGCTATTTGCCCAAAACAACCGGGCTAATCTATATTCAAAAACTGAACCAGACAGTGGCTTACACATGGCCCTACTTTTATGAATTTTTAAATACATAGAATCAGAATTGACAATGCCTATTTCTGGATGTTTGGTTCTTCCTTGAAGTCCAGAATTAATTAGCCACTTGAATCACTCAAATCGATAAGAAATTCAAGTGTCATGGCTAAAATACGAAAAACTGGTCGGTAAACAGGCAGAGCATTTCTCGTACCGAGATCGCTCCCCCAAAATGCTCGCCGTAACGTGGGCTTTTCTCGCATTTTTTTTCCATATTTTTCATCCAATTCAACTCTATAGTCCATATTAATTTAAAACCATTTCATTTTCATTTTGACATCTCTTTCTATTAAATTCATCTTTCATTACATGTATCTTCAAAACATTTCCTGAATTATTTTCAAACAACTCTAATATGGATTATAACCTATACACAACCCAAACACAAAGATTTGTTAGGGTTTGTTCTAAACCCTAACTCAATTACTTGAAATTTAAACCATGAATCCATACAAAACTATAAAATCCCATCTAGTTCCATACATTTTTTGCTTTTCCTCCTTATTTTCTTCTTCTTCTTCTCTTCTTCTTCTCTTCCTCTTCTTCTCTCTCTTTTCCTCTTCTTTCCTTCTTGCTCTTTCTCGCTCTTTCTCCTCACTCAAAAAACGTGAGCCCTAGCTTTTTTTTAAATATGAGACAAAATGACTTTGTTTGTCTCACTCCTATTCATAGTCCCATATTAACTTAATTCGTACTTAAGTCCTCAAGCATTTAAATATTGTAAATCAACTTTTGTTATTCCTACTATGGCCCATCTCTACACTTTTTGATTTTCATATCCCCTTTCAAGCCAATTACTAATTTATCCTTATTCTCATATTATACTTGGGCATCCAATCTATTCTTTTCTTATGTCATATATATCCCATCTGGATAAGTTCCACTTTACCTCGCTTAGACATAACTTCCGGGTCTCTCGTTTTATTTCATGAAAATTCCTATTTAGCTTTTAATATACCCTACACAAGTCCGAAAACTGCTAGGGTATCTTTCGGGGTGTTACAAGGGGTTTCTCCCTACTTGGGTTTTACGCTTTATTTAAGTGTTCTACAATGCTCGCCTGGGCTGGAGGCCTTGAATGATCGTTGATCGCCCAGTTGGAACCGAGATGTTGGATTTGAAACCTGTGTGGATAGTCCGCGGACTGGCCCACTGATGTGGGTTCCGAGTTTGTGCAATTAGGTGAAAATGGGTGCTTTGATGTGTATGAGGCCTAGACCTACGAAATACGTTCGCTAAAAAGTGAACCAATAATTTGTGTTTTGACAGAATAAGAATCGATGAGTGCTTAAACACTAGACACTCGCGCCCGCATTTTCATGTTGTTTTGGCATTATTTATATAGTTTTGGGTGTTAGATCTCTTATTAAGTGTTTATTTTGAAATATAGGCTTGATGAGGCAAAGTTAAGAACATCTTTTGGAAGCTTTTGGAGCAATAAGGAGTAGGCGAAGATCGCCACGTCAGTGACGCCTCACGCCGCGACGTCACCAAGTCACGAACGGAGGTCAACTATTACGTATCAACCCGCCCCACGCCACACACGACTCACGTCATGATCATCCCCATCGCCAGCGCGACGCCATAACGTCATGCTGACGCCACTTTAAAATCGATCATCATTAAATGCGAGCCTGGAATCGAGGTACCGCAGAGGACGGCGCCGAGATAATGGATTTGAGAACTCCGCAATACGTGATTTCCGCGATCTCCCTCAATCTTGTATTAGTTTTCCTTATTGTTTTGATTATCATGGATCACATGAGGATATTCTTCATATTACATGTATTATTTCTTTCCTTCCATGATGTTCTAAACTTTCTAGGGTTACATCAAACTCCCGTCACGTACTATGGATTAGAATTTAACCTTCATGTTAATCAATTGTTGTTAGCTTATTTAAGACCGCTCTATACTGCATGTTAATTATAAGGATAATATCCTCGGCCAACACACATACTTACATCAAGATCCGAGATTCGAGAGATGAGGGTATTCAGGGATCTGGGTAGAGTAGCCTTTAGCCGATTCGGGTAATAGAGATATTCCGAACCTGAAGGTGGCTTTGGGGTTGAACATTGAGCATTTCTGAATACCGAGTCGAGATAGAGATATACTCGATTCTATTCACGAAATAGGCGAATATACTCCGAGAGAGGATATCTCGTAGGTAAGATCACTCGCCATTGATATATTATAAAATAACTGAACAATAACATCTTAGAAGAATAATCCACGAATGTGACAGGGGGAGATTTAACCTCTAGGCTCCTCATTATCAATTCACCAAAACCAATAGTTTAGTTACAAATACAGATTTAAATTCCATCTTAGAACTCATTCCATTCGATATTGTCTCAGTGCGTAACATCCGTAGTCAATCCATCTTTCCCTGTGGATCGATACTGCACACTAGTACACTATATTACTTGAGGCGACAAAGGCACTGCTACAGATAGGCGCATATTTTATACACCACGCCAAATTCATTAAGTTTTCGAGGCCTGGCGGGGAAAGGCTTGAATTGATATAGAGGTAAGCATATAGATAATATTCTCAATTTTTCTTATTTTTTTTGTTGTTTTTACAAGTGATCGTAATTGGGTTTTGTTAGTTGTGTGTTATTGCGCATGTGTGCTTTAGTGAGTATAGATGCGACAAAGAAACCGACCAACTAACACTTAGTGATCCGAGCGAAAGACTTCTACTATAGATTGCATGAGAACAGAATTGCAATGTGAGTAGAACTCCAATAGTCATGGAAAACACTGAAGAACAAGATTTTGGCGTGAACAAACTGAACCACAGAGAAGCCGAACTAGAAATCAAGCGCCTAGACCATTCATATTGTTCTGACGATCCGTACATGCCGTTGGGGATGAGTCTGCTCTACCTCCCAACTGCTCGTAAATGATCGCACGGCCGCCAATTCAAGCAAACAATTTTGAATTCGAAGTCACCAAGATGTGATGCTCCGGTATCATATTGTTCCATGGACTACTACATGAGAACCCGAACATGCATTCGACTAACTTCCTCGGGCTCAAGGATACCATTAAGTACAATGGGGTCACGTAATAGCCCTAAGATTGCGGTTATTCCCACTCACTTCAGATAGAGCTGCTATCATTAACAAGTCAGCCCCCAGACTCCATTACTACATGGAACGAGTTGGTACAAAAATTTCTGACCAAATTCTTTCCACCTTCGAAGATTGCACAACTGGTGCAAGAGATCAATACGTTTGGTCAACTAGAGGGGGAGAACTGCGTGCTTACGACGTGTTCCATGAATTATCCATGAAGTGTCCTCACCCACCGACTAACCGTATGGATGCAAGTCCACACCTTCTACAATGGTCCTGAGAAATACAACCCGAACAATGATAGATGCCCCAAATTCGGAGGATCATCGATGAAGAAAACCACCACTGTGCGTACGAGATTTTAGAAGATGCCACACCAACACTTTAATCAGTTGGCCCGTGAGAGGGCTACACTCAAGAACACTTGGTGGGTGGTACAGACAATGCGCTCTCAACAATCCGTCAATCATGTGGCACAATGAACTAAGCAAATTGAATGTATTAACAGGAACAGCCTTAATGCCATACACTAACCCTCGAATTGTGTACTTTTTGTGGGGATGAAGATAGTAGTGCAGCATTGTCGCCTGAAACCCTACCGTAGAGCAAGCTCAATACGTGTCGAGGTTTAGCCAGAATCAATCACAACCACAAGGACCGCATTGGGAAATAAATACGTAACCGTGACCAAAATGGGGCGGTGGCGTGAACAATCAGCATACAATTAACAACCAAGGGTATGGATGGCGGAATAATCAGAACAATTTGCCATCAAACCGGGATAATGAACCACCTCCTGAGAAAAAGATGGACTTAGAGCAAGCCCTTGCACGAATGATGACCTCCCATTCTGCCTTCATGAATGAAACCAAGGCGAACATGCAGCGCCAGTTAAATCCCGCTTGAACAACCGGCTAAAGACAAATCTAAGGAGCTCGAGGCACAAATGGGCCAAATGGCAAGCTTACTTACGGAAAGGCAACAGGGTTCACTACCAAGCAATTCGCAGGCAAACCCTAGAGGAGAAGGAAAGAATATCATAAGGCTATCACCTAAGGAGTGGAAAAGAGTTGAAATCCCAAAGTCACTAATTAGCAAAGAAGAGAATTGAAAATTAAAGAGCAAGAACAAAGTATCCCAAAAGACTCAGATGCAAAACCAAGCAACCCTTTAGATACGATAGCAACCAAAGATAATAAAGTCGTGGAAGGAATAAATGTAAATTGCATAAAAATGTAAGAACCCATACTAATCCCGTACTGCAGGTCAAGAAAGGTAAATTGGAAAAGCAGTTCGCAAAGTTTCTTGACATCTTCAAGAAACTACATATTAATATACCATTTTTGGAAGCATTAGAAAATATGCCAAGTTATGTGAAATTCATGAAAAAGATCTTGGCAAGTAAGAAGAAATTGGAAGAGTATGGGACCATTGCCTTAACTCGAAGAACTAGCCGCCATCCCGCAAAGAAGCTTCCCCAAACCGCAAGATCCGGTAAATTTGCTATACCATTCTCTATAGGGAACCGAGTATCCGGAAAAGCATTATGTGACTTGGGAGCGAGCATCAACTTGATGCCACTCTCAATGTTTAAAAGGCTTAAGTTGGGAGAACCAAAATCGACCACAATCAGCTTGGTAACTCAGATAGTTCATCAACATCCTCAGATCGAAATGTCCTAGTAAAAGTTGGTAAATCTGCTCTTCCATTAGACTTCGCCATTCTAGACATGGAGGAAGACGACCTGGGCTCCAATTATACTTGTGACCCTTCCAGCCACCGGAAAAGCTCAAATCACTGTGCAAGAAGGCTTAACTCAAACTAAGAGTCCAAGGAGAAGAGATCAAGTCATGTATTCTGTACCATGAAGCATCCGGACGACGATCCAACTGAAGATATCTCGAAACCTCAGTACACAGAGATTTCTCAAGGCGATGAGAAAAATTTCAGGATAACCGCTTCTTGCAATGCGAAGACACGAGAGCGGCAAGGGCAGTGTACAAGAGTATTTCATCCACCTTGAACATGGGGTGTACACACTAAAAGGAGACGCGTAAAAATTTCCCACTTTCTTCTACGAATATCGCACACTGAGATTCAGGGACGTCGAGCTAACGACATTAAACATAGCGCTTCTTGGGAGGCAACCCAAGTTTTCTAAAACTTTGTTTTTAAGTTTACAGTTCTATTGTTGTTTTCAGAAATTTTTGAATTTTAGCTGCATCCATGATCAGTGTTTCTGCTTGTTGGTTTAATTGCAGGAGACGGAGGTGTAGGTCCGAGACTTCCAGAGGGTTCAAAGTCCGGAAGGAAGTTTAAGGCAGAGAGTTCCCTAAAATTAAGGTTTCTGGGTATATAAATTATCTCGGGATGCCAAGACGCCGCGACGCGTGAGATTTCACGCCGCGACGCCATTTTGAGTTGCCGCCACGCCGCGACGCAGGATTTCACGCCGCGACGCCAAAATTTCATATCTTCGTCACGCCGCGACGGATTTTCACGCCGCGACGCCGCTTTAACACTCTTCGTTACCGCCGCGACGTGTATTCTCACGTCGCGACGCGCCAATTTATGAAGCTCGTCACGCCGCGACGTGGATTTTCACTGCCACGCCATTTTGACATGTTCCCCCTCGCCACGCCGCGATCCGCTGTTCCGCACGGCCGCGACGCCGCCTAGTCGCTCCTCCGCCACGGGTCGCGACGCTGACTCCGCACGCCGCGACGTGAGACCGGTTTTAAACCAGGAATAGCCACTTTTGGCCTTCATTCCGTGACAAACCTCTCCCGAAACCCTAGCTCCTCCGCCGCCGGCCGCCAGTGGACCTCGGCCTGTGTTCACCGGTCAGACTCCACTTGCTCGAATCCACCGTAAGTCACCCATCGTAGCTTAGTTTTGGACTATAGCCGGCCTTTCCCACCACTCATCCGATTCTAGTTCGGGGGTACATTAGACTAGGTTTATTTCAATGTTTTCATTTAGTCTAGAGTCCCTAGAGGGTCTTCATTTCTCTAAGCTAACTAGGCTCTTAGGTTACTTTGAGTCATATTTGGGTCGTGGTTAAGTCTTAAGTAGCTTTGAGTCCCCTTAGTGTGTATCGCATTAGGTGCTCAAGTTTTGTCTAGATTAGATGTCCGGTGCTCTACAGAAACTACTGGCTGCGGAGCCCAGCCTGAGGCCCCGACCGCTCGACGCTCGCTTTTGTAAACGTTAGAAGCCGGATCGGTTTAGCAATTTGCAAAAACCCGATCCTTCATTAAGGAGAAGGGGTTTCACCACCCCAAGATTTTTTGGGAAAACCATCGAGGCTGCTGGCTCGGGGCGTGCTCGCGCCAACCCCCCGCCCCATACCGCCATGAGCGTAGCTCGAATTCGACGCCAACCCCATCCCACGTCCTCAAAAGGCCGGGTGCGAGGTGTATTGGTCACCCCAGCTGAGTCGATCAATAGCTATTATGGCCTCGAGCATATCCCACCGGCCTCGATCGCTCCGCGAGCACCTCGACTACCGTGAGGCTTGTCCAGCAAAAACACCAAAGGTCGTGGTGAGGGCGATCATCAGCTGCTGGTCACGCAGAAGAAATTTCCAAGGCCAAGCATTTGGCCTACATTCCAAGGTGTGGCATCATTTATCACTTCGCGTCTTATACCGACGACGAATGTGTGTGAGGGGTGACTCCGCCTGCGCTTCGCTTCAACTACTTATTTGGCCAGATATACCATTCACGCCAAGCAAAAGCATCATGATGCTATCCTCCATAACCGGATGGCAAAATAAACCCGGGGCACCTTTTCTCGATCTTCGCTCTGCGTGCGCGGTGCCCTGATCGACAACGAGGCCCGCTTCATCCTATCAAGGCTATATCGGCCAAGCGGACACACTCCGGTGTCCCGTGAACCCGAGTGGGACTATGACTCCGGGCCACGAGCCCCTCGCACGCAGGACGAGCTCCCGACCATGTGGCTCGCATGGATTCCCCGGGTGACACCCAGAGGACATCACACAGCCTCGTCCCCCGACCTCCACCATCTCCACCCCCAAGAGTTCTCAAAGGACCGCCCCTCCTAGCCCTTCCCGATATTGAGGACCCGGTGCTCTCACTCACTGAGCGTTTTGACGCATTCTGGGATGAGACCCAGGAGCACCGAGTCCTCGTTACTCAGGACATGGAGGCGCTCGCAGGCCGACATGCATTGACCGCTCGCCACCAAAGCACATCCTTCAACAGCTACAGCAGGCTATGCCTAAATACAGCTTCATAGCATCTACCGCCCACCGCCACCGCTCCGCAGCTGATCTCCGTGGGAGTACCCTTACCTTCTATATTTTTATATTACCAAAGGGGGACACCGGATCTTTTGTTCAGGGAGCGGTATTTGTTATGTTTTATTTCTAGTCGCTGTTTCCATTGTTTCGTGTTAGTAGTTTATAGCATTTTTTAGTTGTTCGTATATGAGTTGTGTTTTTATTTTAGTATCAAGATGCATCTGTAAGTAGTGTGTTTAGGTATTGTTTGAGTTTTTGGTCTGTTTTGAGTTTTTTTGTGCATTGCAATTTTTGCTTATGATTGATGAATCATTTTTCGTATATAATATAGTTGCATACATGTATGCTGTCATGTTAAGAAAATCGAGGATCATTTTGGATTGATTGCACTATAGAAGTGTTCTCGAGGCATATATCATATGATACCTGAATTAGGTTGAATAAGGAAAAGGGCCGTTGAACTAATTCCAAAAGACACCACCTCAAAGACCCTATCGCACACACACATTAGTGACTTGCAGAGTATGCATGAGGCTCTAACAACCACTAAAGTTCAACCAACCTAGAGATTCAACCATTCAAGTGATAGGACACCTAATGAAGAGGATTGCCATTGAGCCCCAACCAAAAAGAGGAAAATACAAAAACAAGAGAAAAAGAAAAAGAGAAAAAGAAAAGAAAAGAAAAAATGATAAAATAGGTATAAGTATGGGAATAAGCGATCATCCAATCGGAATCCCGCACAAATTCGAGGCCTATCAAAGCCTAATGCCCCCGGTTAACCGGCTTCGTGAGAGTCATCGACTTCCACGCCTGCTATACGACGTAAGATGGATCGCTCACGCAACCTAGGGCCATTGAGTTTGATCGAAGTTCGTGAAGTTTGAAGCAGGAATTGAATGCCTGCGCCCTTAACCAACTGCGGGGAGTCACCACCGGAACCCCGCTACAGGGACACTTAACTAAAACTGCTTGGCACTCAGGTTCTTTTTCCCCTTTTGCTTTGTTACATAGAAATTTCTAGTTTTGTTGTCATGAAAAATAGGTGCGCTTCGTGATCTCATTTAGTTCGGGCCTTCCTAATAGGTGTTGAACTTGCCTCGGGGGGGTATCGGAATTTAAAGTACACTCGGAGGCCATCCACCATGAGCACATGTGGGTTTTGGGAATGGCCATTGAATACCATGGGAGTTGATGCACTAGTCAGTTTCAATTTACTTCAACTAAGTTACCGAAAGTCAAGTATATGTATGCCTTCATTGAACACTGAGCAAAACATTGAGTGATGCGACTAGTCCAAATTGATCCATTATTTTTCAAAGATGAGTGTCACATTGTCTTAAAGCAGCACTGCATGGTGTCGAGTGTGTGAGTCCTCGTTTAGAGTCGTCCCTGCTTGAGGACAAGAAATTAAGTCAGGGTGTGATGAGTGCTTAAAACACTCAGATTACACTCGCGCCTCCCGCATTTTCATGTTGTTTTGGCATTATTTATATAGTTTTGGGTGTTGTGGATCTCTTATTAAGTGTATTATTTAGAAATATGTTTGATGAGGCAAGAAGAACATCTTTTGGAAGCTTTTTGGAGCAATAAGGAGTAGGCAAGGAAGCACAGCCACGTCGCGACGTCTCCACGTCGCGACGTCACCAAGTCACGACGTGGAGGTCAACTATTACAGAAGTCAACCCGCCCCACGCCACGACGCCCCACGCCGCGACGTTCCCACGTCGCACGGGCCATAACGCCGCGACGCCGCCAAAATTCCTGATCTCATCATTAAAATGCAGTCTTGAATCGAGGGCATCGCAGGACGGCGCGAGATACGGATTCGAGAACTCAAGAAATACGTACTTCAAGACCCTTGAATCTTTGTATTAGTTTTCCTTATTGTTTTGATTATTGCTTAGATCATGAGGATATTCCTTCATTACATATTATTTCTTCCTTCATGATGTTCTAAATCCTTCTAGGGTTACATCAAACCCTGTCACAGACTATGGATTAGAATTTAATCTTTCATGTTAATCAATTGTTGTTAGTTTATCACATCTGTCTACACTATGTTAATTGAGTATGGATAATATTCACTATTAACATACTTACACTCAAGATCCGAGATTCGGGAGAGATGAGGGTATTCAGATCTGGGTAGAGTAGCCTTTAAATGATTCGGTAATATATTATTCCACCTGAAGGTAGTTTCTTTGGGGTTGAACATTACATTTCATCGAGTCGAGATGTAGATATACTGATTCTATTCACGAACAGCGAATATACCTCGAGAGAGGATATCTCGTAGGTAAGATCACCTCGCCATTGATATATTATAAACAATCTGAATAACAACATCTTTAGAAGAATAATCCATCGAATGTGACAGGGGGAGATTTAACCCTAGGTTCCCTCATTATCAATTCAATTAAAAACCAATAGTTTAGTTACAACAGAAAGATTTAAATTCCATCTTAGAATCATTCATTCGATATTGTCCGAAAAGCGTATCTGTGGTCGATTCATCTTTCCTGTGGATCGATGCTCATTACACTAGTACCTTTATATTACTTGGCGGCCGGTGCGGCGTATGGCGTATATTTATACCTGCGATTTTGTTTGTGGTAGCACAGGGGTTTCATTGGGCGTTGATCCATGAAAAATATATTTTGTGAAAATAGCCAATGATACAGTCGGAGTGATTTAAATTAAGTGCTCGTGTTTGATCATTAGCCAAGTGAAGTGTGCGGTGTGGAAATATTAGATTTTGACATGATTGTGTGGATTGAATGTTTCAGCAAATATATGCATGTTTATATATTGTGTGAATTAGGCGTATTGGAATTGGTATACATGCATTCCATATACCTTTGGAGCGTCAGAGGTAGTAGAGTTAGATGAGATGAAGTATGAAATGGTTCGGAGGGTAGTCTAAAATATTAATTATCGGAGGGTAGTCCAAGTAGAAGAAATGTCGATCGTCGGACGGCTGATTGATGTTGTGGAGGGCAACAGTCTCTGAAGCAGTAATATCGATCGTCGGAGAAGTACGATTGATATATACACGTCGGAGGGTTGTCCACTAAGCTAACAAAGCGATAATTCTCATACGAGCTTGGCGAGTGTGAGAGAATCGGTGAGGACTCGGGATCTGAGTTGGTCATGTAGACATTGAGTATTAGGATCATCATTTGCTTGAATGTATGTTTATTTGGAACATTGCCTTTGCAGCTTAGGTGGAGAGTAGCCCGGCAGGGGCTGATTCCACTCTTGAGCATTAGCTCACCACTGTCGAGGGATATATTTTGAATGGGAGCGTGCGAGGACGACTTTGTCACAGAGATGAGGACTAGAAGAAAGCTAGGGTTATGAAGCAGTGTATACATGTATTAGAACTTTTAAGTTTAATGTATGTATTAATATGAAGTAAAATATTTGAACTCTTAGAACTATTGGATATAATGGATTCATAGTTGGTATGTTTTTATGGATATTGTAGTATGGGCCCAAGAGGCTGTTTTTATCCATATTTGTATCATTGTGATGATATTGGATTTGCTTATGGAGACGAGTTTCATGCGGGTATTTTATTTAAGGTAAGAGCTCCGTGCAAAGGGACTGCAGATTTTGAGGTAGTGGATAACGGGGCATCCGCTATATCCATGGGTTGGCGGTCGTCAGCGGACCCCGAGAATGGGGGTGTCCTGACTTGTTATCAGAGCTTAGGTATACGAATACCTAGGGAGCTCGGGTTTGGGTATCCATCACCACTAGGGTGGTTCGATGATAAGTGTAGGTATGAGATTACCTAGGAAATCACGGGAATAGGACACTGCATGCACGTGTTTTGTGTGATTTGGTGAATTATTGTGTGTTTGGTGTGCATGACATGTTTTATGTGTTGAAATTTTATGTGTGCTTGGTGATTAGCACATGGATGTGTTAGAAAATATTTTAGAAAATATTTTGAGTGGTCTGATGTACCAAGCGGAGCAGTAAAGTAAGAAAAATAAATTTTTTTAAAAATTATTTGAGTTAGAAATGAAGAAAATAGACTTCATAAATTAGTTGGGCCATTAGGTGATGAAAATAATTTTCTAGGGTTTTACAATGTAAAACTGAAGAAAATTGAGTGAAATAATTTTTGTTATGAAGTTATTTGAGTATTTTGAAGAAAATGATTTTCTAAGGTTTTGCAAGTTGAAATTTTTTTTTTGTTTGAGGAAAATGGGATAAATAAATTTTTATAAATCTATTTGGGTGTAATGGAAAATGAAAAAATGCAAGTATGTATTTTGAAATTTTCGATGGAAATGGAATAAGTGGAAATGAAAAATGATGAAATTTTTTTTTTTTTTTTTTTTGATGCGAGGAGCAGTTTTGAATCTTGCCCGAACTATAGTGAAAAAATGACTTCGATAACCATGGATTAACATGGGATTTCGGAGTGCTGATCGGGAGTGTATTGTGATGAAATGTCATTAAATTACGTTGAATGGGTCTCGACACAGTTGATACAAAGAAAATGCGATAGAAATAAATGTTACAATGAGCATTAATGTGTTCTTATAACATGATTGGGTTGATAGAGAAATGACATGAATGAGTGTTATTAATGATTCAGGTGTGAGTTGGTCAGGTTGTATCACATTCACACCTCAGTGCAATATGCAGCCTCATCTCAGATTATCTCATAACTCTGCTGTGTATTGTATTCTTCTTTAGAAAATTTGAGCATTGTATCGCAATACCTAGGTGTATTGTGACAGAAGGCAACAGCGAGGTACGGTGTGTTGTAATACAGCACGGCCCGGCTAGAGTTTCTGGCCTTGTTGGGCGTTGGGTGCGAGGTAGGGAGGCTGTGGTGGTGCGACACCGACACAGCATGCGCGATGCGGCCATGCAAGGCTGCGAAGCGGCCGGGCGGCTAGGCCCGCGACTGCAGTAGTAGCGCCCGCGACCTGGCGAGGCGTGCGGCGCCTGTCGGCATCACCGTATTGCCAATTTGGGCGATTTAGGTGCTGAATTACTTTTTGGCTTGGTTACCGACCTAGTTTTCAACTTCGGTATTGTTCCCGAGTCACCATTGGACCGGTTCATGAACCTTTGTTCATTACAAAATTTTGAAATTTTTTTAATTAAATTAATTAAAAAATAGCCCAGGTATGAAGTCTTCGAAAAATAAAATTTTCAAAAATAAAATTTTAATTGGATCAAAATGATTTGAATTGTAGATAAATTGTCTGCATTGCTTCATAAATCACGAGGAAACTTGATATATAATGCAGCGATTTATGTGTATGATTAGTGTCTCGAGTGATGTTTATGCCTTAGAAATCTTGTATTGAGATTTCTTGTCATGTTAAATTGTGTAGATGGCTAGTAGAGGACGGGGCGTAGGGCGTCCGCTGGGGCGAGTCGGGCACCACTTGGAGCATTTGACCAGCGGCCAGGTATATGATTAGCGGGCCTTTGTTGAGAAATTTGTAGGTGTTCTGTGTTGCTATCGCCGCGAGGCTAGCATAGCGGTAGTCGGGGAGGTCTAGTAACCTCCAGTTTAGGCGCACCATACTCGGGCATTCCACCAGGAGGGCAGGTGGTGTGAGACCATTGGTTTATCTCTGATTGAACGTACTAGAGGCTATGGAGATCACCTCCGTCTGACGGGATCGGAGTTAATTGCATTCCGGCTAGGGCGAGGCCGGAGTATGAAAGTGGAGATGGGTTAGGACTTCTAGAGACTTAGAGGTTATGACATGAATGATTTCGAAGGGTGTTCATGGGTAAGTATTTTCGAGGCTACTGAGGCATCTTGGCTTCGGGAGTTCTAGAGGCGAAGCGAGGCGATGGCGTGATGGACTATGTGGCTAGATTCCTGAGTTAGCCGTTCTGTGATTACGTGGCCGGGCCGCGCGAGGTGGGAGATTTGAGAATGGAATTTGAAGTTGTCGAGTTCCAGTAGATATGGGAAGCCGCTACGGGATATGGACTATGGTTAAGACAGCCGACCATAGAGAGAGATAGAGATGCTCGGGCACTCGGGATCACGAGGGTGTTGGTAACAGAGGAAGGGTGTGATTGGATTCTTCTTAGTTAGGAAGAAGCGAAGAGCCTCTAGTTCGCGAATCTGAAATCCACGGCACCATCCGGGCGAGGGGCAAATAAAGTGCAGTCGAGGCGGGACGAGATGAAGTTACGATCGGGGCGGGGCGAGATGGTATGCTACCGTTAGCCGGCTGGAACATGAAACGAGATTGCCCGCCGAAGGCGAGATCTAGGTTTTAGGACATCACAGTCGGTCGATATGAGGCAGGGAGAATACGATACATTCCACCATAAAGGCGCGATACGAGCGGGAGCGGTCACCGATTTCGAAAGGCTTCTAGGGCTTTCACTCACGAGTAGGCGGAAGGCTAGAGTATCAATTTAGGCGGAAGGGCGAGGTCCTGGCGAGTTAGGTCGGGAGCGTGTCTCATGTCACCTTGTTGAGTCCTTGAGATCAGCCAGTTACTGCAGTGCGTTTACTCATCTGCGCCTATGGGCTAGGTGTTATTTGATTACGGTGCCCGCATTCTTTGTTTCTGTATTGCGTTAGTTGTGTCCGGGATTAGGCTTAGAGTTGAAGGACCTTAGAGGAGCCTTTATATGTGAGTTCTCCCTATACAGGGATTAGGGTGAGAATAGGAATGTATCTTGGGTTCAGGAGTTGAGATCTTGAGGACTCACTCACGGTGGACTGAGGATCATGTTCCACCGAAGTTCGATGTCATCCCGGGGATGGATTGGGGCAGCAGGTTGTTATCGATTGTGACACCACGGAGATTCTGCCTGGGGCGGTCTTAGTGTGGCGTATTTCGAGGGGGCCGAACGTGATATTTTGCCCCAGACAGGTATATGAGTCAGTTAATAAGAGGGCAGTTATGGGTTATTCTTGAGCGCCACCGAGGGCAGGGAGAAACGGACTTGATCACCTCGAGTAGTATCACGATCTGTGGATCTGTGCCGGAATGAAGCCTGCGGACCACCTCCGCAGAGGTAGTAGACTTTGGTAATGAGGTTTACACCACAGGTACGCCAGCGTCTCTGTGACCACGCCGGGATTGGCGCGATTAGATTCAGGGGAACTGAGTCGATTCTGGGGCTGTTGATTGAGTTTCATTAGGCCAAACACTTCCACCCACAGCGACCGGTTATTCGCGAAGAGTGAGACTCGCGTTGTGTTGATTATGATGGTTGAACAGGGTTCGTCGGTGATGCCGTTGCGAGGATCGATGACGTTTGATGGGTTGAAGGGCGAGTCTCATAGAGATGAACCGCTTACTTGAGTACCAGCTGGATGGGGTTAG
Organism: Tetrastigma voinierianum; assembly: GCA_016808115.1. Lineage (NCBI taxonomy): Eukaryota > Viridiplantae > Streptophyta > Magnoliopsida > Vitales > Vitaceae > Tetrastigma > Tetrastigma voinierianum. Next base: position 364,242 of record JAEQBH010001720.1, on the reverse strand, counting down.
GGACCATATCCACCAAGGCGGTGTTGGAGACGATTGCCAGGCATGAGTTTACATTGCCCGCCGGATGTGATCAGCTGGCCCGTATTCATAGATCTCATGCATAGGATATTCGACCATATTTAGATCAGGTTTGTTGTAGTCTTAAGTGGATGACATCTTGATGTACTCGGTCAGTAGGGCGTAGGTATCGCAGGATCTTTTACAGGTGTTGAGAGACCATCCCAATTTTGTCTGGCCCAAGTTCGATGAGTCTGGAGTTACGGCTTCTTTGGGGGTAAGATTTTGGGACCACGTGGTGTCGGCATCGGGGTGGTCGACGAGAGAAGGTCGGCGGTGATGGGTTGGGAAGTAGAAGGCCGGAGTCTTGAGATCGTAGTTTCTTTGGGATTGGCTGGGTATTCACAGGAGTGTTTGGGGATTTCTCCACGGGATAGCGGCGCTGTGACTGGGGTGACCGGAAGGAGGTCAGGATTCGGTGGGATGACGGATTGCGAGGAGGCATTCCGGGGTTGAAGGAGACTTGCCGGCTCCGTCTTATTAATAGTTAGGACGGGGCGGTGTGCGCGGTGTATTGTGATGCCTCGAGGGCCGGATTGGGATGTTTGATGCGGTGGGAGGTAGTAGCTATGGTTTAGTCGGTTAGTCACGTACGAGTACCCCACACCACGACATGGAGTTGGCGTTTGTAGTCTTCGCCTTGGGGTTGGCGCATTACTTATGTCTGAGGGATTCGAGGAGTGTACTCGGACCATAAAAGTCACGAAGTATATTTTTGACGGCGGGACCTCGATATGGGGCAAGCATGAATGGATGAGTTCTTAGAGGATTATGACTTTCACTTTGCATTTACCATCCTAGTAAAGCGAATGTAGTGGAAGCGATGCACTTTCGGTCGGAAGTCACGGGCGTTGGCTAGTATAGCTTCGAGTGGCGGATGCTCGGAAGCATGGGACGGTTTGAGGCTGCGATCTGGCGGCAATTCGAGCGCAGCTTTGGGGTTTAGTGGCTGAGTCTTTGTTGAGCGAGTTATTGAGTCCGGTGGCGGGACCCAGCGAATGAGTGTCCATCAGGGCCGTCTGATCAGTGCAATTGACGAAATTTGGGCCGGATTCGCGCGGATGGTAGTCTTACGATATAGGGGGCGGGTAGTGGTTCCCTAGTTGGCCAGGTTGAGGGAGGTGCCGAGGAGTTTGTTGCTCTCGATTTGGGTGCGTCGGGTGGCATGAAGATGTACGGGATCTTCGTCGCCCGGTACTATTGGAGTGGGATGAAGAGACACGTGAGGACTTTGTTCGTGATGTCTCCCGTGTCAGCGAGTTAAGTGACAGCGAAGCCGAAGCGAGTACGTCGAGGCCATTGGGGTGGCCCACGGTGGAAGTGGGAGCGCGCGTCGCGATGGACTTTGTGACCCACGCCGCGGGCCCGCGGCCCGAAGCATGGCCAGCGGTATGGGTGATAGTAGAGCCAGGCTCACGAAGTCGACACGTTTCTAGCCGTGCGGATGACCTTCGCGCTTGAGATTACTGCCCAGGTTATACATTCGAGAGATGGTCATTTGCATGGTGCCGATGTCCATGGTGTCGGATGGGGACCAAGGTTTACGGCGCACTTTGGGAGGGACGGTATAGGCAACACGGTGACGATGAGTCTGACGTTCCACCACCAGACGGATGGTCGATCTGAGAGGCCCATACCGAGGGTATTAAGAGAGGGACGTACTCTGAGCATGCGTCACGAGATCATGGGAGTGCAGTGGGAGGAGCATTTGCCAGTAGATCGCCCCTGTAACCAGTTACCAGCAGTATACAATGACGCCGTGCGGTGGCATTGTATGGGAATATGGATCCTTTACATTATGTTAGTAGGGGTAGGAGGGCTCCGTGGCTGGTCTGAATCCGATGGGCTGCTGGAAGATGAGCTTAATACGGCAAGCGTCTTCTCATTTCGGGCGACGGAAGAGCTATCTGAGGATGTCTGACGTCGACCCTTAGAGTTCGAGGTTGGGATCTGCGTCTTCTTGGTGGTGCAAGAGGCGGTCAGTGGGAGTTAAAGTGACGCGTAGAGCTGTTGAGGTTTTGTCTTGGATCTTCCACAGATGCGGAGGACCAGGCGTTGCATCTGGTTGATTCTGCCCGACATGTCAGGTGTCCACGAGGTATTTCGCGTCTCCATGCTCCGGAAGTATACTCGGATCCGGCTCATGTGTGGTGGTTGGAAGCGGATTAAAGAGTCGACTATTTGTGGGACCTTTGAGGAAGGGTAGTGTGCGTTGTTGATAGCGCGTGATCGGGTTTTTGCGTGTGAGCCAGGTAGAAATTTAGTGAAGTGCTATGGAGGCACTATGGGTGGAGGTCACGTGGAAGCCGCTGAGGACACGATGCGGGCCACCTATCCTTCTTGTTTAGGGACAGAGTGCGTGGTTTTAGTCGTTTAAGATTTAAATATTTGTTGTCATGGTAGAATGCAGTTGCATACGCATGTGATTGATTGTAATTGTCTGAATTTCGGACGAAATTCCTTTTAAGGAGGGGAGAATGTAAGACAGAGATTCCAATTCACGGAAAATGGCAAAATCGTAAATTCGATTCTGAAAATTGTTAATTTAGGTTAAAATCATGATTATTCCTCTGAATCTCGACTAGTGAAATGGATTTCACTTAGTTGGAATCGTCTCTCGAAATCTATTAACCTGTAGAATTTGTAGAATGCAGACTGATGGTCGGCACGTTTCGAGGGCATCGGGTTTGAGTCTTAGTAAAACAATTTCGATCACGACGAAGTCACATATAACACGTACTCATGTACCATAAGAATTAGTATGAGTAGATAAATGATGAATGGACCGTAGGGACCAGGAATTTCAAAGCGAAATGAGGATAAGTGTCATTTTGAGAATTTATTAAAATGTGAGAATAAGACAAACGCTAATAGTGTTTGTCTTCTTAAGGAAAAAGGGAAAAGCGTGAAAGAGAGGAGGGTCACGGTGGGCTGCGTTTTGGAGGATTTTAGAGAGAGGAACCTGGCACTAGAAATCTGTGTGATCGGCCGGATTGGCGACCTTCGGGGCAGAAGGGCCTTTCTGGGAGGGGCCGCATGAATCCGGTTGGGAGTTTTCCTCAAACTCTGAGAGGTGAGGAGTTTCTCCTACTTGGGTTTTCTGCCGCTTTTATTTAGTGTTCTACAATGCTTAGGGTGTGGACCTTGATGGCGTTTGATGGTTGAAGAACTGGGCAGAGATGGATTTGAAACCCCGAGTGGACAATGCAGTGCTGATTGTCACGGGCTGTGTGGGTTAGAGTTTGTGCGATTAGGTGAAAATGGGTGCTTTGATGTGTATGGCCGGAATCGGCCCGAAATCTGAGTTCTAAGTGAACCAATATTTCTATGTTTAGCGAGAACTTGTTAACCTAAGTTTTTCTTATTCAGCTTGATTAGTCCACTAATATATTTTGGTAGCTCTGTGATGTTGAGTGATTTAAATTAAATTGCTCGTGTTTGATCGATAGCCCAGTAGGCTAATTTTGATGTGGAAATGTGGAATTTACATGACATGATTGTGTGAATTAGTATTTTGTAAATATATGCATGTTTATATATTTACATGTGAATTAAACATATTGGAGTGGTATACACATGCATTCCATATGTGCTTGGAACATCCTAGGGTATAGGAATTAGTGCATGAGATGAGTATAGAAAATGGTTCGGAGGGTAGTCTAAAATATTAATTATCGGAGGGTAGTCGAATGAAAAATATCGATCGTCGGAGGCGACGGTGTGTTATATACACATCGGAGGGTTGTCCACAAACTAACAAGGTAATGAGCCTCATCACGAGGGCTTAGCGAGTGTGAGAGTCGGTGAGGACTCGGGATGCGAGTTAGTCATGTAGACATTCGAGTAGGATCGTCGTTTGCTTGAATGTATGTTTATTTGGAACATTTAGCTGCGCCTTGGGTGGAGAGTAGCCAGCAGGGGCGATTCCACTGCGAGCATTAGCTCACCTTGTTGGGGATATATTTTCAGGTACGGGGGCGTCGCAGGGACGGCTCGAATTTGAGGCCAGGAGACTAAGAAGAAAGTAGGGTTGTGGCTTTGATGTATACATGTATTAGAACTTTTTAAGGTTTAATGTATGTATTGTATAAAATGCAATATTTGAACTCTTAGAACTGTGGATATAGTGGATTCATAGTTGGTAAGTTTTTATGGATATTGTAGTATGGGCCGAGACCGTTTTTATCCATATTTGTATCATTGTGATGATATTGAATTTGCTGGGACATGTTTCATGCAGTGTTTTGTTGAGTAGGAAGCTCCGTACAAAGGAGACTACCCTTGGAATTACTCTAAAGTGGTGTGGGTATGCCCAGGCATCCGCTAATATTCCTTGGTTGTGGGTGGTCGACGGACCCCGAGGAATGGGGTGTCCATGACTTTTAAAGCAGAAAGAGTAAACCAAGCAAAAAAACCGCTAATATGAAGAAATTCAAGAGTCATTTGAATTACAGAGCCTGATGGGGAGGAAGACATCACATTATCATTGATGATGATGAGGAGGAGGAGGGTGATGAGGATCGCCTCCTCATTTGAGCCTTTGCCCAGATGGCGAGATGAATATCGAGAAGCGAAACGTGCATCAAAGCTAATTAATGGAGCAGAAACGTTTGAAGGATTTATGAGAGACAAAGAAAATAGGTGAAATCTTTTATACCTAAATTCATTTTCACATAATTATGTATAAAATAATGTTATTTTTATTTTATTTTTGCATAATTGCAATAGGCGAGTCTTCTGACCGGGTGATCCATCGAGGCGTATGCAAGATCACAAAGTGTTCGGCATACGGATCCATTACTGCCAATTGCACCATCATTGTATAAGTCTTTGGGCGCAAGACAAAAAAGCCTGAAAATGTGTTGAGGTGGTTCAATCAAAGGAAACAATGGGGCCGATTGGTGCTTGATTCTTCATATATGAAAATGTTCCACACTAAAGCGGACTCATACCATTTTAAGAACATGATTTTGGTGCACAACAACCAGGTTTGTTTAATTGTCTAATATGTTTTAATAATGACATGTATCTTAAATTATGATTACAGAGTACAACTAGTAACCAACAACTTTAATTGCTGGGATGGGCATCGAACCACCATCTCCATATAAATCAAGCAAGTACTTGGAAATGGAGTATAAATACATGGGAAGCTTATGTGACATACAAAGGAGAAATGAGAGACATATGGATGCATTATGTGAATGGATGATGAGACCCAGCCAAATTGAGCACCTCAGATAATTTCTGTAGTATATTCAAAGGAAGCCTGATTTCCTCAAATCTGTTGATGCGTCGAATAAGATTAAAGACAACAAATAAATACCATATGGTTTGTTGAAGACGTTATCAAGGAAGTTGGAGAAGCTGAGTAGTTGCAGGTATGAGATATTGGATTAGTATTTGTGAAAGCGGGAAAATTGTTGATGAAGAAATACAATCTATATTGGACTCCATGTGCAACACACTACATTGATTTAATGTGTGAAGAGATTATTAGGGATAGTGTTGCTGGTTGGAAATTCGAGTCTTTCGAAAGATAGCAAACTTCATTTCTGATCATGGATTGGATTGAGTTGCAAATATGACATGCATGGTGGAGATATCGTGAGTCTTTGGGCAACAAGATTTACAACAAATATCTTGTAACATTAGGCTTCTAAAAAAAAAAGAGGGTTGGATTTGAAGAAAGTCTTTTATTAAAGTAATGAATGGAGCATCTACTAGCTTAATGGATAGAAGTTGGACATGAGTTGAAATACGCTGTTTGATCATGAATATTGGGAGAAGGTGGAGAAGCTAGTGTTCATCTATGGGGCGCATACACGGTGCCGCATTGTTGATTCAGAAGTCGTCCCAACCATGCCATTGATCTCTTAGTTGATTAGGACTGATGAGAAACTGGAAATTTAGATGACTCAAAGCTTTAAAAGTAGGTGAAACATATCATACATGATTGTAGGATAGAACCGCTAGCATCCTCTTCATCTGACGGGTAACTAATTAATATCCTCTTCACGATATTCACATTTAATAATATTAGCATTTATTATCACATACTAATTCTCGGCCAACTATTGCGGCATAATATCTAATCCAGCTTTTTCATTATAGACCTAGAGTTGAGTTGTGACCACGACTACTTAGAAATTTGTTCATAACGTTTTTCTAAATTGAATCTTAATGAAACACTTTGTAATTTTTGAAATGAGGTAAATTAATTGGATAATTCTAATTAATTGATTCAATTGTCGATTGATTTAGATTTTTGACATTTTGAATTCGGCGCTACTATTAAGTGATGCGAAAAAAAGTATTTGGTGATCGCAATGATAACATCAAAATAAAAATGGTTCGATGAGTGTTAATTCTCATTAAAGTAAATTTCATAACTTCTTTGTGTATATATTGAATATAAGTAATTTTGTACGGGCAGATGATGGTTTGTATGGAAATCCAAGCTCAGTAAGAATTTGGCCTTTAAGGTTCTTTCTGACAGCATCGTCTTAGGTGTGTAGAAAGAAATTGGAGCACATTTGCTCTAATTCATACCAAACAAAAAAATCGACTTGCTTACCTAGAAGCCAACAATTGGTTTTATTACAACATGAAACTAAAGATACGTGATATGGAGGCAAAGGCAGATAAAGTTGCCAAAATAATTTCTCGATTTACTTGAAATTTCGGCGGGATTTGGTGAAGAAGATGAGAATGACTATTTCAATGGGTTAGACCTCTCCATTTAGATGATGAAGATGGAAATCTAATCCTGAATTGTTGCATATGTTAGAAGCGGTGTTAATGTTGAGGCGGGTTTTATCTAAAGTTCATGGTAAGTTTTAGTGAAGACGCGGGGACTCATTTCAACTCGACATTACTTTTAAACCCTCTTTTGATTGAAGTGTTGAACATAGTAGTAGTAAGTTTCTTTGTTGCCATAAGTTGTGATGGCTCGAGAGGAGAGGGACCAATGATGGTAGTGATCTTGGAAATGATGGTGGGGATATTGGATCCTGACAAAGTCAATATCCATGGGCCCGTTCACTTAGGTGAAGATGATTTCACACATGCTACATAGATGAAGACCATGGTGCAGGGAGCACAATCTAGGTATTGGAGCCATTGGAAGCCATAGAGGAAGGCAGCGAGGATGACACTATACAATATGTAGTTAAGTTTCGGCGAGTTTGAGTCCATGATTATTGGAACCAGATTGGTGATTCATCGAATGAGCTGATTATATTTCTCCTTTACCTGATGAGTTATGGTCGATATTCTTCCACATCGCCCGGGTTATTGGTAGAAGGAATATGGAATAATTAACTATCCTCATGATCTACAAATCATTCCAAATTCCATATCAAACTCGTAAAGTTTCAAATGAGCAGCGGGTGAACCACAGAGTTTCTATCCATGGAGGTTGTGGATTTGGGTCAGCGGGGTTTCATGCATGGCATGTGCCAAGTTACAATCAATATTATCGAATACCATGTCTTGACCCATGAATATTTGTCTTAATGAAGATGGGATCTGCCCCGATAAAATAATGTGACAGACCACATTGGTCTTCATTTTGGTTTTAAATGACTATGAAATGTTATTTCTCGATAAATTATAATGAATATCGTCTTGACAAGTGTATATTGCTTATTTATGTCTTTTTTATAGTTCGACAAAGTATTTCATGAATTTCAAAGTATTTTTGTAATTTTCGCTTTCACAGATATTTTGTCCAAAATATCCACGATATTCTGATATTTGAATATATCTGTAAAATTAATCTGGAAATATATAAGTAATTCTGGATATTTTGTTTCCTTTGACATGGAGGCAAGTCTTCCACATTTTTATTTTTTGAAATCCATCTACAAATATTGTTGGAATAACTAAATTGATGCACCTGACCGATTAATTAATATGATAGAGTGTAAGACGAAATTCCAATTTACGGAAAAAGAACAAAATCGTAATTTCAGTTTGTGCAAAATCTAAAATTTATTCTCTAGATCTCGGATGACAAAAGCAGTTTCACCATTGGAATCGTCTTGCAAAATCTAGCTTCTTGCGTAAAATTTCGTAGAATTCGGGAGCGGTCCCGGTGTTGACACGTTTTTGAGGCATGTGATTCGGTCTTATTAAAGCGGTTTTCGATGCGTGAGAGTCACATATAACATGTACTCATAATGTATAAGTGATATATGAGTAAGAAATGATGAAAATGGGCCCGGTCGAATGGTCTAGAATGTCAAAACTGGGAAATGAAGGATAAAATGGTCATTTTGGAATTTGTTTTTAAATGAGCTAAATGAAAAAATAACAAACGGTGTTGTCTGCACATTTGAAGAAAAGAAGCGTGAGGAAAGGGGAGAGATACGGGGAGTTGCGATTGATTTTCTAGTGAGAGAGGAGTCTTCATCTCTCTGAAATCAGCGCCAATCCGGCCCAGTCGCCGGTTCGGGACAAGAAGGAAAGCTGCTCTACGCGGAGAGGGCTTCGTGTGGGTACCGGATTTAGGGAGTTTCCTCAAACTCCGAGGTAGGGGTTTCTCCCTACTTGGGTTTTATTCTTTGTTTAAGAGCTATGTTAATGTTTGAGTTGAATGAAATTAAACGAGCCTAGTTTGATCGATTCCAAGGTATTGGATTTTGAAACCCATGTGGACGATCATTGGCTTGTCCACGGGAATTATTTAGATGCCATGGTGAAATGTGTGCTATGAATGTATGCTTTGATGTGTATGAGGCCGGAATCGGCGAAATCTGAGTTCCGCAGTAGGGCGATAATTTAATGTTCATTAGGAGCATTCAACGAGGAATTTTCTTTGTTCGGAAATAGTGATCACAAAATAATTTTTGAAAATATGTGTTTGGTCGAGTGATTCAAGTGGGTGCACCAAGTGTTTGATCGATAGCCGTGAGCTAATTTTGGGTGGCAAATGTGAAATTACATAACACATGATTGTGTGATTTAAATTATGTGAATATATGCATAGTAATATATTTGCATGTGTTATATGAGTTATTGAAATAGCATCCGCAATGCATTTCATATGCCTTTAGGGCACCTAAGAGAGATAAGTGAGTGCATGAGGAAATTCTAGAGTGAATGGTTTCGGAGGGTTGTCTAAAAATAATAATAATAATGATCGGAGGGTAGTCCATACTAAAAATATCAATCGTCGGAGACGGCCCAATTGATATACATCGGAGGGTAGTCCACATATAATATCAATCGTCGGAGACGACCCAATTGATATATCTCGAAGGGTAGTCCACTAAATATAACATCGGAGACGGTCCACTACTTAGATCGAAGGGTAGACTACAAATGTAAACAAATAACTTTGTTTGAAATTAGTTTTCTCATACGTGGCTTAGGCAGGTGTGAGAGAGTAGGGGAGGACTCGGGATATGAGATGATAAGTTAGACATTCAAGTAGGATCATGCATTTGCTTGAATGTGTGTTTATTTTGGAGCATTGCATATGCACTTATGTGGAGAGTAGCCCACTTAGGGTGATTTCCTGCGAGCGTGCTTCCTTGTCGAGGCGTATTTTAGGTACGGGGCGCAGGGAGACGGCTCGTCTCGAGGCGAGATTTAGAAGCCGTGTGGCTTTGAGGGTTCTTCTGATGTTTACATGTATTAGAATTCGAGTATTGTAATATATGTTGTATAAGAGTAAACATTTAACTCTTGGAAACATGATATATGTTGATAAATGATGATGGATATTGTAGTATGGGCCCAAGATGTCGTTTTTATCCATATTTGTATCATGTGGTTGATGTTGGGACAGGTGATGTATCTGGGTAGAGCTCTCATTACAAGGAGTTTGTCCAGATTTTAAGTGAAGTCATCCGGGTAGGTTACCCGACATCGCGAAATAATTGCGAGGTGAGTAGTCAGCGGACCCCCACTGGTTTTGGGGTGTCGAACTGGTATCGAGCTAGGTATACGAATGCACAGGGAGCTCGGGTTTGGGTATCCATCACCACTTGGGTGGTTTGATGTAGAGTCTAGGTATATGGAAACCTGAGATTGAGGATTTGGGCTTAGGCCATAGTCGAGTAAGAACATCACCACTAGGTGTGGTTCGATGTTGAGTTAGGTATGAGATTACCTAGGAAATCACAGGAATAGAACATTGCATGCATGGTGTTTGATGTGTGATTGCATATATAACATGAGTTGTGTGTTATGTGAATGATGTTTATAACATGGTTTGTGATATGTTATGATGGTTTGTGTGCATGATTAGCACATAGGTGTGTTAGAAAATATTTTGGAGTTTTACAGTGAGTAAAACTGGAGGAAGAACATAAAAGAAATAAATTTTAATAAATTTATTTGAGTTGTTGGATAATGAAATCAAATTTTAATAAATTTGAGGTTGAACACTAGGAGTTAGTGTTGTATAAGGAGGCTTTGAGGAAGTGCGGACCCATTTCGGAAATTAAATGAAAAATAATAATAATAAACAAAATAAATTTTAAGCAATTTATTTGGTTTTATTGAAAATGAAAAAAAATTATATATATATATATATATATACTATATATATATATATATATATATATATATATATATATATATATATATATATATATATATATATGTATGTATGTATATAAGGTGGAAATTTTTTTTACCAGTGTAAAACTGGAAAAAGAAAATAAAGAAAATAAATTTATAAATTTATTTTGTTATAGTGAAAGAAAATAATTTTACAAGAGTTTCTGAGTGTAAGCGAAGAAAAAAAATTTTAAAAATTTATTTGAGTATTATGGAAAATGAAAAAAAATGTATATACAGAATTTTATTATTTCCATTAGTTGGAAAGAAATTGAAAAAATATAAGGAAAACAAGCGAAAAGATACGGCGAGAAATTTGGATGGAGCTCTTTGCCCAAATTATACATTAATGAAAAAAATTATATTGCAACCTTGTAATTGTATTCGCGAGAAGATTTGGAGAAAAAAAATTTATTATTGCAGTGTATTGCAGAGAAATTTGGAAAAAAAATTGTATTGCAATTGTATTGCAAGAGAAGGGTGTAGTTGGCTTGGTTTGTATTGCAAGAGGAGAATTGTATTGCAAGAGAGTGCATGTTGGCTAGAAAATTGTATTGCAATATGGTGGTGCAGTGGGCTGAAAATTGTATTGCAATATAGAGGTGTGCAGTGGAAAAATTGTATTGCAATACACAAGTGTATTGCGGTAGTGTATTACGGTAGGCAGCGGGTGTATTGCGGCTTAGTAGTGCGATTGGGTAGAATTGTATTGCAAGGCGCTATTGTGGTAGCGATATGATGCAGTCAACAGTCCAATGTGAACGATAACGATCATCCAGCGTAGGCTTGATAAATTTCGAAAAAAAAAAATTTTTGAAAAAAAAATAAAATAAAATCAAACAAAATGGGACAAAATTTTGAAAAAAAAGAAAATGAAATTAGCAAAAATAAAATTTTTGTTGATAAATATGATTTAATATATTGGATAAATTGTCTTGCATTGCCTATAAATGTAAGGACATAGTATATAAAATGTTCTTGATTGTGTGAATAGTATCTGGGGGCTTTATATTTTTGCTAAGATGTCTGTAATTAATGTTGCATGACAGTTGCGTGATTTTATGTTTCAAGTGCGTGGAAGGACATATACACGGTATGATGTATATGAGAATTATGATTGTGCAGATTGTTGCGTAGAAATTATATGCATGGTGTAATGCGTATAGGAAAGGTGAATCTTGGGTTAGGAGCTATGACCTTAGGGATTTAGATCTTGGAAATGAACAAGAGAAGCTTAGGAATTTTATTGAAATAAATGAATTGGAGTGGATTGGATTTAGCACCACTTAGGAAATGAGCCCAGGTCGAGTTAAATTGGTTGTGATCTATTAGTAATTGGCATGTACATTGCTAGTTAGATTGAAATGAAAATTAAATGATTCTTGTTGCCATTGGAAATATGTAGATGGCTGATGAAACCGAGGGCGTAGAGGCGTCCACGAGTGCTGATCGGGCACCACCGGTATTTGATCGGAGGCCTTTCTTGAAATTTGGAGGGTATTGCGGTGCATTTCTTATCGCCTGGGGCTAGCGTAGCGGAGTAGTCGAGGAGGTCTGGTAACCTCAGGAGAGTTTAGGGCGCATCATCCTCCAGAGCATTCATAGGGGAGGAGATCAGATGATGTGAGACCATTGGATTCATCTGATTAAGAAGGTGTTATAGGCTATGGAGATTACCTCTAACACTACCGGGATTAGGCCCAGTGTTCGGTGAAGTGAGAACCCCGAATATGGTGGAAATGGGCAAGGACCTCTAGAGACCTTAGAGGAGCCTTTGTATGTGAGTTCTCCCTTAGGGATTAGGGCGAGAATAGGGATAATATGTCGTGGTTGCGAGTTGGAGATCTCGGGGACTCTACTCACAGTGGACTTGAGGATCATGGACATGTCAGAGTTCGATGTCATCCTAGGGATGGATTGGTTGTGAAACTACGGGGTCCGTTATCGATTGTGAGCATAGGAGGTTGTTATCACTATCACGCGGGCCGGTACTCGTGTGGTATTTCGGGAGACAGCATGATATTTTCCCCCCCGGGACGGTATACGAGTCAAGTGTCGAGAATTTGATGGCGGTGGCTAGCGAGCCTTACTGGGACGGAGAGACCAGACTTAGATCTACCTCGGGTAGTGTACGTTTATGTGGATGTCTTTCGGATATTCTACGAATTTGCCTCCACGGAGGATTGTAGACTTGTATCAGATTACACCACGATACTTCACCACGTCTCTATGACTCCATAGGATGGCACCGATTGATTGCGGGAACTTAGAGTCAGTTACAAGAGTTATTGAATGAGGGTTCATTAGGCCAGGCACTTCACCATGGGGCGCTCCGGTCCTATTTGTGAAAAGAAGGACAAGACCCTTCGGTATGCATTGACTACAGACAGGTTGAGACGAGTTACGATTAAGAATCGGTATCCATTCAGAGGATTGGCTTGATTTGTTTGATCGGTTGAGAGGAGCGAGTCTGCTCCAGATGAACCTTAGCGCGGTTACCATCGAATTTGAGGTTAGGGGAGGCGGATATCTCTAAGGCCGGCGTTTAGGACAGTTACTTGGACACTTTAAGTTTACAGTGCCCTTTGGATTGGCCAGATGCGCGGCCCATGTTCATGGACCTCATGCATAGGGTGTTCTAACCTTATCTAGACCAGTTTGTCGTAGTCTTCATGGATGACATCTTGGTCTACTCCCAGTCAGAGTGGGAGCATGAGAATCACTTGAGGATCGTGTTATAGTTGTTGAGAGACCATCAGTTGTACGCTAAGTTCAGTAAGTGTAAGTTTTGGCTTACTAAGGTGAGATTTTGGGGCGCGTGGTGTCGACACGGAGTGTCGGTCGACTGAGAAGGTTGAGTCGTGATGAGTTGAGAGAGACCGAGATGTCAATCTTGAGAATCGTAGTTTCTTGGGATTAATTTGGGTATTTCGGGAGATTCGAGAATGGGGTGAAGTTATCCAATCGGGGGCGGGATCGTGGGACTTTGCCTACGGGACATGGACTCGCGTGGTTGGGACAATGCGACCATAGAGAGAGAGAGATCGGGATGCTCGATTTTCGGGATATGGGTGTTGGTAGCAAGAGGAGGATTAACCTTGCTTACAGTTCGAAGGCGAGAGAGACACGCTCTGAGGATTTAGGTAGGGCCGAGTTGGGCGTGTGAGATGGGATTGCCACAGAGACGGGGATCCAGGGGCTTTGGGACCGGCGTAGTCCGAGTTAGCTACCAGAAACAGTATACGGTTTATTCCTCTACACCCAGTCTGGTCAGGAGGAACTAGTTTCACTTTCGAGTTATATCTGAAGCACTTGATAACGAGATAGACGGAGGGCGGAGTGTGGGTCGAAGTCGAGGGACGGATCGGAGTTCTTGTATTGGCATGGTGGACCTTAGGGTGGTAGACCTATTGGTTGTTGATGTCAGGCATGACATGGATGAGTTGACAGCCATCGAGTTGTCAGTAATTGGGATCGTAGCCGGGTTGTCATACCCGACACGACCTTGGATTTGGGCTTAGAGGTTAAGGCCTTTAGAGAAGCCAGGAATAGATGTTCTTCCCTAGGGTGTAGGGTGAGAGTTGACCTGATAGGTCGGGATTATGAGTGAGAGATCTCCGAGATTCCGCTCATGGTGGACGAGGATAGGGTGTCACAGTATGGCATTATTGCGTTTATGTGCACGGTAACATTGCGTCGAGTCGGGTGGCCTGGGTGCACTTGAATGCGGTTATTCCACTGACTCTTGGTGAGTATGGGTTGAGTTTGTTTTTAGGACTACGTCTAATGAAGACTCATAGTTCGATTCAGGGAATGTGAGAGGTTCGAAGTGTAAGCCGAAGAGTTATGTTAATCGAAATGAAAACACAAGGTCAAGTTATTACGTAGACTTAGAGTTGAGTGATAGGAGTCGGGAGTGACTCGAGATTTTGGATAACCCGCTAGGTCGCGTGGGTGTTGTTGGCGACGGGGCTCGAGTATATGGATGTCATACATGACATGGACTAGGTTGACAGTCCATTGGATTGTCAGTAATTGTGACCTTGGGAAGGTCAGCGTTTACACACAAAGTGAGGGTTGTGTAAGGTTACACGTGGTGTGGATTATATACAGGTGTTAGAGTACATGCTACGAGCATGTGTCTTGGTTCTTAAGGGTAGATGAGCAATTGCTCTTAGTGGAATTCGCCTACAACAATAGTTATCAGGCGAGTATACAGATGGCGCCATATGAGGCATTGTATGGGAGGCCATGTAGATTACCGTTATGATTGGACCGAGGTGGAAGAGAGCTCCATCACGGGTCCTGATCTGATTAGAGACACCTCGGAGAAGGTGAGCTTGATACGACAGCGTCTTCTCACGGCTCAGAGCCGGCAGAAGAGCTATGCAGATGTACGACGTTGACCCTTAGAGTTCGAGGTTGGTGATCACATTTCCTTGAAAAGGTGATTCCTAAGAGAGGAGTAGTCAGGTTCGGCAAGCGCGGGAAGCTATCCTTAGGGGTTTATTGGACTTCGAGATCTCGGAGGATAAGCCTTGTTCTTGTCTAGGTTGGCGTGCAGCCCGGCATGTCAGTGTCCGAGGGTATTTCACGTCTCCATGCTCGGGTATACTCCGAGATCCATTTCGTGTGGTGGATTAGGGGCCGGATTGAGTTGACACTGATGGGACCTTTGAGGAGGGACCAGTATGCATTTTGGATAGCCGTGATCAGGTTTTGCGACGCAAGACCGTGAGGCTAGTGAGAGTGCTATAGCAGCACTATGGAGTGGAGGAGTCAACGTGGGAGTGTGAGGACACGATGCGGGCCACCTATCCCTTCTTGTTTAGGGATGAATGTACGTAATTTAGTCGTTTAAGATTTGAATGACTGTTTACATGCATGGTAGAGTGCACGTTGCATATGCATGTGAGTGATTATGATTGTCTAGAATTTTGGGGCTGAAATTCCCTTTTAAGAAGGAGAATATAGGGCAGAAATTCGATTCTACGGAAGAACCAAAATCGTAATTAGGTTATGAAATTATATTTGATTAAAAATCCAAAATTTATTCTCTAGATCTCGGATGTGAAATCGTTCCACGTTGGAATGATCTCGCGAAATCTAGCTAGCACGTCAAATTTCATTAGAATTCCGGGAACGGTCGGTGTTGTACGTTTTCGAGCATCGCTGATTCGGTCTTTGTAAAATGGTTTTGATGCTCTGAAAGTCACATATAACACGTACTCATGTGCCATAAGTGATATGAGTAGAGAATGATGAAAATGGACGGCGAGATAGTCTTGAGATGTCAAATGGGAAATATGAAGGACAAAATGGTCATTTTGGAATTTGTTTTAAATGAGGTAAATGAAAAAATAACAAACAGTGTTGTCTCCTACATTTGAAAGAAAAGAAAGAAAACATGAGAAGGGGAGAAGATATAGGGGAGTTGCAGATTGATTTTCTAGTGAGAGAGAGTCTTCCTTCTCTCTGAAATCACCTTGCAATCCAGTGTCGACGTTTCGGGACAAGAAGGAGGAAGGCATACGCGGAAGGGGGCTTCTCGTGGGTGCCGATTTGGGGTTCCTCAAACTCCAAGAGGTAAAGGTTTCTCCTACTTGGGTTTATTCTTTGTTTAAGAGCTATGTTAATGTTTGAGTTGAATGAGGCGTGAGGACCGTTTGATCGATTCGAGGTGTTAGTTTTGAAACCCATGTGGACAGTGGTGGCCCGTCCACGGAGCTGTTTGGAGTGCCATGGTGATGTGTGCTATGAATGTATGCTTTGATGTGTATGAGGCCGGAATCGGTAGAAATCTGAGTTCACAAAGTGAGCGAATGAACAATGTTCGATAGGAACGATGCTTAGAAGTTTCTTGTTCCGAGAAGCGGTGATCTAAATAATTTTTGTGAAAATATGTGTTTGGTCGAGTGATTCAAGTGGGTGCCGTGTTTGATCGTGTGCTTGAGTGAGCTAATTTTGAAGTGTGGAAATGTGAATTACATAACATGATTGTGTGATTTAAATTATGTGAACTCTTATGCATGGTAATATATTTGCATATGTTATATAAGATTATTGAAATGGCATCCTGATGCATTTCATATACCTTTAGGAGCACCCTAGAGATAGAGTGAGTGCATGAGAAATTCTAGAGTGAATGGTTTTGAGAGGGTTGTCTAAAAAATATATATAATGATCGGATGATTACATACTAAAAATATCAATCGTCGGAGACGGCCCAATTGATATACATCGGAGGGTAGTCCACACATAATATCAATCGTCGGAGACGGCCCAATTGATATATCTCGGAGGGTAGTCCACTAAATATAACATCGGAGACGGTCCACTACTTAGATCGGAGGGTAGACTACAAATGTAAACAAATAACTTTGTTTGAAATTAGTTCTCTCATATGTGGCTTAGGCAGATGTGAGAGAGTCCGGGAGGACTCGGGATATGAGATGATAAGTTAGACATTCAAGTAGGATCATGCATTTGCTTGAATGTGTGTTTATTTTAGAGCATTGCATATGCACTTAGGTGGAAGTAACCAGCAGAGGTCAGTTCTACTGCAGGCATTAGCTCGCCTGTCGGGAACATATTTTTGGTGCGAAGGGGCGCGCGGGGAGGGCGGCTCGTCGGTAGGATTTAGAAGAAGCCCAGGGTGTGGCTTTGAGGGGATTCTTGATGTTTACATGTATTAAATTTGAGTATTTTAATATATATTTGTATAAATAACCATTTATCTTGGAAACATAGTATATGTTGATAAATGATGATGGATATTGTAGTATGGGCCCAAGAGGCCGTTTTTTATCCATATTTGTATCATGTGATTGATGTTGGGCCCGGTGATGTATCTGGGTAGAGCTCAGGTACAAAGGGGACTCTAATGGAGTTTTACGTGAAGTGTCGGGTAGGATTACGACATCCCGCAATGTCCGTGAGTTGTGGTGGTTAACGGACCCCGTTTGGGGTATCCTGAGAGACTTCACATTTAATGAAGGTCGAGCCTCGAAAATGGGCTATGAAACCATGATATTCATATTAAATCAAAATCCTACAAGCAGGCTATGAAGCTATGATATTCATATTAAATCTATATCCTAAGCTTAAGTTTTTGGAAGTTTTGATTTACTTAACATAGTATCAAATTTGATTTGTGATCTGGTTGAAACAAAAAAAAAAAAAAAAGCTAATACAACATGATTATCACCCAAATTAAACCATCATAATAAACAAATTTTTATTCTACTTTTGTAATAATTGCTAACTCTGGTTGGACAGATGTTTTGCGTCTTCGAACACTTGTTCTTGTTTGTCCCATAAAAGCAAAAGGATTGGGAGGCATGGTAAATTATCTTAACCTTCAGCATTTCAACCCGGTTTTCATGGAGACAATCTATTGGATACCATTGGATACACCAAAGCCCAATAATGCTTAGTTTCTTTGCTATTTTAATATCACTTTCTTCCTCAATTCGAATGTGTACTTCTTGCTCTTGATCCAAATGATTATAGAGCCATTCTGGGAAGTATGCTTCACTACTATTTTCTATTGTAACATGAATGTTCTTTCTTCCCCCAACCATTTCAATCAATAACATACCAAAACTATAAACATCTGACTTTTAAGATACATTCCCAAAATTTCTAGATAACATTTCGGGTCTGATATAGCCCATACTCCCTCTTTGCTTTTGTCATAGATACATGGCTTTGGTCCTTAGAGCATGGTGGCTAAGCAATGTCAGAGATCTTCGGATTAAGAGTTATGATCCAAACAAAATATTGTGAGGTTTTGATATCTAAATGAAGGATCCGTTGGTCAAGCCACAGTGAAGATACTCGATACCTTTAGAGCATACTGATAGCAATGTCTTGAAGCTTATGCCAGCGAGGATCGATTATTACAAATGTTGAAAATATAGATTTGTCTAGTGACTCATTTGGTAAAATTCATAAATCAAAGCTCGCTTATATCCATACACTGCAAAATCAATGGCGAACTGCGTAATGTGATGTATCACACCCATTGTTCCTACTTCATTAATGAACTCTTCCCCATTTCCATTGAAATCATCAAGGATCTTTACTGCAACAAAAACTTCATTTGAGAGCTTTCCTCTATAAACCGTCCCATAGCCTCCTTGACCTAGTTTTTCCTTGAAATTATTTGTGATCTTTTGAATATCAGCATAGAAGTATCTTGAGGGTCTAACAGCTCTATAATCTTCCAAAAACTTTTCAATGTTTATTCTATGCTCTCTTTTCAACTTACTAGAGCGATATACAATAAAGATTATAAGGATTCCCACGGTGAAATGAAAGAAACCAAGGATCACTTCTGCATATGAAAAAAAAGGGTTTTGTAAGCAAATGAAAAAAAGAAACAAATTTAAGAACCATCTCGCATGATCGGGGCGGATCCACCTAGTGCCTAGTGGGGGCAATTTTTTTTTGACAAAACTTTTTTCATTGTATTGAAGGGGATTCAAACTCAAGTGATATCCTTTGCCCCCACTGAAATGTCTAACTATTAAACCATTTGGTTGAAGCCCATGCTTGTGAGTTTTGCAAAACTTATCTTAATCTGTGTCCCCACTAAAATTAAATCTTGGGTCCGCCACTGATCATCATTTTACCCTTATAGTTGAAAACAAGATGAATAGGAAATCACCTATAAGCACCATTTTATTTATTGGAGCACCTGTAAAAGATAATAAAGTTATTAGCTTCTTGTTTTCTTTTAGTTAGTAAAATCATAATAGATCACACATGAGTATAATTTTTGTTGGCTATATTTGGATTCCAGCCTTCGCCTTTCCAGTCGCTACATGTTCGATTGATTTAGCATAGCCCTAATCCAAAGACCTGCACGTAGGGTTCCTCAATTTTATGGTACAGAGAGCATACATAGAAAATTTCAATTGCAAATAAAAATCAGAGTAGGAGATAAGGAGCTTGCTCATGTGAAAATGATGAAGAAGCAGTGTTAAAGTACCTTTTCCTGGTTTATAAATGCACTCGATTTCAGGTTCGGTGCTATTACTCTTCTTCGGATTGGCATTTCTTTCCTTGTGCTTCACAGTTTCTGCATAGGTTTTGACAATTCATTGAAAACTCCCTTATCGCCCATATGTGTTATATATTCTGGAAGTTTAGCGTTGAAAATCTTCCGGCAAGAGGTCAGTTCATTCCATGAGATTGAAATAAAGGAAGAAGCGGCATAAACTGGGTTACTTGAGGGAAAACAGTCAGGGAAGGACCAAAGCATATAGGATTCTGATTTATTTTCTGAACATTTGAAGATGGCGAAGTCGTCCACAGGGTACTTGTCTGTGAACTGGAAGGGAGAGGCAGATAAATTAACGTTTGGAATCTGATTTTCAAAGCAATATTCATGAAACGGGCAATTATTTCCTGAAGTGTAGTCCTATTTTCTCAGGAGAGTCTGAATTTGGCAGCTCTAGCACAGTCTGATTCGTTTCTGAGCATGATAACTCGAACCCCGGATATCCACAGGACTCAGAAGGGTGGTATTTAAGCCGGAACGGGAACTGGATAACCGGACCATGGTGACTGCACCTAGACACCTTGCAGTCATCATCTTGGCTCACTCCATTAATCTCTGCAAACAACCTCATAGACAACAAGAAGAAGAATAAAGAGATGCCCATCTGTAAGCAGCTAACTAGTTTTGATCTCTCTATAGTTCTAATTGACATTGCTTCTCACCTACTTCATATTTACAACTAGATTTGAAAATTTTGTAATCAAGGAAGTTACCAAGTAGGTGCTATTAGAGAACTTAAAAAATTGAGGATAAAAAAATAGAAAGAGAAATTACTTATATATTATTTAGGGAAAAGGTATAGAAATGCCCGTGAGCATAGTCGTACCGAATTGAGCCATGAGTTTGCTTTTGGGTCCGGTGCCCTAGTTTTGTGTCATGCTTGTTCATGCCGGCGCGTCGCTTGAGAAACTGCGTAGATATGAATGAAACAGGACATTCAATGCCAATGACATGGAGCGTCACATGGATAGCTCCCACTTATCCATCTATGTAAGATTGTGACAAGAAGTACGTGGATGAGTTACGACACTAAAATAGAGGACACCTATGGATTCAAAAAAAAAAAAACCTAAGGGGCTAAATTAGAATTATAACTATAAGTCAGGGTTATTTATCCACCTTATCCCATATTATTTAAATTGGTAGAGTTATGATCTGTAAGTCGATGTCTTACTGTATGTGAGCGACTAAGTTGATCTAACAACCCAATAACAGATCCTCTCTCTCTGTCTCTCTACTTTCTCTCTCGGCGCAACTCATGGGAGCAGGCCTCATAACAGTAGTCCTCCATGCCTTGTTATTTTCAATTTGTGTTGTTGGTAAGGATCACAAGAAGTACCAGAAGATTATATGCAGCCCCTCTTCCTGCGGTGATATTCGGAACATTTCCTATCCTTTTCGATTAATGGGAGAGCCCCCCAGCTGCGGTTACCCTGAGTATGAATTGATTTGTGAAAACAATCGCACTATGATAAACCTGGATGGTGGGGAATACTTGGTGACTCAGATCAACTACCATGATTATACCATTCGGGTATTCGATCCTGAGCAAAAGAAAGGCAGCTGTTGGATTTCCAGTCCTCTCCATTCCTCTGCAAATTACTACGAGTGGGGATTTCCATATTATTTGGCTTATCAATGGAGGCTGATTATCCTTCTTCGCCTTCTCAACTAGCATTCTATACAATAGTTTCTAGTGAAGTGCGAGCAGACAGTCAGTGACAACTACATTCTATCATTCCATGCAACTTTACTACTGCTACCCAGGCTACTCCTTCTCACCAACTTATGCGAGTATTCGGAACTACGTGTCGGTGGTAGAGATGGATTCATGCACCCATCAGCGCATATATATGGTTATTCAGCCCTTGAAGGCACTTCCGAAGCCCAGCAACCTATCGATGTCAGATTTGCAAGATTATTTACTTCCGGGACTCCAGCTTTCATTTTTGCGTCGCTTATGCAACATCCAATGCAAAATGAAAGGGCAATATTGCTATGTTGTAAGATGGAATGCCTTCAAATGCGACAAGTTGAACAACCATATTCCCAACCCTTCAGAGAAAATTTGTGAGTATGAGAGATGCCCTCTGACTTCATCTTTGAAGTTGGGGTTCTACAAGAAATCAGTTCCTTGTAAATCTGAGTACTCTTCAATATTTCTATCCCTAATTTCACTGGTAATTGGTTTAATCCTGCAGGGCTTTGGAAGTTTATAAAATTTAATTTATTGCTACCTTTATCAGTAAGACTTCGTCTAAATTTTTTCTTTGAGATAAAATCTTTAATTTCTATTAATTTTCTTCCTGAGTTTTACAAATTGGACTTTCACTGTTAACGGGGGTTCTTTTCTCCTACCTTGACATTCCGGGGTAAGATTGCTACCTCGCAATTACTAATTTCTCATAAGAACAAGACAAAAGAATTTATTCAGAGCCTTGAGACTAACATGCCTGCAACTACTCCATGATTGGTAAGACTTTCTTTGCTTACATGTCTCCTCCATTAATGTTGTTTATGTTTTTCACTTATATTAGTCTGTATTTTTAATTTGTTACATTTCTTTCTTTTACTAGGAGGCTGGATACTGCGTATTATTAGTAAGACTACCAAATTCCGACTACTCGTTTTATTTTTTATTTTTTTTTAAAGAAGTTAAAATAATGGAATTAACACTGGGGTCTTCTTATCCAAGGCTCCAGTTCTATGCAACCAGACACGCGTTGACTTTTTCTGACACTCAAACAGCTCCCCAATAAACAGTACACTCTAAAGGCTTGGTGAGGATCCATTTTCCATGAATTAAGTGGTTGTTAAGAGCATCTCCAATGCACCAGCCTTTTGATTAGCCAAAGCCATTTTATGGCTGAAAAGTGAAATATTATCTTGTCATCATTTTTGCTCGACCAAATTTTGGCTGAGCAAAATTTAATAAATATGGAAAGGACTACGTAATTTGCTTAATGGCGTTATCGTGTTTCATCAAATCTCATTCCCCTCTAAATTCTAACCAACCAAACACTGTAGTTTGTTGGAAGAATGAAATGGTAGTTGGTTGGAATGAGGGAAAAAGTGGTTAGCCAAAAATATAGAGGATCATGCATTGGAGCAGCTTTAGCCAAATGGTTAGCCAAAAACACTGTAGCGAGCCAAAAAATGGCTTTGGAGGAGAAAATGGAGGATGGTGCATTGGAGATGCTCTAAAGTATCTATTCACATGGCTCTCTAACAACACAACAACCTCCTTCCCAATGAAGTAGAATGGTTGTCTACCATCTATGTTTGGCGGATTTGACCTTTTTTTTTTCTTTTGATATCTTTGTTCATTTTTTTAGATATTTATTGCTTTCATGACATTTGATTTGTGTTTAGTTATAGGAAGGGCTTTATTTGGGATATTGTGCCTATTTGCCTATTTGATTTACAAGTTCCACAGAAGACATCTATCATTAGATGATAGTATTGAAGAATTTTTACGCAGTCAGATAAATCTTCAACCCATAAAATACTCCTATTCAGATATAAAGAAGATGACTCATAACTTTGAAAATAAGTTAGGTCAAGAAGGTTTTATTTCACGTATATAAGGAAAACTTAGAAGTGGTCACATTGTAATTTGTGAAAGTCTTTAGTCATGTCAAAAGCTAATGGAATGAGATTTCATCAATGAGGTTGCTACAATAGAAAGAATTCATCATGTTAATGTGGTGAGACTTGTTGGATTTTGCATACAGGGATCAAAGTGGGCACTTATTTATGACTTCATGCCCAATGGTTCTCTCGATAAGTTCATTTTTCTTAAAGAAGAATATTAAACTTTTTTAAGTTGGGAAAAGATGTATAAGGTTGCAATTGGAGTGGGGCGTGGTATTGAATACCTACATCAAGGTTGTGACATGCAAATTCTACATTTTGATATCAAACATAATATTGCTAGCAGTGAGGACCGCTCCAAAAGTTTCAGATTTTGGCCTTGCAAAATTGTATTCAACAGATGAAAGTATGGTGTCTCTCACTGCTGCACGAGGAACATTGGGATATATAGCTCTTGAATTGTTTTATAAAAACATTGGAGGTGTCTCTTACAAAGCTGATGTTTATAGTTTTGGAATGTTGTTAATGGAGATGGTGGGGAGGAGAAAGAATGTGAATGCAAATGCAGAACACTTAAGTCAAATATATTTCCCATCATGGGTTTATGACAAATATCAGCAAGGGGATGATAATATAGACTTGGGAGATGTCACTGAAGATGAAAAGAAACTTGTTAGGAAGATGGTGATGGTGATACTCGTCCTTCAATGAGCAAAGCCTTGGAGATGTTAGAAGGAGAGGTTGAGTTGTTAGAAATGCCTCCTAAGCCTACTCTACACTCCGAGGAAATGTCCACTAAGAATCATATGAGCAATCAATAGAAGTACCAACTATATTTAATTCATGGATATGAATCGTTGAATGGAAGGTAGTGTAGCATTTTCTAACCTACAAGTTATTTCCTAGGACACCACATATTTACTTAATTTAGATGTATGACCTATAACTCTTCTTGCAAAGGTCCATTATGATATAATACCGTCTTGAGGCATTGTACAGTGCTCTAGCAATAAACATATAAATATGTAATAAGTGTTACCTATATCTTATATGATTCAAGTAGCATTGAATACGACTGTTAATTGTTTTTTTAAGGCCTATTGGCAAAACGCGAGGCATTTGTACACCTTATCCCGGATTACTAGGGTAGAACAGTTTCATTTTATCTTGTATCACATGTATATAGTTACTTTCTCTCTTTCAAATTAAATTTGGGTCGTATTTGGCTCCTAAAAAGTATTAAGAAAAATGTTAAAGAAAAATATTTTTCATATGTTAAGTTAAGTTGTCTAATTAAAATTTTCAAAAAAATAAAATATACAAAAATTATATATATATATATATATATATATATATATATATATATATATATATATATATATATATATATATATATATATATATATATAGCTTTCAATTATTTAATCTTTAGATGATGGATTAAAATAAATAAAATAAGTATGAATGCCGTTACTAGATCAATGACTCTTGTTCCTTTGATGAAGATGAATCTTACAAAGTGTGGTCTTGAGTTCATTGAGATAAATAGAAATTCAATCAAAATTCTCATTTGGCTCCTTTCAAACACATCATATTATTTCTATCATTCCAATGAATTTGGCTTTGTTGAAGTTGACCAGGATATTGTCAAAGATCACATGGTCTATTTAACATATTTCTATTTCACACAATAGTATAACAATGAAATGGATAGCATGTATTCCTTTTAAGTACAAGATTCGATTGGCTTTGTTAACATTGACCACTATATTGTCATAAACCATATGGTCCATTGTACATGTGTATAATTTCAAATAATGCATATACCAACAGATTTTCTTAGCATTAAATGAATATTTGTCCTTGCCATGGAAGACTTAATTTAACTCATTTGTATTAGAAATTATGATAGGGACGTGTTGTGACTTGTATCGATCGCGAGGTATCGGCGGCCATGATCTAAACTTATAAAAGAGCTGATTCGACGATGGAGCGGCAAGCCATCTCCGATGATTAAAGTGACAAAAATACGGAGAGGAAGAAGAAGTTCGCATAGTTGGGATTGCATACCTTCTCATAATGGGGATCCTCCTGATTTATAGAGAGTGGTGTGGAGAATTCCTCCATTTTTATCTGGAAAGAATCTCCATTTTTTTTAAGAACGGAATCTCTCTTTCCTTGTAAAGACTAATTATTCCTTATCGAGATTAATCTTCCAAGTAAGGGATTGGGAAATTTGGGAATTCAGGACTATACCTTTTGTGTATTTCCCGTCTTTATCCATTTGTTCATAGAGAACTGCCATAAAGCGGAATGGCAGCCAATTTGGGGACATAGACTCTAGACGGGTTGCCAGGCTAACCTCTGGAGAGATCGCCGATTTCACATACGGGCATTGGTTCCCATTTGTATAGTGCCTACCAGTTTTGATATGGAAGGTGGGCTTGGGCCACTTCACATCGTGGGCTAGGCGGACCACGGACCGAGAGGGCAGGGCCCTAGGCCTATTGAGTAGTGGGTTTAAGACCCATGGTACTCACAATGCCCCAGCACCAAGCGGGGAATTTTTGTGCTTTTCTGGTTAGGGATAATGCCGTGTTCTACACCTTGAGCATGAGCTAGAGCGATTGAGGGCACACATCAAATGCCTTGGGAAGGTGAAGCATGTTTGATCATAAAAGCGCTTGAGATTAGCACACACGCCCCAATGTGCGCAGCACACTTGGTGTTACGATGGCGCATTTGTATTACTTTGTTGACCCGTTCCTCTTTCCTACATATGAGGTCGACCCGAGTCTTTATCCACAAGTCTTTCACTGGCTGCGATTTCTTTCCCTGTGTTTCTGAGCAAGCGAGGATAAAAGAATCCATGAAGGAAGACTACCAGAAGGCTCTAGATATGTTTTTTAAACATGGCTATCGGATGCGGTGTGTTGAACATGACATACATGAAGACCCGACCAGTTTCTAGATGGTATGCCTGATTCTTCTAATTTTCTCCCTCCCGGGTTCTTTGCGAGCCCAAGGTGCTCCCATGTTCGGGCATTCTCTGAAGACACAGCTACCGGGGTGCATCGTAGAGAGGTGGTAGAGAAGTTTGAGAGAAGTA
The DNA here is from genome assembly GCA_016808115.1 of Tetrastigma voinierianum. Classification (NCBI taxonomy): domain Eukaryota; kingdom Viridiplantae; phylum Streptophyta; class Magnoliopsida; order Vitales; family Vitaceae; genus Tetrastigma; species Tetrastigma voinierianum. The sequence continues at coordinate 337,843 of JAEQBH010001720.1, read as the reverse complement.
TGCCCGTTGGGGATTTAAATGGAACATGTTAAGTTCCTATTTTTCTTCGACTTTCTCCTTTTTCTGTAACGGGCCTAGTGTGGCAACTTGGATATATATCATCATGTAACTAAGCGTACTAGGTGATTTTATGAGATATAACTTTTGGTATTCTTTATACAAACGACTTTTTTTTTTTTTTTACAAATTCCTGCTAGGATCCCCTTTTCCCCAGTTATTGTTTTATTTTTCATCGGTTGGGAAAGTTGTACTTCAGTTAGTTAAGCCGAATTGTATATTAGAAAGGTGGCGTTTGAATACTAAGTGTGGGGGAGGTGCGCATCTCCCGATACCGTGGCTATTCTGACGACACATTTAATGCACCTGTCCATGTCTTGTCCTATATATAGGGGTAGGGATATATGCGTTATACCTTTTACCGTTACACAAAAGTCTTTTGCCTAAAAATTTTTTTGTGCTTCTGCAAACTTCTTTTCGCAAAGGAATCGTCGGAGATCATTTTCAACTTTTCGGTGAGTTTTTCTATTCTCTTTCTTTTTGTTTTACCTCCGATCTTGATTGTATGGGCCGCTTTTGTTTTTTTGAGCATCTCTGGGTTAGTAGGTTTTGGGTTTGTTTTGAGGGTGCGTTCACCATCTGCCAGTAGGCTCCCGGTGATGAAGCTGTAGGCAGTTACTGGGATACTCCCAGGTCCGGGGATATTCCATTAGGTTTCGCAAAGCTTCCTATAGGGTAGTGTTGTTAGGTTTTATTACAAGTGGGTTGTAAAACCTCGCCGGGGGGGGGGGGAGGGATTTTTCTTGTCTTTCGAGGGTTCCGTTTCCACCTTCGCGTAATGGACCTTAAAGCGACCACGTTCCACTTTTTATTTTATTTCTTATAGAATGGAAAGGGTTATGAAGGAGTCTCCGTAGGTTAGGTTAAGCGTCGGTGACTCCACAGGAAAGCAGCTTAATGTAAGCAATCTATTTGCTGCTATGTCTATAGAGGAATTGAGGTCGTACTACCAGGTTCCGCCGAAATCAGTCTAGAAATGTCAGACAGTCAGGCTATCTCAATTGTAGGGGAGGCAAATAACACCATCTACTTGGCAGGGAGTAGTTTCTTTGCAAGGCTTTGCTACCATAGTCTCATCGTTGGTGAAGCAGTTTCTGCACTTTACCCAGGCACCTCATGCGCTCTACACCCGAATTTCTTTCGGAATCCTAACGAGGATTCTGATTGTCTTTGAACTCTCTGTCAGCTTTGGAAATCTCGCGGGTGGAGATTTGTTCATTTACACTTTGAAGGCTTTGGGATGTGGGGGTTGCGCTTTGTCTATGTCGGTGCACAATCCTCATTGTAATTTGTAAGCGGGCTCCCGATTCCCTAAAATGAGAGGCAGAAAGAGGTCGTCTTGGTTAGGGTCAGTGGCACGTGACACCGGATCTCAAGCTTCCTTTTGATATGAATCAGTCTCTTTCGTTTGCTGGAGTGCATTTTTAGTTTTGATGTAGTTCACATTTGTCTAGGTGATCTTCTCCTTGACAGCCTCTGTTTTCTTGATGATTCGTGCGGCGAGGTGAGGCTAAATTTGGTGTGGGTGGAGAAAGCGAGAATTTGGGTACATCCCATTGTGCATTCCATTTGAGATCACAGAGAGGAAGCGTAACAACGAGCTCCTTCTGTATGTGAGGAATCTGTAGGAGTTAGGTGATAGGTGTTTACGTGATTGTGTTTTTGTGGGTATGCAATAAGAAGTGCAAATTGCCTAATCGTGCAAGTATATCTGTTAGTCCCGAGTAATATAGTGTACTCACCCAGTGCACAATTATCGAATCCATAGGGAAAACCTTGTCATTAGTGTGCCTAAGTACCAAAATTATAATACTTCTTTAATATTCAAACCCTTGTCGTGATGGCTAAGCGAAAATAAAAGCAGATTAAATTATTACTAATGTAACTGTGTGATTTAGATGTAAGAATAATAAAAAAGGTGCAAAGAGGTTAGGATGTTGGTGTTGTTGGACAGTCCTACTATGTAATGCTGCGGTTATATTCCATTATCTAGTATACATGTTCTCCAAGGTGGTTCTTATCTATTGTAATTAAAGCCTTTCTCAAAAGTCGGTACAACACTCCCTTTTATACTAAGGTTTCTTGCTCCTTGGATCAACCCTAAGCATTAAAGGTGTATGGAATGCAAAGAACTCCAAAGCCTCCTAATTATTGAGAACCCTATATTACCAAGTTTATTAGGTTAACCCAACTATGTCTAATTCTTCATTCACTTATGAGTTCTTTCAAAGAAAGATTGATCATAAATTAATATGTTGATTTCAACCCAGCATGAGTTAATGATAAACACACACACACACACACACACACACACACACACACACATATATATATATATATAGAATAATGGAATTATGAAGGTCAACTTTAACATAGTATTCATGTCAAATCACTATCAACCAGCACCTAAACCACGAAATTATAACCTCATGATGTTAATTTCCATTACAAAGAAAAGCAAGTCTTAATAATAAAGATAGAAAACTTCCAAAGATCGAGAAGGAATGACGGTCTCCCAGATTCTTCAAGTCTCTATCTCTCTCAGATAGGCCTTCAATTCTCCTTTCCTCTGTTCTAGATCCAAGTTCTTTAAACCCTAGCACTGCAAACAATTTTGACCCCAAAAAATGGATTCTCCCAATCCTTTAATAGCTTCTTTACGAGATAGGTTTGTTGAACTTTCTGCTGGCGATCACGACGTCGACGTTGAGAGAATCACAGACGTTGGTACATTTCTTGCACCAATCTTCTACAAGACTCCTGCAAGGCTCCATTTCCATCATTTTTCAGCATTTTCCCCACAAAAACCCAATACAACTAAATATTAGAAAAGTAATCAAAACAAGGTCAAATATATATAAATGATCCCAAAACTCTTAAATCAGAGTTTGTAATGAGTGTTTGGGCACTCATACATCCCAAACTTAGCTTCTTGCTTGTGTCCCCAAGCAAGAAACGATTTCCCGAACGGACACACAAGACGTAACAAACTAAACTCAACGACCACCCAGATGCTGATGCACATATTTCCAAAGGAAGGATCAAAATGAGCCAGAACTCCACAAATATTCCCCTTTGTTTCCTAATTCGGAGGATCCTTAAGGTTAGACTTTTGAAAGAATTCGGTGAACATGGTTCGGTCGACAAGAGTGATTTAACCTCCCTGGGTTTTCGTGGCCTTTCCAAAAAAGTCATGTGCATTTGATGCATGATCTCTAACATATAACTCGGTTCTGGGACCCCCAAACTTGAATTCAACTTGCCTATTTGGGAAAGTCTAACCACGAAAGGATAAGAACGCACCATTTTTTTATTTTTTTATTCATACTAACCTACCTAATCATGAAAGAAATCCTAGTGCCTGTAAGTTTTAGTTGAGTGTTCCTGTAGCGGGGATTCGTTGGTGACTCCCCACCAGTTGGTTAAGAGCACTAGGCATTCAGTTCCTCTCGAATTTCACCCCGAACACTCAACCAAACCTAAGGGCCTTAGGCTGTGGGAAACTTCCATCCTCTGTCCCATGTAACGGGCAGTGATGTCAATGGCTCTCGGCCAGTTGGCTCAGGGCATTAGGCTTTGAAAAGTCCCTCAGATTGAGCCTGAGATTCCGACTAGAAGATCCCACTTATTCTATTAACACTTTCTTTTTTAGTTTTCTCTTTTATGTTTTTTTATTTTTTATTTTTAGATGGGGCTCAATGGAAATCCTCTTTTTCTAAGGTGTCCCATCACTTAGGTGTTTAGAAACACCCAAGTTTCGTTGAATGATAGTAATTCGAGTCCGGAGCCTAGGCATACATTGGAGATCACATGAATGAGGGTGTGGTAGACGAATCTGGAATTGGTTTCTTGAACACCAATGAGGTGACTCACTATGTCATCCCTGCCTATCCAAACATGTAATTCCCAAGCATCTAACAACCTAAGGACCCTTTCTTGTTGCTTGCACTGTGTGTTTCGAAAATTTGGAGAGGTAAAAAAGGTCCTTGATTGGATCACTCACACATATTACCTAACATGACCTTTAAACGAGGGAAATTAGATTGAGACATCCTAACACAAACCTAAATGAAAGCTGTGAGAATACGAACATAAACAAAACATAAACAAAATACACAAACATATCTAAACAACGAATATAAGCGTAAACATAAAAGCATATCTAAGCAGTGAACATAAACATAAACATATCATGAGGAGAGTAAATCGCTGCCAGGCCACCTATAGTGCGCCCCCAACAAGAGCAGACAATGTCACGTTGCAAGAAAATAAAGGGTGGAACTCCCTTGTCGATCCCGGGGATCATTGCGGTGGGGGTGGTGGCCGATGGAGAACCCAGCGGTTGAAATTTTAGTTGCTACGGGATGACCTATTGGTTTCGGAGGATGTTCACATGTCGGCTCGGAGTGCATCCATGTCCTGGCTCATGGTGACCCGATGCTCTTGGGTCTCATCCCAAAACACATCAAACACAGGTGAGGCCACTGGGCTGGTCCCTCTACGGTGGGAGAAGAATTTGAGGACATCGGGCTCGGCGGGGAGGTGGAGGGGTGGATGGGAGGTGGATGGTTGGCCGGCCTCACCCAGGGTTTTCTCACGCTTTCCAAACAAATTTTGGTATGTTGTTAACTCCTCCTCTTCTGAAGGTTCATGACCCAAGTCATAAACCGTCTCGGATTAAGGAACACTGACTATCCCTTCTTAGCCCGGTGGCACCAATGGGATGGATCCGAGGCCTCATTATCCTGACGGAACCCTGTGTTCTTGCACAAGCCATAGATGAGAAAGGGGTGCCCGAGGTTCATTTTGGCACCCCGGTTATAGAGGATGGCGTCTTTATGACTTGACCGACATCAAACTGGATGTCCATAATGATGGCGAAATTGAGCAATGCTCGTTTCGCCATCACCTCGCAAACATTCGTCGTTGGAATGAGACGAGAGGTGATAAAATGGTGCCACACCTTAGGTATATAGGCCAAGTGTTTAGCCTTGAAGTGCACGACTTGCCCCTCATTGTTTAATTTCCATTGGCCCTGCCTGTTTGTGAGCATTCTAAGGATTTTCGGGTAGTTAGGGTTTTCGTGAAGCCCCGTCCTTGAGCCCCTTGAGTTGCAGGCTCAAGGTTATAATACTTGATTGATGGAGCCATACTTGAAGTCTACGGACACCCCATGGACCCGGACTTTCGTGAGCACATGGGCAGCTAGGTTGGCATAAAATTCCCGCACAACCATCGTGGCAGCCGACCTCGGGGTTAGCCTGGCCTTTTCAACCCTTCCCTGCTTGCTCGTTTTTGAAAAATCGTTGGGATATTTGGAATCCTTTTACTTAATGAATTAGAGATTGCGGAGATGATGCGAACTTCTGTTCATTCTCATTGACAAATTCTAGTGATCGTGGGCCAAAGGGTTCTTCACGACGTACTTTGAGCTCATTTTTCGCTTTTTGCTCGACATTGGGCACGGGATAGGGTCGCTGTTGGATGATCTTGAAGGTGAAATTATGCTCTAATGACTCCACACACTGTTGTGTGCACTCTACCAAAATACCCAAAGGAATCACCACAAAAACTCACTTAGGCAAAAGAACAAACATACCTAGTGGGCACTAAATTGAAATGGTGGTTTGATGGAAGAAGCGGTCCTGCTGACCCAACCCGGTGTCTCTTTTGACACAAGCATTACTAGAAAAAGAGACGATTAATAATGGAGATGAAGACGAATGAAGCCAAAAAAACTAGACCGTAAGAAGGGTCTCCAAAGGACGGTGGACACTGGTGTTGGCGAATCTAGGCTATGCCTAGGGCTTTGGGGGTGTGAAGGATGGCTCGGATGAACTTGGATGGGATTTGGCTGAAGCACCTACAAAAATCGGAGAGCACATTAGGGTTCTCAAAGTGACGGAGGTGAGATTATGAACGCTTCTGTTCATAAAAATAGGGCAACGTCGTGACGTTTGGGCCAATGTCGCGACGTTCTCGAGAGTATTATTTGAAATGACGAGACGTTGGAACCAACGTCGCGACGTTGTAGAGAGGCTTACTTTTCAACGTCGCAACGTTGAGTTCGAACGTTGCAACGTTCCTGGGAGGTATATTTTCAACGCTGCAATGTTCTTGAGAGGTATATATTCAACTTCGCGACGTTCTCGAGATGCTTTCTTTTCCACGTTGCAACATTCCCGAGAGGTATATTTTCAACGATGGGTGAGTGCGAGCGTCACGGCGTTTGAGAATATATTTTCTTCGTGTCGTGGCGTTCGAAGACCATCAACCAAAAAATTTTTACAAAAAGTTTCTAAGTGTAGAAAACTCCTTACATTCAGCTCTACTCCTCCTAAAGCCTACACAAAGCTTTCCATTCTATCTCTCCTTCGCTATGGTAACCTTGGAACCTTTGAACACTGCAACACAAATACATCAAAATTAAAACGAGCAAAATCAAACCTAACAACTTAAAACAAACAAACTTATGACTAGAATGATTTAAAATCTTGGGTTGCCTCCCAAGTAGCGCTTTGTTTACTGTCGTTATCTTGACTAAGCCGTGTCTCCCTAACTGGTGCTCAACCACATAAAACTTTTGGCAAACCATAATTTCATATTTAGAGCATCACTTATGATGGCTCCAAACTTGTAATTGGACATTTGGCCTACAAAATTGTTGACCCAAGATAGAAACTGTCGCTGCCCATTCACCTTAAATCGATCTCTCTCAGGATGCATCAGCTCGACACTACCGTATGGGAAACTTGGGTGATAAAGCGGTCGAACCATCTTGACAGGTTTTCCTGGAACGAACTAATCTTGAATTGAAGAGCAATACTTGTTGTCTCGGTTTAAATGCATTATGCTAGATGCTTGTCATGCCATGCTTTGGTCTTCTCATATAGATCACTTGAGGCTATCCTTATGCATTCTGCCTAAGTTTATCTAAGCTCATTATTTGACATCCTCTTTTTCTGACATTTCTAGATTCATGTTCGATTATTCTAGTTGCCGGTGTACTCTATGCTCTGATTGTTCTACAAGTAGGTGGCATGCCTTACCATAGATGATTTGGTACGGGGACATTCCCAATAGAGTCTTGAAAGCTGTTTGATAAGCCCATAAGCTATCGTCAATTTTGTTTGCCCAGTCTTTCCTCGTCACATTAACTGCCTTTTCTAAGATTTTCTTGATCTCCCTATTCGACACCTCGGCACTTGATGATTTTAGAGGTGGTATTGATGACAGCGTATGATGTGATTAGTGTATGCTAAACTTCTGGTACTGCCACTCAAGAACTTTTCAGTCCCCGACAACGGCACCAAAAACTTGTTAAGACCAAACTATATGATGTGATTAGTGTATGTCTTCCCTTTCAGAGCTTTTTAAGTCCGTGTGGCGCCCAGCTTGTTAAGACCATTTTTCTATCTTGGCTTGCTCTTGGATTGTGTTGTGACATACTTTGATAATGTCGCAACATTGATTTTATTTAGCAGTCTTGTTCTTATCGCGACAGGAATGCCTTGTGTCATGACACCAAACCTGTTTGCAACCAGTTTCTCATGTCCTTGTCCTTCCGGAGTTTGTCGTGACATAATTTTCCTTGTTGCAACAAACATTTACCTTTTCAGCCTGTCAACTTTGTCGGACATGATTTCTTTGAGTCCTTAGCAATTTTTATCGCGACATGAAACTCCTTAGTCGCGACAGACCTTTCTTCTCTAATTCCTCTAGCTTATTGAGTTGTGTGTTGCGACATAGGAATTATTTATTGCGCGACCTGATTACCTTCTTTGTACCAGATTATTCTTGAGATTTACGTCGCGACCTAATTTTTCTGTCATGACAATTTTATTATTCCATAACACATGTAGCGACATAAAACTTCTTTGTCGTGACACAGGTTTTCTTTCAACTCTTGATGTGAAGCCTGTGAAATTTCTTTAATACGCCATACGTTCTTGTGTTGCTCTTCAGCTTCTTGTCGCGACAGGGAATTCACCTCCTTCATGTTTTTGTTGTCGCGACATAAATAATCTTTGTCACATCAGATCTTTTGTTGTTATTGGTTGTGAATTCTGAATGTTATGTCACGGTAGGATTTTCTTTGTTGCGACATCAATTCTTCCTTAAGCTGGCTTGATGCTAAAAACTTTATGGCAACATAAAAACACTTATCTCAGTTGACTTGTGTTGTAATTTGAGCAATTTCTATCGCGACAGAGTTTATCTGTTAGTCTTCAGCTTTTTATGTTGCGACATAAATTATATTATGGTAAACCTGACTTCTTCGCTCTGCTTTATTTGTCGTTCTTGCGACATAGTTAAGGATTATCGCGACAGTTCTCTGCAATCTTCTTCCCGATAATGTTGTATGAAAATACTCTTTGTCACGACATTTCTCTTTCAGCCATTGAGTTATGCCTGAGCTTTGTTGTGACATTTAGTTGCTGGTTACGACATAGTTCCTTTAGCCTGCTTGAATTTTGTGTCACGACATACGAAAACTATGTCGCTATAAAGACTGCTGCATTTTCCACCTTTTTTGCTTCTTTTCTTCTTGTTTTCTCTCTTTTTTCAAATAACACCTACAAAACATAAAGTTGTTGAATATTCCATAATTTGACATAAAAATATATCTAAAATTGTTAAAAACATGCCAGAAAAATGGATTAAAAATATATGAGTTTAAGACTCATCGGGTATGCAAGTGACACCTGATGCTTCACCCCATATTTGGCAAGGAGCGAAGCAAACAGCTTGCTACATAAATGTGAGCCTTCATCGCTGATTACCGCTCTAGGAGTCCCGAACCTTGAAAAGATGTTTCTCCGGATGAAATGCAGTACCACTTTGGCATCACAAGTAATGGTTGGAATGGCTTCCACCCACTTGGACATGTAATCCACTGCCAAAAGTATGTACTTATGCCCATAGGACGATGGAAACGGACCCATAAAGTCAATGCCCCATACATAAAAAAGTTATACCTCTAGAATATTCGTTAATGGCATTTTATTTCGTCGTCCAATGTTCTCGATCCTTTGACATCGATCAAAGGACTTTGCAAACAAAATATTAAATCTTGGAATATAGATGTGATAAAGCTTGGAGTGAGCTCTGTGGCCGTCGTTCTCTGTCCATTGAAATGGTCCCCACACTCTAAAGAGTGGTAGTGCGTCAGTATCTCACTCACTTCACTTTCCGACACACACCTTCGAATAATCAGTGTTTCTTTGCTTAAAGAGGATTAGGGTCTTCCAGAAGCCTTCCACTTACGCAGAATCTTTTCTTTTGTTGAAATGTAAGGCCAGGTGGAATAATATCAGTAGAAAGATAATTGGCTATGTCGGCAAACCATGGGGATGTTTCAGCATGTGATAAAGATGATATACGCTCATGCGGGAGCGCGTGTGATGCAAATGATGTTTACCTTGCCCAGTTTTGGAGTTTCTGTCTTGACCAGGATGATCGGCTACCATGTTTTCGGAAACCTTTTTATCTCGAATCTCCACATCAAATTCTTGCAAGCTAGGGCACCGCCGAATAAGTCTAGGTTTCACGTCTTTCTTAGTCATCAAATGTTTGATTGCGGAATGATCGTGAACCTGATAACTGTTTCCTATAAGATAAGGTTTGAATTTGTCAAAGGCAAACACAACAGCTAACAATTCTTTCTCTGTTGTGGCATAATTGAGTTGCGCATCATTCAACGTTTGACTGGCATAATAGATGGCATAGAAGACTTTTTCTTTTCTCTGGCCCAAAACAGCCCCAACTGCAAAGTCGCTTGCATCGCACATAAGTTCAAATGGAAGATTCCAATATGGAGCAATTACTATAGGGGCCGAGGTTAACTTCTTTTTCAGCAACTCAAAAGCATTCATGCATGGCTCATTGAACTCAAACGGAACACCTTGCATAAGAACATTAGACAAAGGTTTTGAAACTTTGGAGAAATCTTGGATGAGCGATCTGCAACCTTTGTGACGAAACTACGTGCTCACATTGATGTGGGAGGCGGTTTCTACATGATCTCAATCTTGGCTTGGTCAACCTCAATTCCTCTTGGATCATTGATGCCCTAATACTATGCCTTCTCTCACCATAAAGTGGCGCTTTTCTCAATTTAAAAACTGGTGGTTTCCATACCACCTTTTTAAAATTTACCAGCGTCTCAGTTATGGAGGCGATCAGTGAATGTAGACCCAGTCGCGAAATCATCATGAAGACTTCAATGGATTTTGACCATGTCTGAAAATATTTGCCATCATACACATCTAGAACGTTTAGGAGAGTTACACATCCCAGTGGCATTCTCCTGGAGGGAGGGGGGGGGAGAGAGCGAAAGTTCCATGAGCATGTGAAGAGTGGTCTTCCTAATCTTGGAGCAATAAGTAGTCTGATTGTATCTCAGGCCTCATCAGAGAGCGAAGTACTCATTCCCCGCAAGTCAATCTAACATTTGATCAATAAATGGAAGTGGAAAATGATTCCTTTCTTGTGCTTTGTTTAGTCTTGATAGTCAATACAAAATTCTCCATCCTGTCAAAAAATTGTTCGATGGGAGTTCATTTTTCTCATTTATTATCACCGTAGTTCCTCCTTTCTTAGGCACCACACAGGCAGGGCTCACTTATGGTATCGGAGATGGGAGTATATCACTCGCATCTAAACATTTAAAATTACCTCCTTCAAAGCGATCTCTTAATCCAACATCGACACTATCTTCTCCCGATATATCTATGCATACACATAGATGGCTTTGATTATATATCAGCTAGGGACCATCCAAAATCTTCCTTATGCTCCTTAAGGTTCTTCAACAATTTCTGCTCCTCCATGTTAGAGAGGGAGGATGAAATGATAACTGGTAGTGTTGATTCCTCCCCAAGATAAGTGTATCTCAAATGATTAGGGAGTTGCTTCTCTTCCACAATAGGGGGTTTCTCAATAGAGAGAGTCAATCGGCTTGGGCTAGCTCCTAAAGATTCAAAGTACTTTCTTCATTTGGTAGAAAAAGTCATCATTTTATGCTCTGACTGTCTCATCTTCATAGAGGAGGGGTCATCATGAGTCAGGCTAGTCTCCAATGTTTCAAAGGACCCAATTGTCTAGACACATGGCCTCGCACATCCACTGCGAAATGCTTGTCATTATACGTGTGGATGCTTTATGGCGTGAAAACATTGAATGTTACTTCCTCTTCTTGAACTCTGACTGAGTTCGCCTTTTACCCCACATCAATCATCGCCTTCGAGTGGCTAAGAATGATCGTCAAGGATAGTGGGACTCTTTATCTTCTTACATGTCTAGAATGATAAAATACTGGAAAGATAAATTTATCACTTTCACTAACACATCCTCTATGATGCCTCAAGCGGATGAGTTAGTGACCAGGTCTATAATAAGGTGTTGTAGTCGGACGTGCTATACAATTTAGTTTTTTTTTTTTTTTCTTAAGATCGACCATGGCATAAGATTAATGCTCGTACCTAGATCACACAAGGCTTTTTCAAATACTGCATTCCCAATAGCACATGTGATTGTGAAGCTACATGGATCTTTCAACTTAAGGGGCAACTTCTTTTACAATATAGCACTACATTCTTCTGACAGAGCGATAGTCTCATAGTCTCCCAACTTTCTTTTCTTGGATAGGCGTCCTTCCATAGATTTCATGTATCCAGTCTCATTTGCTCAAGTGCTTGAGAGAAAATGGGATATTGATGTGAAACTTTTGAAGATATCCATAAACACACTTAAGCTATGTGTCTATTATTTCTCGGTCATACATGGATACGGGATAATAGGCTTCTCATCATCGTAGGTTTGACTGACTTCTGGTGGACTTGGGATGGTTTCTTGAGACACCGGCATCTTCGGTGACTTTGGCATTACTTTCCTCACTTCCCGCAAGGTGTTCCATCCCTCTTCATGAGCCTCAACCATTGTTCGAGTCTTACCACTCCTAGGGTTATACTTTGCGGGTGCTCTTTCCTTCTCTCCTTGGGTTAACCTACGAGAAGTACTAGAGCGGATTCTTGTTGCCTCTAAGCCAATAACAAAGCCATTTTGCCCATTTTAGACCTCCAAATTTGGCGGCTGCTTGATTGTTCGGTGATGTCTAGTCTCATTCTCAAAGCTTATCATGTGACTTCATCATATTCCTTATGCATATCAATTAGTATTCCATTTCGGATCTAGACTCGACTTCTTTTCTTGAGGTGGTTGGAGAGGTTTGGCTTGCTCCATAGGATTACCCGCATTCTTATTTTTCCATGAAAAGTTAAGATGATTCTTCCACCCCGGATTGTAACTTTGACCATATGGGTTGAAGTTCTGATTTTGAGGGAACTTCACCATATATTGAGCTTGTTCAACGGTCAAATCTCCCATGGCATTCATCATTAAGCATTGAGAGGTGGGATGAGGTCCATGACATTTGCTTTCGCGTCTGCAGTGGAGAAACTTTCTTGACTTTATGCACGAGATAGTGAGAACCCTAATTGTTGAGGAAGCTTGTAGTTGCTTTGAGTGTAGACACTTGAGCAATGAGTTTGTAGACATGTTTAAGTCAAACACCCCAGCTTGGTTTCTTTAGTCTTTACTCTCTCTCAGTGGCCACGTGAAAATGATCATTTGAGGCTATGTTCTCAAGAGTTTGATAAGCCTCCACTTCATTCTTCCCAGTAATCACTCCTCAGAAAGCTAAAAGCATCGATAAGAGTCCTGATAGGACTGACTCAAACCATTAAAAATGATGGACTTGCATCATTTAGTTGAAACTATAATTGAAATTTTCTCATATCTTTGAATCTCTCCCCTGACTTCCTTAGAATGACTCTCCCTCATATTGATAAAAGCTACTGATGTCAATTCTCAACTTTGCCGCTTTTGCTAGTGGAAAAAATCTAGCCAGAAATTTGTTTGATAAGTCATCCCATGATGTTTTTGAATCTGGCGGTTCTGAAATGAGCCAATGTAGCTTTACCTTCAATGAGAATGGGAACAATCTAAGTCGAATAGCATCATCGCTCTTCCATTATATTTCAACGTATCCTTTTTCGAAAATCGAGGATATAAGCATTAGGGTCCTCATTATGCGACTCATTAGGAAGCGAATTCCTTTACAATAACTAGAGTGATGGACAAGGCTCGAAATTGTTAAGCTTGTATTCTTGGTCTCTAATCAATTGGAGTAGTAGATGGGCGACCATAATCTCTGGTAGTGACATATAGTTATCATATTTGCGCCAAGTTATCACTATCTCCCTCCCAATCAAATGACATCATGCTACTCTACATTATCTTCCATTGGTCCCATAGGTAGCTATTCCATTCTAGATGCTTCTCTCTTGTCCGTCAGAATTCTTTTCAAAGTTCTCTCGATCTTAGGGTCTAAAGGAATTAGATTTTTAGTAGAATAAATGCATATACAACCCTATACTTGTACTGTAGTTTTCACAAAACAAAGAAAAATTAAATCAAAACAAATGTCTAGAGTACCAAAGAAGTACTTAGTGTTGATATTAGCATAAACACCACGATGAAATAAAAATTTTCCCCGGCAACAACCCCAAAAACATAATAGGCGTTTACGTGATTGTGTTTTTGTGGGTATCTAATAAGTACAAATTGCCTAGTGCTTATGAGTATATCTTGTTAAAGTAATATAGTGTACTCACGGTACAAATATCTATCCAAAGGGAAAACCTTAATCGTAGTGTGCTAAGTACCAAAATTATAATACTTCTTTAATATTCAAACTAGCAATCATGATGGCTAAGCGGAAATAAAAGCAGATTAAATTATTACTAATGTAACTGTGTGATTCAGATGTAAGAATGATCAAAAGGGTGCAAAGAGGTTAGGGTGTTGGAGTTGTTGGACAGTAATACTATGTAATGCTGCGGTTATATTCCATTATCTAGTATACATGTTCTCCAAGGCGGTTCTTATCTATTGTAATTAAAGCCTTTCTCAAGGTCCATTTTTAACCTCCTTTATCCACTAGGTTCTTGCTCCTTGGCTCGACCCCGAGCATTAAAGTTGCATGGAGATGCAAAGACTCAAGAAACCTCCTAATTATTGATAACCACATGTACAAAGTTTATTAGGTTAACTTGACTATGTCTAATTCTTTATTCACTTCTCGGATCTTACAAAGAACCACTCACATATTAAGATTGGTCGAAATTAATATGTTGATTTCAACCAAACATGAGTTAATGATAAAACACATATATATATAAGATAATGGAATTATGAAAGGTCAACACTTTAAAATAGTATTCATGTCGAATCACTGCAAACACCTAAACCCGCAAATTAGAACCTCATGATGTTACGTTTCCATTACAAAAGAAAAGCAAGTCTTAATAATAAGGATGAAAACTTCAAGATCGGATGATGGTCTCTCGGATTCTTGAGTCTCTCTCTCTAAGATAGGCGCGATTCTCCTTTCTATGTTCCACGAATCGAGTTCTTCAAACCCCAGCGCAAGCGATTTTGAACCCCCAAAAATGGATTCTCCCATTTCTTTTATAGCTTCTTCTGAGACAGGTTTGTTGAGCTTTTCCTTTGACTTCCACGACGTCGCGTTAGGGCGTCGCGGCGTTGAACTATTTGCACCAATGCTTCATGAAGACTCCTGCAAGGCTCCATTTCCGGCATTTTCAGCATTTGTCCTACAAAACCCAGCCACAACTATATTAGAAAAGTAATCAAAATGAAGGTCATATATATGGCCAGTCCCAAGCTCGCCCAAAATCTTGGGTTTGTAATTAGTGTTTTTTGGCGTTCACCGCAGCTTAGGTTCTTGCTTGTCCCCCAGCTGAAAGCAGGACTCTAAACCGAACACACAAAAAATAACATACTAAACTCAACAACCGCGAGTGTGATGCACATGTTTCCAAAGGTAGGATCAAAATAAAACTGAACTCACAAATCTTCCCCTTTGTTTCTAATTTCGAGGAGAGGATCCTTAAGGATGTTCGACTGTTGAAAGAATTCGGTGAACACGGTTCGATTAAACCAGGTTAACCTCCTAGCTTTTCGATGGACTTTTCCAAAAAGTCTATGTGCATTTGTTGCATGATCTATAGCATACTCTTTCGGTTCAGGGACCCCCCGAGCTTGAATTCAACTTGCCTATTTGGGAGGAGGTCTAACCACGAAAGGCTAAGAACACACCAATTTGTTTTATTTTTTTTATTCATACTAACCTACCTAGTCATGAAAGAAATCCTAGTGCCCATAAGTTTTAGATGAGCGTTCTTGTAGTGGGGATTCGTTGGTGACTCTCCACCAGTTGGTTAAGGGCATAAGGCATTCAGTTCCTCTCGAACTTCACCCCGAACACTCAACAAAACCTAAGGGCCCTAGGCTGTGGGAAACTTCCATCCTCTATCCCATGTAAGGGGCAGTGAAGTCAATGGTTCTCGGCCAGTTGGCTCAGGGCATTAGCTTTTGAAAAGTCCTCGGATTTGTGCACAGGGTTAGACTAGAAGATCCCACTTATTCTATTAACACTTTCTTTTTAATTTTTCTCTTTTATTTTATTTTATTTTTTTTAGATGGGGCTTAATGGCAATCCTCTTTTCTAGTAATCCCATCGCTTGGGTGTTAGAAACACCAAGGTTCGTTGAATGTTAGTAAGTTGAGTCCGGAGCCTAGGCATACACTGGAGATCACATGAATGAGTGTGTGGTAGAGGAATCTGGAATTGGTTTCTTAAACACCAAGGAGGTGACTCACTATGTCATCCCTACCTATCCAAACATGTAATTCCCAAGCATCTAACAACCTAAGGATCCTTTCTTGTTGCTTGTACTATGTGTTTCGAAAATTTGGAGAGGTAAAAAAGGTCATTGATTGGCAATCATGGCATCACTCACACATACTACCTAACACGACCCTAAAACAGGAAATTAAACTAAGACATCCTAACACACAGACCTAAACGAAAACTGTGAAATTACAAATGTAAACAAAAACATAAACAAAATACACAAACATATCCTAAACAACGAACATAAACGTAAACATAAACATATCCTAAACAATGAACATAAACGTAAACATAAACATATCACAAACAACGAGACATAAACTATAAACATAACATATCACAAACAACGAGTAAATGCCAGCTTGGAGCCACCCCACAATACACCTCCCCTCCCCGAGCAAGAGCAGGAGCAATGTCCATTAGCAAGAAAATAAAAGAAGGATGGGAAATCCCTTGTCGATCCCAAGGATCACTGCGGTGGTGGTGGTGGTGGAAAATGGAAGGCAAGCAGCGAGTTGTTGCTGGATGACCTACTGGTTTCGGAGGACTGTGCGCATGTCGGCCCGGAGTGCATCCATGTCCTGGCTCATGGTGACCAGATGCTCCTGGGTGTTGGTGTTGTTAGACAGTCCTACTATGTGATGCTACGGTTATATTCCATTTATCCGATTATATGTTGTCGAGGCGGTTCTTATCTATTGTAATTAAAGCCTTTCTCCAGGTCATTTAACCTCCCTTTATCACTAGGTTTCTTGCTCCTTGGCTCGACCCCAGAAGCATTAAGGTGCATGGAATGCAAGAACTCAAAACCTCCTAATTATTGATAACCCTATATTACCAAGTTTATTAAGTTAACTTGACTATGTCTAAGTCTTCATTCACTTCTCATATCTTACAAAAGAACCACTCACATATTAAGATTGATCGAAGTGTATGTTGATTTCAATAAACATGGGTTAATGATAAAACACATATATATAAGATAATGGAATTATAGAAAGCTCAACACTTTGTATAGTATTCATCAAAATCACTCTAGACATCTAAACAACGAAATTAAAACCTCATGCTGATGTTACGTTTCCATTACAAAGCACGTCTTCATAATAAGGATAGAGAAAACTTCAAAGATCGAAGGAATGATGGTCTCCCGGATTCTTCAAGTCTCTTTCTCTAAGATAGGCCTTCAAGTCTCCTTTCCTCTGTTCCAGATCCAAGTTCTTCAAACCCAACCGCTATGAAGCGATTTTTCGAACTAAAATTGGATTCTCCAGATTTCAGCACTATAGCTTCTTTGCGAGATAAGGTTTGTTGAGCTTTTCACGAGGGCGTCGCGATGTTGGAGCATTCGCGACATTGTGCAATCAGGCGTTAGGAAGTCGCGACATTGGAACATCGCGACGTTATTTGTTTTCTACACGTGCTACTCGAAGACTCTGCGAGGCTCCATTTCCATCATTTTTTTAGCATTTTCCCTACAAAAACCCAATGCAACTAAATATTAGAAAAGTAATCTGATCAGAGTGAATCATGCATACATTACAGTACAATTTCTATGTGTTTTTATAGCTCAACTTCCATGATTCACATTCATATTCAGCGATATGCCACTAATCCTATCTTATAATGTTTAAGTAGGAACATGGCGATATTGGAATAAAAGGAGTAGTAACAATAGAAGAAAAGGCCAAAGTGGAGAATCTGTGAAGTGCGAAGATTGTCTCGGAGTTCCTGATGGCGAAGAAGACCCCTGTTTAACGTGTAGCCTGTGACGAAAAACTGTCACCCTGAAAACACAGAATACCAAATTATGGTTGCCTCGGGTCTGCCGCAGTGACTCCCCTTCATCGCCCGATGTGCGAGGTCTCCCATTCAAAACGAGAGACTCTAAAAGTTCGATTTTCTAGGCCATTAATGTGCCCAAGTTAGAGTATGGCGATTTGAGGGCGAAAGGGGAGGTGGAGATGGGATGAAGACAGGAGACGGATAGAGAGAGATTGGTGGCGACGGATTAGGAGATCGCGAAGAGCGGCTTCTTTTGTATTTCTTTCTCTAATTAGGTGGCGATGCTTTGGAAATCTTTTAGTTTTGTAATGAAAATCACTATGAACTAACTTTTCTCTCTAGGGTTTTGTCAGCCCCCTACTTGCTTTTATTATAGATTAATACTTTAATTGTGTTTTATTTAATATCGATATGAATTTCTATGGTTGTTTTACTCCTGAATTTAATCACATGCTATTATTTGGCCAATTATGGCATGCTAATGCTAGGAGTCTGATATCGAGAGAAGATGACTCATAGGGACATGGGTAGAACAATGCTTGGGCAATCAGGGAATAGAGATATCCCGCATTCCAAAGTGTACTTTAAGGGTTTTCACATTCATGCATCTCAAGGAGTCGAGAGGTCGACCGAGAGATGCAATACACACTAGCAGAATAAGAGTTATCTCGAGAATAACTCGTAGGCATGATCGAGCCCGCTAACATAAATCATATGAATATTAAATAAAGTGCACTATCTGGGGTGAAATCCATTGAATGAGGTGAGCGAAGGTAGAGCCCTAGGTTTTCTCATCATTTTCTTAAGCGAAACCAAATATTAGGTTTTCTTTAATTTAGCTAATTTATTCATAATTCGCTACAAGGCGGATCCAAATATTGTCTGGGTCACTAAATCAGTACTTTGCATGCTTCTCTTAGTAAGGAGCGACACTTGACTCGCCACTACCTTTGTATGAGCAATACGTATACTTACGCGCAGAGTCTACATTTTGAAACTTCTGCGCTCATAACAGCCCATCATAATCAAAATGAGGTCATATATATATGAAACTTATCCCAAAGCTCGCTAAAGCCCAGGTTTGTAATGAGCGTTTTTGGGCACTCATCACTAGGGCTAATCCTTTCCCATACATAGTGCCACTTCTTCCCCTGCCCCCCAAACTTGTCAAGGGCGAGCACTTCGTCCTTGCGGATCTCCTGAAGCTAATACCGGGGGGCTCTTCACAAGCTGATTCCACTCCAAAACCCTTTGTTCGGTCGGATTGCCTACCGCATCATACGATATGACCTGCCTGGCAATGGAAAAAGAAGAGAAGAGGTATCGGTGCGTGTAAGAAATTTGTTGACGAGGGCTTAGAGGGGCTCATGGACTGGACGGATCGAAAGTTAGCGAATCGGCTGAAGAAAGGGAGGTTGAAATGTCTAGCCTCGGGTTGGTTCTTTGCGCGGATGAGGCAGACAAGCCGCTAACGGCTTAGGGAGGCTACCTGCGGCTGCGGGGGTCCCGAATGACGAAGCGGTGGGGGCGATCTGGCTCGAAGAAGAGTCTCAAGAGCCTAACGATGATGGCGTGGATTCTTCGAATAGGCCGACGGTGTCTTTGGCTCTGGGAAGGCCCGCTTTTGGTGTCTCAAAAAGAAGCCTTTGTAACAGTGGGGTCAGACGGAGGATCCCAATGTAAAATCTCATTTTTGGGAGGCTTCTTTTTGGAGCGGCTGTGGCGACCCGAGCCTTTCTGGCAAGCGTGTGTTGACCCTCGCGGTTGAGGATGCTCGGCCAGGAGGTGGTGTTGAGCTGCTTTGTTCAGTAGATGGGTGGGACGAATCCATGCAGTGGACACAGGTCCACTGGTTCAAAGGTTGCCAGGTTGTTATCGGCCCAGCTAGGTTCCCTTCAACTAGAGGGACCCTCCGTTGTGCACATGCATGATCTCTACCCCACTCTTCTCCGGTGCGATTAAATTGCTAGTCTTGAAGTATTCTATCCTTCCACAGGCTTGATGGACAAAGTCCTTAGCGGGTAGGCTGAAGATAGGATGTTACATCGTAACCGACTTCAGCAGTAGGCGGCGGTATGCTTGAACTCACAGTTTTTCATATTGGTTTCGTGTTATGATATTCTTCTGACTCTTTTTGTTTTTATTTTTTTTCTTTTTTTTTCTTGACGGTAGTCAGCTGTAGTGCGGAGATATGGCATGGGAGCTTCACTGCGGTTGGATCAGTGCTAAGAAGGCTATAGACCGTGCCACCAGAAAGAGTCCCAATAAGGCCAGTTAGATCCAAGCATTGTTGAGACGAAGGCCAAGGAGAAGTGCGAGGAAATGAAGGGCGTAGGGAGGAGAGGACGGGGCTAAAGAGGCTCGGGTTGCTCGATTGTAGTTTTAGTTCTTAGGTGTATAAGGCATGGGCGAGAAAGATGACCTAGCTTGAGCCCAGGGAGCCTTGGCGACTACGGATGAAGCAGAGATCGCCCGTCTGGAGGTTGAGTAGATGTCTCTCCTACTGGAGATCGCGGTGAAGGATGAGGTTTGCTCCCTTCAGTCCCAAGCTGGTAAGGAAAAAGAGGTCGTGGAGAAGGACTACTAGAAGGCCTTGGAGGTGATCTTTGCCTACGGCTACGGGTGTTGTGCGTTTAAGTACAACATTTGTAGGGATCATCCAAAGGTCCTAGACAGTATGCCCAACTCCTTCGTCCCATTGCCTCTGAGGTTTTGCGAATCCCAGTGCTCCCACGATCTGGGGCGAGCTTGAATCGACAGGCGAAGCTGTAAGGCGGGAAGAGCTGGGAACTGAGGAAGGAATTTCTTGTCGTAGGGGACCGAGGTGATTCAATCCTCTTTTTATAAGGGGCCTTGTTCGGCTGTCTGGACTTGTATACTTTTTTGATGCCTTTGGCGCTTTTAATAAAATATAATTTTTGGGTTTATTTCTTCTATTTTAAGCTTTTGATAACTCCCTTCTACGAAGTTTAGCTTGTGAGGAGCTTGGTAGGTACACCCGATAAGTTAGATGCACAGTACGGTCTTATTTTGAAAATTCTAGCATGCTAAGAGTCATGCCCCTTTCTTTAATTTTCATTTTGAAAGTGCCGGAGCTTAGAGCCACGATACGTGTGGCGTACTAAATCGAGGTTTTTTTTTTTTTAAATAGTGCCCATGAACAGTGTCCATGAACAGTGACACAACATTGCCGCGGCCACGAGAAGAAGCTTGGCAAGTCTATCATGCGCGCACGAATGTAGCATCTTCTTGAGAGCTGTTGCGTGCGCTCTGGCAGCTAGCGGTCAGCGGCGCGAGTGCGCACTCTGCTCGCGCGTCGAGGCTCAACTGTCACAAGCAACGCCTCGACTTCACCCGTCCCTAGGCCTATCTCGACCTTGGGGCGACGATCTGTCCTGACGAGGAAAATTCTGCATCGCGATATAAAACTTTAAGAATGCGTAAGCGACAGAGAATTCTCATCGCCGGCAAAATCATCGATGCGGGCCAGTGCGAGCTTAGTCGCACCACCCTGTCGCAACACAATTTATGTGTCGTGACACAAGGCCTCTCTACCTTGCCCACATCCTATCGCGACACATAACCAAAAGGACTTTGTTGCGACAGAGAAAACCTATGTCGGCGCCTAGCCGCGATCCCCTTGAGCCTTGTGCGACCGCGAAAGTTACACATTTGCGTGGACCAGAGAGTCTTTGTGGCGCTACACCCATTCTTATTTGTTGCAAGCATTTCGACCCGCATCGCATGAAGCCTATGTGTAGCACCCATGTTGGGTCGTGCGCCTTGTCGACAAGCCCTTTCTCGACATGGGAGCCCCTGTCGCGACACAGGACCAAAGGGACCTTGTCGTAACAGACTTCCTATGTCACGACAGAGGACTCAAAATAGGCAATAGCCCATTCTGGACTCCTGCACTTCCAGTTCCCCTTTTTCTTTTCCTTTCCAAATTAGCCTTTTTAGTACAAAGACCTGGGAAACTTGGAAAACTTGCCAAAATGTATTTATCATACAAAACGAGTTTAATTACAACTCTTTGTTCCTTATACAATACAGAAATTGGGTTTTCTAAACAATGCCATATTTGGCCTTTTCTTCGCCACTAAGGTCTCGGATGAGTTCCATCCCCCAGTGTACCTTCAGTACCTGAAATTATTTCCCACGACGAGGTGAGCAATGCCTTGTAGTTGAATTTTCCTACAAGGATTACTCCCCACCTAAATGCGCATGCAATAGCACACAAGCATCCATTCACATTCCATACAAATGCAATTTACACATGGAATGATTTTATATCATGCATGAGATGAGACTCCTCATGCCCACAACCTGAGTCCCGACCGACTCCCTCACACATGCAACGCCAAGTGTGAAAACCAGTCGTGGTGTTTCTGATATTTCGCTCAATGGACCGACCTCAGCCCTCATTTGAATTATCATCAAATTTCTTGTGTTTATTTATTCGGGCTACATCATTTTTCGGGGTCTCACCGCAGGATCGTCGTACGCCTTCCGACATTTTTTACGAGCTTTCACCGTCGGTGATCATGTCTAACCGCATATAAATTTGGGTATTTCACCATGGGGAATCTACTGACTTACTGCATACGACATGTGATCAATTGGCTTAATTTCCGTTTTGCTGGCAGTGAGTCTCGATCTTGGGAAGCTCACCACATTCACCAAGAATGGTGAATTAACCACCACCATGCACCTACACCCGACCGACGACGTTAACGCATATGAATGCACCATGCTAATTCATATGTCGTCAAACCTTCATGATCCGCCAAAGTCATCATATTCAACACACCGGTATGGACATCAACAACCACGTTATCACATCACGGATCAGCATTAACACGACTAACAACGGCAAGAAAACATTTTCATCATATGAACATTATAATACGAACGGCCATATCCAGTCTGATCACCAAAATAATTTTTATTTACTTCGCTATCCGAATAACTTCTTCGCAAACCCAAACACGACCGGCGTAACTGGGTGTCCACGATTCAGGTCCAACTGATCGAACGTTATTATTTGCCAAAACATTTAATCATCAGTTATTTAGACAAGAACCAAACCAAGAGAAAAATCCTCACCTTATTATCAACTGGCTTCCGCCTATCAATCTTTCAGCCGAGAATCGACTCTTCTCTCATCAGCCGTCAAAACGGCGAGATCCTGGTCACGGTGAGTCAGGATGCAGCTTTCCACTTTCTCTTCCTCTTTTACTTTTCCATCAATTCTTCGATTCGATCTGAACCAACAACAAGATGCCTATCACACGCCAGCCACATCATCACTGACACTCTGTCCATTTAATTCACCACTGATTTCTCAATCAGCCGGGCATACAATAATCATATACCTACCAAACGGTAGTTGAATTAATGATTTATTACGTCAACGTTTACCCAACTTCAGTTAATGGTCCTGATCGACGTCTGCAAACATGAATCTCAACCATTCATTCGATCAAATTCAACGAGTTGATCGCAAGATTCAACTGCAGTCCATTTTCAACCAGATCCGAAACCGACTTCAACAAATATCGTTGATCATTTTAAAATCGATCTTCTTATTACAATGGTCTTGAAACACCGAGGTTATCATCTACGAATGAAATAAAATAGAGTCGCATTTAACTACAGTTACAGATTCGGTCACAAATTCATCGGTTGAAACAAATGCCAGATTACTGTTCACGGTGAAATAAAACCAGATTCAATCGTCTTGAAAGATTAGACTGTATTCAACTTACGATCAAAAATGAGAGTCACACCTGAACTACGAAAGAGTTTGAATAGACAACGCCCAATTCCATGAGTTGAATGCAAAAGTTTATTCGCAATTCATCCGCGAGCGTCACCGCCAGAACATGAACGTCCCATGAGTTAACGTTATGAGTCAACGATCTGTCATATGAAATGCCACGTTTAATACAATTGTCCTATGAAACAAATAATTCAAAAACGAATGAATATTTACCTTAGCGAACCATCAAAATATCCCAAAGATCGTTAACGACTCAAAGAAACGGATCGATAACCCTTAAAGAAAAACTTATCTTCTGATAAAAAGAGATATTCAAGATTCGGCATTGAGTTCCATCATTATTGGCGCGACGATCAAATGAATTCCAATGACGATCACTCGATAGATTCCATCTTATTAATCTTCCAACTAACACCAGCCAGCAAGACTTCGCGATCCCCGGTTTGATCACGGACTATATAAACATTAATATCGTCATCTTCGCTGATATGATATATTGATAACGTCGCCTGTTGTTCACATCAAACTGAGATACCGTTATCGCCTAGGAATCCCTCGCCTGGTCTGTTCCATTTTACATAATGCGTTCGATATCAGGTGGCGGCAAATGAAATCATCGTTCAATGATTAACAGAATCAAAGATCATTATCCCATTTCCTGAACATACACTTCGTAACATCAGAGAGTTTATCGATATCACCACGATCAACACGGTTAGGTTAGTTGAAGATTTAACACAGCGGTTTCGAGCAATGAGTTAACCGGTCCTAACGTTATTAACGACCGAGTCGAACAACCATATTATGATTTCCGCAATCAGAGATCTCCATTTTTATATATGGTCTCGCTTCTGATCCACTGAGTTAACGAATGCGAACCATCTTTTTATGGTTATGGAAGAGTATCCAACTCATGACTGATTACATACCGGCGGTCAATGCGGTTAATCGGCCAGCATCCGATACGAGCTTCGATCACGTGCGTCCACTTCATTGACGCATCCACCTCATATCATCACATCCCAGGCAACACGCGGTCAAAGTTCATTAATCGATTGGTTTCACGCCCCACAACCGCCAAAGATCATCCGCTGACAGTAGAGACACAAAGAGGTGGTCCACCAGATCCATTAGCGTAACCCATCGCCATCATAATCAACGCCCGATCTGATCCTGCATCTCTGACTCATTGATCTACGCTCCCAGCTCAGATAACAATATATCATCAGACGCATGTTTGATTTAATCCACTAATCGATCCGCCACAATGGTTGGCCGTAGATCGAGCAACAGCTTTATCGACGATGCCACCAACACAACGGTCTTCACTGATTCTCGATATACCAAGATTCGCTTCACAAAATCCCAGAATGCAGCTATCGTCACTTCGTTATGTCCACTACTGTTAAATCATCTTATATATGAAAGTTTCTCCCATTTATTGTACGAGCGTCGATCCCTGTTAATACCATACCCGTCTTATCGACTTATGTTCAACATGTTCTGTCTACCTTCCGCAAAGCTCTAGTTTGCCGCCCAAAACGTCAAAGAGATTCGTCATATTGTCCACCAAACCACTGTTGTCTGACAACATTCTGAGTTGGGTAATCGCGGTAATCACACCATACTTCAGTTCTTTCAACGCCAGGTTTATAATAATGTCAAACCACTGAGTTGATCACAGATCAACATCCCTCTTCAAAGTCACATTAGATAGCGGTTTCTCGGTGGGAGGGAGATTGGGTCGAAGACGATGATCGTGCTTGGAAGTATGGGCAAAGCTTCTTCGCTTCCACACATAGTGGCCAAGGCGCTGTTCTCGAGTAGGTATATCGAAGCTGTTTTCGCCAAGGATTTGCTGCGAAGAATATCAGTCTCTGATTTTTTTTTTTTTTCGTCTTCTTTGAATAAAGTTGTGCTCATCATGACTTCTAACACTGCTAAGTAAAGATAGAGTGTGTCCCCTGCCCCCCAGGCTACTCAGGATTGGTGGCTCAATGAGGTACTGCTTGATTGCCATGAAAGCATGATCACATTCCTCATTCCACCCAGTCCGTTTGGCTCCCTTTAGGGTCGTAAAAAATGGTCTCAACCAGTCTGTAGAGTGGGATATAAACCGCCCAAGAGTCGCCAATCGGTCGATCAATTGTTGTATTCCCTTTCGGGTGGTAGGAGTTTGAGAGTCTATTACCGCTTTAAGATGAACGGGATTGGACTCTATTCCTCTCTAGGTTACCATAAAGCCCAAAAACTTGCTCGAACTGACTGCGAGCGCACATTTCAAAGGGTTTAGTTTCATGTCGTACCTTCACAAATAAATGGGTTTCGTAGATGTTTCATGTGGTCGGAGCTACTCTTTGGACTTGACGAGCATATCACTGATATGTGACCTCCATGGTTCTGTCTTCATTAATGGCCTAAATATCTCTGCTACTAGCCTTTGATAAGTCTCTCCGGCATTTTTCAAGCCAAAAAGCATTACATTGTAACAATATAACCTGCGTGGTGTAATGAAGGTCGTTTTCTCTGCATCAGATGGGTGCATTGGAATATGGTGGCATCCAGAGAAGGCGTCCAGAAATGACAGTATCATGTGCCCGGTGTAAGCACCATGGCTTTTGGGCCTAAGGCCCCAAGACCCACTACTTAATAGGCCTAGCACCTGCATAGGTTCATTGCCTGATTCAAACCCCAATATAGCCTAAAATAGCATGTTACATAAAAACCATATGGGAACTAATCACACGGAAAAGACCTACATCCCGTTTGATGCCCCGAGTCCCCTAATCGGCCGTCCTATTGCATACAGGATATTTATCCACGGATTTCTCAATATCCCAATCTAGTACGTCTCAAAACATTAATCCTTAATAAGGGAGAATTGGTCTTTGATAAGGAAAGACAAATTTTATCACTACAGTTCGGCTATATTATCTCTCCAAAAAATCATGAGAATTATTCGATAGGAAAGAGATTCTATCGCTAAAATCACAAGATTATCTTTCTAAGAATCAAGGAGAAATCCAAGTATAAAATACGAACTCCCTATGAGTGGAAAGGTATGCAAGCATGACTCCGCATTTACTTTCTTTCTCTTCATCTTCCATCCTTTCTCGCGACTTAATTCATTGGAGAGGTGGCCGACATACCACCATCGGACCCCCTTTGCGTGTTCACAACACCGCTGATGCCCCAAAGATTAGATGATCTGGCAACAAATAATCGCGCCGCTCATGGAATCGAATAAAAGTCTCATCGATGATGTGCAAGAGCTTGATCCAACAGCGATCCTCGCTACCAAGAGTCTTAATGATTCCCATTCCCGCGATCTCGATTCGTTCGATGGGTGCAATGACTAGCAACCCAATGATCCAATCGCCTGAAGATCAATTTCTTCATTGGCATCAAGATATGGAAAAGAAACAGGAGGACTAAGCGAGACAGATGAAGGAATTGCAGGAACTTGCTTGAAGCACCTCAATGGAAACGATTGTCTCATGGTGCCCAAGTAGAAAAAAGTGAGAGTGATTCCTATTTAAAGAGACGCACAAGATAGCTAAGTAAGCAAAGCATCTAGTTGTTCGCGATAAAGGAAAGAAGCTCATCGCCCTTGGATAATGATATCTCGAGACAACGAAGTGTCTCAAAGTGTTCTCACCATATCTCACCCCAGCAAAAAGCAACAAGGAAAGATCGCACCAAAGACACTCACATCACCCTGCATTAATCAATTCCAATAGTGGTACATTTCGTCGGGTAATGGGCCGAGGTCTGATTCAGCCAAACAAAGCTCCCGGGAATGCATTTACTTTACTCTACGCCCACGTCGCCATGCAACTGGTTTACCCCACCCTTCTCGTAATTGTGCCCTACGCTTACATAACATTTTAAACAAATGATCCAAGTCCTAATGACATACTCTCTTCCTCCCTAGGGCAACACATCCTTGATTATGAACCACCACGGTGGGTTTGTCGCGTGCGTCTACCTTGTTATGTTCGACTACCCGCGATCCTTATGACCATATGCTCCATTACAACCAGGCAATGACTCTGAACGCTGGAAATGATCACCTGCTATGCAAAGTCTTTCCGGCTAGTCTCCAAGGGCCGGTGTTAGCTTGGTTCTACAGCTCTCGCAGAATTCTCTGCAGAATCTCGCTCAACGAGCTTGACCGTGATTCATCTCTCAAAGACTTTGTTTAGTTTAATAGAAGAGGAATATTAGTTCTTTGTAGACTATAATAAAGCAAGAAGAGGAAACCATACGTGACTTCACAAGGGAGATCTCATGTGTCGTCCGCCAGATAAAAGTTTATATCCTCGGACACAAACTCGTAATCTCAAGAAGAGCTGCGACCGCCTACTCCGCTTCCTCTCTTCTTCCACTCATCAGTTCTTTAGACTCTACCAACTACAATGGAAGAATTGTGCAAACGGGCAGATAAATATTCAACCTTGGAAGATAATATCTCAGGTAGTGACTCAAAACTGGTCATGATCACAAGCAAGCCGCTTGGAAACAAAGAAGCCAAAGGGGGAAGAAGCCACTGAGCATTGCCAAGGACAAAGGCAAAAACAAGCAAGGGACTCAGACTAATCCATGTAAGAGGAGCCCCACAATTCAATTTTCAATATCACTTATGAGAGGTCGCCTCATCTCGGACTTTCCGCATTTCAAAATGGCCTACGCCAATCGAGACGGACTCTCTCGTGAGAAACCCATCCATACTTGGCGATTATCACGTAGATCATGGGCATGAAACCAATACGCAAATGGGCTTCTGCAAATTCATGGTAGAAAGACCGATTAAAGTGACACCTCGGGAAGATATCATGGAAGTTGATCATGAGAAGAATCGCACCTGCGCAGGCGTAATCACAACCAACGCGGCCACACCGCCCGAATCTAGACCGGCTATAAACTATATATTGGGAGGGCCGCTTGACAATCAACACCAGTCAAAACGCCAACAAAAGAAGTCTCGAGAGTGAATACCGGTCGCTCTGCAAACTATCCACAAGGCACGGAAGAGACTAAGCCTATAGACTGCCCTATATCCTTTCCCCCAGTAAACCCAGAACAAGGTCATTGTGCCCTATTATGATGCACTTGTACTCACCCTTTTATTAACGGATTTGATAAATACTGTAGGCCGGGTAGATCTCAAAGACCGCATATTTGCTGCTGTAACCGCCGCTTTCAACCAAATGAAGCTTTCCCCACTAATGTTGAATTCGGCCAGACGAATCCTCTCCGGTTTCAATGGCGCAACAACCACAACATTGGGAGATATCACACTTCTTGTACAAGTAAGGCCAGTCACCTAGCAGGTTTTATTCTTAGTTGTCGAAGACCTGGGGCCATACAATTACATAGTAGGTAGGGCCTGGCTGCACTCGATGAAGGTCATCTCTTAAACATATCATCAAATGGTCAGGCCACGACCAGGGCGTAATTTATCTTTGGCGTACCACCGGGTCACAAGGCAATGCTACACTATCCACGGGAAACAGAGAGAGGGAAAAGGGTTCAAGGGTCTTCCCTCGGGGGATCACATTCCCAGAAAGGCAACTACAAATTGCCACCCTGTAAGGGAGGAAGAAAATGATTCATTATCAGGATCCTCCGAGATAGTAGCAATTCAGACGGGCTTCTGAGAAATCTTGCTATATGTCGCACCCTCGTTATCCAAACAAGAAAAGAACAGTCACGACTGTATTGTCGGGGAACACATGCATTCGGGCCGGAGCCTACTAGACATGGCCGGATTGACCCAATATCGCCTCCTCATAACCGAATATTATTGTCATGGCAAAGCCTGTTAGGTAGAAGATAAGGCACTTCCACCCAGACCGCCATCAGATTATTCAAACAGAGTTAGACAATCTATTGAGTGCAGGTTTTATCAAATAGGTGAAGTATCCTGAATGGCTTGCAAACGTAGTGGTCATCCCGAAGAAGGCTGCAGAAATGGCGTATGCGTGGATCATACTGGACCACTGAAGCATGCCCAAAAGAGCAAATTTCCTCACATGAATAGATCGGGATCATTGATGCCTCTACCGGGCATGCGATGCTGTCATTTTTGGATGCCTTCTCCAACTATCATCAGTTTCCAATGCACCTGCCTGATGTAGAGAAAACGACATTATTTATGCCGCACTGGCTATACTACTATAACGTGATGCCCTTTGGTTTGAAGAACTCCGGGGCGACTTATCAGAGACTGGTGACCAAGATATTTTGACCACTAATTGGTAGGACAATGGAAGTCTATATTGACGATATATGATTGCTTCGGGCACTAAAGAATGTTTGATCATATGAAGCGCACCCGCGAATAAACTTTTGAGTCAAGCATTAACCGTAACGATATGAAACCCAACTCTAAAGTAAAGCCGAGTCAATTCTGATAATTCAGTTTCCCAGACCTAGAGGGGGGATTTGCTGAGGCTAATCCTATTAAACTCAGGGCCATTATGGAATCTCATATTCCTACCACTAGAAAAGGAGTAAAAGAATTGACCTGCCTGGCTAAGTACCACAAGGATTCATTTCGTTTTCAATGTGACCGACAAAGTCATTTTTTACCACTCTAAAAAGGGACAAGCAAACAAGATGGTATAAAGAATGCGACCAAGCCCTTATAGAAATCAAGTAGTATCTCACCGAACCGCCAATTCTGGCTAGCCCTGAGATAGGTGAAACGCTCTATCTTTACATAGTTGTTTCTATGTTTCAGTAAGTGCATCTTTATTCAAAGAAGATGAGCACCGGCAGTAGAAGCTCATATTATTTGTAAGCAAGTCCCTATCCGAGGTAGAAACCCGATATACCCATCTCGAGTAGGCGACACTGGCCCTCACGGTAGCTGCTAAAAAACTCCGCCCCTACTTCTAGGCGCATCTTGTTACAATTCCACCAACCTTTCCTCCCGAGAAGCACTATACAGAGGTCCCACCAGCAGGCTAACGTCGCGCACCCAACATGAGTTCTCTGTGTGGGCATTCAATTTAAACCTCGCTTGCGTTGGCTGGATAGGTACCGCTTAAACGACAGCGTAAATTCCTCAATAAGAAATAGAACCACATAGCTCCGGCTAGTGGACTCTGAATGTGGATAGCACTTCAAGATAGAGATAAGAGCCACTAGAAGAGAAGTTAAAGCCCCAACCTATAGAAGTCACAGAGAAGGCCATAATGCTTGAATTTTCCGCTCTAACAACAGAGTCGAATATGAAGCGATCATAGTCGGGCTTGATCTCGTAATCTCGTTGTCCCAGAAAATCATAAGAAGCGACTCTTAATTGGTAGTAGGGCGGCAAATCAAGAATATAAAACAAGTAGGGACTAGCGTATGACCAGACATGTGAGTCTAATCAACCGCATGGGAAGTTTTATTGTTTGACGGCTGGATATTGCCTTAAAAGCTCTCAATGAAAAAGGCGGATGCTTTAGTCCCTACCAATAAAGGAAACAGTGCTCCTCCTCGTATACTATCAGCCAGAGTCATCGATCACTACCACTCAGATGAAGTGTATAAACAGGTCATTCTTGATGACTCCAAATGTACTCGCTATTTAAGTTTTGAGGAACTCTGATAACATAGTCAGCCTATAAGATCTGGGTCTAGGTAGCCTGCTCTCCACCAATGCTAGTTGTACAACGGTCCTTCGGGCGGGCTCCCATCTAAGTGCCCCCAACAATGTGGACAGTACATATTGGCAAACTCCACTTACGGGATATGCGAAAAATCATCCGTGGCGTGACTTGGTACATAGGAGTTCATACCCAATACCATTGGGCTAATTACGAAGTGATACCGCCACCTATGTTAGGAAGTATGATTAATTGGCGCGACATGCCCCCGCATCTCAAACCCTACCAAGATTTAATAACCAACAGTTTCTCGCCTTGCTCAAAGGGTATTGACATAGTCAAGCCATTGTTTATCGCCTGCGAAGAAGATGTTAGTTGCCGCACTACTTCAAGAAATGAATAGAGGTCGTCTTTGCATCCACTTCACAAGGAAGTCGCTCGGGCCATAGCGGAAAATATCGCGTAGGTTCGAGATACCCCAATCAATTGTAATGAACAATGGGCCGCAATTTGATAGCCGGGTATATAGGAACTTCTGTAGGGAATTGAAAATAAAAAACCTATACTCCACCGCTGTACTCATGTGCTAACGGCCGATAGAAGCATTTAACAAAAACACTCGTCGCCTTGAAAATGCTCACATTCACCCAAAGGAAAGGTGTAGAAGAGCTACTGTAGAGGCATGGGCCTATAGGATAACTAGCCGGAAGTCAATGAGGGAATCACCATTCGCCCTCACATACAGGATGAAGGCTATCATCCCCACGAAAATCGGGATGCCCACGATTTGAACGGAAATCCTAAGGAAGCAAACACTGAAGCCATAATCAAAGACTCCGGGAGACTGGTTGACGAGGAACTGAGAGGCGGTAGCTATAATGATAACATCATACCAAATAGAGGTTAGCAAGCTCGCACAACCACGTGAAGCCACGCATTATTTAAAGTCGGGAATGAGTCCTAAGACGTGGGTTTTTGAAACACGGCCAACCCAACTGACGGAAGTTCCAAATGCACTGAAAGGATCAACATCGTGCAGGCTGAGGATAATGGGCTCTACGCTACCGAGCAGCCGCACGGGATTATTGTTCCCAACACGTGGAATGCTGCGCACCTCATGAAGACACCCAGAGGTCTTGAGAAATTACCACCACAGATTATCCTCACATTTTTAAACCTACAATTACTTCTTTCAAAACACCGACACTCGCTATTATTCCGCAGCCCAAAAGTCCGACATGGTTGTTGTCCTGGTCGGTAACGAAAACATCCGTGATACTGTTATTCCCACCGCATCTAAAAGCCCCAAATACGCTTGTTGTTCGGCCGGCATCTAAAAGTCCGTGATACTCAAGTGTTATCCGATCACTTCAAACATATTATCGTCTTCGCAGAATTTTAGCATGGTCATGTGCCTGCGATATCAACCCATTAATATGCTGGCGTCTTAGAGATTACAAAAAGGCATTGTGAGTACCATGGCCTCGCTTCAGACCCACCACCACTGCGCCTGTACCGATCGGGCTTCCACCGCCCAGATCATAAAGCGGCCCAAGATTAGCCTAACGATAAACCATGTGGAACTAAGACAAGAGCTCCCAACCCCGACCCGATCCCGAGTCCCCGCACCGCTATTCACTTCATGGGAAATTCGTTATATAAATATTACTGGCGAATATTACCTAAGGATTTTTATCCACGATCTCCCAAGATTTAAAATCTCAAATAATCTTAAAACATAAATCCTTAATAAAGGAGAATTAGTCATTGATAATGGTTATAGATTTTATCACCAAAATCACGCAGACACTCATAATCACGAGAAATTAGTATAAAATGCAGCACTTCACGAGGTAGCCAGAGGTAAATTCAATCGCGCAAACCCCTTCTCTTCCTTCTCCATCCTTTGCTAACTTAATCATGGGAGGTGGTCGGCACCGTCACTTTTTTTATGTGTTTACATCACGCCGCCGACGCCTCTGCGCGCCGACGATCTGGTGAACAACGAAAATAGCCAATGCGGGACAAATACCAACAATTCCAGCAAAGTTAGCTAAATTCACAAAAATATGCATAATAGATTATGTATTCCCACGACAAAAAAGGCAAAAATTTTCCACCAAAATATGATTCTTCTAAAGATTATCAATTGTAGGCAAAATATTAAGAGAGGCATGCCAAAGGAGATATTTTACTTTTTGAGGAACTTTAATGGACCAAATGAGACTCCAAAGAGGGGAAGGCTCTACTACCAAACTATAGGATTGCAATAAGAAATCATAGGAGCTTCTCACTGAATAAACACTTCTTCTATCTAATGTCATGATCATATGTCCTCTTGTCTCCAAAATCGTAAAGACTCTATCGTTAAACACAACGTTAAGAATGTCATCCCAAGCAAAAAAAACATAAAAATTTATTTGTCCCCCTTTTAAAATATGTCACTCACTTTTTCCACAACAATCTATTATTAAATAGAAAGTTCATGAGATTCTTATCACATTTCTTAGAAGGAAAGAGTCAAAGTCTTTGGGGACAAGGATAAATTCCATTAATTTATGCTATCAAAAGTCACTTTTGTAGTCCACCATTTCTAAGAATTCATTTACGTCCAACCATATGATTTATGACAATATTGTAATAGTCAACGTCAACAAAGTCTAAGTCTTCTTGGAATTATTGAAAGACCATAATGTTTGGAAGGGATGAAAGTGAAAATAGGAGCTTTGGGCAAGAAAAGAGAATTATCTTGTTATTTCACTGTAACAGATTTACAAACATTATATAGAGAAGACCATAACAGAATAACCAAATTCTTTTACTCTGTTACTCTGTTTCTTGAGACTGAAGAATTGTCTTCTTATCAAGGGACTAGTTAAAAAATTTGAATTTTTATTTGATCAATTTTGCACATGAAAATGTAATGGTAGATATATACTGTACTATAAAGTGGTTTGAACTCTCAAACTATCACTTATATTGCAATGACCGGACAAAAGTTATCTGATGTAATTTAGGATGATTAATGCCTCACATGCCTCCATGTTATTAATCATATTATTTTTTTCCTAAAGGCAAATAGGCATGATATTTTATTTTCTCAAATGAATACAATTTGGAGTGATGGGCTGATTTTTTTCTTGCTAGAAAACAAACCTTTGGGACTCACATCATATACTAATTGTTGAGACTAGTGCAGCAAAATAGTGATAAATCAGAGAAAAGCGAAGAAGAACACAAATATGTGGTTCAACAGTGTGCTTATATCCATGAGAACGAAAACTTTCATTATCATCAATAAGGTTCCAAGGTATGATAAAATTACACAACTACCCCTATCCCTTATGTGCTCCCTTCATTGAGCTCGGCTACGCTCCAACATTTGCCCATTTTCTCCATAGATATGCTATTCTCTCAATATGAGCTGCATATTGAGGTTGTGTTTGGTTCTTAGAAATTACTAAGGAAAGACAAAATGCTGACAAAAAAATTCATTTTCTTCTATTTGGTTGTCTAAATATTTTTTTTAAATTAAATATAAATAAAATTACTTAGAAATTTACAAATTCTTAAACTATTTAATCTTTATACGGATGAGTTAAAATAAATAAAATTGATTTGAAATAGTAAATAAAAATAATATGTCAGATTTATCTTTCTTTCTTTGTTTCCTCTTTATTTTCTTTCCCATACATTTTCCTTCACTTTTTTCAAGAACCAAGCATACCCTAAAAAATAATATGAAAATATATCACAAATCAAAAGATGTATGATGCCTCATTAGCATTGGGTAACTCATTTCAAGGGCCAACAGATATTATTTTGGCCGGGCCTAAACTATGTTAAATGGGCTACCCAATGGGAGAGTTCTTCTGTGGGTCCTCATATTTGCCATAGCAAAAATGTATGGGAGAATCATGTGTTTTTTTTAAGGTTTAATATTGAATGCTCTAATCAATTAGGCATGTGGACATGTTGTGTATTAGGCTTGAAAACTTTTAAAATAGACCATGACTCCCAAAAATTCGGTTCACTCACTCATTAAAGTTTTGAAAATCAATATAAAGAATACTGAGATTCCACAAGTCCAAAATAACCTTAATCTAAGCAAATTTAACAAAAAATTTGACATTATAATTGGTTACTTCAATTATTAGATGTATAAATTATACTGTCAAAATGTATAAAAAAAAACAAATAAATAAAGCTTAGATGATAATTTAAAATAATTATGAAAAAATAATAAGGTTTTCTTTATAAACTATTTTTAAAAAGTTTTAAAATAATTTAATGTTTAATAGGATAACAATTTATTTGCAATTTAAAATTTTCTTAATTTAATGTATTTTTTTTACATTTTTAAACAAGTTTTAGAAATTACTTTTATTCACAATACTTTATTTTTTAGTCATTTTTTTTTATTTAGAGATATTGTTTTGTAAATAAAATGCTGAAGACAATACTCTATTTTTATTTTTTATATTCATATTGTTGTTTTTTATCAGGGTTTAAAAATAGCACTGGCATGCCCACTCACCAAGCCCTGCAGCAGAATTATCGACCCTTGCCCCAGACCGACCTAAACGGAACATTTATCATTCCTACACAATAGCACGGATAAAATTAAACCCATACCTCAGAATCAAATCAAATTTACTACATGAAAGACGATAATTCTAATAACTCGCTTATCCTCAGAATCAAACCAAATCTCACCAATAAGGGAGCGGGATACCTCAATAAATACTCACTATCCCTTAATAATCCGATAACGAGGCGCGTAAAATCCCCATCCACGAGAATCCCGTCACCATCCAATCGAAACATACGCTATAAATATCGCGCCACCCCCATCTGGCTAAAGGCACGTGAGGAACATTCGCCTCTCTAAAACAAATGGATCTTTTCTTTCATCGTAAGACCGATTCAGACGGAGAGGCAACGACGAAACCCTCCGATCCCCTTTGTTACTTGTCTCAGGAGCGCGAAGATCCGTAACCAATGACCGCCCACGGCAGCCTGGGGCCTCCACTTAACGATCCGATCACGCTCCACCCTGGGCCCGGCCAAAAGGATTACCAATAAGGGCTGTCAGGAAGATACTCTTTACAAATAAAAGTCGATCTCTCAAGAATCGATGGTATCAACGTGGAATACAAGCAAGAGCCACGCCAATCCTTCCAGAATGTAAGACCAGCCTGGTGGGGTGGATAGCCGACCTCCCGGAGGTGCATTAGAGAATGTGCAGGCCAACACGGACGAGGTGGAGGCACTTCGTCTCACCCAACCAACGCTGATGGGAGGAACAGAGCAACCCACCAGTGCACGCAACGCCCGCGGAATCGGGCTGATTAAGCCTACGCCAAAAACACCCACCCCAAGAAGAGGCCACAGCCCACACCGACCCCAGTAGAATAATCCACCGAGCCGTGACATGGACCACGCTTATTCCCCAGAGAGAGCGCGAACGGCAATAATACTCGGGGGACCTCAACGATGAGCCGAATTTCTCTTTAAATGAATAGGGAGTAATCATGGGAGCAAAGGTTCAAGGGTATCCAACAGAGCTCGCCTATTACGAAGCGGAAGTCGCCAGCGCTCTAGCGCCGGACTTATGGACACCTTGTGCAAAGAAACTGAGGCCACCGCTTCACAGCCGGGCAAGTACATTTCCTTCCATCCAAATTATCAGCTACAAATAGAAGGCTCAAGGGTGCGGCGATCCCGCCGATCATCTTAACACCTATAAAGAATCAAATGGAGCTACTACCGGTATCGACCTCACGTGCAAAGCTTCGCTATCACACTAAAAGGCCTTGCTGCTGGCTTGGTTTAACAGCTCCCATCATCACAATCTCCTCATTCAAGAGTTTCCATCGCGCTCAAGGCCTCCACTCTTACTGAGCTAACATACAGTGCTTGCACCACTTGCTAAACGAGAAACAGAGCCCAAGTAGGAAAGCGTGAGGTCTTATGTCCAGCGGTTCAATGCCGAGTCTCCGGGCTGTGGTAGATATACCGACGAAGCTTCTATCACCGCATTCATCATCGGGTTAGGAGGCAGGGCCAAAAGATTTGATGTTTTCCATATCCAAGAATCCACAGTAAGTATGGTTGAGGTGCTCACAAAAAGCGGAAAAAAGCATAAATGCAGGAAGCCCTCATATCCAAGAAAGAAAGCTCCTCAACTCACAAAGAGAAAAGGTGACCGATAAACAATGTGGATGAAGCCCAAGAGACACAGAACTGCAGAGATCCCCAAAGAAAGATAGAGAACAGTCCCCGAAGAGACGCGGGAGCATCAGAGAATGCCTGGGACCACCTCAACTCGAGCTACGTCAAGGGTATTCACCTCACAGCCACTCCCTAATAGCCAAAGACGCGTGTTCATACGAGGTACAAAGATGAACGGGCTTCGAGATGGCCAACCTGTGACGAGGTCAAATCCTACCAAAAGAGATAACACGAGATATTATGAGTTCCATAGGGACCACGGGCACTGAACGGACGATTGCATACAACTCAGGAAGGAGATAGAATATTTGATTCGACGCGGGTATCTCCGCCGCTTCGTAGCCTCTGAAGGTCAGAGTCAGGCGCAGCCACCACCACCTCGGCAGACGACAACTCAACATCAACAGCCCTTAGGGGAAATTCACGTGATCTCTGAGGATTTTGGTATGGGAGTCCAACTCCGCTAGGAAAGGCCTACTTATGTGAGCATCGTGTCGAGAGGTACTTCTTTGAAGGCAGCGGTGTCCAAACTGTCTCTTTGACTCAACATGTCATAACATTCTCGTATTCGCACTGAGGGATGTCAACACTCTTACCTACGATCCTTTGGTGATAAGTGGCAACTTTAGAAAGAAGAAGATCAATTGGTCTTCTTTTTTGGGAGACCAAAAACGTGAAGAGGAAGAAGAAGAGAAGAGAAGAGAAGAGAAGAGGAAGAGAAGAGAAGAAGAAGAGCTAAAAAGGTATGGAAGTATGGAATTCTATGGGTTTCTATGGAATTTAGTTGTTCCAATTCTAGGGTTTAATTGGGCATTCATCCTAACCCTAAATTTGGAGAAGTTGGGTTGGTAAAACCCTATTTTATATAAGAGGAGTATGGAATCCTTCCTTTGGGTATGGATTCTTGGTTTATGGGGTATAGATACTTGTTTGGGTGTTAGGAAATTAACCTAACTTTCATAAGTAATTGATTTTGGGTTTGAAACAACCCTAATTATCTATGTTTTGTGGTTGATTGTAACCTACTGGGAGATGTTTTTCTAGAGAATATATGAGTTTTAGTTTGTTTTTGGTTAGATTTGTAGAAAAATGACCAAAAATAGCAATTCCGAGCAATGTCAAGGGTCCTTCAAGTAGTTGACGAAGAGACCCCCAGACGGGGCGTAAGGATCCTAATCCGCGAGGCCGAGAGGAAGGTCGTCTTACTGTTCCGCTTACTACTGGCCAATTACCACAAAGATGGAAAAATGTCGTGCTTTGTTTAGTTTCGCTATTTCGTCCTTCCGAGGACTTGTCTATTGGATCAATGAGGACCCTATAAGTGTATATAAGGGTCCATTCATGTGAAAATGTAAAAGAAAATTAGATCAGACTCGTCACTTCATGAGTGTGATAAAAACTTAATGCCTTATGATAAGATAGTCATTATATGATAAGAGCCCATTTATAAATACAAGTATATGATAATTTTGGTTATAAGGAAAAGTACAATAAATATTTAGCAGATTATTTGAAAACGAATATCTCATAAAGATACATGATATCAAGAAAGATATTCAAGCGAAGTGAAAGATATAAGATTAATAAGAAAATATAATAAATCGATTGTCCGCTTAAAACTGGTAGTTTGATAGATAGACATGTCTATAGGGACACGCTTGCCGCAAAGATACTTCATATATATTAAGCGCCCCGCTTTCGCTGATGTGACATAGATCCTGCTTTTGATATTATAGCGTCTGCTTGGTCAAACAGTAGATTATCGTTTCATACAAATGATAGTACTTCGGGCATATAGATAGAGATCACCGCCACGCATGCTGATAGTACTTCGCACATGGCTATTTCCCCCGTGATCCGCTTCTATGGTATTCAGGCATGAAACATAAAAGAAAATGAAAAGTATATATAAAATGATATGTATATAGTATAAGACAGATATGAGAAGACAAGACTACTATGCGATGATAGTTTATAGTTACAAGAACAAAAGTAAAGTGTAAAAATGACATGAAAATATATGAAATACGATAGGAAAGGAAACATGTTAAGAAACAAAGTAGATATGAGAATTTGATAAGTATATGTAAAGGCTATATTTGTTAAAGTGGTATATATGCATGTGTTTAAAGTGTGATGACCCTTAATAGAGGTCGTCCATATGTGTTAATTCCCACTAAGTTTAAAGCTTAGCACGGGTGTTTTCATCCGTGTAGGTACGTAAGAGAAACCAGCGACAAGACATTCCACATCGCAGCTTTGGGAAGTCAAGACATCAATAGTACCCACCGAAAACCTTTCATCATTTTGTATCATGATTGTTTTGTAAATGTAATTATTGTAAATGTTAAACATTTCCATCTATGGGAGCTTGTATATATATTTTGTAATCTGTCACATAATATAAGACAAGTTTAAATGCTTAATATATTAATGGAAAAACTTAAAGTTCTAAGTTTATAGTTACTGGTATCAGAGCCCAAATGGGGTCGTCACAAGAAATTAGTAATAGAGCATCCCGGATCACGGTCGGATCCGCCAATCGGGTCGGACCTGAAGAAGGGGTGCTACATCCCAAATTTCCAAAGTAATTTTATTTGAAAGAAAAAATTTGAATTCACATATTTGGAATTTCAATTTATGATTCATTTTGTACAACCAAATTCATTATATGACGAGATGTTATTGTCGTCATGAAAGGATTCGAAAGTGGCAGGGAAAAAGAGCAATAAGACTTGTGTAATGATCTAAATATTGTTGAGATTTGGAAATCTTATGCATGAGTTGAAATATGAAGATTGCCACATCTGTAAACATGAGAGGAACAAAAATTAACTTAAAAGAAAAAAAAGTACATATATCATATATATCATATGAAAAGATCATAAGAGAAAACTCCCAAAGTCTCACCGAGTGTAGTTATCAGGAATAAAAGGAAGAATCTTAGAGGGTTCGAAGCTGCGAGATCAAATCAATTAAGCATATAGGATTAGTTATAAAATGTTAAAGGGAGTCATGCTGGCAAGCGATTAAAAATAAATACATGAATGAATAAAAATAAATACTGAATTGTTCATACGCTTGTCGCACTCTATTGTATTTCCTTTATGATAATTCATTGCAGCTAGCCTTTCACGTGGCATTCGTTCGCACGAACCAAAGGAATGAAAGATTAAACTCCCAGTTGCGGCTTCTGCAAATCTGACATAGAAAGTACTTTTCCGGGCTTCGAGAATTGAGTCATAAGAGAACTGTTGATGATGATGCATGAATACTTTTGATCATTCACCTGGAGGTAGTATCCTCCGATTAGTGCATAAAAATAATTATATGGTTGTGGGGAAGATGAAGATGAAGTGACATTGCAAGGAGTGATAGGAATGTATCTGCCGTCACTTATTGGCCCCTCACACTTCATCAAAACCGTTGTATAAATCACTTCCTCCCATTTTATTCTATATGGAGTACTTGAGATGTCATCGTATAAGAAGGAATGGAGAGGAAATGAGAAACAGTTGCCCTTTTTCACGCCAGGATCCACTACCCGAATGGTAGAGTGATCGTAATTGATATCTGCAACATAGTATTTCCCTTGCTTCTCCAGGTTTACCATAGTACGATTGTTTTCGCAGACAAATTCAGTCAGGATAACCACAATCAGATGGATCGCTCAACGGAAAGGGTAGCTGATGTTTCGAATCTCACCACAAGAAGAGGGCCGGCATGTCTGGCTTCCATTATTATTAGCAGCACAAATTGCAAGCGAGAAAGTGTGGAGGAGTACTGTTAATGCCACAAGTTTAGCTCCTCTGAACACCATAACTTTTGAGAGAAACAAGGAGTATGAATTCTTCTGCTTCTTTTGTTGAATGTAGTGCTGTCGTTTTTTAAGGGGTTTTGATTTTTTCTGTATACGAATGACTTGACGTTGAGGTAACTCATAGTCATAGCCACCAATTGTTCACCTCCTTTGCAAGTCAAATTTGGCGTCTTTCAATCATTGTGAAGAAGATGCAAGGAAAGGCCTCTAAATCTGTCCACAATGAAAATCAAGAATCACTATGTTGGATATGGTGATATTAGAATTAATTACAATTTTTAAAGGATTATGTTGTTGACTTAGCAACTTCCCTAGAAGCTTCAGGAAAGACAAAAAAAACGGAGAATTGGCAAAATAAATAAATAAATAAAAGACCAAAACAAGGAACACATGTATCTATCGTGGAAACCCCAAATTGGGAAGAAAAAACCTCCAGCAGAGGATTGCTATTAGGGAAAATAAAAACCACAAAACCCTAAAAAGTTCATAATACGATCAATCCTCAAACCCTAAAAAATACATCATATGTTTATAAATATCCAAACTAAATGCTTCCATACCCCAAAAAACATCTATAGTGGGTCATTGGTCATTGGCTAAAATTTTAAGAAAAATTTATGAGGTAGCTTGACAAGTCAAACAAAATTTAATATCACAACACTAACTATTACTAACCACTTGGGTAGATCATAATGCATACCAAATTAACTTTACACGAATATATAAATAATGAATTATAGACTACAAATATCATTTTAAGATACTACTTTTCTTGTCAAAATGTAAACTTATGTAAGTTTTGTTGGGCTTTTCCTCATGTGGAAGGCCTAACTTAAGAACTTAAAGTTTAAGGCCTCTTAGGCCTTTATATAAAAGGGAAGAAGAAACCTTTTTTTTTCAGAGAGTGCAGCCACTAAGAGAGAGAGAAGGGGGAGAGTACCACCGGATTTTGAGAGAGAAAGAGAAGAGATAAAAACTGGTGTTTTTTCTTTCTTCACTCGCATTTATTTCATCAAAATGTATGGGATCCTGCTTCATCTGTGGTCCGATCGACCGAAATTCGGCGATGTGTTCGCGACTATTGGTATTCAATCTGAACAGCCGGAGATCGGATTTTGAGTTCCGCATGGTTTCTTCAGTCCAAGAACAAAGGTCGCTTTTGAAAAGTTTTTCATCCATCGCTTTTGATCATCAACTCCGATCGAGGTCAGTCATCCCATGGTCTGATTTAGTTGTTTTGGGTGAGTACTGCTCTTAACTCATTGATCTTCATTCTGAACGGTGGAGATTGGGGTTGAGTCTTAATAAGAATATTTTTGTGTTCGAAACAAGTGATTCCAATTAGTGAGATCTCTCCGGCCATTTGTTTTATGAAAGTTTGTTGCTTTGCCAAGATTAATTGTCTTGAGATATGATTGATGTATGCCTCTAGTTTTATCTAGAGAGAATCGTGTAACCCATTAATTATATTAGTGAAAGTGTTAAGTGGCCTCGGGTACTGTGGTTTTTACTTCTCACATTGAGAAAGTTTTCCACGTTAAAACCGTTGGTGTTCATATACTAATTGATTTGGGTAAATTATCCTGGCCTATTTGATTGGTTCCTATTAGGTTCTCACAAGAGGGGATAAAATTCTCGTTGTGCATTATTTGTGTTTATCCCATCAAGTTTCAAGGACCCATTGAATACCAAGTTAATTAGATGACTTGAAATCTGGATTCTAAATGCATGGATAAAAAAGTCAAGTTGATGATGTATCAATTACCTTCTTCGATCTTCTATCCATTGAGGAGTAAAAATTAATAACATTGAACCAATAATTGTTTAAATTGTTAAATTTATTATATTTTATTGTTACTAACATTGAACCAATGGGAATGGGGGTGGAACTTCACTTCAAGCTGCTATGCGACTCTTTTAAGGAACCAATGGTTGAGGATGTGGATATAATAAGTAGGAAACATTAAATGTTTTAAAAAACTAATAATTGTATTTAGTACATACTATCCTTTGTAATCTCTATGATAGAGTGAGAAGATTTTCTCATTCGTGGATATAGATATGGTTGGTCAAACCATTTTAAAACCTTGTATACTTTTGTATGATTGTTTTAACTTTGTTTTTTGAATTAATATTATTTGTGTAGGAGTTTCACCTATCACGATAAATTAGTATCAAAGCTTTTGCATACTGAACAAGATTAAGTTTAAATCTCAAAGGAGTAAGAAAATGGCAAAGAAAAAAAACTTATATTGGGTATCAGTACATACTATAACAAATTTTATGAATCTCTAAAGCTCCAAGTTACTTAACAAGGCTCCATCTTATCTATACAACTAATTTCATAGAATATTAGATAGCAATTAATGAATTTCTTAGTCATTATATTACATATATTTTTGCCAAGACTAATTAATAACTTATTTTGTCAATCAAGTTATAGATAAACCAATATATATATATATGTATATATATATATATATATATATATTCCATACTCTTGTAATACTTTTCCTCTATAATCTATATTTGAAAAGTCCTTAGCACTACAAGAAAAAGGAGAATTAGCAACATAAATTTTTTGTCGCAAAAAGATTAATATTGTTGCAAAATATATTTTGCAACGAAAATTATTTTGTTTTACCAGTGTCGCCTTATCCTCGCTTGCCAAAGCTTATGACAAATAAAATTTTTCTAATCTCTAATAGTTTTTAACGACATAATTTTTTTGTCTCTAATAATATTTTTCAACAAAAATATTTGTTATTAAATGTTCAAAACTTTGTTGCTGAAAAATGATCATTTATGAATTAAATTGTTGCTAAAGAAGAGACACATATAACAACAAAATTATATTTTATTGCCAAATAGCTTTTGAAACAAAATCGTATTTTTGATGCTAAATGTTAAGATTATATTTAAATAAAAATAAATTAATATAAATGTCTTTACATGTATGAATTTTCTATTAAATATCCATGTGCATAATAATTTTATCACTGCTTATTAATATATTTAATTCATATATTTCACTTAATTTTAATATTGAATTTTAAATTACTACCATATTGAATAGAAACCTAGTTAAATAACTGCTTTTGTGGATACCTGATTTATTTGTATATTTAATAATAACATTAAAATGAAAACAATTCTATTACATTCAAATATAAAAACAATAGTAAACATTGCTGAAATATTCATCTAAACAAATTGAAATTAATTAAAGTATTATATATGCTAAAAAGGGGATAATATCCCTAAAAATCCAAACCAAGTGCTTATCAAGAAAATTCGACTCCATCCATAAATGTGAGTAAGAATTAGATTGTTGGTACTGAATTGAGTCTCTTATCTTTGGATTAGCTCTTCATTGATCTAACTCTATTCTCCACTTTTTATATCTTAATGATTTAGTACATATAGATCTCAATATTATACTTTCTATCGATGGCCATGACTCCAGCCTCTTAGATACATTCAAATTTCAACTTGAACACGTGTCGACTCCATCCAAGATTGACCATCTTTTAGCATTGACTGCCTTAC
The DNA here is from genome assembly GCA_016808115.1 of Tetrastigma voinierianum. Lineage (NCBI taxonomy): Eukaryota > Viridiplantae > Streptophyta > Magnoliopsida > Vitales > Vitaceae > Tetrastigma > Tetrastigma voinierianum. The sequence continues at coordinate 293,234 of JAEQBH010001720.1, read as the reverse complement.
AACTCCAAGTGAACATTCTTTCCTACAAATACAAATAAAAGTTAAAGAACATAAAACATAACCAATTTAAAAATAAATAAATAAAACTTTTTTTTAAAATTTAGTATACATTAGAATAGAACCTTTCAGCATGCCCAACTATGGTTACTTACCTATACTTCATTTAATCAACTATGGTTAAAAATTACTTATGTTTTCACAGCATGTTTTTCTTGACGATGACAAATTACTCAACAATGTTTAGAAGTCCAATACATTAACTTCCAAACTTTTTATAAATCTGGTGATTTGTCCACATCATGCCCAAATAATAAAGTATGAATAAAAATGCAAATAAAATGTTAAGAAATAATGAACAATCTTTAATAAATTTGCATCCATGAGGATTAAAATTCATAAGTAACCTAATAAATATTTTTAAGTTAATCATTTGTTGGGATAAACACACACACACACACACACACACACACACACACACACATATATATATATATATATATATATATATATATATATATATATATATATATATATATATATATATATATATATATATATTTAAATGCTAAATTTAGTACTAAGCAAAACTAAATAGAAGAATATTTAATATTGTAATTCATACTAAGTCTTAGTATAAATTGTAATGGTAGGTAACTATAGTTTTATGTTTGTTAGAAGACTAATTCTAATTATAAAAATATATAATTATAATGGAACCCCAAATATTTATAATCTAGTAAAATGTATAAAATATATATTTCCTAGATAAGGCCAAGTAAATGAGAATATATACATGCACATGAATATCAATATGCTATCACCATGTTGTCTAAAATATATTTAAGTTTAATTATGTATCTCTAGTACTATGGATCAATGAACTGATTCAATGCACAAACACAAAGATGAAATGTAATTTATGAATCAAATTATAACGTATTATGACTAAAAAGAGTGTTCAAAACTTTTATTAACCTCATATTGGAAAAATATGTTGTTTAATAAACATTCAATAAATATGAAAAACAAATTGACGAATTGGGTGTAAGGAGGGTATTACTGAGTTAAAAGATCTAGTAATTAACTTCAATTCTTGTACCGAAATTGATGTTAAAGATAAAGAAGGCTTGAATCAAGAAATGACAATTTATAAGAAGATATTTAAAATTGTATAATAATCACAACAAAGAAACTTTATCTAATATTTAGAACATTTCAATAGAAGAAAATGGTTAAAGATCTCTCATATTGTACTCTCCCATACCAAATTCATTTTCCGTATAATCCAGTGTCAGAGAAAAAATGATAATACAACTTTTATAGGCAAAATTAACTTTATTCTAAATTATGAAGAAAAATTTAGGAAATTGGTTCAATAATATAAGAACATGTATAGAAACATAAATATAAATAAATATTATATCAACTTCTTAAACTAAATTCCAAACTTATGGCTGATTTTCATGCGTATATTAAAATAATAAGTCTTTGGCATTTTTCTTATCTATATTTTAATGGAAGTCCTACTTACTTTGCAATTGATTAGAACTATAGTTCTGGAAATGGGAAATATTAATTGCAAATATATATATATATATATATATATATATATATATATATATATATATATATATATATATTAATTTTTTTGTTCTTTCTATTTCATTATAGAAACCTATGTATTATAACGTTTGGGCTATAAATAAAGCTTTCATATGGGCTAGTAAAAATATATTAAAAAATTTTCTTCCAATTTCATTTTATCAATTTCCAAAATTTTCTTTTCATTTAATATTAAAAAATTCATATTTTATTCATTCTAATTTTTTCAAATCTAAAAAATTTTAAAAGGGATAATTTATTATTCTTATTTAGTTAAGCATATTCAAATACAAGTCATTGTTCATATTTTTTTAATACCTTTGTTGATGAATTCAACACTTTCTACGAGAGTGTATTATGAAAATAAAAATTAATTATACAATTAATGGAATAGTTTAAATTATAACTAAGTTTTAAAGTAGACGGTTTAGTTACTATGTCCTAAATGATTAGGTTTTTGAAGTCCATAATAAATACACAACCAATAAAATAGGGACTCATCATAGTAAAGATCTAAAATTTAAGGGCTTGCTTGTAACTTAGTTTATTCAAAATCTGGTCTCTGCTTTTTTCTTTCTCAGGCCCCCATTTTGCTGACTACTCCAATTTGAAGGTGATTAATTCTTTATTCATTATATCTTTTTTCTTTCTTTCAAATATTTAAATTCAAATCAGGGGCAAAAAGATTAACCATAATGTACTAGGCAAAAAAATTTATGTCAATTTTTTTAAGTCTAATTTCTCACCATCAAAACATAATAAAAATAAATAATATGTACAAAATGATGAAAATAATTAAAAAAATCTCTCCTTGTACTTGAAGTCATTGATGGAAGTGTCTGAACTAGTTAAAGATTAAAAAAAATATTAAAATAAACAAATACAATCCTCTAATAGATTCATGGAATGTGAAAAAATAAATAAAATGTAATATATATATATATATATATATATATATATATATATATATAAATTATTTCTTTCATATCTTAACAAAAGAAAAATAAACCTGCAATCCCTAAAAACTTAAACATTATTTTATCCAATAGATTTTATTGAAACAAAGATGAATGAGATAAGAAGATTTGATAGCCAAAGAGGCAAAGATAGGAGAAAAAGTACCTTATTTAGTTTGTATAGCCTTGCAATTACAACGTGTACCAACATCTCATGGAAGAACAAAAAGGTGATAAGGAAAAACTAACAAGGAAATCTAAGAGTTTTGGTGGTATAAGCAAAGTTAATAAGGAAATTCAAAGATTTTGTGGAAACATATTTGAGAGAGTTTTGAGGGAACCCATGTTTGAGAAAGCTTGCAAAAGCCAGAGGACATATGTGATGGGATGGCACCACATTTGTCAAGCAAATAAATAGTATTTAATTTTGAAATAATTCAAACCGACAAGGGATAATTAGTTTGATGATGACTTTGATTTTTTTAATTTTATTTTTATCTTTATAATTTGTGTAATAGAGGCTTCCTATAAGTTTTCAATTACTATACTTCATTACCAAGGAAATCAAGTCACTTAGGCATGTCTCACCTAAATAAATAAAATAAACTTATTAAAAAGACTGTTGAATATATTTGTGTGAATAATTAAAGCTTTATTTTTTTTAATTGATGGCTTCCTGAAGGGCTTAAGAAAGAACCATTTTTTCACGTTTTCAAAAAACATCTTTGACTAAAAATATAACAAAAATAGAAATTAAATTGATAAACTCTGTTTAATTTTAAAATTTGATTAACTAAAGAATGAATGAATATAATATATATATATATATATATATATATATATATATATATATATATATATATATAGTAATAACTATTTTCATCTAGAAATAATTTTATTATATTTATTTATTCATTATTTGTTTCTATTATTTTCACTTAATATATTGGGAAGGTTTTAATTAATATTAACATTTTCTTGCACCAATGGATCTACATAGGATTTAGGGCCAAATGCATCCTAAAATTTTGGAAAATTTTTATTTCTTAACTCTCCTCAAATTTTAGGGAAAAAAAATTGTTTGCATAAACATTTGAACCTTGTAAAACCCGAAAAAATTAAAAAATTTCAGAAAAATAGCAAATAATAATAATAATAATAAATTATCAGAATAGTTCGTGGAAGCTTCAGAAAATTTCAAATCTTAGATGATAAAAACAGACCGTGACCGCTGGATTCGCCTCAGGGAATCTAGTGACCTTAAAAGTTTCACACTCGGTGACAATTTAATATTTTTACGATTTTCCAATGATAAGTCGCCAGTGATTTTAAGGACGAGATTCTTACGAAAATCTCATGTGTTCTTCGTGAAACGACTGAGCTGTTTATTTCAAATAAAGTGAACAAAAATAAATAAATTATTTCGTGATAAAATAGACCAATGAGGTAAATATGTTTTTATATATCAAAATAATAATAATAATAATAATAATAATAATAATAAAAGACAAAATAAAAAGTTGCTCATGGACGGAGAGAGGAGAACATGGAGAGAGAGAGAAGATTTTTTTTTCTTCTCTTCGCTTCTCTTTAAGATCTATAAAATCGGACTATGGTTTTCATCGAGCAAAAGGCAAGTCGGTCTCAATGCATTGAGAGCCACAAGGCGGGCAATACCAAAATCTTCGAAGCCACGACTCCACGAGGTAGAATTTTCTTACTTAGGGTTATTTCTAGCCTAAAGGTCATTTAATGGTTTGACGGCTTTAGAGGCTATGAGAGGTCAGAATTTCAATCCCAAATTTTAGGTTGAGTGTATGAATTTTTAAGAATTTTTTGGACTGTTTTTGGACAATTACAATTTCGAACCGTTTTTTGACGCTTCAAGTTGAATTTTCTGGACTGCTTTCTGGCTACTGACAAGATTTTCTAATCATTTTCTCATGGCCGAGACTCGTATTGAGGTTTGGTTTGATCCCGGAATGATGTCTTCGGTTTTGTGGGATGTATTTCAGTATCACAAGATTTCGACGACGAACCGTGAAGTACCGCACGCTCATGGCATGGCCCGAGATCTGGTCATTTTGTGTGTTATTGTTGGAAAAATAAATAACATGATGTCAGGTAAAATCATGTTAATATATACTTGCTCGACATATTAACATGGAAATTGCGATAAATGGAAATTATGTTATGAAAGATAATTATCGAACATTTATAAATGTTGCATGTAAATCTTATTGTGCATGGTACGACATAAATACGAAACGACATATTTTTGCATTTCATACGCACTACCACATCGTCAAGTCGTGTGGGTGCATGGTACTATTATTCACCATTCTTGTGAATGTGAGGTGAGCTTTAAATGGATGACATCCAAAATCAAACTCACCATCAGAGCAAAACAATAATAAATATAAATCACGTGTGTTTGACGTAGCAAGATGGGTAGATCCCCTCGTGGTGAAAGACCTAAATTTATATGGTGGTTTAGACATAAACCATCATGAAAGTCCATAAAAGATGTTGAATAGGCGTACGCCCACAGAGAACCCTAAATCCGTGGGTCCCTAAATGAATAACATGGATTTGATGTGAAAATCGAGGGTTTACCAATGGTTTGCATTGCGAAACACAATGACTTGTTTTTCACACTTGGCCTTGTGTTTGAGGGAGTCGTCGGGACTCGTGTCAGGGTATGGGGAGGAATCCCATCTCATGCATGACACGGACTAACATTCAACATGCGATTACATTATTTACGTAATACTTGGTTTGGATTGCTTTACGTACGCCATTTCACAGGCATTTAGGCCGACAAAGAGCCATTGTAGGAGAATCTTTCTACTCGGATATTGCTCACCTCGCTGGGACCTCTCTTCGTGCACTGTGGGATGTATGTGGAGACGGCGTCCGACGAGGCCGTGATTGTGAAAAAGGCTCACATGTGGCCTTTGACAATACTTTTGTAAAAGTATTTTTATAAAGGAATTGTAATTAAATTCTTTTGGACTATTGTTGCTATAGTTAGGCTTTGTAATAATGGTAAGAGGGTTGTGATCGGAATCTTATAGACTGTCATTAACTGTTTCATTTTCATATTTTTGATTTAAATAATGTAACTGGCCTCGTAGTTGACTAGATCGAGGTGTGTCTGCAAACTATATTAGAACAAGCTTAATTTAATATATGTTATGTATATGAGTGTTGTAATAACCTTATGGATTATTGTGATACAAGTTAGAAAGTTAGTAGCCTCTAACAAAAAGTGAGACTCACCCGATTTTTGGTGACAATATTGATCCCGAGCAAATGGGACACACAATGCAGTACTCCGTCACCCAAATCCATAGAATCTTGCAAGGTCATAACGGAACCTCGGATTTAGCAGGCTTCAAACCTAGTTGCTTAAATTCAAAGTAAAATTAATTGTCATTTAACCATGCAAGGATTTTGCTTACTTTTGGGTCTGCTCTAATGTTAATTTAGGATATGTTTGGTTTTTTTTTTTAAATGAGGAAAATGAAAGGAAACAAATAGAGAGGAAAAATAAAATTAAAAATTAAAAAAATGATGGCAAATGAAAATGAAATTAATTCAATGTATTATTGTTATTTAACCTTCAAACTTATTTAATACTTCAAACCAATGTTATATATTTTCATTTGTCATTATAAAAGATTAAATAATTTTAAAATAATTAAGTTTTTAAATAATTTTATGTATATTTGATTTTCTTTGACATTTTTCATTAGGCATCCAAACATGAGAAAATAAATTGTTTTAGCATCCATATAACTAAAATAGAAGAGAGATGCTAAAAAGCTTAAATTTCCATCCATATAACTAATATAACTAAACTTAACAAATTGAGAAATGAATGAGGTGTGTTTTTATTTCTTAGAGAGGGTCATTTTACTCAAAACATGTTAAAGAAAAACATAAAGAAAAGTTTAAAAAAAGATATGCAAAGGAAAAGAATGAACTAGGAACATGTCATCATTGTTGCAATATCCGAGACAAGTTGAAAGGACAACACACCACCAATTTTAAAATTTTAAATTTTATTCATGCCTACTGTAGGCTGCTGCTGCACATGTAATGTAAGAAATTAAAAATGAAAAGATCCTACTATTATCAAAACAGGAATACAAACACTTTTCGTAGAAAGACTCAAAAGTGACACCCTTATCACTACCAATTAAAAAGACACATCTCATGTACTTATGGAATGCATCCTTCTCCACAAAAATTAAATAACTTCTTTGAAAATTGATCTCCACTTTCAGTTGTATTTTCTCGATGACCCTCATACAGAACTGTACAAAATCGTATTATATCACGTAAGACATCAGAGGTCCATAACTAATGCATGGTCACCATAAATAATAGTAGTAGCTTTTTGTGATTCAATATCATATTTGTTTGAGCTAAAATTATTTTTAATACATTATTAAATTCTTATACTCTCTCGGGCAATCTAAAGGAGTTATTCACAATATTAGATTACTTAGGGAAATTGACATTTATATATAAGGACGCCTCAAATCCGAGGGGGTCCGTTGACTACCCATCACACACAAGTGGATGTCGGTTATCCGACGCCACTAGATACAATTCCAAGTAGTCTCCTTGTATGGGGGAAAGCCTACCCAAATACATTACTGCATGAAATCATTCCCAAGCAAATTCAACATAATTACAAATACGAGTAAAACTGGCCTCTCAGCCCATAAACGAACACTCATAAAACATACTAACTATATACAATAGTTACAAGAGTTAAAATTTTACTTTATACAACACATATTAAAATCTAAAATTTAATACATGTGTACATCACAAACCAAAGCCACAACCCGGTTTTCTTCTGGGCTGCCTCTGTAGATGAGCCGTCTCCCGCGCTCCCCGTACCTGAAATAATAAATTTCACAACGGGCGTAGCTATCGTCAAAGAGCGAATCACCCTAAATGGGCTATCACCTGATGATAGCGCACGCCTCCAAATAAAACACACATTCAAGTAAATGCATGATCCTACTTGAATGTCTACATGACCAACTCAGATCCCGAGTCCTCACCGACTCTCTCACACTCGCCTAAGCCTTGTATGAGAATTATTGTTTTGTTAGTGGACAACCCTCCGATGTATATATATATCAATTGGGCCACTCCGACGATTGATATATTATTTGTTTGTGGACTACCATGAATATCAATCGTCGTCTGATGATTGATATTTTTAATTTGGGCTACCCTCCGATAATTAACATTTTTAGACAACCCTCCGAACCATTTTCTCTAGACTCATCTCATGCACTCACTCCTATAGTCCTAGGATGTTCCAGTTGCATACGAATGTATGACGCAATCACAGTTTTAACTCACATGCAAATATATAAACATGAATATATTCACAAAAATTAAAATCACAATCATGTTATGTAATTATCATCTCAAACATCAAAATCACTTGGGCTAATGATCAAACACAAGCAATTCGATTTGAATTACTTGACCAAACCCATATTTTCACAAATTATATTTTGGGAAATTACTGTTTCGAGAACAAAGAAACCCTCAAGCATCGTCTTATCAAACACAAATCATCTGGCCACTTTCAGGAACTCCAGACGCTTCCATCCCGGCCTCACACACATCAAGCAACATGATTTAATACATAAACCATGACAAACAGCCCACACGGGCTCACGCACACCGTCCGTGAACCCGTAAAAAATAGCTCAAAAATCATAACAATTCTGGCCCCAAGATTCGGGATCGATCGCGGCTCCCTCACCCGCCAACCAACTCGGGCGATCAACATAGTTCTAAACAAAGAATAAACCCAAGTAGGAGAAATCTTCACCTCAAGGAGTTTGTCTAAACTCCTTAAACTGCACCTACTGCCCCTCCGCAGGTGCCAGCTTTCCTTCACCCGAAGACCGCCAACGGTCGGATCGCGCAGAAACTTAGAGAGAAGGAAGACACTCTCTCTCTAGAAAATGAGATCCAAAGCTACCTGATCTTTTCTTTCCTTCTCCCCACATTTTCTCCCTTTTTCACTCAAGAAGATAAGCACTATTCCTTGCTTGTCTTTATCTAACTTAAAACAATTACATTAATACCAACTATGTCATTCTTTTCCCGGGGCTGACATCTCTGCACTATCTCTACTATCCATTTTCATCATTTCTCTACTCACGCCACTTACGGCATTACTTAGTGGTCGTTATATGTGACTTTCGCCACATCGAATCGCTTACTAAGACCCGATCCGCGATGCCTCGAAGAACGTGCCAACTCCGACTGCCCCGAATTTTACGAAATTCCATTTCATTAGCCAGATTTCCTCGTAAGACGATTCCAACGGTACAATCCGTTTCGTCATCCGAGATCTAGAGAATAAATTACGGATTTTTAACCGAAATTAAAAATTTTATAATCTAAATTACGATTTTGCCCTTTTTCCAGAATTGAAATTTCTCTATGACGCCCCAAAACCCGGGGTCCGTTTGATCACCGCCAACCCGCTGAATACAAGTGGATGCCTGCCACCCACGCCACTGGGGGAATCAGTCTCCTTTGTACCTGAGAGCCCCACTAAATACAAGATCTCGCATATACCCGTCCCAAATACCAATATAACCCCAACATGAGTAAACGGCTTCTGGGCCCATAATACAATACTATCACAATATGTCCAAACTATATCCAATAGTTTCAAGAGTTAATAACCATTTTTATACAACATATATTAAAATGAAAAGCATTCTAATACATGTATACAAAGTGTGACACCAAAGCCACATCCCTGGGCTTAAAACACTTCAAGGACGATCCGTCCCTCGCGCCCCGCACCGTAAAAGGGGGATCCCACGACTGGTGAGCTAATGCTCGCAGGAGAATCGGCCCCTAACGCTACTCACCACCTGCCAGAAAGAACGTCTAAAGAAACACACATTCGCCAAAATACCGATCCTACTAATGTCTACATGACCAACTCGATCCCGAGTCCTCATCGACTCTCTCACACTCACTAAGCCTTGTACGGTATCATTGCTTTATTAGCTGACAACCTCACGATATATATCACCTGGGCCGCTCCGACGATTGATATATTTGCTCTTGTGGACTACTCCTCCGATGAATATCAATTGGGCCGCCTCCGACGATCGGGAGCATTTTTAGCTCAGGACTACCCTCCGATAATTATTTTAGACTACCTCCGAACCATTTTCTGTGGCCACTGTCTTTACGACTAACTCCTATACCCTGGGATGTTCCAAAGAGATATGGAATGCATGTGTAAGTAATTCCAATACAGCCTAATCACATGCAAATATATAAACACGTAATATATTCACATAAAATAAATTATACAAATAATGTTACGAATTACTATTTCAAACATCAAAATTAGCTTACTTAATGTTCAAACACAAGCAATTCGATTCGACCACTTAACTAAACACATATTTTCACAAAATATACTGATCAAGCTGAATAGTGAAACCCTCGGTTACTATTCCCGAAAATCACAACTCAACGGTTCACTTAGTGAACCCGCAATCCACGGCCATTCCCGGCCCAATGCATACCAAGCAAACATTTAATGCACAATTTAACACAATCTGTACCCAAACAGCCCGTACCCATACACGGCTGCTCCAAATTTTGTTTCAAAATTATAATTAATTCGGGTCCTGCTCGGGATCGATCGCACTACCCTCACTCGCCTCATTCGACCCAAACATCGACTGTAAACCTTAAAATGGGAATAAACCTCAAGTAGTGAAAATCCTACCCCGCCGGAGTTTGAAGAAACTTCCAAACTGCACCCACGCTTTAAGCTCTCTCAGAGCGCCTCTTGTGTCAAGACTGCCGACTAAGCATCACAGATAAATCTGTAGAGAAGTGCTTCCTCTCTAAAACTCTCAAAAGAAAGCTACCTGGATCTCCCAAAACTAATTCTACGTTTTTCTTTTTTGGCTTAATGAAGGGAGTAAGAAGAACTATTCACTATTTTGTCTCAGCGACTTAAAATCAACCTATAACGACCATTACGTCTTCTTTACCGTAATTATTCGATATATTCCTAAGACTATCTCTACTGTCCATTTTCATCATTTCCTCTACTCATACCACTTATGATATATGAGTACATGCTATATGTGACTTTCGTCGCATCGAAATTCATTTTACGGCACCCGAACGATGCCCTCAAAATGTGTTGACCGACCGTCTCGCACTTAATGAAATTTTATCACGTGCTAGCTAGATTTCACGAGACGATTCCAACGGTGAAATCCGTTTCATCATCCGAGATCTAGATAATTAATTCCGGATTTTTAACCGAAATTACAATTTTGTAATCGAATTTACGATTTTGTCCTTATTCCAGATATTGGAATTTCTCGGGTCTTACAATATATATATATATATATATATTATGATCTAGGGAGTTTATATATTATGATCTAAAAAATTAATTTTTTGATAGGTTCGCACGTTCGCACGTTTGTATTTTGCATGTTCGTGTGAAATTAAAAAATCACCATAATAATAACCTTAATGGAATATAACAATAAATATTTTAATTTGAGAAGATGCATATAAAATCTGAAACATATTGTCTAAGTAAGAATTATAGTATCCCATTTCATCTAATGTTTATATTGATTTGGGGAATATGTAAAGAAAAATACTTATTTTCTTAAATTCAAAATATGTATTTCCCCTTCATATATATATTCATTAATTTTATCTTCCAAATGGTATTCCACATGATATTCCTCTTTTATGGGAATATTATATAATGTCAATTTTAGGTAAGATGGAGCAAAAGGAAATACCTAGAATATCGATATTTAAGAAGATAAAGTTTAAGAAACCAAAAAAAAGACTTGTCCACTTTAATCTTTGTGTCCCCTCAATTGGCCCCACAACACCAACCCCTGTTAAAATTTAAAACAACACTGTCCTTTTTAGCTATTTCTTATTAATTATTGCTTTTATGGACTCTTCTGTAGTATGTTTTGTCATTTTGAAGTTTAATTTTGGAGAGATAGAGTCTTCTTATAAGCTTCATTTAATGACATTTTAATGTGATTAATTAAGGACAACTAGCAGTATTATAATAATTTGTCCTATGCAATTATTTATTCTATCATTTGGTTTTCATGATTTTTGTGTGTGTGATTCAATTAAAATATCTTTAAAAATCTAATTTTTCATCTATTTTTACATTATTTGATAAAATATCTTATTATTCTTTATAAAATAACCTTTTTTAATAAAAATTAACTTTTTTTAAAAACATAAATATATAAATGATAAAAGACATGGGTTACTTTTCAAAAATAATAAGTAAAGGGTTACATTTAGAAAATGTTTGGTTATTTAGGTTATTTGGACTACCTATTTCTTTTTTTTTTTTATTCACTTCCATTCTTTTTTTGGTGACATTTTAGTCCTCCACTTACTCTCTCTTTCCAGTTTTTTATTCCACAAACCCTAAACCTCTACGCCTCCATCTAGTTATTAGCTTCATAGCCTAGCAAGGATGCCTTGAATAGAGGATTGCTCCATCAGTCACAAAGTCTGTCAAAGCTTAAAACTAATGGTACAAAAGCTGGAAACTTTTCATCCCCACACATCAGCATCAATGACATTCAGAATACCCACCAACTTTGATGTGATTGCATTTTTTGACCATGACCAAAACTCACAGCTCTACCATGGGTGCTGTTGTTACCTCTGTCCCTCCTGCATGAATCCACCATCAAGAAACCTAACTTACTCTTTCCTCAAGAATTCACACCAAGAAGCCAACCTCAAATAAATGAACTCCACCATGGACAAAGCCAAGCATGTGTGATGGAAGTCGTTGTAGAAGGCTTCCGATCATTCAAGACATTTTCTTTGTAAGAACTTGAATCTATCTCTATTCTTTAATAAAAACAATAAAGTAGATTATTTGTACATCTTTCAAAAAATATCCTCTGGACTATGAAGATCTAATCCCTGGATTTATCCATCGAGGACCATGATTAGTAGACACTACTTCAGATGTTTCTCTCTCTTATTAAGATTTTTGCTGTTTTTTGATGAAACTATTAGACTATGATTCAAATCTATTCCAAAATCCATGTTAGGAATGGTTAAATCTCTGAAAAGTTTAAAGAAAATGAAAATTCATCCATAGTCTTTGGTTCCTTTTATGAAAAGAAGGATTTATGTCAAGGTTGATGCACCACTATCTCAAATAAAGAAAAACTTCAGTATATTTTTCTAAAATATCTGTATTGGTCAACAAAAAGGAAAATGGAAATAAAGTATAAAAATATTTGAGAAAACTTAAATATTTTTCTAAAGATTTGTATCCGTCATAAAAAAAGAAACGAAAACAAAAAAGGAAATGATATTATAAAGAGAAATGATTGAGGTTGAAGATTCTTTTATTAGCCTCTGTTTGTTCTTCCAAGTATGTGGAAAAGAGAAGTGAATAGAAATGAAGCCGTTTGCTTTTGTTTTTACTTTCACTATCTATTTATTTTTTATTATTTGAAAATGGTGTTGGGCCACTGTCTTTATTAGAGAAATTGAAGCTTTCTAATCATGCTACAAATAAGTATATATTTGAAAACATAACATCGAGATTTATTATGCTTTCTTTAATGCGTTTGTTTTGTGAAACTGACATCAATGAAAATAAGGCTTTAGCCACTGATTCTAAGGTTAATTTTATTAGCTTTTCTTGGGTTGATGAGAAAATATGGGAAAAGGATGGGCACTAGTTGGATGTCGTCTAGAATATCAAATTGATAATTCTATAATAGAATGAATTGTAAGTTATAAATCTAACTCCATGCAAGGTAGGAGAAAGGGTTATAAACACAACCATCATGCTGAAATTAGTTTGAATTACTACTAGTACAATTTTTCATTTTTGATGAAATCAAGTCGAATATTAAGGAACAAAAAATATATATTTGGGATGAATGTTATTATCTTTCAAAGTGATTTTCATGTGGTCTTATTTTAGTTCCTACATTTCTGTATAATTTATTAATTGATATATAAATTTTTAATTTTTTGAATTTTGATGGTTTTGTTATATAGTTTTTTCTTATCATGATAAGACAGCCACCATTATTTTACTTTAATGTCATGTTTTAGAGGAATCTTGTAATTAAATATGATTTAATAGGAAACTAACTAATTAAATAGTTATTCTAATATATTTATTCCACTCTTTTAAAGAGTATAATTTAAAATATGGATTGCATTTATAGTTACATAAATAATTATGATTTCTTAGTTCAATTATTGTTGCCAATGATTGGTTTATGATTTTTGTTCATCCCAATTCACTTAAACTAACCTTCATATAGTAATAAATATAGCATACGGGTGTAAATTTATCGAGGGACAAGATTTTAGGCTTGCTCAAGAACTTTAATAAATAGGTGTCTAAAACAACATGCAAATAGTGGGAATTTGTGTTTTTGGTTTTACTTTGCTTAGTGATGGAAGACCTTGCCTAGGATGAGATTTTATTTTTCAAAACATATTGCTTCCTTTTGAGTTTCTTCAATTGCTTGGTTGTTCATTATTCTATGATATATTATGAAAGCACAAGATAGATGTGAACAAATATATAGGACTTAATTATGAATCTTTATATAGGTTGATAATTGCCGAAACTCATTAATTTGGTTTCATTTCATTTTATATATGATATTATTATGAGATCCATACATGTTGACTTCTTTTGAATTGTTAATTTTGGAAACTTCATAATAATAGGATTTCACATTCAAAGAAACAATTGGAAAAAAAAGTTGTTAATTGATTGGTAATTTTAATTGATTTATATTGGATGTAGTGAGAAAAAAAACATGTTCATGAGTACTCAATTTATTATTTGGGTGGTAAATGATGTGAAGTTTTTGTCCAATTGCATTATATCTTAATGTTGATGGTTTTTTGAATCTAGCATCAAAATCTCCAAGGCATAATGAGTGCTATGATTTTTTATTTGGAGAGTTTTCAATTACCTATTTAGTCTTTTTGAAACAGTTAATTTGTTAATTATATATTTGCTTGGTATGCTGTAGGTGGTCATGGTTTAACTGTATGAAAATTTTCTATTAGTTAATTAGAACATGGATGCTTTATAGATTTTTTTTAAATATGATTATTTACTCAACTAGTTTGAAACTTATTTTTATAGAAAGGGAAGACGGAGGTAATACTTACTTAGAATGGCGTAAGAAGGCAGCTTAGCAGTGGGAAGGAATAGGGAAATCAATCATCAAAGGATGACTTCTTTGTTGGCGAAACGAGACAAATAGCGCCAGTGATTCTTTGAGCTGGTTTGAATTTCCAACGCCTCGAAAACTGGTCGAGATAGATGACAACACTTTTTTCCTCTCTTCCTCACCGAGAGGGCAATCTTCTCTTATGACCTCCAGCCTGGCCAGAAATAGAACTAGCCCCCTTCTAATCCATTAATTTCTACAAGCAGGGAGGATCCGGAGCTGTATAGGAGGAGACAAGTTTTTTTGGATTGTTTGGAAGTATATTTCTTACTAAGGTGTATTTCATTTAGTTATAAGATGAGATTAATATGTTATGCTATTCTTTTTTTTTTTTTTTTGACATTTTATGCTATTCTTAGAACAAAAGAAAAATTTATAATTTAAACTCAACTTGATCTACTAATTTCTAAAATATAAAAAGAAACAAAAAATTAAATATATTAAAGTAAGAGTTGAAAGAAAAAATGGATCGAATGTTCTTAAAAAAGACATTTTATCAATAATGTAGTGCCCTCACATCTTCATAAAATTTAACATTACTTATTGATAATCTAACATAAATTTCAAAATTATTTATATATATTTCAGCATCAAGGTTAGATATCAATGTTTTTGAACAATGCTAAGTACTCATTATAAAAAGAAAAGAAAAATCAATGTTGCAAAATTTCTACATTTCAACCATAGTTACATTTGCATGAATTTAATCTATGCAAACTTAAGATCCAAAATTAAAATATTCGCATAAAGATCATTCAATCTTTCTGCTTAAATTGAAACCACCAAGGGTAGAGATTTGACATTAGTTAAAACAAGTTTATGTTTTTGACATTAGTTGAACAAGTTTATGCTTTTGCAAACGTGCTTGGATTCGTTTTTTCTTTAAACACTAGGTGAATTGCCATTGTTTCAATTCACCATACCTTATATGTTAAAATAATTTTAAAAGTTTAGTTTGATTTAATTTTTATTTATTTTTAATGATCACGATAATGATGCTGATGATGATAAATTATAAAAATAATAATATTTTTATTACTTATAAAATATTTTAATTTAAAACTAATTTTAAAAAATTGAAAAAAAAATAAAAAATAAAGTTGAACTTGCCAATGAAAATTTCTCATTCTACTTTATTTGTCTTGCTTTCTCAGATTATTTAATTTTAAATGCAGACAAATGTCAAATTTTTTTTGAATAACTCCTATCTCAACATGCCTTATTGTATCCTACTGAATGGTTACACATGATTTAAATCAATATATTATTATAAGTAATACAAAATTATATTTCAATAAATATAGGATTGAAAATTATAAAATAAATATATTTGAATATATACAACATTGTATAATTTATTTATGACATAACTATATAAAACAAAATAATTAATTTATACTATCTATGTGAAATCCCAAAAATCAATTTTAAAAGGGTAAAATAGCATCGCCTAGAAACCAAAATTTTTTCTAGATCTCGTGATGATCGAAACGGACTTTACCGTTGAAATCATCTCGCTGACCCAAATTTATCACGCTTATCTTCTCATCGACCGGCATACCAATCGGCGACATTTTTCGAGACGTGATGGTGTCGATAGCCATATTTAAGATTCCGAGAGAGCGACACATGCCAAGAGTTTATGTGCACTTGAATTTGTGGCTCACAATTAGTTACATAATTGATGATGCACTAAAAGGAAATAAAGGAATTAAGAAAAGGAAAAAGAAAATAATAATAATAATAATAATAATAATAATAATAATAATAAATAAAAAATAAAAGCCTAAAAGTAAAAAAAAAGGCAAACGGACAAAGGCGTGAGAAGAGCGGAGAGAGATTTTATTTTATTTTTATTTTGTTTGTTTTTAGATCTATGGAAATCGATCGTAGGCTCGTCTGTGGTCACGAAAAGCCGATCTACACGACGAGCTTACGCTGACACTAAAATCTCTAGCTTTCATCAAACTCACTGGCGAGTGACTTTTTCACATAAGTATTTTTAGCCTAAATGCCATGAATATTTTGGGATTGGCTTAGAGGGCTGAATTCTTAAATTCCTCAAATTCTTGACCGAAACAGTGAATTTTTGCACTTTTCGAGATTGTTTTCTCGACAGCCTTCGCCGACTTCGGATCGTTTTAACACAATTTGGTATTCGGGAGGTGAAGTGGATACACCGGGTTCAAGAGTATGGTATCTCGCAGTCATGTGATTTGCGGATTGTATTTTCGGGGCGCCCCGACTGTGGTTGAGGTTCCGGGTTTGATCCCGACTAATGCCTACTGTTTATGCTGTTTTTAAGATTCCAATAATTCGTAAATGGATTTAACCATGAATCAAGAGGTGCCCTGTTGTATATGAGTCCTAGATTTGGGTCATTTTGGGTTACTTGTTTTATGATGAAATGATGTATGGATGCATGGAACCAAACCTGGCTCTTGCTCAGGAGAGACCGTGGAGCTCTGCTGGATGGGCCCAAGACAGAATCAGATTGTGTGTTATTACTTATATGTATAACATGCTGTGTGAAAATGTCATGTTAGTATATGCTATATGATGTATTAACATGGATTGCATGGATGTTAATTATATGTATCAATTATAATTATCCATAGTATGTAAATGTTTCATGTAGCACTCATATATACATGTAACACGGCGAGAATGTATCGCATCATGTAATACAAGTACCCGCACATCGTGTTGAGCTCCGTGTGGGTGCATGGTATGGCTTTATTCACCCGGTGATGCGGAATGGTCAGGATTCGAAAATCGGGCAAAAGCCCATGCGTAGACTCACGAGCGTGTAAGTGCTATTTAAATGGCAAGTCACGTGTGTTGGGTGTAAGAGACCCGTGGTATGATCCGAAAAGTTCTGTATTGGTGTAAGAGACCCGCGGTATTATCCGAAAGTTCAGATGGCAAGAGGGACTACAGATTATCCGGGTTCAGATAGGTGTAAGAGACCCGCTTATCATTCGAAGCTCATGCAAGCAGAAGAGACCTACCAAGGCCGAAATTCTAAGCTCGCTTCCAGCAAGATGCATTATCTGGCCACGTTTATCACATAGACTTCGTTGTGTGATAGAGTCGGATTGACTTGGGATTTGTTGCCCATTGACACTTGTAGATCAAAATGGTTTCCGTGAGGGCCTGATATCAGATCATCGTAATCGCTGATAGTTGTCACGCTTGACATATGCATGTGAGATGAGCCTGAGTGACTCGATATATTACTCAATGACATATTTGAAAGGATGGAGCCAACAAGGGCTCGCACATGGGGCATGGTGAGTCGAGTCTCATTCATGGCATGTAGACATTCGTGCAGATATGTGTATGTCATAATTCTGGATGTGTGTTTGATTATGCGACCATTGCATGCGCACTTAAAGGAGAAATTCTCTTCAGAGAGATTATCACTATTGGGCTTTGCTCACCCCATCGTGGGACCCCCTCTTCGTGCACATTTCAAAAGTGTGCGCTAACTCCGCATTCTGACCGCATATGAAGAAAAGTCAGATAGGACTTTACTATAGTATTTTGTAAATATATAAGT
This sequence comes from Tetrastigma voinierianum, assembly GCA_016808115.1. Classification (NCBI taxonomy): domain Eukaryota; kingdom Viridiplantae; phylum Streptophyta; class Magnoliopsida; order Vitales; family Vitaceae; genus Tetrastigma; species Tetrastigma voinierianum. The sequence continues at coordinate 274,785 of JAEQBH010001720.1, read as the reverse complement.
GGTTGTATTTATTTATAAGAGTGATGTAATTTTTAAACTCTTATGGACTATGGTTTTATGTGTCATGTGCTTATATGTTTGAGTATGGATAAATGGGCCCTACATGACCATTTTTACTGTATGTGGACCCTGCGGTGATTGCTTGTATAATATCAGCCATATCACATGTAATTGTACATGTTGTATTTTTGGGGTAGAGTCCCGCACAAAAAGGAGATCGCCCAATCTTCGCTTAAATCATAGTCCCTAAAAAGGGAACACGACGGGCAATACGTCGTTACTCGACATCCACTAGTATTCCGCGTCGATGTTTGTCACCGTGACTTCAGATAGGTGTCACAATCTAAATATGAATATATCATGTTTTAGAAAAGTAAATACGCTGACAAACAAATTTTTGTTCTTTAAATTTTCTAACGTTTTAGCAACAAAAAATTAAGATGATATATTTCATTGCTAAAATTTATATTTCGAGACAAAATATTTTGTTTCTGAATGCCAAATGTCATGACAAATTATTTTGGTGAAATGTTAGTCGCCACAAATTTCTTTTTCACTGAACATGTTTAGCGACAAAAGTTACATGTTTGTCTCTTTAAAATTAGTGCATGCTACAAATATGAACACGAATTCAAAAATTTTGTCGCACATGTAATAGAAATATTTAGCTACAAAATATTTTCTCCTTATTAAAAATTTGTCACTAAATCTCATTTTTCTTGTAGTGTAGATCCTTCCTGTGAGTACCATGGGTCTTAAACCCACTACCAAGGCTTGGTCCTCTCGATCCATGGTTCCCGGCTCACGACGCTGGGGCTGTCCAAGCCCACTTTCCATATCAAAACTAGTAGACACTAATATATGGGAAATCCGGATGCCCGTCTGTGAAAATCGAAGTATCCTCCCAGAGATTAGCCTTAGGGCAACCCGTCTAGAGTCCCATATCCCTTAGTCAGCCGTCTCCCGCTACAAGAAGTCGCATGAACAAATGAATAAAGGCGGGAAATACGCAAAAGGTATGTATCCCCGAATTTCCCAGCTTCCAAATCCCTTACTCCTCGGAAGATTAATCCCTAATAAGAAAGAATGAGTCTTTGATAAGGAAAGAGAGATTCCGTTATGCTTTTTTTTGTTTGTAATGCTTTCTTTCCAATGTTTGTAGGCAAATAAACCTTTACAAATACAAATAAAATTTTAAAATACATTTGGAATATAGTGCTGTTTTTTTAAATATGATGACAAAGAAAATGTCTTTCGTCCACTTATTATTTTAACTCATGACTTAGAAAATCATTTCTGAAAAATAAATTTCCTTTTATCCTATTCATCATTAACAATTATCCTTAATGATAAGATCGTTTCTTGCAAACATGGATTCTTTTCAAAGTTTTGTAACCAAATCAACCTTAAAAAATGAAACAACAAGTAAAAAACAAAACTTTCAATCAACCTAAATATCTTGCATGATAAAGTCCATTCACCGAAATTTAATGAACAAATTTTTTTTTTTTTAGAATTCAAATAGAATTTTATTCCCAAAAATAATAGAGATTTGTTTTCAAGAGTTGTTGCCGAAAACTTATTTTTTAAAACCAATTTTCAAAATACTATCCAAAATGTCCCAACAATTTATTTTTAAAAATCAATTTTCAATATACTTTTCTTTAACCTTAGCCTCCAATAGCCACCTTAATGGTTGAAAGGGCATCTCACTCGTGGTTACTTGTTTGAGACTAGTTATTCAATAAGTTCCCTTACAGATACTAGCTACAAATCTAACATCAAAGCTACTCTATGGAGAACCAAAGTCTTCCACATTTTTTATTTTTTGAAATCCATCTGCGTATATTGTTGAGAATCAATTAATGCACGGAAAGAAGAAAATTAATATGTAAGAAAACTTTTCACATTCAATAAAGGTAGAGTATAAAAATGAGCTATTTACTTAATCTTAGCAATAAACATTACCACTATTTATTACAACATGATTATTACCCAAATTAAACCATCATAATAGACAAATTTTTATTCTAGTTCTGGTATGGCTCCTAACTCTTGTTGGATAGATGTTTTGCGTCAAACACTTGTTCTTGTTTGCCCCATAGAAGCAAAAGGATTGGGAGGCATGGCTAAATTATCTTCTTCCCCTTCCAACATTCCAACCACAACTTTCATGGAAGGACGATCTATTGGATACCATTGGATACACCAAAGCCCAATGATGCTTAGTTTCTTTGCTATTTTAATATCACTTTCTTCTTCAATTCAAATGCGTACCTCTTGCTCTTGATCCAAATGATTATAGAGTCATTCTAGGAAGTATGCTTCACTACTATTTTCTACTGTAACATCAATATTCTTTCTTCCCCCAACCATTTCAATCAACAACATACTAAAAATATAAACATCTGACTTATAAGACACATTCCCAAAATTTCTAGATAACATTTCGGGTGCAATATAGCCCCTGGTCCCCCTTGCTCCTGTCATATATACCGCACATTGCTCCTTAGAGCATAATTTGGCTAGACCAAAATCAGAGAGCTTCAGATTGAAGTTATGATCAAGCAAAATATTGTGAGGTTTGATATCTAAATGAAGGATTCTTTGGTTGCAACCTTGGTGAAGATACTCAATACCTTTAGCTATGCCAATAGCAATGTCATGAAGCTTATGCCAACCCAAGGATCAATTATTATCAAATGTTGAAAATATGAATTTTTCTAGTGACTCATTTGGAAAAAATTCATAAATCAAAGCTCACTTATATCCATCAGCACAAAATCCAAGCAAGCGAACTACATTAATGTGATGTATTGCACCCATTGTTCCTATTTCATTAATGAACTCTTCCCCATTTCCCTTGAAATCATCAAGGATCTTTACTGCAACAAAAACTTCATTTGAGAGCTTTCTTTTATAAACTGTCCCATAGCCTCCTTGGCCTAGCTTTTCCTTGAAGTTATTTGTGATCTTTTTAATATAAGCATAAAAGTACCTTGATGGCCTGAGAGCTCTATAATCATCCAAAAACTTTTGAATGTTTATTCTATGCTCTCTTTTCAACTTATTAGAGCGATACAAAATAAAGACTATAAAGATTTCACAATGAAAATGAAGGAAAACCAAGGATCACTCTACATATGGAAAGGTTTTTGCAAAACAAATGAAAATAAGAAACAAATTAAGAACCATCATGATTTTACCCTCATAGATGAAAACAAGATGAATGGGAAATCATCTGTAAGCACCATTTTATCTATCAAAGCACCTGTAAAAGATGGTAACGATATTAGCTTCTTGTTTTCTTTTAATTAGTAAAATCATAATAGATCAAGCGCTACAATGATTCAAGCAATAAGATAATTTTTGTTGGGTATTATTTTGTATTTCACTGCCTTTTCCAGCCTCCCTTTCTACATGTTCACGATTTAGCTATCCTAATTGTTGTATAGCTATAGTATTGTTCAAATCCATTAATTTTGTGGTTGCTAATTGCATAAAGAACTAGTGAAGTATCGCCTCCAAAGACCAAATATAAGGGCTTCCTCCCAATTTATGGTACAAAGAGAGAGTTGACATAAGAATTATGGGAGGCCACGGTCTTCGAGCTGGTAATCACTCCACTCAATGTGCCCATCACTCACGCAAGCTCACCATTTAGCCCCGCCTCCCGGCGGCCTAAGACTCCGCCACCGGTCTTAAAACCACACGGAACCAATCGCACTAGAATTACAACCTGTCTGGGATCCCAGCCCCCGAACCATCCTACCGCAGATGGAAAGCGGTGTGACAATGACAACTATATTAGGAGGAATGTCGCAGATATTTATCCGCGGATCTTCCCAATGTCCAACATCATACATCTCAAAACATTAACCCTCATAAGCAAGAATTAACTACAAGATCTTATCACCAAAATCACGAGATTACCTTTCCTAAAATTAAGGGGAGAAATTAGAATATAAAACAAAGACACACCTCCCGAGGGAAAGCATGGCAATCCAACTGATACTGCTAATTCCCTTCCTTCTTTCTCCACCCTTTGTCGACTTAATCATCAGGAAAGGGTCGACAACATTGCTACCGGACCCTCGTTTTGCAGTTTACATTGCACCGCTGATGCCCTAAAGGTCGACAATCCGTAAATAACAATTGGCGCCCTCGCGGAATCGACAAAAGTCTCATCGACGATGTGCTATACTGGTCAGCGACATCCATCCAAAGAGTCTCTTCACCACCGCATTTCCGACGGCTCCTGGCATTTATGTCCGATTCGTCTACAAGTGCAATGACCAACAACCCAATGATCTAGTCGCCTGAAGATCAATTTCTATCGGGCTCAAGACATGCGTAAGAAACAGAAGAGCGGGGCAAGACGGATGAGGGAATCAGAAGATCGTCAACATCTACAATCCGGAAACGACCGTTTATAGGCCCAGGTTGAAAAAAGGTGTGATCTTGGCGAAAAAAACGTGCAAGATAGTAGCCAAGCAAAGCACCCAACCACCCGTAATAAAGGAAAAGAGCCCATCGTCCCTGACAACATAGATGACGAGTTATCCTCAGGCAGCTCACCATGCCTCTCCTTAGCAAAAAGTAGCAGGGCTAGGTTGCGCAAGAGACGCTCACATCGCCCAACATTCAACAACACCGATGGTGGCACATTCCGCCGGGCGAGAAAAGAAACAGGTCGAGGATAGAACCAGCCAAACGGAGTGCCCGGGAACACATATGCATTACACGCCGCGCAAGGTCGCCCATGCCCCCGTGAGGCCCACCTCGTGACGGCCTACACTCTACATACCGTGCAACAAACATCTAAGTCCTAACAAGTTTCCTTCCTTAGGGCAACACATCCTCGACACGAGCCACCACGGTGGCTCATTTTCAGCCACCTTGTTATGTTCGATGGCTCTAGCGACCCTTATGATCACATGCTCCATTACAACCAGGCAATGACTTTGAATGCTAGAAACGATCATCTGTTATGCAAAGTCTTCCTGGCCAGCCTCTAAGGGCCTGCGCTAGCCTGGTTCCACAAGCTCCCGCGTAATTCGATAAATTGGTTCAACGAGCTCTAGACTGTATTTGTCTCTTAGTACCTTTGTTCAATAAGGCAAAAGATGAATATTAGTTCTTTGCAAACTATAATAAAGCAAGAAGAGGAAACCATACGACTTCACTAAGAGGGTTTCCAAAGTGCTTCGCCCAAGAGAGGTTTACAAAGATGGACACGCCCTCGTAACTTCAGATAGCTTCATACCATCTATTCCTTCTTCCACTATCGTCTTTTAGACCCGCCAATTATAGTGGAAGAATTGTACAAATAGGCATATAGATATTTAACATTAGAAGATAACATCCGTGTAGTAACTCAAACTGTCATGATCACAAGCAAGCCAGCTGAAAGCAGTAAGCCGGAGGGGAAGAAGTCGCCTGAGCCCAAGGAAGGTCATGGCAAAAATCGGAATGACTCCAAGATCACCCACAAAAAGAGGCCCCTGCACCACTCCCCGGACAGCCACCCATGAGAGGTTACACCCTTATTCGAGACTTGCGTATTTCAAACGGGCCCATTCAATCCGTGTGATCGTCTCTCTTAGAGAAACCCGTCCGTACGATGCGATTATCATAGAGATCACAAGCATGAGACCAACAGGTGTCGAAGCCTAAAATTCATGGTGGAAAGACTAATTAAAGTGGGCACTCGAAGATATAATACTGCTGAAGTCGATCGTGAGGGGAGGAATCTACACCTACAAGCAGAGAACCACGCGCACTGACAAGACCGTCTCGAGTCCAGACCGAATTACAAACTATATATCAGGGGACCGTGACGATCAATACCAATCAAAACGCCAATATAAAAAGCTTCTGAGAGTAGCCACGATCAAAGCCCGGGTAAACGCTGTTCACACAAGGGGTAGCCGAGAAGAGACTAAACCTATAGACAACCCCATATCCTTTCCCCCAGTAAACCCGAACAGGGTCATTGTGCCCCATTATGATGCACTTGCATCACCCTTCAGATAATCCGCTTTTATGTGCAATGTGGTACCGGTAGATCCCGGCAACTCAAGAACTTGTTGCAACGCCCGTTTCAAACTGCATGAAGCTTTCCTCACAAATGTTGAACTTGGCCGGACGAATCCTCTTTGGTTTCAACGGCATAACAACCATAGCACTAGGAGACATCACACTTCCTGTACAAGTAGGGCAAGTCACCTAGCAGGTTTTGTTCTCAGTCGTCGAAGACTTGGGGCCTTGCACTGCATAGTGGTCGAGCCCGACCACTCATGAGGTCGCCCCTTCAACATATCAATGGCCGCTTATTTGACTAGTGAGGGCAAAGGATCTTTAAGTACTACCGTCGACGATAGTGCTATCAATTATCCGTACGGGAACCAAAAGAGGAAAAGGGTTCAGATACTTCCCCTCGGGGATCACATTCCCGCATAACAACTAAAGTTCGCCCCTGTGTCAGTGGAAGTAAAGATCCGCGCGCCGTGGATCTTCAGAGACAAAGTAGTGTCGACTCCGCCTGAGAAGTTCACATATGTCAGCACCCTGCTATCCAACGAAGAGAAAGAGCAACTGCGACGCATATTGTTGGAAAATGCAGATGTGTTCGCCTAGAGTCACTCAGACATGGTCGGAATCGACCCAACGCTGACCTCTCATAAACTGAACATTATCGCCATGGCGAAATCTGTTAGATAGAAGATAAGGCATTTCCAATTCCATCATCGATTATTCGCATTGCAGGCGTATTAATCTTCGAGTGCGTGTCATCAAAGAGGCGGAAATATCCCCGAATGGTCGGCCAACATGAAGGTCATCCCAAAGAAGGGCGGTATTATGATGGGCATGGACTACACAGACTCACAAGCGCGGCCCAAAAGACACTTCCCTTGCCGGTCAGATCGGGACTGCCGATGTCGCGGCACGTGGATGCCATCATTTTGATCGCCTCCCGCTACCGATTCCAATGCACCCTCCCCGCTGGATGCGGAGAAACTACTTTCATTACACCGCACATGGCATTTGCTATAATGTACGCTCGATTTAAAGAACGCCTGAGCAACCTATCAAAGACGTGACCAAGATATTCCTACCAATCGAGCAAGCGTAACAATGGAAGTTTGTATCGACGATATGTTTGTCAAGTCCAAAGAATGCCCTGATCATATAAAGTACCTACAAAAACTTTTGAGTCGCGCGAATCTTAACTGTGATGAAATTCAATCCCCTAGTGTGCATTCGTGAGTCAATTCGTGTAAGTTCCTAGGCTTCCACGGTGACATTACGTAGAGATCGAGGCCAACTTATCTCAACTCGTGGCCATTATGGAATCTTAGACTCCTACCACCATAAAGGGAGTGAGGCAACTAACTGGCTAGTTGGCGGCTTTGGGGCGATTCATCTCTCGTTTTATAGACCATTTGAAGTCATTCTTTACCACTCTAAAAGGGGCCAAGTAAACCGACTGGAATAAAGAATGCGACCAGGCCCTCATGGCAATCAAGCAATATCTCACCGAACCACCACCTCGCAAATTTCGAGACAGTGAGACGCCTATCTTTACATAGCTATTTCGATGTTTCAAAGAAGTGGACCTTATTCAAAAAGAAGACAAACACTGGAAGCAAAGACCCATATTCTTTATAAGAAAGTCCTTATCCGAGGCAGAAACCCGATATAACCGCCTTCGAAAGCAGTGGCACTAGCCTCGTAGCCGCTAAAAAACTCCGTCCTACTTCCAAAGATCCTATTATCAGACCACCAAACTTCCTCTAAGAAGCACCATATATAAGCCCGACCAGCAGTTGAATGGTTTCTGCGGCACCGAATCGAGTGAGTTCAGATTCAATTTAAACCTCGCCTCAAGGCCATGGACAAGTGTCAACCGACTTTTAAAGATAAATCTCTCATCAGAAATGGAACCAAATAGCTTTTACCAGGACTCGAATATGGATGGCGCTCACTACGTGCATTCGAGCTCCGCCTGGCCGTAACTTAAAGCTTCTACCGAGAAATTATAGAAGGTGCCATACGTCGATTTCCCGCTTCCAACAACGAGGCTGAATATGAAGCGATCATATCTGGGATCGACCTTGAAATCTCTTTAGCCTAAGAAAAAATAATCATAAGAAGTGACTCTTAATTGGTGGTAGGGCAGGTAAATGGAGAATATGAAACAAGGGACAAGCGCATGACCAAGTATGTAAATATAGTCACCCTACAACTGGGAAAATTCATGGCTTAGCAACTAGAGCACATCTCAAGAGATTCAAATGAAAAGGTAGACGCTTTGGCAGCCGTGGTCGTATCCCTACCAATAAAAGCAACAATGCTCATGCCCGTCTACTACTAGCAAGAGTCATCACATTACCAACCCGTAAATGAAGCAGGATTAAGCATGTCCTTCGATGACCTAACAGTTCGCCATATTCGAGCTAAGGCGAATCCTCCGTATGACAAGGCCAAGGCCCACAAGACCCAGATCCAGGTGGCTTGATTCTCACTCGTGAATGGCCAGCTATACAAATAGACTTTGGATGGGCCCTACTTGAAATGCCTCACTCACTAGCGCGCATAGTCAGGGTAGCCCATGACGGGTAAGGGAAATCATCCAAGCTTGCAGACGCCGTCTACAAGGCCTACACCCATGGCTACTATTAGCCAACCATGCGTGCAGATGCAGTCACCTATGTTAGGAAGTGTGACCGTTGCCAACAGTAGGCACCCGTGTAAAAAATGATAGCTCAAGACCTAACGATCATAACGAGCCCACGTGGGTCTCTTCACGCAGGGACGGACATCGCAGCCCACTACCCACCGCCCGGCCGTAAGAAGCTACTACTAGTTGCCACCGACTATTTAAGTAAGTGGATAGAAGCCGAAGCCTTCGCATCCATCAAAGATAAAGAGGTTATTCAATTCGTATGGAAGAACATTGTGCGTGTGTTCGAATACCCAATCGGGATCAGAACCGATAACGTGGGCCACAATCGGATACCGCGCATTAAACTCAGCCGACTGAAAATAAAAACCTGTACTCAACCCCACGATACCCACAGAGCAACGGCTAGGCAGAAGCATCAAATAAGACTCTTCTATTAGCTTTGAAAAAACACATACACTCAACCAAAGGAAACTAGGTAGAGGAACTCTCAGGGGTTTTATGGGCCTATACAACAACCAGCCGAAAACCGACTAGAATATCCTCGTTCGCCCTCACGTATGGGATGGAAGCCATCATCCCCACAGAAATTGGGATGCCCATTATACGAACATAAATTCTTGGGAAAGCAAATGTTGAAGCAATAACCAAAGACCTAGACACCACCGACGAACTTCGGGAAGCCGCAGCCAGAGCATTAAATAATATATCGCCAGAGGCTAGCACCTCAGACACCGGACGAGTGCAAAGCACGTGACATTCTAGCCCAGAGATTTGGTCTTAAGATGGGTCTTTGAAAACACGGCCAACCTAGCATACGAGAAATTTCAGCCCAATTGGGAAGGACTATACACGGTAGTTCGAGTAGAGGCTGTCGGATCTTATGCACTAAGTAGATCAAACAGGACTGTTGTGCCCAGGATGTGGAACGCTATGCACCTTAAGAAGTATTATCAGTAATGTTTTCTTTAAGCATTCTATCATCAATAAAGATTATCTCTTAGACATCTCCTCTGAAATCTAATAATTGCTCCTCTCTAAAAAAGTCCAGACATGGTTGATGTCCTGCTAGCACATACAAAAATCCAGACATAGTTGATGCCCTGCTGGCACATAAAAAAGTCCAGACATGGTTGATGTCCTACTGGCATATAAAAAATCCATACATGGTTGATGCCCTACTGGCACATAAAAAAGTCCAGACATGGTTGACGTCCTGTTGGCACATAAAGTCCAGATATGGTTGTTGCCCTGTTGGCACCTAAAGAAAGTCCAGCTATAGTTGTTGTCCTGCTGGAATTTTCAAAATAAAACAAAAAGGGGAGCCCAAACATGGTTGTCGTCATGTAGGAATTTTTATCAAACATGACTCATATTCTCATTGAAGCTCCGTGATTTCTATTAAAAACGCACTCAAAGAGCGCCTATGATTATATGAATAATATGCATTCTGGTGGCAAAACGGCGCCCCTTACAAAAATATTCTAAAATAACCCAAACTAATATAGGGGGAAAAGTCATCCCTACTCCTCTGCAACGATGCCCTCCACCGGATCCTTTGTCGATTTAACTAGATGTACCTCCACATCCTTTGCTTGGACGGCTGTTTAGGATAAACGGGCACCCTAAATTAGCATAAAAATCTGGAGGAAGTGGGTCAGCAGAGTTAGGCATGCCATTCTAATCCTTGCGCCATCGCGACGCCATGCTTCGAACGCACAACATCTCGTAGCTGGCGTTTAAAATTTGCTCCAAGGCTTCATGGTAGTCTCACCATGGCTTTTGTCCTCGCCCGCCCGGGAATGAAGAGCGCATAATCTCATCTTTGGATTCCTCGAGCTCCAAGAAGAGCGACGGCTTATTCAATCGCCGACGGGTAACCTCGCACCCCAACCGGGCGCCCCGTCTTCCTCGCAGCCGCTAAGGCATCCCGCACTCCTAGTCGCCATCCTCTGCTCTTGCTCGCCCGCTTGTTGCATCGGCGCCGTGATGAGCCACCTAGCCTCCTACTTAGCCTCGCCTTCTTTCTTCTCCACCCGCTCAATCTTCTCCGCACTCCGCCTTGGCTTACTTCCAATGTTTCAATCTGATTCCGCCTCGTCAAAGAAGAGTCCAAGGCCCGACGCCGAAATAGATTACAAAGCATAAAGTCGCAGTTTCTACTATCTACCGGATCGAAATTCCCTATGTTAGTGGGCTATTATATTCTAGATGGCTATCATGAAATTATAAAAGAGAAGTTAAAATTAACTTACCACCACAAGAAATAGAAACCGCAAAAGCAACAAGTACCGCTCGACCGATCGATGAAAAAGCCATGGTCGGCTGATGAACATCCCGCCCCCGCCACCGATTGAAAGCTCTTACTCATGTAGACGGGGAACGGATGAAATATCGCTTTTACGCGAGCCACCACCATAATTTAAGTAATTAAGATAGAGGTGGGGCATATGCGCAACCGGAGGCTCCGCCTGGTTAAAGGGGCTCCAACGGTGGATGATCTCCTGAGCACCCTCTAAATCAAGGGCAACCATGCCCGCCGAAGGGTGGATCCTCTCATGAGGAGGAACGTACGTGTCACAAAGACCGGTCGCGACATTCTCTCGATATGGTATTCGTAGCTCAAAGAGGTACGAGCAAAGAAATTTACCCTCGGGTGGGGACCCTCTCCCCAATTTTGTACATTGGAAGGACTCCCATTGATCCCCTCCTCCGGTAGAGTCAAAGACCGGTCTCAATCGGGGGAGCTTTCATCCAAAACCGACCGGGATCTTGATAGCTCCGACGAGGGAAGTCCACCGCGACATCGGGCCTCAAATTTTCCGACCTCTTCTTCATCTGGTGAAGACTGATTTGGATACTTCCCATCAAATATGGGGGGGGGACTCATCCTCCAAGTCCATAACCCATTTTCGCATCCATGCAGCAAACCCTGTTGCAAGCATAGACATTTCCTCCTGCTTTGTAAGCTCATTGAAAGTATGCCCCGTCCAATCCACTAAGCCTTCCAACCTGGCCACTACATTTTAGTTTGTCGGGCCCTCTTCCTATCTTGTTCCTTCTTTTCAAGCCGCGGGGCAAGCCATAAACTTTTGGGCTAGGTGACCCAGACAAACCCCACTAAGGCCCTTATGGCAGCCTCCGCTGGATCTTCCTAAGCAGAAACTACCCTATAATAGCTACTCGGGCTGGACTTACAAAGGTCGGTAAGAACGAAGTGCTCTCCCTCAATGAGCTCTACGGGTAACGAGCGGAGAAAGACTAGGATGATTTAAGGAAAGGCGCAGGCGGCTAGCTCTCTCAAGTTCCTTGCCATCAACAGAAGCTCATGATTGCGCTTTGCCTCTGTTATCTCCAGTAGTCGTCTTATGTTCTCCAAGCTAGCCTTCTCTATCCAGTTGACTAGCCGGCCTCGCCTGCGCTTACCTGGATAGCATCAGGAAAACTGATGTGTGTCAAAACATGAATCATCTAGCAGAATATGATTGGCAACCGAACTAAGACAAACCTGGGAGCGTGAGAGATTGATTCACATCAAAAGGAAGCCTTAGAGAGCCAGGCATCTCGTACCACGAGCCCTTGACCAGGACAACCCCATTCACATCTATCTTAGGGGAATCGAGGAGCCCAGTTACTAATTGTAGCCAAGGATCTGTAATGACATGGACAAATGCCTCTGGTCCTGCCTTCAACGTATAGACGAAACATATCTCTACCAGCGAAACATCCAACTGGTAGAGAAAGTTAAGCACACTACAACCCATTAAAATCCGAAAAACATACAGATGAATAAGTACAGGACAAGCTCGGGTGACGTGTAAGAACTGCTTCACCAACGACGAAATCTGAAGCAAAGTCCGCTCAGAACCGCCTGCCTATCCTACAAGAGAGCCGAAATCACGATCCGACACCCTAAGCTAATGACGCCAAGGACCTCGACAAAAGGATCTCACCTCTACGGACATAGAATCCACAAGGTCAAGCCCCGCAGGTGACTCCCGACCGACCTTCCTACGCCCCAACTCCGATCAGGAAGCTCTCACCCTCACTATCTACACAAAACAAAGAATGTGGATCAACTTATGGTCTCGGAAAACAAAGCAGTGTTTAAAATTCAGACTGAGGAGCTTCCCGAAAACTATTAGACGCACCCATAAATGGGTACATCCCAAAATGCCGCGTATAGTTCCATCGTCGAAGCCCTACCGATGATTGAAAAGCGTGCATTCAAAACAATTCATACAAACAAAATCGAAAGCAAAAACCCACCAGAGATTTAGGTACTATCCAAATCTTCAACACTCCTTTCACCAAAATCTTCTGTGAGGTCGCAGACGCCAAAGGATTCTTTAGGCTTAAAAGTTTCTAAATAACGACAAGGAAAATAACGCATGCACCCCTATCCCTTTCTAGGGCAAGGCTCGAACAAGCGCATTAAATGCATCGACAGGTCATCCATAATATCAGGAGACGTGCGCCTCTTCTCCCACGCTTGATATTCACAACACGTGTTGTCTTCAAGAACATCAAAGCGCCCTACCCTTTAGGTCTATCGACCGCCGAAGCCTAGAGCTTTATGGGCCTAAGTCCGCCAAATGTCATCCCATAGTTTGCCTTTTTAAGATCGCCTGTGCCCATTAGCTGTGCAGCATTACAACAAACTGGAAATCCGAAACATGATCTCACAACCAAAGAAGGCTTCATAAGCCATCCTCGTGGATTCGCTGCTCCCCTAGCCTAAGATACACAAAAAGAATGAAAGATAGAAAGTTCGTGCACAAGTATGCCATTAACCAAATCTTATTGCACGCCAATCGACATCAAGTGGTTATACAAAATGTAAACGCCTCAAACAAATCCTAGATACATCCATTGGCAAATACGTCTGTGCAACCATACCATACTAACTGACAAAATAAATAAATAAATAAATTTTGAAAAGGAAGAGTCTGAGACGCTTTGCTTAAAGGCTCTCCTTCTCTTAGCCGTACACCTTGACCATTGCAACTCTAGAGGGCGCTAGGACAGGGGGACACCTAGCCCTAGCGAAGAGCTCTTAAAAGGAGATCGCTGCATAATCAGCCCCATCTAGACACCCGACAGTCAACACACGCCGTCTTCAAACACACAATATCCATTACCGACAAATGTGAAGACTTCGAAAGCCTCTCCTCCCATAACTTCCACTCGTAGTTTCCATAGACATGGGAGGGGAGAAACGCCAATAGGGAAAAAGCTTCCATGTAACATAAGAGAAATCTATTACAACTCTATAGCTTCAGGTCACTCCATATATATGGAGGTGGAACTGGGCACGCATTGAACGCATCATCGAGACATCGTTAGAATGCACGCATTGGAACATATACGCATTATTAATCTACAATCATATTAGTGGTCTTCAAAACACGCGATTTTTCCCCGACTAAGAGCATGATCCTCCGCTTGAAGAAAAGTGGGCATTAGAGTTACTTCAGCCTCACTTTCGGGGCTCGACCCATTACTCAACAGCCTATCACTCCCAAGCAGCCTGAATTTCACCCGGCCCGCCTCGCAAGCGGCCCAAGATCGCCACTAGCTTAAAACTACAGAACCAACCGCAGACAGAGAATCATACAACTTGTCTTAGATCCCGCGAGTACCCACCACCATCCTACCGCTGCATGAAAAGGGTGATATGGATAACTATACGGGAGGAAATCGCCACAGGATATTTATCCATGGATCTCCCTGCAAAGGTCCAAGTCTCACGTCAAAACATTAATCCTTGATAAGGAAGAACTAGTCCTTGATAAGGAAAGAGAGATTTTATCACCAAAATCACGAGATTATCTTTCCTAAAATCAAGAGAAATTCGAATATAAAACATAGACACACCTCCCTGATGAGTGGTGATGAATCTAACTACGCTAATTCCCTTCCTCATTTTCTCCACCCCTTTTGTTGACTTAATCATTGGAGAGGCGGCATGCACACCGCCGCCGAACCCCTTTGTGTTTTGCAGGTTTAGATCGGGCTACTACCATGCCCCAAAAGGTCGACGATCTGTAACAACAAGAATACCCTAGAAAATTTCAATTGCATAGAAAACTGCAGGAGATAATCAAGAAGTGCTTGCAAGGTAAAAATGATGAAGAAGCAGGGTTAAGTAATTTTCTGGTTTAGGAATTCACTTTCGATTTCGGGTTCCGTAAGTATACTCTTCTTCAGTCCATTTCTTTCCTTGTGCTTCATAGTTTCCGCACATGGGTTTTGATCACCAATTCATAGAAACCTCGTATCCCCCATAAAATAAATGTTGTGGGAGTATAGCATTGAAAATCTTCCGGCAAGAAGTTAAAGTTCATTCCACTGAGATTGTAATAATAGGAAGAAGCGGCATAAACTGGGGTGCTTGAGGGAAAACAGCCAGGGACGGAAAAAAAGTTATAGGATTTTGATTTATTTTCTGAACATTTGAAGATGGCAAAATCATCCACGGAGTAGTGTGTGAACTGGAAGGGAGAGGCAGATAAATTAATGTTTGAAATCTGCTTTGGAAAGCAATAGTCATGAGGGAAACGGGCAATAATCTCCTGAGAAGTGTAGTCTATTTTCTCCACGGAGAATCTGACTGAATTTGGCATCTCTAGCATGGTCTGATTCTTTTCTAAGCATGATAACTCGAACCCCGGATATCCACAGGAGTCAGAATGGTGGTATTTAAGCCGGAACGGGAACCGGATAACCAGACCATGGTGAGTCGGTGACTGCACCTTGACACCTTGCACTCATCATCTTGGCTCCCTCCGCCATTAATCTCTGCAAACAACCCCATAGACAAGAACAAGAAGAAGAACAAAGAGATGCCCATCTGTAAGCAGCTGCTTATCTCTATAGTTCTAATCAACAGGGGTTCTCACCTACTTTATATTTACAACTAGATTTGAAAATTTTGTAATCAATGAAGTTACCAAGTAGGTGTTATTAAGGAACTTAAAAACAAGAATAAAAAAATTGAAAGAGAAATTGGTTGTTATATTTAAATTGGTAGAGTTATGGATCTGTGAGACCAGGTCTGCCTGGCCGGCGTGGAGTGACTACGTTGATCTAACAAGCCAAGAACATATCCTCTATTAAGGAACTTTAAAAACAAGAATAAAAGAGAAATTGGTTACATGGCATTTAAATTGGTGTATTATGATATGTGAGACCCATGTCTTAGCTCAGCTACTGGAAATACCACGCGACGCTTTCGTTTTCTTTACTTAACGCCGAATATAACTTTTTCAACTTAATGACAAGATTTAACAAAGATTAAGATAAGCTCTGGTTTGCTTTTTACTATCAGAATGAAGTATGATTAAGAACTATGACCCGATTATTTCGATTCTCGCCTACCAGGCTCCACGGACCTATTTGGTTTGGCGGCAATTGATTTTTAAAGGGTTTGAGTTTATTTTCTCAAATCCGAGACGAGTTCGAGTTATGTTACTCCCGTCCTGCCCCGATTATATTTTAAAATTTTTTTTTTTATTTTAATATAAATAATAATTATTATTATAATTTTTTAATAAATAATTTTATAAAATTCATAATATTTTATTTTAACGAAATATATTAATTTTTTTTAAAATAATAAAAAAAATATATAAAAAAACAAAAATCAAATGTAAACTGTACTCAGAATTTTCTATCCTTACCCGCCCTGCGAATTTTTTAAATGAGATAAGTTTTGAAATTGAAAAAATAAACGAGCTGGGGTCGGATGCGCCCTGCCCCAAACCCCTCCTCCTCCCAATGTCATCCCTGAATAAGCGGTGCTAGCCCTTCTCTCACGAACGCATTTGTGCTTTTCTTGTTGGCTGAATGACTTTTCCAATGTAAAAATGTAAATATTTTCACTTTTTTCTATTCGTAATTTTTTTTAAAAAATTTCAAAGAATAAAGTTCGCTTAAAATTTTAAAACAAACGCCACCCAAGCCAATCTAACAACCCAAGAACATATCCTCTCTCTCTAGTTTCTCTCCGCGCAACTCATGGGAGCAGTAGGTCTCATAACAGTAGTCCCTGCGCTCTTCCCTTTCTTAGTTTGTGTTGTAGTTATGGATGGGCCAAGATGTGTACCAGGTGAAGATTATATGCAGCCCCTCTTCCTGCGGAGATATTCGGAACATTTCATACCCTTTAGATTACAGGGCGATCCCCCCAGCTGTGGTTACCCTGACTATGAATTGATTTGTGAAAACAATCTTACTATGATGAACCTGTACGGTGGGAAATACTTAGTTACCGGGATCAACTACCATAATTATACCATTCGGGTAGTGGATCCTGCACTAAAGAAAGGCAAGTGTTGGGTCTCCAGTCCTCTCCTTTCCATTGCTGCATATTACACTGATGAGTACGGATTTCCATATTCTTTGTCTAAGGAATGGAGAGCTGTTTATCCTTCTTCGCCTCCTCAACTTCAATTCTATATAATAGTTTGGATGAAGTGCGAGCAGGCAGTCAGTGACCACAACTACATTCCTATCATTCCATGCAACACTGCTACAGGCTATTATTATTCCTCTTCCTCACCAACTTATGCAGTATTTAGAGAGTATGTGCCGGTGGTCGACATACCGGATTCTGTAAGTTTTTCATTATGTAATTTCTTTTATTAATTGAACTTAATTGATTAATTTGGTCTAATTAAGTGAGATTATAAGGATTCTTAATAAATCATATGGCTGGTAAGCTGCCATATACGAGTACGCCGCTCAGAATGAGGGCCCGTGTCAAAACTCAATAAATAGTTCTCAAGCCCTCCCAAACCCTAAGGATATCGCATAATTCATTCACATTACGCATTCGTAGAAACATTTTCTCTAACCCGTTGAGAGGCATTCTCATTAAGCCAGTTGTCATTAAGGCCATTCGAGAAGATCTTGAGATCAAGCTGTGTCTTCATCGATTCCGCATCAAGCCATTCATGGATTCCAAATCGTATTTAATTTTCGCTTCCATTATTATTATGCTTTCAGGTTCTAACATGGTAATCTAGGTTGATCGAAACGCATCCTACAGTTGGTATCAGAGCCAACCATGGATTAGAATTCAAACATAAGGAATCCGGAGAATTTTTTTGTGGTTTCTTCAAATCTGCTTCTGGGCCCAGCTTGAGATTTCTTACCAAATCCAAACATGAATATTTTTTAAGCATATTTGGAATCTTACTCGACGAGACGATCAGATCGGTGGGTGGCACGTCGCCGGGAGGTGGCCTGGACGCTACCACGCTCCACGCCGCATTGCACGACCGCGCTGAAGGGACATTCACGCCGCATTCAACCCTAACGGGCCATCGACGTCATGTCGACGCCACCAGACCAACAATGGACCACCCAAACCGCTTCCGCTCTCGACCAGCTGACCACAAACCGGATGCTGACGTCATGATGACGTGGTTGCTGACGTGGATGATGACGCGCTATCATGACAGTCAATACCCGAATCTGCTTCAAACTGAATCTGTCTTACTCCGACCCTGATGTTCGACTCGGCCAACGACCCGCAACGGCCAACGACCCTACCGGCCAAACAACCCAACCTGCCTGCGGTCGCGCTTCCACGCTGCTTTCCACACGCGCCGAACTCGGTGGCGTGAGGGCTGCAGAGGTCCTTTGGGCAATCTTGATATCTCGCAAACCTCAGATCAAATTCTCTACAATGTGGTATATTTATTTTGTATGTTATAAGCTGAAGATATGAAATGGCATAGAACCCTATATCACTTAGAAATTAGGTATTTTTTAATGCATTTTTTGTATTTCTCTATGGTTTCCTTAAATACATATGGTAGCTAACATGTATATCACTACATATGATTCATAGAGTCTAAATTCATTGTCTGCTTTAAATCGAATCTGAATCAAAAGATAATCGGCATTGCATATATATATCGAATGTGATACATAAAGTTTATATCCCCGGTATGAGTGATTTTCATGATTCAATTGGTCAGGACCGCCAAAGTGGCACACTTGATCGGGTTCGAGAAATACTGGCCCTCATAATCGCGGGTGGGATGTCTCCCTGCTTTTATTACGTGATCATACTCCCAAAGGAGGTGATCTGTTAGTTCATGGAGGGATACATGTATGGCATGTGTTTCGAAATGACTGATCTTGGTTCATACACCTGGGCGCGGTGATTTCACGAAAGATTAGAATATGTTCTCATGGCCGCCGCCATGTGGGAGAGTGTACAACCGTATGTCATATTTTCTCGCCCAAAGGTGATTATGATGATGTATGTAGTTCTCTCAGATGAGTATTCACATGATGCTGATTGTATTGTTTTGTTTTGTTTTTCACTAATTTTTCTGGTGGAACTACAATTTATCAATCGAGAGTCCCACCGATTGAATTTTTAAGAAATGGAAAGAGGACTTTCTATTTGGACTGAGTCATGATGTTCACATCGCGCTTACAAAGGATAAGGTCGCAAAGATATCACAAACTACTAGTATTGAAGGCCGGAAAACGGACTATGCTACTCTGGGAAAGGAGCACCTGATCCGCTATCGATAACGAAGAATCCATACAAGAACACTTAAAAGTGGCTTTACCAATCGACCGTATCGCTTAAGGAAATGATGGCAGCCATAGAGGCTAGGAAATTGAATTTCCATCTAATGCCGAGGTTGAACACTTCTTCAAAGCCTTCAACATGAAGTATGATGGTACAAATTGGTTGATTTTAACCTGAGGACGAGTCTAAAAGATCGCTCTTCAAGTTCTTAATGTTATTACCATTCCTGATAAGCTAGTATCAGGCATCAAGCTCCAATGATCTCTCCACCCGATTCGGATTATAAAGACAAACTACAATTCTAAGATGGACCTGGGCTCGGCTAATGACTTAAATAGCAAGGGTGGTGGCAGAGGAAGAGAAACTTACATTTATAGAGCATATGGCCTTATATGTTAGTTCCTATAAGAGGAAAAATACAGTTCAAAAGTCATACTCATAAAGGTGCTCAAGAAACTACCATTAATCTCGACAATATGGTCCAAAGAAGACATTCTTGAAAAGGATGGTGGATCGCCGCTTTCTTTGGTAAAGTTAAGAAAGGTCACATGAAGAAGGAGTGTGCAAAATTTAAAGCTTGATGTCCAAACGTGGGCTTACAGTAATGATTCTTTTAACACTGTTTGTGAATCCAACCTATCATGTTCATCCAGCTTCTGTGGTCGAAGAAGGCAGAAGAAAATCACATCATGTCAAGGCTTACTTCATATAGGATTCATAAAACCGAGGAAGCTAAAACAAGGATGAATCAAAGCTCACTGTGGGAAACAACGAGAAGGCTGATGTCATGTTCGTGGGAGATGTAATCTAATTTTGATTTCGTTTTAAATTGTTAGAAAGACACATTTATATTCTTCTTTTAGACGGAATTTAGTTTCGTGACGTGTTCGATTCATATGATTACTCTTTTGAAATTAAAAGCAATGTTATTTACCATTTCTTAATTCAAATAAGGTCAAGGCCGTCATATGTCTAACTGATTATACTGCATTAAGTTTATCTCCCAATGACATATACGTAGCTTATATGTCAAAATGTTGTTTCTAAGAGACCATTACCTAAGGGAAGAGTCTTATGCATCAAGGGCATAAATCGACTCGCCATATCTCTAAGGATAGAGTAGAAAGATAAAGACTAACATCCCGCCCGCTCTAAAAATGACTTGTAGATACGCGTGAGAATCGGGCCAGAGGCAGAAACGACCAAGATAAGAAAGAAAACTCGCAATCAGTTCTCACTTATCGGGAAATCATTCGCACCGATATAAGTGGGACCTATGTGGCAACCTTGTGAAATGCGATCATATCACATTTATTGATGACTATTCTCGATATACAATTGTACTTGATTAAAGAAAGTCCGAGTCTCTTGACAAGTTCAAGATTTTTCTGACCAAAGTCGAGAAACAATTGGGAAAAGTCATAGCGTTGTTAGATCCGACCGAGGTGGTAGTATTATTGTACATGATGATGCCTGACTGCCTAAGGCCATTCGCCAAATACTTAGGAGGATTTCGGGATAAGGGCACAAAGCATTATGCCCCGAGTCCCGAGCAAAATTGTATCACAAAGACGAATCAGATTTGTAAAATCAAGGAGTAAGGATTGAAGAGAGGACAAATTTAATCTGGCTTATGGGGTGAAGGCTTTGAAACAAATACTTGTACATTTCGACCAGGTACTCCACAAAAGCCGTTCCATTTACTCCTTTGAGTTATGGATCTGGCGCAAGCCTAGCTTAAAACCATCTTAAGGTTTGGGGATGTCCCTGAAGTGAAGTTGTATAACTACAACATGTCGGGACTCCTGCAACCACTCGATGTTACTTTTATCTACCCGTAACATTCAAGGGATATCTGCTCTATAATCCCAACGGAGGCACAAGAATCGTGGGAATCACGCATGTTTCAAGTTTTCGAGCGGATGTGGGTCAAGAAAGTAGCTTCGCCGCACTATTGAGGATGATAGACGGCGGTAACGCAGATTCGTATCTCCTCCCATGGCGATATCAGGGAAACTCCCACACACCATACTGAACCCGCTTCAGATCGCAACTCGCTACAGACAACCCCAATGAAAGTTCATCAAGGCTCTCGTACGTGATATGACTACATTACCCGGGGCAAGGAAATCCACTAGGAGAGACGATCGTACTATACCAATCGACTATTTTTTGGTCTATATGTATGACTAATATATCGCTCGTGGACTCGATCCAACCTTTGGCAGTGGAAGTTGAGCTGCCCCCAAATGTGAACTCGTATTTGATGCAATGAGATGAAATCAATCTATGAGGCATAATGGTTTTGGGAACTTATTGAATTACCTGGTTCATAGACCCACACTGCAAAAATGGTATAAGACTAAAAGGGACTCTAGCGAAAGATCGAGAAGTTTAAAGTAATCAAACAAAGGTTTCACTCAGAGAAGGAGTAGACTATGGAAGAATCTTTTCTGCCCTTTCAGATTTTTTCTGATGATCATACACAAGTCATTTACAGAGTTGCACCATGATAAGAAAATGTCTTTCAGCTGAATTCTGAATCAGTAGTTCATATGGATAACCCAAGGTTTTGGCAAATGATTCGTAAACTTGTATGTAGACCTAAAAGTCTATTTATGGTCCCAAGCAAGCTTTGAGAATGCACGAAGTTTCATGGTTGTTGTTTTGCAGAGGTTATGGAGAACAAAGTAGATCAAATGTATATAACGCAATATGAACATTTTCCTAATACTCTATGGGGATGATATCCGCTTCGCAAGCGCGGGACCCGGCCATCGCGATGACACAAAGCTACATGCTGTCAAAGAACTTTTTGACATGGCGACCTTCGTGAGGCGCTGGTCTCCGGGGCATCAGATCTCGCTGTGAACGCCTTCGCATCGCTACTTCGGTTTATCTCAGAGCATATGTTGATCGATTTAGAAAGATTCAACATGCAACAATGTAAGCTAGGAATTGCTCCTGTCTGTAAAGGTGATATGTCAGTTCACAGGCAATGTCCTCATTCGATATCGGTAAAGTTCTTAAATGTAAGAATGCATCTTATGCTAGTGCACTTGGGGAGTATTATATGCTCAAGTATGCACTAGGCAGTCTGCCTTTAGCAGGACTTTCTAAGCGGATATCAGTCAAATCAGGACACGATCATTTGAGTTCTTTGCGAAAGGTTATAGAGTACTTAAAGAGGACAAAGACTATATCATGATTTACAAACATGTTCGGGACCTACGGCTAGTTGGGTATTGATTCAGGAGACTTTCTTGTTGTCAGGGATGAAAAGTCAGCCTTATTATATCTTTAAGTTGCGGCGGGAGGTGCGGTATCATGGAAAAGTGAGAAGCCGAAATGTTGCATCCACCTCACCATCTGGCGGAGTTTGGCATGCTTTTCGAGCGACTACTCAGCGGTGGCTCAGAGAAACACCGTAGGGATTAGCAGTGTTTGATTTTGTGGATAGGCCCATACAGTTGTATTGTGACAATAACTCTGCAGTGTTGTTTATTAACAACCTTGAGAGGTCTCAGGGTCTAGCATGGAGGTCAGTACGACTATAAAGGAAAAAGTTCAGCGGGTGGGCTGCGGGTGGAGCACATATCAGATGATATGATTGCAGATCAGCTAACTAAGGCCTTAAGCATATTTGATCGACATGTCATTAACATGAGCTTAGGAATATCATGGGATCACGTAAATTAGTGGGGCTATTAAGTTTTTATGTTTGCTCTTATGAAGAGTTGAATCAATTTATTACATTTGTAATAATAGTGAATTTGTATCAACTGCGCATTCATTATGATGATTTGTGAATGTAGGTTTGGAGTTAGTACATATAATTGTTGAAAATCTCGGGCATTGTGTAAACCTTGAGTACGAGGCTGTGGGCATTCTTGGCTTGCCTTAACAGCATGTTTTGTTACACATAAAAAGTAAGGTCCTTCCATCAAGGGGTAACACATATACAAGTCGTTGGGTCCATGATGGATATTCACGGTGACACACTAGGTTTTGTGACAATTAAGGAGAGAATTTGGACTAACAAAATGGATAACACATGATATCACTCATTGCATGAGAGTATTGTCCATTTTCAACACTACCATATTGAATCCATATCGATGCAAGTTAAGCACTTGTGACCATGAAAGGGCTTGCGTGAGTACATGTAGTCTGCCATGATTCGATGTTCGAAGACTTTATGGGATGAATTGACTAATGGAAATAATCTCAGATCAATATAAAGGTGCGCTTACGGTTTTGTTTCAATTAATATCGCGAGTAGGAAGTGTGTAAGTTTTTCATTATGTGGGCTTTATTAATTGAACTTAGTCATTAATTTGGTCTAATTAAGTGAGATTATAAGAGTTGTAATAAATCATATGGGGCTGGCAAATTAAACATGGGCTGGTACGGCCCGACCACGTAATGAGAGGCTGTGGTCATATTCCAAATAAATAGAAAGCTCAAGTCCCCTCCCAAACCCTAAGGATACGTGTAATTCCAATTATACGCCACAGTTGAGCTAACCTCTAACAGTGAGAGAGCATTCTCATTAAGCCGGTGTCATTGGGGCCATTAGGAGAAGATCTTGAGATCGTTTCTTCACAGGTCTTCATGGATTCCGCATCAGAGCCATTCATGGATTAATCAGTGGTATTTAATTTTCGGTTTCTCCTCCATTATTGTGCCTGCTGTGTGTTCTAACATGGTATCTGGAGTTGATTAAACGCATCTGATTCTTTTCCTTAGCGCATATGGATTATTCTATTGCTGAAAGGCACTTCAAGGGTCCAAAAATCTTTCCATGTCAGATTTACCAGGTCTTTAATACAGGGAGCTTCAGTTTTTCATTTTGGCCTCATATGACCGCCCTGCGCCGTGAAAGACTAAGATTACCTTCAAGGGTTTGGAATGCCTTCGAATGCTACAAGCAACGGGACAACACTTCAGAAAGAGTGTGAGAACATGACCACCTATTGATCTTTGAAGTTGAGATTCCCAGGAAATAAATTCTATAAATCTGATCTTCAATATTTATGCTAACCCACCTTATCTTCCCTGCATGAGTACTCTTCAGTATTTCTTTCCCTGATTTCAATGCGTAGTGGTTTAATCTTGCAGAGGCTTTGGAGATTTATAACATGTAATTTGTTGCTACCTTTATCAGTAAGACTTCCTCAAAATTTTATTTAAGATAAAAATCTTTTAGGCTCTTTAGACCCCAAAAGTATTGAGAAGAAAAGTGCAAGAAAATTATTTTTTCATGTTTAGTTTCTTACTTTCCACTTTTCCTTTTTATATTATTTATTTTCTTATCTTTTATTTGAGTTCCGTTTATGTTTTTGAGTTCCAAACATAGCCTTAATTTTATTAATTTTAATTACAGGATTTTTATAAATTGGGCTTTCACCATTAGCAGAGGTTCCTTTTCTCCCTACGCATATTGTTACCAGAGGCAAGATTGCTACCTCTCATTCCTAATTTCTTAAGAACAAGACAAAGGGTTTATTCAGGAGTCCCAAAGGGAGTTCTTAACCAGGACTAACACAAGCTTGGTGGTTTGATAATGGGACTTAAGAAGAACTGTATCAATTGCAACTATTGCTATGCATACAACTACTCCATGATTGGCGGGACTTTCTTTTGTAGATGTCTCCTCCTTTCAATGTATTTTATGTTTTCACTTATATTGGTGTAATTTTAATTTGTTACATTTCGTTCTTTTACTAAGAGACTGGATACTGTGTCTTATTGGTAAGACTACCAAATTCCGACCTACCGATTTTTATTTTTATTTTTTAAATTTTTTTTAAAGAAGTTAAAATAATGGAATTAAAACTGAGTTTCTTCTTATCCCGCTCTAGTTCTATGCAACCAGGCACGCGTTGACTTTTCTGACACTCAAACAGCTCCCCAATAAACGGTGCACTCTAAAAAGCAGTGAAAATCCATTTTTCCATGAATTTAAGTGGTTGTTATTTTGACAAAGTATCTATTCACACTTGTCTCTAACCAGCACATAACCTCCCTTCAATACTAAAGCAGAATGGTTGTCCTCTACCATCAGTAGTTGACGGATTTGACTTCTTTTTTTTCTTTTGATATCACATTCAACTTTTCTCTAGATATTTATTGATTTCATGACATTTGATATGTGTTTAGTTATAGGAAGGGCTTTGATCGGGATATTGTGCCTATTTGTCTATTTGATTTACAAGTTCCACAAAAGACATCTATCATTAGATGATAGTATTGAAGAATTTTTACGCAGTCATGAGATCTCAACCATCAAATGCTCCCTATTCAGAAATATAAAGAAGATGACTCATAACTTTGCGAATAAGTTAGGTCAAGGAGGTTTTGACTTTTTATATAAAGGAAAACTTAGAAGTGGTTGCATTGTTGCTGTGAAAGTGTTGGTCATGTCAAAAGCTAATTAATGGACAAGATTTCATCGATGAAGTTATTTTAATGGAAGGGAATTCATCAAATTAATCTGTAGGAGAATTACCGAGACTTGTAGGATTTTAATGAGGATAAAGTGAGCACTTATTTTATGACTTCATGCCCAATGGTTCTCTTATTAAAGTTCCATTTTTAAAACAAAAATAGGCATTTTAAGTTGGGAAAGATGTATAGGATTTGCGATTGGAGTGGGGCGTGGTATTGAATACCTGCATCAAGGTTGTGACATGCAAATTCTACATTTTGATATCAAGCCCCATAATATTCTTCTTGATGAGGACTTCACACCAAAAGTTTTAGATTTTGGCCTTGCAAATTATAATATTCAACAGATAAGTATGGAGTATGTCACTCTTTCTAAGAGGAACATTGGATATATTGCTCCTAAATTGTTCTATAAAATATTGGAGGTGTCTCTTACAAAAGCTGATGTTTATGGTTTTGGAATGTTGTTAATACAAAGAATGGTGTAGGAGAAGAAGAATATGAATGCAAATGCAAATGCGGAACATGAGTCAAATATGGCTCTCATCATGGAGTTTATAAGAAAATACCGACAAGCGGATAATATAGACAGAGTCTGAAGATGAAAAGAAACTTGTTAGGAAGATGGTGATAGTTGCACTATGGTGTATACAAATGAAGCCCATGAATCGTCCTTCAATGAGCAAAGCCTTGGAGATGTTAGAAGGAGAGGTTGAGTTGTCAGATATGCCTCCTAAGCCTACTCTACACTCCGAGGAAATGTCCACTAAGGATCATATGAGCAATCCAATAGAAGCACCAACTTCCTCATGCAATTCCATGGATATAAGTATCTTAGATGGAAGGGAGTGTAGCTTTTTTCTAACCTACAAGTTATTTCCTAAGATACCACATATTTGTAATTTAAATTATGGCTCTAACTCTTCTTGCAAGGTCCATGTAATGTATACCGTCTTGAGGCATTGGCATGATGCTCTACCAATAAACATATAAATATGTAATAGGTGTTACCTATATCTTATATGATTCAAGTAGCACTGAATACGACTATTTGGTATTTTAAGACCTACTGGAGAAACTCAAGGCATTTGTTCACCTTATCTTATATTACTGCAGTAGAACATTTTCATTTCATCCTATATCACATATATATGGTTACTTTCTCTCTTTCAAATTAGAAGTGGAATTATATTTGGAAATATGAAGAGTAGTAAAGAAAAATATTAAGAAAATAATTTTCATATGTTAAAATTGTCTAATTAGAAATTTTCAAAAGAAAAGCAAATATAAATAAAATTATTTAAAATTATATATAGCTTTTTAATTATTTAATCTTTATGATGATGGATTAAAATAAATAAAATAAGTATGAATGCAGTTACTAGATAATAAGCTCTTGTTCCTTGATGAAGATAGGAATCTTACAAATCATGGTCTTGTAAAATTCATCGAGGTAAATAGAAATTCAATCAAAATTCTCAATTGGCTCCTTTTCAAAGCACATCATATTCTTTCAATCATCAATGAATTTGTTTTTCTATTGACATTGACAGTATATATAGTCTTGAATCACATGGTCTATTTAATATATATCAATTTCACACACAATAACATAGCAATGAAATTTCTTAGCAATAAATGGATAACTTATCACATTCCTTCGACAATTCAACGAGATTGAAACATTAACATTGACCACTATATCTTCATAAACCATATGATCAAACTGCTTGTAATATTTCTAATTTCAAATAATGTCTACCAACCAATTTTCTTAGCAATAAATGGATATTTGTCCTTATATTTAGAAAACTTAATTTGACTCCTTTGTATTAGAAATCATGATAGAGAGAAGGATCTATGAACTTTTCAAATATAGATTCACTACAAGAAAAGTGACTTATAGGGACATTACTTTAGTTGGGGTCAAAAAAATTTGCAACTAAAGCATATTTTTAGTTTCATATTTATTGTTTTACTGCCTAAGTGACTCTATGAGTTCTAGGATAAGATTGTGTCTGACTAAAAGTGATTACATGGTTGCATTTGAGATTGAGTCTCCAGCCCCAAAAGTGACTCTTATCAGTTTGTGGAGATGAAGTTGCAGTCTCGGCTAAAGTGGAATTTATATAGTTGTTTAGATTGAGTCTCAGCTAAAAGTGATTCCATAGTTGGAATATGATTGATTTTCAACTAAAGTGACACTGTAGTTACATGTAAGGATTGGTCTCAGCTAAAAGTGACTCTATAGTTGTGATGAATTGAGTACAACTAAAAACTAGAAGCTCTATAGTTGCGAGTAGACTTGAGTTTGCAGGCGCAAAGTTCTTATATAGGCTGACTAGACTTGAGACCATAGCTGCAACTACAAATTGTTGATGCTTTTATAAAATATTGGGATTTATTAGGAGATTTAAATGTAAAAATCTTAAAAGTTCATAATTTTAATACTATTTTATAATAACACAATAGTGTAGAGAACACAACCAAATGGCTTTAAAAATACTTTAAAAAATGTAACACAATCTTATTATCTAAAATATAAGATGGTTGAAGTTTTTTTTAATTTAAACAGAGGTTTCGAGTTCGATTTAAAAGTATGATTTAAAATATAACACAATTGAGTTTAATTTAATGTAACAATATTATGTGATAGAGGTTTACCGTCTTTATGATCCATTTTAGCTTGAGTTTAAGTACGGTATGATTTAAATATCTTTTATATGATATATGAATCCGCTCACACACTTTTCTTTTGCATTATGCTATGATATGACAAAAAATTTAAAAAAAAAAACTATAATAAGAAATTCAAAATCTATATTTATTTGTATTATCGAAAACTTTGTTTTGAGTGAAAAAATAGGAGAGTACTGCTTTAGGGTGAGATGGAGCCCCTTATTTAATAAAGTCCATATAACCCTCCATTTGAGCATAAGACATGAATCCAACTAAAATTAACTTTTAAGGAAGTAAAATTCTCTTAATACCTAAGACACTGTTGAGGTGGGAAAAAAAAAAAGATGAAGAACAAGAAGAGGAAGGAGTCTTCTCACTTCATTTGGAAGCTCGACTATTTTTATCTACAAGAAGGGAGCCAACCATCGGGAAGAAGATATTTAGTCTCTAAAAGAGAAGAAAACGGACCATTTGGAGAAACAGAAAGAATATTTCCTCTTGTATCACATAATTGCCGCCTATCATCATTAGAAGCTAGGGTTTCTTTCATCCATGAAACCCTAGCCTAACAATCTGATCAGATTTCCAGGAGTAATGTCTCTCTCTCTGCCTTTATCCTCAGATCATTCTGAGATTTCCTTGTCTAAATAATTTTTTTTTTTTTTTTTTTTTTTTGTTTGGGAATGCAGCTCTCTGTTCTATATTTGTGTTAAAATTGTTTCTTTTATGCTTGCTTTGTCTAGTTACGTGGTGAAATATATCTTTTCTTTGTGTTTGTCATTCATGATTTGTTAATTGATGCTTTCTCTTCCTTTTCATTTCTTTCTTTTCTTTTTCTCTCCGTTGAGAACTTGAAATTCTGTGTGCACTCCGTTGTATTCCAAGAATCTCATGCCTATAAATCTTCCATGCCAACCAAAATATTTCAAAAATGTTGTTAAGGTGAAGCAAGCTAAATCGTTTAAGGAGGGCTTACTGTGGACATCAGGTCTACTGACTCTTGTGGAAAATTGCACATAGTATGTTTGTTGATTTGTTTTCCCTCAGTTGTTCATATCTGCTATATGAAGAGGCAAATGCTATTTATATTAGAAATTTGAATTATGGATTTCTTGTGTTTATTCTCTGCCATTTAGTAATGCAAAAAAAAATAAGCATACCCATATTTCCTGATCATTGATTTGATTTTTCCAGTGTGTATGTTATCTCTACCTGAAAATTTTGCGAAAATAAGAAACGAATCAGCCATTACGCAAAATATTGATCAAGTTGAATGCTATAACCAAAAAGGATGGCATTAATCAAGTTGTGAATTGGCTATTTGATAAATTACTGGGGATATGCATGGTATCTCCATGCATTTGAGTGCTTCGAAGGCTCTTCAAGAGATCTTTAAGATGATCCATCAATCAGCTAATGAGGTTGCGTCGTCTTTTAAGAACAGTTTTTAAAAATAGGGAGAATTATGCTTTAGGGTGAGATGGAGCCCCTTATTTAATAAAGAGTCCATATAACCACTCCATTTGAGCATAAGACCCATGAATCCAACTAAAATTAACTTTAAGGAAATGAAATTCTCATAATACCTAAGTGTACCTTTGATGAGGTGGGAAAAAAAAAGAATCTAGAAGAACAAAGAAGAGGAAGGAGTCTTCTCCTTCATTTTGAGCTGGAAATATTTTTAGCTCTAAGAAGGGAGGCCAGCCATCGGGGAAGAAGATATTTTAGTCTCTAAGAGAAAGAAAAGCGAGACCATTTAGGAGACGAAGAGAATATTTCCTATTGCATCACACTGATACCGCCTATCATCATTAAAGCCCGAGGTTTCTTTCCATCAGCCAAAGCCTGCCCTAACAATCGTCAATTTTCAGTCAAATATTTCTCTCTCTTACCTTTATCCTCGATCATTTAAAGACTTTCCTTTGTCCCCAAATAATTTTTTTTTTTTTTTTTTGTTTTAGGGGCCAGCTCTCTGTTTCTATGTTTGTGTTAAAATTGTTTCTTTTATGCTTGCTTTGTCTAGTTATGTCAATTGGCTCATCTTCTTTGTGTTTGTCATTCATGATTTGTTGATGTTGCTTGCTTTCTCTTTGTACTCATTTTCTTTTTTTCTTTTCTTTTTTTCTCTCCGTTGAGAACTTGAAATTACATGTACTAGTTTGTATTCAAGAAGAATCTTCCCCTCATTCCCCTTTTCTTGTTTTATTTTTGTTTCTTTCTTCCTTTTTTTTTTTTGTCTTAGGGAAAGGGATTGATTTTCAATGATGATTAGTTTTGAATTCTTTGGTGTTATCATCCTTGTCCCCCATTGTGACGTAAATTGCATACTGTAAAAGTTGTAACTAGATTTTGTCTTCCATTTAGAATAATTATCAAATGTTGTGAATTTTTTGACTTTTGTCAGAGTTTCTCTAATTACCAAATTATTATCCAAAATCATTGTTTCGATCCATCGGGCCCTTTGTAGTGCATTAGTCGTTATTCCTCCAACCTGATGCCTTACTAAAAAAAAGCGTAAAATGTTGTCGTAAATACCCAAAGTCAATTCTACTTTAAAAACCAATTCAAACTTGGTGAGTGAATTGAGAAACCAGTAAACAAGATGTACACACAATAAGCACTCAACTTAACTTGATTCTTGATGCTTCTTTATAGGTTTTTATATTTATTTTTATAATATTTTCTTTTTCTCTTTTAACTCTTCTTTTGGTACTATTAAGTGGAACTGAGCACTATACATCCTAGTCCCACTCCAAATCTTTGTGCCTTAGCCATGTTTCAAGGGTTACTTGTCTATCTTCATGCTAAAATCCGTTTAAGCTAAACCAACCATCAAGTACAAAATTGTCAATTAAAGAAAGACAATCCTCAAGGAAACAATAGATGATTATTAAATGGAAAAAATCATGTCTAGTTTCTACCAGGCTTTACTTTTCACATAAACACCAATTGAACCAGATTACTGCCTTACTTTCTTAATATCTTGAGTAAAACTCTGAATAGATCAATCCTATCCAAATCTTGTCCTCTAAGTAATTACTAAATGAGTTGATGAAAAGTGCTTGCTCTTGATAATTTACCTCCTAGGATAAAGTAGAGCGAAAATCACTACTTATGTCGAAACTTCCTACTCTTGATACAAAGGTTCTTGATTCTATCTTATAGAAGATCCTTCAATTTTTGTAAAATTGTAATCTTGATGAATTCACTATGCAACCTCAAATTTTCATACAACACTAGCATGAAAACAACTCCATAAAATTCTGCCGCGTATCTTTGTTGCATTTTACCCATTTCAATTGGTTTTGAGATATTAATGGTGCTTGGTGAAGTTACAAGTTATACATTCCGCCAATTATGTTTTGATGATTGATAGTTTCGGTATTGTGGTTGTAATATTCAAACAATTAGTAATGGAAAAGCAAAACTCACGTTCACTTAGGTTGATGTTAAAGTTATGTTTAGCTATTCTTATTTGAGCATTGTTGCATTCATAAGGAAGTAATTTTGGCCAACCTAGGCATGGCAGAGTTTTAGATATTATCATCCAAACATATGATATGGTGTAAATAAAATTAAATACAAGTAGTTGGGTATATATTTGTTGTGCAAGAGAGAAATCAATATACACACAATTTGAGACAAATAATATAGACAGAAACTAATTTATTGAAAATAACATAACAACTAACCCTCAAATTTGTTTTATTATAGTGTGAATGGAGCCAGCAAGATTTGGCTCCATTTGTAATAACAACAAACAAATTTAGGAGTTTTTAATGAAAATTTCAAAGTTCATAGTTCATTTACACAAAAATATGCAATACATGTTTATTATCCGGAATGCATTTTATATAGTTTCAAATTATTTTCTTACATTTTAAATAGGCTGATGGGCATTACAATAAACATTTATTATTCGTTTATCAGGAGAATAAACTTATTGCAACAAATGATGAGCTATGAAATCATTGATGGTGTAGAGCAAAGGTATACATGTATATAAGAGATGTAATATGCGGGGAAATTCACAAGTAGAATAATACGGAGAAATTTGACATTTTCCATGGAGCTTTAAGATGCACTATATCCTCAAGTTCAATCCCAAAGTCATCAAGATTTGGAAGATCTTTAGTGACTTGAATAATGTGATCTCTTACGGTGATAATTTTGTTGAGGTTTACATAGTAGAATCATCCTGTTTGGAAGGTGTTGAGGAAAATTTGCCGACTTCATAACATGAATAGGTTAGTAATTTTAGATGAGCGTTAGTTTTTGAAAGATTATTATGATTAATTTTATTCACTTTTGTTTTTTATACCATGCAGAAATACCCTAGTACTATCTTCCTCATGCGCCTCCAACAATGACATAACATGCGATGTGATGCTACAATCAGAGGTTTTCATCGTTGTGCGATAGTTATACCCCATTAAAGTGGATGGTTTCCGTGAAGCTATATTAAGTTCCAGTCTTACCAATACGAAGGATTTGTGTCGATATATCAGATGTCTGGTGGAAGGTTCAGTACAAGTACTTGAAAAACTCACTAAGCATATGTCAGTTAAATGCTCAATTGAGTTATGTCCATGGAAGATAACGACTCATCTTTGTTGGGTAATGAAATCTTGCGAAGAGTTCACACATTCTAGCGATAATCATAATCATATTCTGCAAGATCAATGTTCATCTAAGTTGAAGAGTTGGATTCAAAGCGGGGCGCGGATTATTATGGGAATATATTTGAATGACTCGTTATCCTCCCACTTAAATATCTTGGACTTTTTCTCATTATCATGAGTGGACTAACATATAACCAAGCGCTTTGTTAAAAGAAGGCTAAGGAGCGTATTTATGGAGCTCACGTGACTCTATATGTTTTTGCCTTGGTTATTTATAGTACCAAGAGTCCGGTACTAGTGAATCTCTTCCGCGATGATCATTTGCCAATTGTTTGTCGCACATGCATTTTTGAAACAGGTTTCATGCGAGATGTGAGCGTCACGGCTATTGTTCTTACCGCCAGCGAGCCTCAAAGGCTCTTTGCTGGCCGTGCATATGATGGTGATGGGATGTTTCCTTTAGCCATTGGTGTTGTCGGTTCACGAAAATTATGAAGGTGATCTTGGTTCTTAGAAAGTGAAGCATCTATGAATATTAAAGTTGTGATTATTCTGGAGAGATAGACATCCAAGGGATCTTCAACGTAGTGTTTGAGTTATTTAGGACAGAAAATCATGCATATTATTCACAGCCATAAGGAAAACTTCCTTCCACCTTTAATAGACAAAATCTTAGAGGAAGAAAGAAGGGAAAGTGCTTGGCACCCAGATGGCGTTGCTTCCTTGAATTAAGGCGGACTACAATGATGCGTTTAAAACTTGTTCAATTCAATGAGGACTTGGCAAAATGGGTTACGAAGGCAGCCTGACATTGTGATGTCAAGTTCCCACAGCGGTGGGATGAATGACCTGACATCGCCCGAAGTCCTTCAACTCATGGTTGAGAGGCGTCAAGTAAACCATTTACATTGTTGTTGGCGCGCATGGGATAAACTGTTGGGATGTTAACTAACCACATTAATGGGTCTAAAAAAGTGGAGAAGTATTGATTTTCAAATGAGGAGAAGCTCTTGGCGAATATTATGATACAGGCGAATCTCTATTATACCATTAAGTATTTAGGGTGTTGCCAAATGGTATACTTAGTTGTCGACATGAGCGAGCGATCTTGTTCTTGCATGTCATGGCAAATGTGCGGCTTGCCGTAGCTCAATGTGTCTTTTAGTCGCCGTTGATAAGCAAAGATGTTTGCCATGGCTGGTCATATTCTCTCGACTCATAGTGATATAATGCAGTTTGATTTCAGCATTGTGGCCTCAACATGCCTAAACCTTCCCGATGATGAGTTTACAAGATGGAAAGGTCATTCATATCCTACCCTCCACCCCCGAATGTGAAGCGACCTCGGGGAAGACCTCGACAAAGTCGAATTAGTGCAGTTCGCCGCTTGAGAGGCACATTCATTTGCTCTACAGATGCAATGGGTTGGAACCACAATGGTCAATGTAATAATCCTTTACCGTGAGGCAATCATTTTTCATGTTGGAAAAGCTATCTCCGCATGTGTGTTAGATTTAGTCCATGTCGTTTTGTTCATTGGTTGAATTGTTGTTGTTTCGTTTATTTTGCTTTGGTCGAGCATTATGATGTTGTGGGATTGATGTATTTGAACTCGTGATTATATGTTTTTGTTCTTTGACAATTCCATTATTTGTCTTGTCACTCTTACTATTTACCTTTTTAAACCATGCCTGTTCGCGATCAATAGATATGAATTGGTACATCCAGCACATATTAATTGCATTGTTTATCTCGTTAACATCTCATTCAAAAGTAAATTAGATAAGTACGTATTCATCAGATAGATTTTGCATATTAAAAATATGAATTTTTGTAAGCTATTTGTTTTGTTAGCAGGTTTTCTACGCATTAATAAAATGCATCGACAGGGAAGGCAACAGTCTGCTACAGATGCATCATCTACTACCTCGGTGTAGCAACCGCTTATGTATTGTGATTTGTTATATCATCTTCATTATGACGCTCAATGTTAATAATCATTTAACTTTGATTTTTCCCCATTTTTTATCATTTGATTCTAACATCTCCCTTTCTTGGTTACTCATGTAAGTGCACTTTATTTGTGATGTTCTGACGCGATTCTCACGCTTGTGTGAATCTGACGGTGAGTGGCAGAAACAATCAAAGTGATATGAATTTTGGGGGACTCCTATCTATCACGTGCAAGAAGTCCGGTATAATATATGCTTATGAACCATTGGCGTTTTGATGTTGGCCTTAAAGAAAGATTCGTTGTCTTCTACATCACTTAGGAAGTCCTGACTAATGTGGTTAATGAAATATTTCGTTACTGTGCATGAGCGGATCTTGAGTGTCTTGAATCGAGTGAGCATCCTTTTGGAGGATTCGATTGTGAAGATAGACTACGTGTGCTTCCTATTGTGAAGAGTTTGGGAGGCATTCTGTTTGGTATGCATGTGCTACGATACTGGCCCGACCTCTCCGTGTTGATGGATGAAATCTGGCGTACTCTGTGAGGGATGAGTTCGCGGGGAATGATATCGAGTAGGCTCAATTTGTTGTCGATGAACTTGTTTTACGAATCGACATTTTCATGAGTCTAACTGTGGTACATAGTAGCGCATCTTTTCTGAGTTAGCATTTTCTTCATTCGCACACATGACCTTCCCTATCATCAAACCATTTGCAACATATTCTCACTTGTGTTTATTTTCTATTTGTAGTTGTTTTATGTGGTAAAGGTCCGGATCTCCAGCGTACAAGTGCCGGTCACAATGCCTTCTATAGTTGCATGGACCGATGACTTGTTGAAGATAAGACTTCAACAAGAATTGCGAGACTATGGGTCTTTTGGACATGGGAGTACATATTGCATATATCTAAATTATTCCACCTTTTAAATTATAATTCTATATGTACTGTTGGTGTATTTGTTCGCCCAGGTTGCTCTTGTAAAGTCTTGAGACATTCTTTAGCCTCACATCGATGTAAGTCGGAAGATTAAGATGTGAAATCTAATATTAAACACATTATTTGCATTACATACTATTTGGCAGAAAAGAGCCAGGTTTCAATGGTTCTGATTTCATAATATGAAACTCAGAGTTACGACAACAATCTTGAGCTCAACAGGACTATAAACGATCAATTGACATATTGTAGTGGCCAATCTAGCAGACCCATTCAAGCGAATCCTAGTGCATGGCTGGATCTATTAAAAATAACATCTGTCTCCATCATTTTCATCTTTTACCATGGATTCCCTTCGTAGAGCATGGTACATCTCCTTTACATCAACAAATTTTGCCACACCCTGGCCCCTGACATGTTCAAATATGCAGGGATCTGCCATTTTACTTCCCTAAATAAAATTCCAATCCATCTTGTTCCATTTATATTGTTTTATCATAAATAATAATCACCCATCAGAATTCAGGTGTTGTGATAGTCATGAAGATGTGATGTTTAGTGCTATGATGGTACCTGACTCATAGGAGGTCACGCACGTAAGAGGTCAGAGACGTAGCCACAGTCATGGAATCCCCTTTATTGCCACAGCCCATGCTGCATCAGTCAGGCTGTTCCGATGGACTTAAAGGAAGCTGTGCCCCTTGGTTTTTCAATACGATATGGACTGAAGTGTTAGCTGCACGACGTCTTCTTGTAGTGTTTGTATCTTATATTTATTCGAGGTCATTGTTTTCCCATTATCAGATGAACTTGTCTCGCCTGTGGGACACCTCTTTACAAATTTGGGTTATGACGATCATTGAATGTGATGATAAACTATTATAATCTTATATCCATTCCACATCACATATTTAATCATTAATTCACCACATATGAAATATATTATAATTTTTATATTCAACAGGTGATGGGCGCATATTGAATTTACAAGCGTAAGGCCATTCATTCATATTTATATCTTTCATTATAAAGTATAAAAGTGATTGTGATTTTCATGATGGATAATGATTTGTGTTCATGACACGATTGATGAGTTATTGATTCTCACACTAACCTAATTGCACATTACAATGTGGGAGAATTGTGGTTTCAAAAGCAAGCTGAAAATTGGCGGACTCAATCTTGAATCAATATGAGCGATTTTTAGCACTGACGTATTTATTCCATGCGACCCAAATTATTAAGAGGTATTTAGTAACTTTGAGATTTATGGTAATATAAACATGTATATCACTAAAATGAGTTAATTTTTTGATTGTTTGAAATGGGTTGTTCATTACTGTGTCTTGTTGGTTAGGTCTTCTTGCCTTTCTTATAAAGAACCGGTGGATTATTAGTGATTGACGCCTGGCAAAATTACAATTACTTGATTGACAATTGGACGTGAAACGCATGACGGGGCACAAAACAATTTGGTATAATGACTCATACAAACATTAAGTGACTGGTGCTTTATTACATCCATGTCTATTTACTTTATATCTTTAACCTTTATTAACATAACTTACTTTACAATATTTTTTGATGTCTTTAAGGCTAAGGTGGTGCTATGTTTGATGGCGCATAAGAAGGGAGGTGGAGAATTTAATTTGGAGAGGTTTAGTTTCGTCATGCCTGATGTCCCTTCCCCCGACGAATGAGTAAACTATTTTAATATTATTGATTAATAGCGATTACGCGACTTTTTATTCCGTTGTAGTGATTATAATCAACCAACCACACACACATGACTGCAGGCATGATTGTGGGTTTTAAGCGATGAGAATTCATGGAGCATTGGAGTTCGGTGATACAACGAGAATCATTGACGGTGCTTCTTATGTTTGTAATCATGAAACATATTTTGATATGTTTGTTACCAGCGAGCAATTGGATTGACCTAATCTCATTGTTGCGACCCGGAATGTCAAAGTATAGGCTTAAGATTCTTGGCAACATGTGCGCTCAACATAATGCGCATCGAACAATGTTTCGAGAAATAATGAAAGGGATGGCGGTCAATGGGCGAATCGAGTAACCTGTCTTTCTCGAATGTAGGTTTGTATTGATTATAGTGTAGAACTAATGAATTGAGAGGTGAAACTTTGGGTTTTTGATTAAACTCTTTACCCGAAAATCAGTGTTTCTTTTTTTGGCTTATTTTACATAGGGTATGGGATGGGGTTTGGATTTGGTTTGTGTAATCTTTTTGTATACATTTTTTATCTTGCTTGATTAATAATCTGTTTTGAAAAATTTAGAATCTCTCATTAAATATCCTTGTAAGTCAAACCCACCCTTTGTAGCCTACTTATTAAAATGGTTTTAAGGTTAAAAGTATTGTTTTATGGTAGGATGAAGCTAAGGATTACAATGGAGGTGGTCTGAACTTTTAGCGGAGTTTGGAGAATTAGGGGGACATTGAAGAAATTTTTATCTTAAAATTTAATAATCTTTTCTCTTTTTCTAAGCTATTTTATAACGTTTGTTTCAATTCACAAAGTATACGAGTTTGATGTTAGAAATATGTGCGAAACATATGTAACTTGCCTGCATATAGGCACCTTCGACAGAAAGGAAATTGAGATATTAGAATTGCGAACTGGTCGGAGGCTACAATATGAAGAAACATGGTGCTTCTATAACTTTACATTTTTTGATTTACTATTGGTGTATGTATGATGAATGCGAACATTTGCGTGTAGCGAAAGCTTTTATTGGCTGCGCAGACCGCTCTTATTGAATGCCCGGTACTCAGCCAGTATACGCAGATAAGAATCGTGCCGTTTCACTCTCCTTCTTCATATCGAAAACGTGCTCGTAGCCATTCGACGGTGGCCAACATGTCATGACCATCGGGGTTGAAGACACACTACCCACAATGAGAGAAAATAAAAGTAGTCAACTTAGAAGAAATCATGTAGCTTCTTGCTAGAAGGACTCCTCTTACATGTTCTTGCTGCCTTGCAAATCCTGCCGCAGTTAGGATTGGGTTGGGATGATGGATCATTCATCGAAGTGTCTTGTCGGTTGCCAAATTTTGGGAGAAGCGATGGTTTTTCTTTCTTTTCTTTTTGGCTTGTGAAAAGGAAAAAAAAGGTCTGCTAATCTCTCATCAAAAATAATAATTCATCAATTGTAAAATAACAGCATTGTCATGGAATTAATGTTCTATGTGGGACTAGACAGTGAATTAGTGTAAATAGAAATAAAAGAAAAAAATTATATCATGATAGTAAATATTGAACCAATTAAAATATCATAACGAGAAGAATCCATCATGTGCACCCAACGAGAGGAACAGAACTTAGTCATGAGAAAGAAAGCGAAAGCGTGAATCTTTAATCTAATTAGTTCTTGAAGGATACAACAAAGACAACGACCATTTGCGGTGTCGACATGAACAAAGCATGTGAACAAATAAGCCCTGAGGCTGAGAAAAGTGTGATGAGCACACGTGCGCACATAAAAAGAAAAAAAGACATAAATAAATAAAAGGTTTAATGCTTAGCTTCAAGGAATAGACACTAAAATCAGCTTTGTCAAAACCACTTTCTTAGATCCAAATGGTAAGCACTCCAGCTTAGAATCTCACTCTCCCAATTTAGAAAAGCTCTTGACAATCTTAAGCAGAGTTAGTTTACACCTTAAACATGTCTTTGTGTTTTTCTATTAATAAGCGTTGTTTTGTGACCAATCTTGTATAAAGGAGCTATATCGTGTGGAGTATATAGGGAAGCGATTTGAAATGGAAAAAATGCAAATCCTATGAAATGCATAGGCTTGTACACCTTATGCGTTGTGCATTACCTTATGCGATTAGATGTAATCACCTTATACCTCCTAACAAATTCGTATTTTTCTGTTTTGAGACTAAATATGGCATATAACATCTATTTTCATGAAATAAATTATAAACACACCAAAACTATAATAACTCATTACCTGTTCTTACTTAGGTTAGTTTACACATAACATACTCTTTGTGTTTTCAGTAACAAAGCGTTGTTTTTACTTCCACCAATCGCGTATCAAAAATATATCGTGTGGGTGTATCATAGGAAGCGATTGCAATGGAAAAATGCAGTCTATGAAATAGTGGCTTGTACACCCTTATGCAGTTAGTA
Source organism: Tetrastigma voinierianum (assembly GCA_016808115.1). NCBI lineage: Eukaryota > Viridiplantae > Streptophyta > Magnoliopsida > Vitales > Vitaceae > Tetrastigma > Tetrastigma voinierianum. Next base: position 234,732 of record JAEQBH010001720.1, on the reverse strand, counting down.
AATTTGCCATATGCGATTGGTGTAATCACCCTTGGCACACTATAACAAATTCGTGTTTTTCTGTTTTTAAAGACTAGTATATGCATATAACATCTGTTTTTCATGAAATAAATTATAAACACACCAAACTATGTGCTAGTGCTATTCTTAAATAGGGATTCGTTTACATAAGCATGTCTTGTCTGTTTTCCATTAATAAAGCGTTGTTTCCTTCACCAATAAGTATAAAGAATATAACGTGTGGGTGTATAGGGAAGCGATTTTGAAATGGAAAAAAATGCAAATCCTATGAAATGTAAAAGCATGCACATATCTGATTAGTACATTGCCACACATGATTAGTATATCACCTTGTACACTAAGTCGTGTTTTGTTTTAAGGCTAAGTATATACATATAACATCATTTTTCATAAAATAAATTATAAACACACCAAACTATGTGCTAGTGCACCTATTCTTAAGCAGAGTTAGTTTACACCTTAAGCATGTATATGTTTTCCATTAATAAGCGTTGTTTTTGCTTCCCACCAATAGTATAAGAATATATCGTGTATGATTACCCATAGGGGAAACGTTGCAATGAAAAAAATGCAAATCTTTGTCAAATGTGAACATTTTATATACCAGTTAGTGCATTTGCCTTATCTGATTAGTGTAATCACCTTATTACCATATAACAAATTCGTGTTTTTCTGTTTTTAAGACTAGTATATGCATATAACATACATTTTCATGAAATAAATTATAAACACACCAAACTATGTGCTAGTGCTATTCTTAAGCAAGAGTTCATTTTACACCTTAAACATGTGTTTTTCCATTAATAGCGTTGTTTTTACTTCACAATGCGTATAAGAATATGCGTGTGTGGGTGTATAGGGAAAGCGTTTGAAATGGAAAAAATGCAAATCCTGAAATGCCGTGGCTGTACACCTTAATACAGTTGGTGCATTTCCTGTCTGTTAGTGTAATCACCTTGTGCACTATCAACAAAATTAAGTGTTGTTTTTTAAAGACTAGTATATGCATCACTCCAACCTCCTATTTTTCATGAAATAATTATAAACACCAAAATGCATCATGCTAGTTCACCTATTCTTGCCTGGGTTGGGTTTTTGCACGTGAAACATACTTTGTTCCATTAATAAGCGTTGTTTTGGCTTCCCACCAATGCGTATAAAGAATATAACGTGTGTGGGTGTATAGAGAGCGATTTGAAATGGAAAAAGATACCGTCTGCCTGTAATGTAAGGCTTGTACGCCTCCCCATACAATTAGTGCATTTGCCACTGTCTGATTAGTGTAATCACCTTGTACCTTATAACAAGTCATTATTTTTCGACTTAAAGACTAGTATAATACTTTATATAACCTCTATTTTTCATGAAATAAATTATAAACACACAAAACTATGTGCTAGATGCACCTATTCTTAAGCAGGGTTAGGTTTATAAACATATATGTGTTTTCCATTAATAATTGTTTTTTTGCTTCAACCAATGCGTATAAAAGTGTATCGTGTGGGTGTATATCACGGGAGAAGCGATTTGCAATGGAAAAAATGCAAATCTATGAAATCGCGTGAAACGTACACCTTACAATATGATTAATTGCATTTACTGTCACAGTTAGTGTAATCATATATACCTATATGAGTCGTGTTTTTACGTTTTTTAAAGACTAGTATATGCATATAAATCTTTCTATTTTCTTGATAATTATAAACACACCAAACTGTATCTTATTTTTCTTATATAGAGTTAGTTTACATAAGCATATCTTGTGTTTTCTATTAATAAAGCGTTGTTTTTGTGACCAATGCGTATAAGAATATATCGTGTGGTTATAGGGGAAGCGATTTGAATTGGAAAAAAATGCAGGCTCCTACAATGCATAAACATACACCTTATGCAGTTAGTGCATTTGCCTTGTACAGTTAGTGTAATCACGCCTTGTACACTCTAACAAATTCGTGTTTTTAATTTTTTAAGTTGTATATACCTAACATCTATTTTCATGAAACAAATTATAAACACACCAAACTATGTGCTAGTGCACCTATTCAACAGCAAAGTTCGTTTACACCTTAAACATGTCTTCAATGTTTTTCAGTATAAAGCGTTGTTTTTGCTTCACCAATGTGTATAAGAAGAATATATCATTATTGGGTGTATAGAAGCGATTTGAAATGGAAAAAAATGCAAAATCTGCAAAATCGTGGCTTATGCACATACGATTAGTGCATTTTTGCATGTGGAGTTAGTGTAATCACCTTGTACTATAACAAGTCGATGTTTAATACTCTGTTGATTTGAGCTATATTTGCTTCCTGTTTTTTTGCAGAAACCCAATAGCCTCTTGATTCAAAATTCGAAAACAAATTTGACTTTGACCATATGTGTAGAAGACCCAATTTTTTATTTTTTGGGATCTCTTTTCATTGTGTTTGGATGCTAAGAAAAATATGATAACATACATAGGAAGCCTCAATGGGTTTTTCTGATGCTTTAACTCCTAGAAATAGTAGCATCTTGGATTCTTTCTCATTTCAAAAAGCATTATGAAAAATAGGAATTCATGCCTTCCTCCCCAGTTTTCTTTTACGAATACCCGAGAGAAATGGTATATATAGAAACAATCACCATGTCTTCTTCACCTCATTGACAGAGAAGAAACTCAGACGGGACTTAGTGGGGACTTCTCTGGCCTACATACCTCAGGCCTCTTGTTCTTCCAGCATTAGTGAGTTGGAGATTCACAGACATAGTGATGGCATCATAATTGGGTCTAGGTGGTAATGATATGAAGATTCTTGTGATCTCTCCCTTTGTTTCTACAAAGGCAGAATTGATATTTAAGACCCAAGGCTTGGGCATCCATGCATGGCTCTGATTTCTTAGGTCAGGAAAACTTGAAGAAAGGAAAACAGAAAGGAGTTTTGAAGAGAAGAGAAGAAAGAAAGGGGAGTTTTTGATTCTTTGGAAAAACACAGCAAAAAATGGCTTGATGGATTCCACATCGGCAACGATGTGGAATCAGTAGAGACATTTTATGCTGAAATGTTTAAATCATAAAGTCGAATATAAGTGTTATGAGGCCTTAAGGTTAATTATTAATGATGTTTCCAGGCCAAGACATAATTCACCCAAAAAAAATATTGGGAAGTAGTGAGTGTTACAAATGCAAAAGGTGAGTTTTATGACCCTTGAATATAGAGGGAAGAGTAGGGGCAAAGCAGTACTTTCTTGAGGAACGAGTCACGTGAAATCATTGAGTTTCAACTATCTCCTTTTGACACAACTATATGCCATCCTAATTTTACTCGCACTTCTCTCCTCTTGCTCTTTATCTCTCTGCTTTCTCTCTTTAGCTCTCTCTGTCTTTTCTCTCTTTAGGAATGAAATGTCACTCCTAGTCATAGTTTTTGCCTAATCACCAGTGATTTCAACATTGCTCCCGATGAGACTGTGGATCTCTCAATCAATGACAGTTTCCGTGGTAAACTATAGCAGGTGGATTCTACGAGGTGAGGAGACATCGAGGACCTCTAGGATTCATTGACAGTGAATCTACGATTTTCCTCTTCCACAGAGATCCTCAAGTTCCCATCTCTCAGGTCTCATAGCTCATGTTCTAACTCCCTCCTGATCTATTCAGTTGGTTTGAAATATGATATGTTGGTAGTAAATTGGCATGTCTCTCCTTTTCGAGTTTGAAGGAAATGACTTGGTAAATCATGTGGTTTCTGTTACTTGATTACTCATTTAGGGCTCACGATAGTATCATTTTCATAATCTTCCAATAGAATTTTGCATTTGTAGTTTATTGCGTGTGATACATTCTTAGCGAGGATGTTGTTGTATTATAAACCTAGTAGGATACATGTGGAAGTAGGATGATTATTGATGCAATTTTAGTCGAGATTTGAATTCCTTTGTTTAATAATGAACATCTCTGTTGTTTGAAAATATTTTTTTCTGAATTCTGGAAATTGTTTGTTGAAATGTCTAAATGAGCAGGTAGAGTTACAACGGTATTACGATTTGTGAATTTTGTTTGATTATCTTGGATAGGATAATGAACACTTTTTGTTGGCTTTTTCGAGTGGTTGTATACATCCTGTATACCCTGGGGTACCTTTTTTTAGTGCTCCTTGCCAATCAGCAAGTTGGATTTCTTGTGAATAAATTCATGCTGCATTTTCTAGTTTCTTCTTGTGTTTCCTCTTTGCAGTCAAATTTACAATCAATTTTACTCTCTGGTTGGATTAAGTTGAATAAATTCTGCTACATTTATTGGAAATATTTACTATTTTGTAAGGAAGCTTGAGCATCTAGGGAGAGGATGTTGAATCTAGCCTAAATGATGTTAGCAATATGTATGAAATTCTTGATATTCTTTGAAGCGATAAACCATAATTTTCATTCTTGAGAAAAATACCTAATAAGAAAGGAACACAGAATAAATTTTCCAATGAATAAAATTGAAACAGGAATAATTAGTTTTGAAATAAATGACTAATTAATTTCGAAAAAAAATAAAATAGAGAAAAAAGAACCTTCAAGAAAGGGACATATATTAAAACATAATTCTGAAACATCAGCGATTGGTGTGATTAGACGATTAATTAGTGAATTGTAACTAATTTTGACAAACAAATGTATTTTGAAATAGTAAAATAAAAAATAAGACTCTTTATTATTCTCTTGAATAGGATCTCAAATGTAGTTGTACTACCTCAAAAATGATGTATCAAAAACTAGTCAATAATTATAAGATTTTAGATAAAGTTATGAGTTCATAACTTTATCTAAAATTATGAGATTAAATGTCATATCTAATATTTTAAATAGATAAATAATAAATTTAGAAATTTTATCTATTCCTTCCAAGGTATTTCTCATCCTTACCTTTAGAAAAACACAATATTTGAAACTTTTCTTGACAGAAATCCAATCAAAGAAAAAAATATTTCAAACATAAGAGAAATTTCTAAACTTTTCAAAAGAGATAATTTTCAAAAAGAAATAAGATTTTCATATTTTAAAGCAGTTTGATGAGGTGTTATAATTATCGGGAATCTGGAGATGCGGCGGGTGGTCGAGGTGGGGTGTCGATAGGGGTTTGAGCGGCGCTGGGAGTTTGTAAAACCGGCACAGTTAGATGTTATAATAGTAGTATTTGGAGGCCAAAGCAGGAAAGAGCTCAATTTATGGAAAGCAGGAGAGGAGGATTGGTATGAGCATAAGGGTATGTGGTCATTAAGCAAAAGGATATGAAAATTTTGAAAATCAAATTAGAGATGAGTCAAATAGAATTTCAAAAGTTAAATTTCAATATTTAAGAGATGAGGGCAAATTTACAATTAAAGGAAAAGTTGATATTATAAGAAATGAAAAAAAACAATAATTTCATTTGGTCTCAAGAGAACTAGGGCTCCTGGTTAGAAGAGAGCCAAGAGGAGAAGGAAGAAGAAGGAGGAGAGTCCCAAGATTAAGGTATGGTTGTCTTTTGAATCAAATGTTTTTTATGTCCTAGGGATTTTAGGAATTGAGATTTCTATGGAGATTGTTCCTCCTTTGGTCTAGGTTTTGTGTAAAGGTCACACAAACCTAGATGTTTGTTAAGGATTGAGAGTTTGCCCCAATTGAGTGTAAAGGAAGCATGGAATAATAAAGAAAGCATGTGGTTTTAAAAAGGATGATGACCTAGGTTGAGTTCTTGGATGCATTCCATGATGCAGTCCATGGAATGAATTCAAGGGTTTCATAACACCAATTTAAAGTGTTGTGGGATTAGTTTTAGATGTGTGATGTTTCTTGAGGTGTTATGAATTATGAGTATTATATGAAGTGAATTGGTAGCAAGTGGCAAAAAAAAGCCGTCTGGAAAATAATTCAAGGACTGCTGAGCGAAATACTCTGTTTTCCTGTTCCGACCAGTTTTCGTATTTTGACCATAACTTGCTCATTTCTGATCCGAATTGAGTGATTCAAGTTGCTGGTTAAAATAGACTTCTGAAAAATTGTTGAAGGAAGTTCAGCGAAATTTATTCAATCCCAGTACTTGAAAATGTTCAAGTGGAGCTATGTGCAGAATCTGTTCTGCTGCAAACTGGGATATATGTTGTGCAGATTGTGTTATGTAGTTGCGAGCTTTAGGAAAGGGTACAAATTGAAAATTTAAAGAGATGTCGTGGATTCTAAGGACTGATCTGGAGAGTTTCATAAATTTTGAGACCGTTTGAATGAGATTTTTTGGTCATAAAGTCTATAGAGTATTGTTGGAAAAAGGTTGGCCAAAATGAATGGGTTTTTTAGTGTAAGGGTAATTTGTTCATTTGGCTTTAAATGAATGTGTATAATTGAGATTAAAATGCGGAAGTTATAATTTAATGTATAGTTGTGGTTTTTGAAAATTTAGAAAAAGACTATACGGATGACGGGAGCCGACGGGAAGCAAGCGGGATTGAGCGGGTGACTTTGTGAGCTAATGTTTGAAAATTGAGTTTTAAAGTGAATGGTTTTAATGTTAAGGCGAAAGTTTATTGGAAATGTTTATGTAAATATTAAGGCTTATATGGAAATGTTTTATCTTGCATCAATATATATATTTATATGTATATGAAATATGCTGCATATGTTAAAGTATTATGAAAGTTTTAACATGTATAAAAGAATGCATATGTGTTTTAATGATAAAGTAAGGATTTAAATATATTTATAAATGTGTTTTGAAGAAATGTTTCTTGATGGATTTTCGCCCTATGATGATATATTTGATATCGGCGAGGTACCTTAGCGTGTAAGGATTTAGAGGGTGGGTTATAGGTTACTAGCGAGGAGGGAATTAGGTGTCTAGAGTAATGTCACACACGTGATAAGGTGCTATATTTGGAACCCTATGCAAGAGTGAGTTTCTCCATGGGTGGATTGTGTGGAATGTGATTTGTCCTCACCGTCGATTACCGGAAGCTGTTCGGATGTGTTTATTCCACAGGTTCCATCGGAAAAGAAAGAAATAAAGACATAAAGTTTAATGCATAAATGTTTAAGGCATAAATGGATTTTAATTGTATAAATATTTATTATAAAGAAAGAAAGAAAGTTTAAACATAAATGAAATGTTTAAGACATAAATTGATTTTAATTGTAATAGTAATATATTGCTGATATATCTAAATGTTATTTAAATGAAAATGTACCTCTTTGGGGCTCCTTTAGCTCATTCTTTTCCATTATGTTTCAAAAACATTTTCGGACAAAGATAGGTGAAGCGGAGTGGGCGTCCCCGGTGCGAGTGGAGTCGAGCCATCAAAGGAGCGACACCTATGATTTCATTGTATATATAATTTTCCATCACTGTATATGTTGAATATTTTATTATGGATATATGTATATGTATAAAGTTGAAAAGGAACTACGTGGGTTTGATCCTCGGTGGGCCCGAGAGATACGTAGGCGGTCGAAGCAGAAGTCAGGCTCGAGCTAATCTTTGGATAAAAACAAATGCATGGATTTTGAAGAGGGTTTCAAATGTTTTGATGATTGAAATGAATAAATGTATATATGTATATCATTGTGTTTGATTGGGTTGTGGATGAGGAGTCTAAGCGAGTTGAGAAGTTGAGGATGAAGGTGAAGTGTTTTTAAATGTTTTCGCGGAGTTTTGTAAATTTGGGAAGAGTAAGCAGAGGAAACTCACGGCCAATTTTACGAAAAAATCTAAGCGTTTGAAAAAGAAAGAAAAGAAAAAAAATTTACCACTTAAACTCCGCATTATTTTCTAAAGATATATTAAGGATTGAAAGAGTTTAGCTCCATGGATTTTATTTGGTATTTTTAAGGAAAAGTTTCTATATCCATTGGAGTGGGGAGGTCCTCGGGTTCATGAGGTTAATGGGGTCGGGATCCTTCAACGTGTGTCGAGCCACGGTTTTGAAAATGTTATAAAGATTTAGAATTTATTTTCATATGATTGTTTAATGTTTATTTTACAAAAGTGCATAAATTATTTATGTGATTTAAATCATATACATGTTTGGTATATTAAATTTTTGAATTCACTGCAAATGTGCGTCAGGCCGACCCCCACCCGGGAAGCTCACGAGGCGTAGTACCACCGCCTTGAGAGGAATATATGTTGATAGTGCTTATGTTCCTCCACCACGATCTGAGTGACCCTATGCCACCCACGGAGGCAGGGCCGCCACCACCCTCTAGAGTCGTAGGAGGACATATATCTTTAAACCTGAATGGCTCGACTTTTCAACCCTTTGCGTTAGGCAACCAGAGCGTGCTTCTATAGAGGCGAAAGCTAGAACCTGGAACTTCTTATTGGATTAGGAGACCCGAGAAAAGGCCGTCATGGTTAGAGGAAATGAGCAGTGCACCGGGTGATCTGAAGTGTCTGGATGACGGGAATGGTCGCACTGCGCCTTTCTCTGGATGAGCATTGGGTGGTGGAGGGTGGTTCAGGAGGGAGTGCCCGGAGAAGTGTCACGGGCACGGTTCAGGAAGAGTTCTGGTCAGTTTGTTCCCGGCCCGATTCTTAGAGATGTAATGGGTGAGGGTTCTTTAAGGCGGAAGCGGGGGACACTCTACGTGACGGATTATGAGGAGGTTTTACGGCTCGTCGGACATGTGCATTGTCGGGGATGGCAGTTTCGAAGACAGAGATTTTGCAGCCGGTCTTCTTCGGAGATTAGGACCATAGTAGCGTCGATGACCCGCTGCAGTCACGACCCCGGGTGGTAGGGTGCGATTAGGGTTGAGAGCATGAGTTGAAATCCCGGGCTACGACCGATCAGGAGCAGAAAGCGGGTGGGTCAGCCTGTGGGTTGAGGAGGTTCCGATAAGCGGTTCAGAGGAGGAAGGAACCACGATGGGCCAGGTGGCGGCCAGGCGGCCGATCCGAGGGACGCGGTCTGGCCAGGGAGTTCGGTGGGAACCGCAGGAGCCGGAGTGGCGCTCAAAAGGGTCCAAAGCAGTGTGCTAAGTGTGGGAAGGCCCATTATGAGCGAGTGCGAATGGGGACGGGACGGTTGCTTTAAGTGTGGGCTGGTGGATGCCGCGGAGAGTGCCCCTGAGATAGTTTAAAGCGGAGTGGATCGGGTGGAGTGCTACGCGGGACGGAGAGCGGAGTTCGATCTTGGTAGGTCGAGGTCGAGTCGGAGGGTTGAGACGGAGGCCACTTATTTACTAGATCTGGCGGAGGACCGGCGGTGGGGTCGACCATCCGGGGCAGACGGGCGACCTCGAGACCGCAGGAGCTAAGGGTGTTTGATCACTCGTGAGGAGGCGGAATGTAGCACCAGAGGTCATAGCGGGTGCTATCCCGAGTTTTTGAAGTGATCTTGTCATCTGGCCCAGTGATCCAGGGTGCTACTCACGCTCGTTTATTTCTGCTGAAATTTGTTACCAGTGAGACATAGAGTCTGACCCATAGATTGTAGTATGGTGGTCTCTCTTCCCTACGGGAGATTCACTTATGCTTGGATAAAGTATACATGGGTTGTAAGAGTGATTCTTGGGCACATGAGTTATATTAATTTGGTGACCCATTGGACATCTGGAGCTTGATGTGATACTGAAGGATCAGGAATTTGGTTGTCTTGACATCATGCCACCGTGGATTGTTTCGGAAAGAAGTTAAAGTACGTAGACCCGGGAATGAAGTGCTTTATGGGAGTAAGAAAGATATTGTCCTCGGTATGATGTATGCGCGATGATGCATTTGGGAAAGATATAGAAAATCTATCAGGGTATCAGCCTATCAGTTAGAGTGAGAAGATAGTGATATGAGATTGGAAGACATTCGGTAGTCGGAGAATTTCGGATGTGTTTCGGATGATCTTCAAGACTACGGATAGAGATTGATTTTTAGATCGAGTTAGCCACAGAGACGGGGAAGCGGAATTCGAGAGCGCCATATAGGATGGCCTGCGGGGTGAAGAACTTAAGGTGCGGATCATGGAAGAAATGGTCAACAAAGGGGTTCGATGGACCGAGGCACATCTCCTTGGGAACATGGTGTTATTTGTGAAGAAGGATGGGAGCATGCGATTATGTATTGATTACAGAAGTTGAATAAGAGTAACAATACATGTCAGTATCCTCTTCAGAAGTTGATGATCTCTTTGATCGATTACGGGGAGCTAAGGTATTCTCGAAAGATTGGTTTGAGGTCGGTATCCTTGATTGAGTTCATGATGAGGATGTTCCCGAGACGGCGTGAACAGTACGGGCATTTTGAGTTTCAGTAAGTACCATTTGGACTGCAGATACCCCGGCGTAGCTTTATGGATCTCATGAGCGGGATTTTAGGCCTTACTTAGATGATTTGTATTCGTGTTTGTGACGATACTCGCGATCTGTCGGGCGGTGGAGAAGAATCGCGAGCACTTAAGGATAATTACGCAAGCATTGGGAACATCGGTTAACATCTGCTAAACTCGGTAAATTAGTCGGTTTTGGCTCGCCGATTATCGCGGCACTTTTTAGGACATAAGTTTTTTGCGAGAGGGTCTCGGTGGATCACGCGGAAGGTCGACTATCTTGAATTGGAAATCTCCTCCCAGTATTACGGAGATAAAGGAGTTTTGGGTTTGGCGAGGAGTATTACCGTAAGTTCGTTATTCGAAGATAGTGCACCTTTGACTAGATTGTGAAGAGGAACCGTTTTATGGTCGGCTTGTCGTGAGTTGATGGTAGAAAGGGATTGACCTCGGCTCGTCTTACACTTCCATCGGGCGGGATGGTTTGCGGAGTGTATTGTGATGCCTCTGGCGAGCCTAGGTTATTGTGTGCGAGAATGACAAGGTGGGTGCATATGCTTCTAGGCGATTGAAGAAGCATGAGCAGGTGTCTACACGACCTTGAGCTAGCGTAGTAGTATTTGCCTTCTGCGGATATGGAGGCATTACTTATATGGAAGTGCCACGTAGGATTTTCACGGATATGGAAACGCGATATGCGACTGCAGCGAAGGGAGGCGGAACATGGTGAGGAGATGGATTGGTGATCAAGGATTATAGATGGCACCATTGAGATATCATCACGGAAAGCGACGTGGTAGCGGATGCTCTTAGTAGAAGACCCGTAGGTTCCACATCGCACGTGGTCGTGCATCTTCCTCGACTCTTTGGTGGGGTCCTTGGGTGTGAAGCGGGGCCCGATGGGTCAAGAACCTTGTTAGCCACGAACCATGTCATCTGTATTGATGGCAGGATTAGAGAGCTTGATTCGGGATCCACGGATAGTGAAGTTAAGAGGTGAAGTAGAGTCTACGGGCAGCGAGGGGATTTGTGTTGAGAGAGGATGGTGCCGAGTGGTCATGGGGCCAGAGGTTGTGTACCGGATGTAGGTGATATGAGGAGAGATTGTGGAGGAGCCGTTCCTCAAACATCTTGCTGCATCAGGCATCAGATGTATCATACCACTAAGGAACACTGCGGTGGAAAGGTATGAAGAGGGATATTGCGGGTTAGATCTCGGATGTCTCCCATATCTGACCAGGTGAGAAAAGCGGGAACATCGAAACTGCGGGACTGTCTGCAATCACTCCCAGTTCTCTCGATTAAGTAGGAGGAGAATACTATGGATTTTGTGGTAGGACTTCCACGTTGCGGAATAAGCGCCGATATTTGATATGGTGATTGTGGAGCGGTGGCGAAATCAGCCCATTTTCACCACATCAAGAATAGTGATTCATTGGATAAATTTAGCCCGATTATATGTTTAGAATTATTAAGTATGATGCAGCGGTTTCCATTGTTTTGACCAGTCCCGAGGTTTACCTCACGATTTTGGCGATTCTGAATGCCTTGGCAGCTAAAAGCGCATTTTAGTGCGGCACCTATCCAGCGAATGGCCAATGCGGGAGGACTATCTGAGACTTTAGAGGATATGCTTAAGACATGTGTTACGGAGTTTAGGGTGGGACACCCATCTACCCACGATGGGTTCGCCACAATACTTGATTATCAAACCAGTATTGGTATGGCCTTATAGGGCTCTTTATGGACGGAAGCTGCGAGACTCCGATCTGTTAGGACGAGGTGAGTGAAAGAAATTAATGGGTCAGGAAATTGTTACAGTGACTTGTATTGAGTCATGAAGTTATAAGGGATGGTAGAAATTGCCTGATATAAGGCAGAAAAGTTATCACGGACAATCGCGTAGGACACAGAGTTCGAGGTAGGGGATATAGTATTTTGAGGATTTCCATGGAAGGAGCGATGATGCTAGATTTGGGAAAGCGATGGAAGTGAGTCCCACGATATATTGGGCTATACATGATTGTTGAGGAGGATTTGGAGAGGTGGCATATGGTTGGGTTGCCATCGGCCTCAATCGCATTCACGATGTTTTCCATGTTTCTATGCTTCGCAAGTACATACGGACCCTTCACATGTATTGTGGGCAACGGTGGAAATCTGCAGGAGAATTTGACATCTGAAAGAGGAACCAGTGCGGATCCTCGGCCAGAGTCGAGAGTGAAGTTACAGCATAACAAGACTATTAAATTTGGTGAAGGTATTGTGGAGGAGTCATCGTGGGAAGCTACATGGGAGCATGGAGGCGAGATGAAGAGGTTCCATTCCCATCTCTTTGATGCAGTGAATGTTTTAATTTCGGGACGAAATTTTATAAGGAGATGAATTTAAAGCCTTGCTTTGATTGAATGTTATAATAGTAGTATTTTGGAGACTAAAATAGGGAAAGAATAATTTATGGAAGCAGGAGAGGGTGGTATGAGCATAGGTATAATGGTCATTCTTGAAAGGATATGAAAATTTTAGAAAATCGATTAGAGATGGGTCTCGAAATAAATTTCAAAAGTTAAATTTCAATATTTAGAGATGAGCAAATTTTAAAATTAAGGAAAAGTTGATATTATAAAAGAAAATGAAAAAAAAAACAAAGGCAAATTTCATTTAGTCTCCAAAGGGCTAGGGCTCCACGGTTAGAAGAAAGGCAGAGGGGAGAGAGAGGGAAGAAGAAGGAGGAGGAGAAGTCCCAGATTAAGGTATGGTTGTCTTTGAATCAAATGTTTTTTTATGTCTAGGATTTTAGGGTGAATTTATGGAGATTTGTTCCCTCCTTTGGTCTAGGTTTTGTGTAGAGGTCACGCAACCTAGATGTTTGTTGGGATTATGAGGAAGTTGCTGTTGGGGTGTAAAGGAAGCGTAGAATCATCAGCGTGGGTTCAAAAGAATTGGTGACCTAGGTTTGAGGTTCTTGGATGCATTCATGGTACCAGTCCATGGAATGAATTCAAGGGTTTCATAACACCAATTTAAGTGTTGTGGGAGTTAGGTTTTAGAATCACGAATTCAGTGATGTTTCTTGGGGTGTTATGAATTATAGATGTTATATGAAGTGAATTGGTAGCAAAAGAAGTGGCAAAAGCCAAATCTGGAAAATAATTCAAGGACTGCTGGTACAGGAAATACTCTGTTTCCTGTTTCCGACCAGTTTTAAATATTTGGTATAACTTACTCATTTCTGATCCGAATTGAGTGATTCCAAGTTTGCTGGTTAAAATAGACTTCTAAGAGGAAAAATTTATCGAAAGGAAGTTCAAAGCAAATTTTAATCCCAAAGTGCCCAGAAAAATGTTTAAGTAGACTATGTGCAGAATCTGTTCTGTAAACTGAGTCATATGTTGTGCAGATTGTGTTATGTGGTTGGGGCTTTAGAGAAGGAATTTTAAATTGAAAATTTATAAGAGATGTCATTGGATATATAAAGGACGATCTGGAGGTTTCGCGAAATTTTGAAGACCGTTTGAATAAATTTTAAAGTCATAAAGTCTATAGTGTATTGTTGGAAAAAGAGTTTGGCCAAAATGAATGGGTTTTAGTGCTTAAGTGAATTTGTTCATTTGGCTTTAAATGAATATTATGGTGGATTAAAATGGAAGTTATGATTAATGTATAGTTGTGGTTTTCTTCTTGAAAAAGGTGAAAAAAGACTATCGGATGGAAACGGGAATTCGGCGGAAGCAAGCGGGTTGAGCGGTGAAGCGTGAGTGAAAATGATATTTTGAAAATTGAGTTTTTAAAGTGGTGGTTTTAATGTTAAACTGGATTTATTGGAAATGACTATATAAATGTTAAGGCATATGAAATGTTTTATCTTGCATCAATATATTTATGTATATGAAATATGTATGCATATGTTAAAGTATTATGAAAGGTTTTAACATGTATGAGGAATGCATATGTGTTTTAATGATAAGTAAAGTTTAAATATATTTGCAATGTATTTTGAAGAAATGTTTCTTGATGATTTCTCTTCCCCTATATTTGTGTAGTGATATCGACGAGAATTGCCTTAGCGTGTAGGCTAGGAGGGTAGAAATTTATGGGTTACCTAGCGAGGGGAGGGGGTGGAGTGTCTGGAGATAATATCGCCACGTGATAAGGTGCTATGTTTTGGGCCACCATGCAAACGTGAGGTTTACCAGCGGCGTAGTGGTTATGGCCCCGGAATGTGATTGTCCCTGCCGTCGATTTTCAGGCTTGTTCGGTGTGTTTATTCCCCTGGGTTCCATCAGAAAGAAAGAAATAAAGACATAAAGTTTAATGCATAAATGTTTAAGGCATAAATGGATTTTAATTGTATAAGTATTTATTATAAAGAAAGAAAGAAAGTTTACGGCATAAATGAAATGTTTAAGACATAAATTGATTTTAGTGTAATAGTATGTATTACTTTGATATATCTTGAAAATGTTGTTCTAAATGAAAATGCTGCACTCCTTTAGGCTCCTTTAGCTCATTCTTTTCGTATGTTTCAAAAACATTTTCGGGACCGAGATAGTGACCGGGTGGGCGTCCCGGTCTGTGAAGTCAGTAATCAGACGGCTTTGTGGTTCCATTGTATATATAATTTTCCATCACATATATGTTGAATATTTTGTTATGGATATATGTATATATAAAGTTGAAAAGGAGCTCGTGAGGCTTTGATCGTCAATGGGCCAGTGCGTAGAGGCGGTCGGCTTAAGTCATTTCGACGATCTTTGGATAAAAACAAATGCGTGGATTTGAAGAAAGTTTTGAATGTTTTGATGATTGAAATGAATAAATGTATATATGTATATATTGTGTTTGATTGGGTTGTGGACGAGGAGTCCTAAAGCGGAAGTTGAAGTTAGCGAGAATTGGAAAGATTTGAAGTGTTTAAATGTTTTTGCACGGGTTTGTAAATTTGGGAAGAGTCAGAAAAAACGGAGAAGCTACGCGATTTTACGAAAAAATCTAAGCGTTTGAAAAGAAAAAGAAAAAAAAAAAAATTCATAACCCATTTAGCATTATTTTCTAAAGATATAAGGATTGAAAAAGAGGAGGTTCGTTCCATAGTTTTATTTGGCTGTTGTAAGGAAAGTTACCTTGTCCCGGGTGGAGTCTTGGGAGGTCCCACGGGTTCATGAGGTTGTCAGGGTCGGGATCATCGGGAGTAGTAGGTGGTACGGAGTGGCGGTAATGAAATTTGAATAAACGCCGACTCGTATTAAGATAAGCTGCAGTGCAAGTACCCATATTGGATTGAATGAAGACGATCCAAATAGTAGATATACTCCTCCCCCTTCCCAGACTTTTTCCCTCCCATCACCCTCTAATCTAAAAATTTAAATAAAATGATTTTTTTTATTACTCGGAAATGCAATTTTTCATCAAATTTATTATAAAATACTAAAATTATCCAAGAATCGTTTTTATCTTCAAATCGTTTTCATCCAAATTTGTTATAAAAATTAATTAAATTATTGTTTATAATGGCTATAATTAATGAAATTAATTTTATATTAAGTGAAGATAAAAAGCTAAAATATTATTTTAATTAAATAATATTTATCATATACTAACATAACTATGAACCCCATGCCCTCCTCTCATTCTCCTCCGTATGACAAATGCTTGTTTCTTTGAGATTCTTAGCTCGTGAGCACCTATAGGCTATACATGTGTGGCACATTCTATTGTCCATTTTCTTCTGAAAGACATATGATAACATATAACTATTGACTTAAGTCAATCTATGTCATTATATGCATTAGTTTAAGGAATCTTAACTTTTATAAGTCTTTTAAAAGCTACCTTAATTAACAGATGCTAAAGTTAGAGAAAAGCAATAATAACACATGATGACACTAATATTTTTTAGGTCAAGGTTGATTTTACTAATAACACATAAACATATTTGATTGAAAATGTGTAATTATTATTATTATTATAATAGTAAAAAGTAATCAATATCACTATTATTATTGTATTATAAATTGAATGGCAGTCGATTACCCCACGCCAAGAATTCCCTTTTTGCTCTAACGCTAACCACATGACTGGAGGTATGAAGCGTATTATTTCAAATGCACGCTCTACTCCATCATCAATCTCTGAAACCCTAGGAAAATCTAGAAACCATTCTGCTTAGATTGTCCGCTTCCACCCTTGGATTTCGCCTCAGATTTCAATCTTGAAGTGACTATGGAGCTTTCTATAAATCAATTCGCATTCATTTTGTTTTTCAGTTGTGAAATTTGTTTGCGATGGCATTTCATTGGGAATTTGTGTTATTCGTTATATTATACTTTGGTTGTTAATGACACTATTGTTTGCAGTTTTTTTGGTTTGGATTATAGGTGATGCGGTTTATAATACTATAGAATTTTGTCTTCTTCTACCAGTAGGAATTTTTTACTCTGCTCATTTAGGGTTAGGGCATTGAAATGTAGACCACATAGTTGGAGGTTTTTGTGCCTTATTAAGGTGTTTGCTTTAAAAACTGCCACAGGAGGTGGAATGATTTGAATAATTTCATTCTATTAAAAGTTTCTTTTGCCAGTTTTCTCCTGCACTTGGGATAGTTTAATTAAATATTGGGATATACCTTAAGGGATTGCCACTCCAATTATAAAGATGGAATTTTTAATATAGAATCATCTTTAGGGACGTGTAGGATCACTTTTTTACTATAGAATGCTGTTTCATTTTTTCACCCATTTTTTATATTGAGGGATCAATGTGCTGTATGACTTGATTTTAGAAGGTGCAAAAACTATGTAAGAAAACCATTGATTTTCTCTATTTCAATTAACAGCCAAATACTCCTTCAAGTTCATGTTATTCATTATTTTACTGGCCTGACATGTATATCTTTGTTAGTGTTTATGTCTAGTTTTAACATAAACTGGTATTTAGTTTTCTTAAAATCCTAAATTTACTAGCTATAGAATATTTTCTAGATTAGTAATGCTAGCTCTGATGCATGCTATGGCAGTGGTGGAATGGCAGGGGAATAAATGGATTAACAATCAATGGGCTTGCCCTGGAACTAGGTTCATATCTTGTAGGTATCATAAATTGTTTTTAGTTTCAAGTTTCTGGAGTAGTATTCTTTTATCTTTTAAGTGACATACTATCTTTTTAGTCTTGATAGTATTTGAGGCTTTGTTGTAGGTTCTTCACTTATTTACCTTGATTTTCCAATCTTATATATTTAGTTAAACAACTTGAATCAATTTGAGACAGGAAGTTAAGGCTGAAATTTTATGCTTAAATTAGGATCCACTTTTAACTTACAAAAAGACAATTGAAAGGATGAACTTATGCATAATTATTGGAGAACAATCAGCCTACAGTTCTAACGCTTTATGCTTCTAATCTACTCTGAAATTTTTATGAAACCTGAAATCCTTAAATTTAATATGTATCACTAGTATTCTAATTTGATTCCATGGATTTCAATAATTTCTGAATTATTCATGATTACTATGCATTAAACCACAATTACTATGCATTAAACCACAATTACATAAATCATGAAATCTGAAACAATGCCCTAATTACAATAACGGTGGAATTTGCTTCTTTCTTTTCTAATCATGGGTAACTTTTCCATAATTCAAATGCCCAATATTGACGATGTATATTGGTAACTCATTAACAAACTTCTCACCCTTATTTGTTAAACGGTAAGGTGGATGTATACTTATAATTTTCTGGATTGTATGCATATCTGATATCAAGAGCATTGGAAAGGCTTGGAAAAGTAGAAATAATAAAGTTAGTTTTTTTTATTATTAAAGTTGAGAGCATCATTGTTTCTTTTTGTATGTTTGTACCTGTTTTATATATTTTCTTTTAACTTGGTTATTAAATTCATCTCCTAATTCCAAATCCAAAATTTTAAACTTTTTTATTAAAAAAATATTTTTTTCTAAATCTCCTCAAGTCAAAATTCAATTTCTAATTCTCAAATCAGAAAGTTATAAGTTTCTGAACCCAAATCAAAAATTCTAATTTTCTAAATAAGATTAAAATTACCCAAATATTCTCTTATAGTATATATATATATATTATATATATATATATATATATAACAATTGTTCTCATTTTTGCTGTAATTTTTTCTTTTTTATGTTTTTAAAATGGATTAGAGTTAGAGCTCACAAATTTGATAACCTTATAGTTTTCTTGTTCAGATAGTCATGGAGAAAGAAAGAGTAGCTTATTTGATGAGCTAGTCATTTAAAATGTTTGGTTTTTCTCATTTTTTATTTAAATCTTCAATTCCATTTATGTTTATTCATAGTGTATTGTCTATATATTTTAAATAGAGAATGGAGGTTATAACATTAAATTATTCATATTATTTCCTTGTTAGCCATGTCAAGTTTATTGGATACTTGTCTCACGTTTTAGCAATTGCCCATTCGATACAATAAATTATGAAAACATATGGCTACTCAAACATCCATGTGTTTCATGGTAAATCTATTAATAGTTGTTCCATATTCGTATTCACTTTATTATTATTTTTCCACCTTCTCCCTACTCCTCTCTCTCTCTCTCTCTCTCTCTCTCTCTTCTCTCTCTCTCTCTCTATAATAATATATATATATGTATAATATATATATCATATATAACAATAATATATACATATATATATATATATATATATATATATAACAATTTATTCTCTTTTTTTACTGCAAAATTGTTCTCATTTTTATGTGTTTTCATTTTATTTTTCATGTATGAGAATGAACGTCTGATAGTTCACCTTATTTATTCATTTATTTATTTTAGGTTTCTCATAAATTTTCATGTATTTTCTTTTTCATTTCCATATCATAAATATTTATAGAATTTTAGTTGATTGGTTTTATTAGTCATTGTGGTGTGTTAGGTTGTTGATGTCATTCTACTACCATACAGAAATCGACCTTATGCTTTCTGAGTAGGATCAACCAAACGAGATACATTCCATTTTTTTTGTAATCATTATGAGAGAAGATATATCAAATACCAAGGGAAGGGTGAGGCGAAACATAAGAGTGATATTAATTGATGTTCTAGAGCATGAGTTGAGGTGATGAACTAGGTTGTGCTGTTTTATTTTTCTCTTTAACTATTCATTTTCCCTCTTTCTTTCTACTCCTTGAGTATCTGTTTCCAAACTTGGGTTTCTTGCATACTTCTTTTTAAATGTTGTGGTCAAGCTTAGCTTAACTAATTTTGTCATTATATTTCTTAACTGTGTTTTTTTTAGTTTGGTGTTTAGTTCTCAGGCATCTTCTTATAGCCACCTAATTAGGTTGTGTTGTTGTTGTATTAAATGTTCCTAGATTTTTTTTATGCCCAGATTTTCATATATTGTTATAAATTTTATACTTTTGTTATATTAAATGTTCTAGATTTTCTAAATTATTATATGATTTGTGCTTTTGCTATATTAAATGCTTCAGAGATTTTTCATATATTAATACTAAGATTACATCCACTTTTGTGTGTGTCATTTGATTTGAAATGCTTGTGGTGACTTGATGTCCGTAGTTGGATGTGGGTAAATGAACATTATTAGGAGTGTAAAATGTTTTATTGCAGGTGTTGTAAAAATTGAAATATTAGAAAAAACTGAGAAATTCTACCCAATTTTCAGCAAAATGTTTAATCATATAAAAAGGGTTTAATGTTTAAAAGAAAAATAATAATAATAATTTCCCACCATGTTTAATAAGGTTTTAATGGAAAACATAACTATATAAATGGGTTCGCTCCACGGATTCATTTTTTGAGGTTTAAAGAAATGTTTTTACCAATCGGTAAATTATAGGAGGTCCCTCGGGTTGAGGAAGGAAATGTCGGGTTGGGTCCCTTCAAGTGACTTTATGCTTGTAGATTAACACTTTATGCTTGTTGATGAACCTCTTGGGTAGTTGGTTTTACCAACCATCATATGTGCGAGATGGGTAAGAGGTAAAGGAAGAGAGTTCATGGAGGAAGAAATTATGTAACAATAGAGCTTGGAAAGTCTGTGATGAGATAAATCATGTACGAGGAGCACAGACATGGCTCCATGATCTGATCTAAATTCCTTCCATCACAATATCCACCTCCTCCATTAGCCTCAGGGACCCTGACAATTTGAAATTGGCTCTGCCTTCGACATACATTCTTTGAATCTATAAATGTTGAGAGCCCTTACTTACTTTAATGGGTGCTTCTGAATTTACCTAGAGATGTGATCACTATTGAAGAGTAAGCTTTCATCAACTTAATTTTCTTCTAATAATGTAATAGAAGCAGGTATTGTATTAACATGCCATAAGCAAGAGTACCTATCTATCAATCTAGAGAATTTAGAGTTTGCATAAAGTGCTTTAATGAAAGATAGTCATGGTGATCACATTTAATTGGTCAGGCATGTGCCAATGCTGAATATCATTTTAAATAATCAAATGTAAGCGGGAGTGGGTGAAAGAGTCTACTTTATTTTTTTTTTCTTTTGGTTTTTATTTTAGATCAGCTAGTCACGCCCATCATCCTTATCATTTTTCTTAGACTTGGCTAGAGCTGGAGCTACCCCATTAATTACTCGTAGCAACTGACATGAAGGTTTAAACACAAACACTTGTCCACTACATAAGTGCGGATAAAATATAATATTTCAAGTCATTTCAGTAAATTTTAAGTCAATTGCATTTAATTATCCAAATCTAATCACGATTAATATCATTACCGAAAATGATTTCTTTATTTGTTTAGTATTATTAACTCTTTGGTACTAAAACTAACAAGAATTTTCATCATAGGTTGTTGCCTCACGAAAAATGCTCACGGATGATCACTAAGACTTTTCGAGCAACGACTTCACAAGGGCGGGTATGCTTGGAAGAACATTCCTTGGAACCTTTAGGATTTGTATTTTGAGGACACCCCAAGGCAATATTTCAACAAATATATTGTAATTTTAAAATATAAAATGAGTTTGTACTAACTATTTGTTTTCAAGTTATAGAAATATTTTCGGTGGATCAAATATAAATAAATAGTCAAGGATTCTTTGGAGAAAGCAGGACAATTGTTAGATACCAGAGTTTCATTGGGACTATTAGAGCGCCCAACGAAGCTAGGCCTATGTTTACGATGATATTTGGAAGGCATAGAATGATGGATTCAATAAGCACGAGTACATAGCAAGAGCATGAAACAGAAACCATTCATCAGTAGTAGTGGTGCGCTCATGCAGAAGGATCTATCACACATTCTTCACATGCGAAGCCGCATGGTTAGGTTTCACAGATAAGAAAATTTATTTACAAATAATATTTTAATTGTGTGATCACATTATACATTTTTGTTTTTGAACTCACAAGAACAAAGTTTAGGAAAGAAGCACACATACTCTGTTTGTTTATTCAGCAATCATACTAAAATGGTGATGCCTCATTCATCGTAGAAAAGCGAAGCTTTGAATGTTAGCATCTTAAATAAAATTTAATGTTTTATTTATATTAATAGTTAATTCTTTCATTACTAAATTTATAAATTTTAATGTGATGTGTTGTTAGTAGGATGATTTCATGTCGAGCCACGCGGAGAGAGATGTCTGACCCGGAGGAGAGGGTCAGATTCGAGACCTCGTCAGTTAGGTGACAATGAAATTTTGTTAAAAATGTCGGGAGTGAAGAGAGTGAAATTTATATGGTATTGGCTCTGAAATATCAACATACTGTAGCATTGACTCTTTTAGTGGCACTTCACCTGCGACAGGTCATAGCCATGAGTTAGAGGATCAATTGCAACTTGTGTAGGAAGAGAATAAGCTATTCGTGTCGGTTTAGGATTCAGGATGACACCAAAAATCACGAGAGCAGAAACCAAATAGGAGGGAGATGCATAGATAAATGCGGGAGATGCAAAGAGCGGTCTAAACGGATGAAATCCGCAGTTGGCGCTTTTTTTAACATTTTCCTAATGTAAATAGTGACAATGATGATAGCTATATTTGACACTAATATTACCATTTGTTATTTAAAATACTATTGTTTTTATCATTAATTAAAAGTATTGTATATTTCAACTTATTTAATGATAACTATTAATTTAACTGTTAAACTACATCTTAATGATTTCATATAATTGGCTTTGAATGACAACAAGATCGGTATGAAAAGTCAAGACATGTTAGAAAAAAATATTAGTAATTATAGATAGAATGGAAACAAAATTTTATGTCTTTGATTAGAAATAGAGACGGAATTTTTCCATCTCAAATCTGAGACGGCTTCAGAGATGGAAAATTTTGGTATCTAATCTGAGACGGAAAAATTTGATCTCTGATCAGAGACGAAATGTTTTGGTCTCTGATCAGAGACGGAAATGTTGCGATCTCTAATCAGAGACGGAATCAATCAGATCGAATTTGAATTGAAAATTCGTGTGTGATTGAGATGCTCGTTTATTTGTTCTCGATCGAGACGAAAAATCATCTCTGATTAGAAGGTATGTCAATCTCTATTTGACAGTTAGAAAACGGTAGAAATCACGTACCGGTGTTTTTAAGGCCAGGAAATTCGTCTCTAATCAAATGCGGAATTCCCGTTTCTAGATGGATTAGAAACAGAATTATCCGTCTCTAAATGAGGGTTTTTTTTTGTAGTGATTGGTTCAATGTTATTAATTTTTACTCAATGGATAGAAGATTCAAGAAGGTAATTGCTATATCATCAACTTATTTTTATCCATGCATTTACAACAGATTTCCGTCATCTAATAACTAGAAAATGATATATACCATCTATAATTCCCATTAATTTTATATTCATTATTTATTTTAATTGCTTGCCAGTATGACTCCTTCAACATTTTGCTGTCTTCATCTTGCTAATTGATTTGATCTCTACCCAGCAGACCACCTCCAGATTATTCTTTTACTTGCTAACATCAGTGAGACTTTTAAGGTTACTCTTCATAATCACTCATATAGTATATATGATATATGTAATTATTTTTCTTTTAAATTAATTTTGTTCCTCTCATGTTTACAAACGTGGCAATCTCATAGTACAACTCCTTGTAAGTTTCCAAATCTCAACAATATTTAGATCATTACATGTCTTATTGCTATTTTCCTACACTTTTGAATCTTTCTTGGTAAACAATATCAGGTCATATAATGAATTAGTTTATACAAAATGAATGTAAATCGAAATTCCAAATATGTGAATTCAAAATTTTCTTTCAAATAAAATTACTTTGGAAATTGGGATGCATTAATTAATTTAAATTATTTCAATTTTTCATAACAAATTATGTTTTTGCTATAAACATTTTCTCGTGATCGTTCATCTTTTTTGTGTATCATACCGTAAACCAAAGGTAAAGATAATGTTAGTAATGGTGAAAATCATTATACATGATCATATGGCTGATAGACTTTTTACAAAACTAGTTCTATGTTGATTAGTGATTGAATGTGGATAGATAAGTACAAATCTTCTTTTGATGTTTTCATATTTTTAACATGTGGTTTTATCTGTGTAGCCATGATCATATTTGCAAGACGGTGCTTGGTTTTTGTGTTGGAGTCACCGAGGAAAATTAAAAACCCCAAAATAAAAATAATATGAAGATCTTTCTCTTGAGTGAGAATGAACCACACTTTAATTTTTCTGCATATTTATTATTCATTTACAACGAAAGATTTCAAATAGGAAATTATGGCTTCATCCCATCACAAAAATAAGGCACCACCACTAACCACTAACATTAAACTACTCTTACATCATGTTCACAATAAACTAGGACACTAGAGTTAATTAGCGTTTCACTATTAAAATTATTAAAATAAATATACTTCAATGAATTAAAAACCTACAAATGGATTCTAAGGGATTTATTATAAAGATTAGAAAATAAAACTCGAGAATCGTGAGTCTTTTCGTTGACATCATCACCTCTTCTAGCACGTTCTTTTTCCCTCCAAGGTTCAAGTGAGAAAATGATTGTAGGAAGACCATCTTTACATGTTGTTTCCTCATATCCACTTATCTTTAGATTATAATACTCTCTCCTCAGTCTCATAGTAAATAAATTGGTCAAGCTTCACACTTGCTGGCAATGAAAATTTTCATTTCAATTGAGCAGCAGTGCTCAGTCATTTGGAGGTGCATTTCATCGGGAGGTTTCTTAATGGTGGGTTGCTAACCTTGGCCAGCGTGTGGATTGGACTTGAAATGAGAGTACTAGAGGCTCCACCCGTTTATGTGCATGGGTTAAACAATGCAATAAGGCTAAACTAATGGAATGTTTTCAAAATCATCATGAGGCGTGTTTTAGGCATACCCTTTATTTTGGGCAGAGTCACCACATGATCCATCGAGGACACCTAATTGAGGACATTATGAACAGTTCCAGAGCACTTTTTCAATTATTGCATTATGTAGACAGAAATTCGATTTATGGAAAAGGGTAAAATCGTAATTTCGGTTAAAAATCCGTAATTTATTCTTTAGATCTCAGATGATGAAAGCAGTTGCAGATTGGAGATAGTCTCCAATCCTAACTAGCATAAATTTTATCGAATTAGAGACATTGGAATTCTATGATTTTAATTATCGCGTTTAGGTCTTGTCAAATGATATTCAGTGCTGACAAAGTCACGTATAGCACATCTTCATGTCTTGTAAGTGGCATGAGTAGAGAAATAATGATAGAAAATGGATGTAGAGATAGTGTCGAATGTCTCAAAATTGGAAGCTACAGAGGACAAAATGGTCATTTTGGAATTGTTTTAAGTTAGAAAAAGACAAAAGAGGAATAGTGTCATCCTTTTCAAAATGAAAAAAGGCAAAAAACATGAATTAAAAGAGATGAGATGCAGTAGCTTGATTTCTTTTGGTTTACTAGAGAGAGAAGGGCCTCCTTCTCACAGAATCGGGAATCAGATCGTCGGCGGTCTTGGAGATAAGAAGGAAGGCGCTCTGTGGAGAGGACTTACATTAGATGCAGGATTTAAGGAGTTCCTCAAAACTCACTGAGGAATGGGGGTTTCTCCTATGGGTTTACACTTTATTTAAGTGTTTTCAATGTTCGGTTGGTTTGGGAGCTTAAAGCAGTCGTTTGATGGTCCCAAAACTTTGAACCGAATCATTGGAGGCCACGAAACCCATTTGTCTTGAGTCCATTGTGCAGGCACGAGCTGTTAGACTGGATGAAATTAATGTAATTTGTGGAAATGATAATATCTTGGTGGAAGGAGGCGGAAATGGCCCTTGAAATTGAGTTCACAAGAGTGAGCAAGCGATTAGTGATTTTCGGGAATGATAGCGGGGAACTATCTTCACAAAGAATAGTATTCTAAATCAATTACATGAATTAATGTGTTTGGTCGAGTAATTCAAGTAGAATTGCTAGTGTTTGATCATTAGCCCACGCGAGCTAATTTTGACGTGATGAAATGAGAAATTACATAACATGATTGTGTGATTTAATTTTTATGTGAATATATGCATGTTTATATATTTAAGTAATGTTATAGGCTATGTGGAATTAGCGTAAATGCGTTCGCCATACCTTGGTACCACAGGGCAGTGGAGTGAGTGCATGAAGTAGTCAGAAAATGGTTTAGAAGGTTATACAAAATAAAAAATGATCGGAGGGTAGTCCATCTTAAAAATATCGATTGTCGGAGGCGAGCCCAGTGTCTGTGGAATTAGTCCGTAAATAATATCAATCGTGAGACGACCCCATTGTCTCTCACACATGGAGGAGTTGTCCCGCGAACAAATAAACATAATAAATTCTCTTTCTGAGGCTTAGGCGAGTGTAGGGAAGTGAGTGAGGACTGATCTGAAGATCGATTGGAACATTCAAGCGGATCATGCATTTGCTTGGATGTGTGTTTGACTGGGCATTTAACACTTTGCGCCCAGTGGAGAAGTAGCCCACTTAGGACCAGATTCACTCTTGAGCATTAGCTCACCTGTCGAGGATGCTATTTTACATGTCTGAGAGCGTCTGGGAATGGCTTTATCACTAGAGGCCCGAGGTTTAAGAAAACCTGATTGTGGCTTTAGTTCTTAAATGCATTGCATGTATTAGAATTCTCTAATTTTAATATATGTATTATCATAAAGTAAACTTTGAACTCTTGGTATGGTTGGATAGTTGGACTCCATATCACTCCATACATTATTATGAGTATTAGTTTTTATGACCCAGTGGTCGTTTAATCAAACAGTTATATTGGGTACATTTGGAGACAGGTTTATCTGAGTGTTGTATTTGGGTAGAGCTCGGTACAAAGGGAGACTCTGCTTGATTTACGAGCGGCGTGGTGGCAGGCATCCACTTGTATTAGCGGGTTGTGGTGAATCCACAGAGACCCGGATTTGGGCGTCATAGATAATCTCGTAAAACTGGAAGCTTGTTGAAGCTTGGATAATGCCTCGCCAATCCCGACTCCTTGAGTCTGAACCTTGCCCATAGCTCACTCTTGAATGTCTCCCGCGTAATATTCCAGCCTTCCCTCCCTCGCCTTCCTCGACCATTGCCACAATTAGTTTAGCCTCCCCTCTAGATGATAGGCCACAGTGGAGCTTTTCGATCATCAGAGCACTATCTTAAAATTCAAAAACTGCCTGAGTTAAACTATTCGGTGGATCATTACTTGACGGACTTGAAGTCAACTATTGAATTTGGGCCGGGATAATTCCTATTGTTCCCGATCTCCTGTCCTTGAGATCTTCTTCTAGCGCTGCTGCTGGTGACTTCTCCTCAGGTCAAGGAGGCCTCGACAAGTTGTTGAATGGTAGCCTCCATTCTCATAACTACCCCCTTATATCTCCGCACTTTCGACTCATTAACTCGAACTCGAGGAATCGATCATTTCATGGTTGGTAGCAATTTCTTCTGGCTTATGATACTAATGTTGAGTCTGAGTCAAAGTTTAAAATAAAAAAATAATATTAAGGTACTCTCTTCGGTGAAAGCTTAGGCACACTTTAAATTTTCTCTCCTTTATTCAGAACAAAAATAGAGATTTAAATGGATTAACAACTTCATCATCCTACAAAATAGGCACACCACTAACCACTAATTAAACTATAACACATGTTCCTATTAACTGGACACTAAGATTTAGTATGACGATTTTCATAACCAAAATTATACCAAAAAAATAAGAATATAAGCCGTAGTGCTAGCCTAAAGAAATAGGATTCAAAGTTTATTATTAAAAATTGAAAAATAAACTTGAGAAACTCATGCAGTCCTTTTGTTCGGCTTATCATCACCCTCTTCGGACATAGACCTTACCCTCAAGGATTCAGTGAGAAATGATTCTATAGGAAAACCAGCATCCTCCCATATTGACTCCTCATCGTACTTTATCTTAAAGTCATATCTCTCTCGATCTCCATAAGTAATAATTGTGGTGCTTTATTGACGACGAGAAAATTTTTCATTTGATTGAAACATAGTCTTTTTTTTTTAGTCTTGGTGCATTTCATCTAGGAGAGTTTCTTAATGGTAGAGTTGTAACCTCGGCCAGCGTGCTTAGGTTGGACTTGGTAAATTTTCAAGGGCTCCCCTCTACGTTGTCGCTTGTAGTTGCTCGTCTTTCATCAGCCAGGAGCTAATACTAATGCAATCTTTGATGTCTCAGGCCGAAACATTTGAAGCCCCATACCCTTTTGGGCTTGAGTCCTCCATGAAGAGTCGTCGAGGGACTCGTTAGTCTGACCTTGAACTTGGTTCCCGAGCCTTCCCGAATTCTTTACGATAATCTAGTAAAGAGCGAGGCTTGTTGAAACTTGGATAATGCCTCATGAAGAAGTCAAAGCTCCTTGGGGTCGAACCTTGCCCTGGCTCCTCATTCTGTCTCTCCCCACTGTAATGTCAGGCTGCCATCCCTGCTCGGCAGCCTCGACCATTGCCCGCGATTGGTTGGCCTCCTCCTCTAGATGATAGGTCACCAATTAGACTTTTTGATCTTTCGGCACCTCTTAAAATTCAAAAAACTGCCCCACAAGGTTAAACTATTCCGTTGGATCATTACCAACGGACTTGAAATTCGGCTTATTGAATCTGGGCCGGGCAGAATTACTGTGTTCACGATCTCTGTCCTTGAGATCTTAACCTACCATGATATTCTTGGTAACTTCTCCTCGAGTCATGGAGGCCTCGGCCAATTGTTGAATCGTGGCCTCCATTCTCCTCGCTACCCTTATATCTCACTTAATTTCTCATTTCCATTAACTTCAAACTCGAGGAATCGATCATTTCATGGTTAGTAGCCATTTCTTCTAGCTATGATACCAATGTTAGGTCCCAGTCAAAGTTTAAGATAAAAAATAATATGTAGATGCTCTCTTCGGGTGAAAATGAACCACACTTTGAATTTTTCTCCCCCTCTTTATTCATTTCATAGGAATTTAAATAGGAAATTAACAACTTCATCACATCCTTAAAAATAAGGCACTACCACTAACATGAAATTGACTATACTTACATCATGTTCCTATAACTAGGACACTAGGAGTTAATTGACGTTTCTCATAGCTTAAAATTATTCAAAAATAAATATAACTAATGAATTATTAACAACCCTAAGAAATAGGATTCTAAAGTTTATATTAAAAATTTGAAAAATAAAAACTCGAGGAACTCGTGAGTCCTTTATTGACATCATCACCTCTTCTAGGACATGAACCTTGCCCTCAAGGTTCCAAGTGAGAAGCGGTCTAATGGAAGACCGCATCCTCCCATGTTGACTCCTCCTTCGTCACTTATGCTAAGGTCCATATCCTCTCCCTCAGTCTCCATAAGTAATAATTGTGGTGCTTTACACTTGTGGCCAGCAGAAAATTTTTCATTTCAATTGAAACATAGTCCTAAGTCCTTCGACGTTGCATTTCATCCCAGGAGAGTTTCTTAATGGTGGAGTTGCTAACCTCGGCCAACGTACTTAGGTTGGACTTGGTAAAGGCATAGGGCTCTGCAGTTGTAGCTATGGTTGCTGCGTCTTTCATCGAGGCTAAACTAATGGCGTTTTCAAAGTAATGCGAGCGACGGTTTGAAGGCGCTGTGTTGCTGGGCAGATCTCCATGGTCCCATCGGTTTCGGCGAGACCAACCTTTAAGCGGTTCCGACGCTGGTCTTCTGATAATCTAAATGAAACAAACTTGTTGAAGCTTGGACAGTGCCTCATCAAGTCAACTCCTTCAAGTGGTCAGCCTTGCCCCATGCTCTCTTCAAACATCACATAATATTCGACCTTCCTCCTATAGCGCTTCCTCAAACCATTTTACACATTAGTTGGCCTCCCCCTCTAGATGATAGGCCACCAATTAGACTTACCGATCTTCCGGCACCTCTTAAAATTCAAAAAACTGCCCCTGGTTAAACTGTCGTTGGATCATTGTGGACTTAGAAATGACATTGAATGCGGGTAGGAACAATTACTTATTGTTCAGATCTCTACAATCATGAATCCTTCTTAATGTTCTTCTGGTGACTTCCTCTCGGTCATGGAGGCCTCAACAGGATTATTGGAATGGCGCCTCATTCTCTATAAACTACCTCTCTCACCACTTAATTTCTGGCTCATTAACCAAATCTGAATCGATCTGTTTCCTTGGTTATTAGCCATTTCTTCTAGCTATGATACAATGTTAGGTCCAGTCAAGTTTAAAATCAAAAAAATAATATGTAGATGCTCTCTTGGGTGAAAACATGAACCACACTTTGAATTTTCTCCTCTATTTCATTTCAGTTTTAAATAGAAGTAACAACTTCATCCATCCACTAACAACCATAAAACTTCTAACTACTAGTTAAACTGCACATCTGTGTTCCATAACTGGAGACTCAAGGTCAATTTTCATAACCCAAAATTATTTAAAAATAAAATATAACTAATGAATTAACAACCTACTGAGAATAAGACTCTAAGAGTTGATTACTTAAAATTTAAAAATAAAAACCGAGCTACATAGGTCATTTGGCTTATCTTTGTTTTGCATGTGCATATTTAATTTACAAGTTTAAGCCAGACACACAAATCGTTAGACGATGATATCGAAGAATTCTACAAAACAGCAAAATCTTCAACCAATCAAATACACATATTCGAGAAATAAAGAAGATGACTCATAATTTTAGAACAAATTAGGTCGAGAGGTTTTGGTTACGTATACAAGGAAAACTTAGTGGTTGCATGGTAGCCATAAAATGTGGATTTATGTCCAAAGCTAATGGACAAGATTTCATCAATTAAGTTGGTACAATTGGAAGGATTCATCATGTTAATGTGGTGAGACTTGTTGGATTTTGCATAGAGAGATCAAAATGGGCACTTGTATATGACTTCATGCCGAATGGGTCTCTTTATAAGTTATTTTGTTGTCAGAAACAACATTCCATTAAATTAGTGAAAGGATTATACAAGATCGCGCCAGTGGGACTCAGGATCGACCACCCATCAAGTGTGACATACAAATTCTTCGTTTTGATATCAAGCCACACAACATTCTTCTTGATAAAGACTTTACACCAAAAGTTTAGATTTTGGTCTTGCAAAATTATATTCAATAGATGATAATGTTGTATTACATCACTATGGCCTAGAAGGAACATGAGCTACATTGCTCCTAGCGATTGTTCTGCAAAAACATTGGAGGTGTATCATTTAAGTGATGTTTATAGTTTTGGAATGTTGTTATTAAAATGGTGAGGCAAAGGAAGAATGTGAATGCATTTGCAGAGCATTCAAGTCGAAATATTTTATATCATGGATTTATGACAGGTATGATCAAGGAAAGGACTTAGAAATGGGAGATGCCACTAAGGATGAAAAGAAGTATGTGAGTAAAATGGTGATAGTTGCACTATGTTGTGTACAAATGAAGCTTGTGGATCGTCCTTCAATGAGCAAAGCATTGGAGATGCTTGAATGAAGGTTAAGACTCTGGCCCTCTAAAACCGCTCTATGGTTCATCGAGAATAACCCGACAATCCATGGTAGTAGTGCCAATTTCTTCAATAAATTCATGATTACCAAAATCACGTTAGGAAGTGGAAGGTAATTAGTACATCACCTAGTTAGTTATTTATTTTAGGATCCAATAATGTGTGATTGTGTCTTATATGTAGGAGTTTCTATAAGATGACTCTATGTAATAAGATCAAGTTTCTTCTTTGGAGCATTAGTTTGGTTCCTGGTAAGTGAAGCGATTTACAAGTTATAAAATATCATTTTAAGTGTTTTGGATACTAGTTTTTTTTTTGCTTAATTGCCCTTTAAAATTTAATAAAGAAAATCCTTCCATTTGCTAAGCTCTATTTTTTTTTCAGTATTCTATAAGAAAATAATTATTAGGTTATGAGGTTAGCTAAACTATTTGTTATTTATGAATTTGCTGCCAATAATAATCTAGACTTTCAAGAATTAGTAGTGTCAATTACAATATTTCTTTTTTTCTTTAGAGTTTCTATTGGAGAAGTACTATGGGTGGTAATATTGCCTTTCAAGGATCCATAGTGTTGATTACAACATTTAATTTGTAAGTGATCCCTTAGAATTTCTATTAGAGAAAGCATCTTTGGGCTCCTCCAATGGTTACAATTACGTTATTGGCATTGGGTGCATCTGCATGTATGGTTCTTCAAATTAATGGATGTTTTGATTTCTCCATTCTTAGATTTCTAATTCTTGTCGAAATTTAATTAGGACAATGATCTCATCCTTTGCACTTTGAATCATGTTCTCAAATTAAAATTTGAATTTAAGAGAAGAGAATCAAAAGGAAAAAGACAAATTGAGAGCATAAAATTACTTCAAAGCAAATAAATATTCAAATTTTAAAGTAATTCTCCTACAACTCATTTCAATATTATTAATTTTGTAGTCCGTATACATGTGGTCAGATTTTGGTGAATTTTCAAATTAAGCAATTAAGTCAATTTTTTGGTACTAAAAAGACTTACCATATATTACAGATAAATATTCAAAGAATTTTAAGATGGCCTCTTACAACTATCACATTTAATATTAATTTATGTAGTCCATTAAACATTACGATCTAATTTTGATGACTTATATATTGGATATGGCTTTTCAAATTCAAACCATCAAGTCAAATTTACTTCTTCTCACTAAAGAAATTGGCCAATACATCAAGACTCTATTTCATTTATAGGAGCATATAAATTTCCAAAATTTTAAAGTGGTCTCATACAACTATTACATTCAATATTAATTTTTATGGTCCATTGTATATGCAGTCAATTTTGAAGTGTTTTATTGTTGGATATGACTTTTCAAAATATAAACCCATCAAGTCAATTTCTTGTCACTAGATAGAAACTTAATTAGCCATTAAAAATAGATTATTGTCTTGACCTATTAATTAAATCGTATTCTTAAAATTTCTTTTGAAATTTTTAAATTTTGTTTTTTAAGAAACAAAAATATAAATATAAAAATGAAAATAGTATATCTTCATATTTATTTTAAAAAATATGTGTAAATGAAAAGATTTGCTAAGGAAATAAAAGTATTGATGGATAAAGTGGTTTTGGCTTGTTTGAAATGTGTAAAAGCTGCATTGATTAAGATGTTGAGGAGTGGAAGAATGAGTTGTCTGTGACATTAAAGATTATTTTGGCTTTTTTAAGAAATGAATTTTATAAGAAAAACTGTATTGTTTTCATAATCATTTATGAAATTATCATCTAAGCTTTATTTATTTATTTTAAAATTTATATTATTTTCAAACATCATAATTTATACATTTAATAATTGATAACAGTACAAATATTCAAATTTTGTATAATTTAACTTATTTAAGAGTTATTTTGGACTTTTCGAATACTAAATATCTTTATATTGATTTCCAAAACTTTAATGAGTGGTGAACTGAATTTTGGGTCATTTGACTATTTTCAAAGATTTGAAGCCCTGATGCATACACATGATTCTCATATTTTGCTATGACGATATTGGACTCACATAGACTCTCATTGGGGCCCAGCCAACAAACCTTAAGTTTGGCCTTGAAATAGCTCTTTGTTGGAGCCTTTGAGTACTCTCAACCTAATTGGGCTGGTCTGGTCGAGATACCCAATGCTAATGAGGTATATTTGTGATATATTTTCATATTAATGCACAGGTTTGGTTCTTTAAGAAATTTGAAAGGAAAATAATGTAGAAGAAAAATAAAAGTAATATAAGTAAAAAAAAATTAAGGAAAATAAAAGAATGATAGTCAAACATGTGTTTTATTCTTATTTAGATCAGTTTATTTATTTTAACTCGTTAGTATAAAGATTAAATAATTTAAGAATTTACCAAGTTTTGATGTTTTAATTATATTTAATTTTAAAATGTATATATTTAGATAACCAAATATGAAAATGAATTTTTGTTAGCATTTTTATTTTCTAATAATTTCCAAAAATGACACAGATCTTTACTAATTATTATAATATAAGCTATATTAATAGAATAGCATATCTATGGAGAAAAATGGGTAAATGTCGGAGCGCAAAGCAGAGCGGAGTTCAACGAGGGGATCGCATTGGGGATAGGGGGTAGTTATGTAATTTTATCATATATAGGGTTTATTGTTGATATTGAAAGTTTTTGTTGCTGTTGATGTATATTATTAGATAACAATATTAATTTAAATGCACTATTTATTATTTTATAATTTTATTACTATTTTTACTTCTTTCATTTGCAACATAAATCTATGATGTGAGTCCATATCACACCATTTAATCATTACTTTGTATCCCAAAGCACATTTGTTATAAAGTGTTAAACTGCTCCCATTGACACTTTGAACCTAGGACATCTTTTCTTTTTCTAAATTTGTATCTTCAGCTTTGAGCGTTTCTGATTGAGTATATATATGAACACTAATGTTATTTGTTGAGACACATCTATAAAGTTTATTTTTTTATTTTTTTTTAAATAATAGCGTTACAATTTATTTCTTTTAGATAACAAATTAGACATTATCCCTACCCATAGAATTTTGTGAGACAATATTCAGTGCTTGGTTTTCCATGGAAAATAAGAATCCACAAAGGAGACTTAGTTTCTAATCCTTTATTCAGATATTATCCCTACCCCATAAATTTTATGGAATTTTTTAAATGTTTGATTTTCAAGAAAATGAATACAGAAAAGAAAGGAGTTAGGGGTGTTTGTTTTTTTGTTTTATTTTTCTTTTTAAAGAAAGTAAATTACTTTTAAACTTTAGACATTTGGTTCTTTTATTTTTGCATAACTTATTTCTAAATTTTTTATATTTTCTTTTCAATAAAAAAATCTTAAATATTTGGCTTTTTCTATTTAAAAAAACCATATTTTATAATATGTACACAATATTTTAAATCTATACAAATACTTCAAAATATTTTAGAAGCAGGAAATATTTTTAAATTTAATTTCATCAATCTATAATTTTTAAAATTATTAATTTTATATATTTTATTTTATTTATGTAAATAAATAAATGAAATAAATTTTTTAAGAATATAATAATAAATTAATTATCATAATAATTTTATCATCTTATTTTTTTTTTACAAATATATTAATATATTATCACATAAATTATGCAATATTTTTATTTATCATAATAATAATAAGGATAATTTGATTAAAGACCTTCGTTACTTTTACCTCGTTTGACAAAAAATACTCTCATTATTTTTTATAAAAATAAAAAAAATTTCAAAGATATATGTAAATACATAAAATGAAAAATGACATTTTTCTCATTTTTCAAGAAAAAAAATGAAAATTATTAGCTTTATAATTTTTGAGTTATTTAAGGTCTTTTAACAAAATATTTTTGACGCCTAATTACCCTTTAACACATGATTCTCCCATACATTTTGTTATGGCAGATATGGGACCCACATGGGCTCTCCGATTTGGGCCCAACCCATTTAATCTTAGTTTGGGCAGACCCAAATAGCTCTCTGTTGGCCCTTGAGAGTAGGTTGCAATGCTAATTAGGCATCATCATATCTTCATATTTGTGATAGATTTTCATATTATTTTTTAGGGTATGTTTGGTTATGAAAAAGTTGAAGGAAAATGTATGGGAAAGAAAATAAAGAGAAAAATAGAAGGAAAGAAAAAAAAATGAAGGAAAATAAAAAAAAAGAGATAAACCTGACATATTATTTTCATTACTCTTTTAAATCGATTTCATTTATTTAATTTGTCGATATAAAAGATTAAATAATTTAGGTACATGTTTTGAGTAATTTTAATTATATTTATTTTTCAATTACTTAAATAACTAAATACGAGAAAATATTTTTTTGTTAGCATTTTTTATTTCCCTTAGTAATTTTCAAGAATCAAACACTCTTAGTATTATAGTATGCAATTCGTATTGAGAGAGTAGCATATCTATGAAGAAAAACAGGCAAATGTCGGAACGAAGTGGAGCTCAACAACGAGGGGAGCACATCAAGGATAGGGGCATTTATATAATTTTGGCATACATAAGGTTATTTGTGTGTGCGTATTCTTCTTAGTTTTTCTCTGATTTTATTATTATTGTACTACATCGAATCACAACACTTAGTCTATGATGTGAGTCCCAAAGATTTGTTTTCTAGCAAGAAAATAATTAACCCATCACTCCAAAATGTATTTATTTGAGAAAATAAAATATCATGCCTATTTGCCTTTGGGAAAAGAATAATATCATGACCGAAAAGAATAATACATGATAACTCTTTTGAAAACAATAACCCCATTTCCTCAAAGAAAATAATGACGTTTCTTTCTATGTCTATTTTCTGATGGAAAATAAGAAATTAATAAAGAAAAGTCAAGTTTTTCTATCCTTGTCATATATCAATTACTTAGCAATAAACAGTAGCATCATATTATTCCTTCGACAATCAACGAAATTAGTTTTGTTATATTTGATGATATATTGTCATAAATCATATGGTCCATTATGCATGTATAAATTTCAAAAAATGGCTACCAATATTTTTTTTTTTTTGACAGGAAATGGATATTTGTTCTTGTCTTGGAAGATATGAATTGTATGAAGGATCTAAGAATTTTCATATGAATTTTAGTGGAAGACTTTGGCTTCTTTGTATTATGAATTATATGGACGAAGTATCTAAGAACTTTCTTATGAATTTTAGTGAAAAGAGTTGCTAGTATATTTCAAGAAGGTGACAAATATTTTCTTGGTTTTGTTTTGCTTGACTAACCAAATGAGATATTGATTGTAAAGGTCCATTGGCAGCAGTGGCGGAGCCAGGATTCGAGTTAAGTGGAGGCGAAATTAAGTAATATAAGTTTTACAAATTTTTTAAACTTGGGTTTCAACTCAATAACTTAATATTTAAAAATTTCAACGGGGGCAAAATATAGCATTTAAACTTGAATTTCCAAAAATATAACGGGGAAATTGTTTTAAAAAAAAATTTGACCGGGCATCGCTTAGATCCGCCCCTGAATACAATCATCCTAAATTTGACAAAACTAAAATAAATATAAAACCCCATGTCATTAGAATGCAAAGAAATCTGTCTTTGTTTTATGCCATTATATATACTGATTAATTGGTGGGTATGATGACACTGCAATTTTGTGTATAAAAATAGAAAGAGCATGTTTTTTTTCCAAATAATTAATTTCATTTTTTATTAAGAAGGGTTTTAGATTATTTTGAGTTGTAATAAAATATCTCTAACAGAAATTAATCATTTTTTAGCCTATAAACTCAATCAGCAGAACTTATCAGATCATATCCTTTGCAATGGTTATTTATATATTTTTTTTCGTTCCAAAATCTGTAAGAGGATATAAGGAGGATATGAAAGATGATAAAAGAAGAACAAAGATTAATGGGGAAATAAAATACACAGATGGAATACACTCTACTTTAACACATTCAGTTTGTGGTTCGAGCTGTTGCTCTTAATCTTCAGTCTGCATATATTTCCACCTCCATGGCAGCTTCCACATATCGATTTCGACCACTTCAAAGAAAACGCACTTCCATCTAATTTATATATATAATCCAAAACCCAACCTCTATCATGATATGGAACGGAAAAGTTTAAAGCCTCCGGCAAGAGGATAGGTCCAAATATCTGACATAGGTGAAGGAATCAACAGCATAAACTGGGTTACCATGGATGGAAAGGCAAGGGATGGACGCAAAATAAGATGATGATTCTATGCTGTGTGAGGAACAATTGAAGATGGTGGTGTCCTCTTCTTGAGTTTTAACTGGAAGGGGGAGGCAGCTAAATTGAGGTTTGGAAGCTGTTTGGCAAGGCAATTATCCGTATCCTGGACAGTAATTTCCTGAGATTCATAACTTACATTCTTCACCAAGAACTTCACTGAAACTGGCAGCTCTAGCATGGTCTGATAATTCTCAGAGCATTACAAAGCTATGGTATTCTGTTTTCATAGTCTCGAAATTGGATCCTTCTCCATGCCCCGCTCAATCCTTAACCACTTAACCAAGCTTCATTGGCTAGTCACTCATGGTTATCTAGGTTATCTAGGTTCTCAAAAAATTTGGGGGGATAATGGAAGGGAAAGAAAATAGGGAGAAAAAATAGATGAAAAGAAAAAAATGAAGGAAAATAATAATAGAGTTAAATGGGATATATTATTTTTAGTTCATCCTCCAAACCAATTTTATTTAATTTACTCATCCATAAATTGATTAAATCATTTAAAAAAATATAAATTTATATTTGATTTTCCTTAATTTTTTTTCTTCTTTTCTTAGTACTTTCTGAGAACCGAACACAACCTAAGGTTATACTTTGGTTCTTGGAAATTTTGAGGGAAAATGGATTATTGGTGAAATCTCTCTTTGAGTTTACCATTGATACTCATATATATTTATATACAAGAGGAACCAAGGCTACACATAAAGAAAACAAATATTTGACTGCCTAAATATATATATATATATATATATATATATATATATATAGCTGGAGATAGTTGACATCGTCTAATTAATGGTCTTTCCTTGTTCATAGACACCAAAGTTAAGTTATCAAGAACAAGAGATGGCTAATAATGTGAAGTAATTCTTATACAGAAAAATTAAATTAAGTACTTGATTATGACAGTCAAAGCTTTTTATTTTTATTTTTGCACTCTTAAATTCAACATAGAAGCAGAAGAATTCCATCTCCTTTGTTTCTCTCAAACATTATGATGTTCAGAGGAGCTAAAATTCTTGTGCCATCAGCAGTACTCCACACTTTCTTGCTTGTAATTTGTGCTGCTAATAATAATGGAAACCAGACATGCCGGCCCTCTTCTTGTGGAGATATTCAAAACATCAGCAACCCTTTCCGATTGGAAGACGATCCATCTGAGTGTGGTGATCATAACCATGAATTGTTCTGCGAAAACAATCGTACTATGATCAAGCTGGGGGATGGGAAATACTATGTTGCAGGTATCAACTACCATCACCATACCATTCGGGTAGTGGATCCTGGGGTGAAAAAGGGCAACTGTTTCTCAACTCCTCTCTATTCCTTTCCATATTACACTTCGTATAGTGTAAATTGGGAGGAATCGATCAATATAACGGTTTTGATGAACTGCGAGCAGGAAATAAGTGATGGCAGCTACATTCCCATCACTCTTTGCAACAGTTCTAGCAACGTGCCTTCATCTTCATCATCATCTTCCTCACAAACATATGTTTATGCACTGGTCGGAGGAGACACCTTGAGGGTGAATGATCTTAATTTACTCAATTCATGCACCATCATCAGCAGTTCCATTATTACTCAATTCTTGAAGCCTGGAAATCTTTCAATGTCAGATTTGCAAGAAGCCCTGCTTCTGGGGTTTAATCTCTCATTCGACAAACGTATGAGCAATTAATATAATGTTTGTTTTTATTCATTCGTGTATTTATAACTAATCCTATTTGCTTAAATGGTTTGATCTTGCAGCTTTGAACCCTCTGAAAGTCTTCCTTTACTACCTGCTATATATAATCGGTGAGACTCTGGGAGTTTAATTACCTTTATGATCTTTCATGTTCAGCATTTAATATTTTTTATCATCTTTCTCATGTTAATTAAATTCAATTTATGTTGTTTTTCTGTTTACAGAATTAGTGTTACGTGTGGACTGGTTCATCGAACGTAAGGTTTATTAGTTCCATTAATTGTTGTAGAAGAAAGAATGTGACTTTCAAGATGGTACCTATGGGCTGCTTAATTAATATCACCCTCTAGTTGGCAGTCACATAGACCAAAATGCCAAAGCTTCTTCTACTTTCACCTCTAACCTTATTTTTTGAATTTAAACATGCAGATTGCAGGTATCTTCTACATGGAGGCCAAATCAATTTATTAGGTAAGGCTTTGAGAAGTTCTTCTAGTATGATTTTCATAATTTTCATAATTTTCATAATAATAATAATAATAATAATAATAATAATGAATATGGATTATAGAAAAAACAAAAATTAAAGATAAAAAACTTAAATCCAAAAGAAAAAACAAAAATTAAAGAATATGGATTATATAATGATTGGAAAAAATTTGTGAAAAATAGAGTTATAAAACCTAAGCAAAATGGAAGCTAAAAAAGTAGAAATATTAATGGAAGAAATATTAAGAGCTATAAAACGAATGGATAACAGATTAGAAAAAATCGAAGAAAAAATAAATAAAATAGAAAA
Organism: Tetrastigma voinierianum; assembly: GCA_016808115.1. NCBI lineage: Eukaryota > Viridiplantae > Streptophyta > Magnoliopsida > Vitales > Vitaceae > Tetrastigma > Tetrastigma voinierianum. Next base: position 194,696 of record JAEQBH010001720.1, on the reverse strand, counting down.
CAGGATAATAAACATAGAAATACAACAAAATACTCTTATCAGTATAGGAAAAGATTCAAAATATGTAAGACAAGCTTGGAAAAATGGTAGAACAAATAATATTTGAAAATATCACGAAAGAACCAATAAAAGAAAATATTGAAAAGGAAGTCACAGATGAAAATTATTAGAACAATATCTCGAATTAGAGAAAGAAAAGAAAAATAAGAAGAAAACAAATAAGAAGAAAATGAAAAAGAATAAGGCCAAATAGCGATAGTGAAATCGAAGATATAATGATAGAAATACAAAAAATGAATTTAAATGAAACAAATGAGGTAAATCCTATAGGACATGTAGGAGGACCAAGTAAAATAAAGAAGAACATCAAAAAACATTTGAAACCCAATATAGAATACCTAAATATGAACCCGAGAGAATCAAAAAATAAGAGCAATTAGAAATGCGAGGAGTATACCTAGATATAGATTGTCAAAAAGATATTAAAACAGTTTTAAACAAATGGTCTCAAGCAATGACATTATATTTTATGACACAAGGAACAAGTTGGGATAATATCACAGGCTCAATTAATGGTAGGAACATTAGCAGGATGTATGTTAGAAAATGGTGGGAAGGATTATATTTTAGTTTTAATGTTATTACAAATTACCTCTTTGTAACTTTTGAAAGTAGTATGATATTCGAAGGTGTAGATACCTTTGTTGATACATAGTCAATGAATTCTTAGGAGAAGAATGGATGACAGACGATGTAGAAACAAAGAAAATAGAGAAAATTGAAAGCCAAACTATCTGACTTCTGATTTGTAGGATGAAATACATATATGAATATACATGCGAATTTGGAAATGAGTATTATGTGATGCCTTTGATAGTAATATGAATATGACAATATTAGTAAATACATATTATGAAATTACCGGAAAATGGAGTTCTTATTTCCAAAGAAGAATATGAAAAAATAAAAATAGAAAATGCATTACTTTAGGAGCTCGAATAGAATTTTTAAAAAGTGTGAGATTTATACCCAAGATATGTTGTAAATGGTGCAAAATATGGAGAAAAAATATTCTGTGATAAGATAGATAACATCCCAGGAAAATGGGGGTGTAAGGAGTTTAGAAAAAGAAAATTTAGAAAACAATTAGAACAACCAAGAAAGAAATTTACAAAATATAAAAAATTTAGAAAAGAATGGAAAAAACCATTTAAGAAATATTACAAGAAAAAATTCAATTATAAAAGACAAAATATTGCAGGAACAACATCAAAAGACAAAAGTAGATGCAAATGTTGGAAATGTGGAGAATTAGGACATTACAGTAATGAATGTCAAAAAGAGAAAAGAACATTTATATTTATGGGAGAAAATAAAGATGAAGATTTAAGTATCCTAAGCTTTGATAGTGAAATGAGTAGTGTTTATAGCGAGAAATGATAACGATTAAGTCGAAGTAATCACGAATAAGTAAAGAAATAATTGTGGAAGAAGATGACATTTAAGTTTAAAGTCATTAGTGCTAAAGGAAGATCAAGAAGGATATAGAATAGAAAAGAGTACTTTTGATAATAGAAAATTCTGAAAATCCGAATCTAAACTTTGATCTAAAAATAGGAGAAGGTTTATTAAGCTACTTAAATAAAAGATATAACTGCATAGGAAATACACAATCCATGAATACCAAAAAATAGAAAGAAGTATAACTTGATCAATAAAGCTAAAGGAAATAATGAAACGAATTTCTTGTGAGGAAACTATAATGAAACCTTAGGTAAGATAAAAAATGAGAGGAAATCGGAAATGAAAATAAAGTATGTATCTTGTGAAGTCTGAATAATAATAAAATCATATTCCTGAAAATTTAAATACTCAGTAGTACTAAGTTTACATGATAAAGAGTGAAATACAAACACATTGAAAGCCATTTAGGTAGTATCCAAGAGCAATTTAGCCTATACAAAATTAATGTTTACATGTGCAAATATAACATTAATTTAGGAGACAAAGACTTAAATAACTTGGAGTCTAAGCTTATATTTTAAATTTTTTAAATGACTTTATGAAAGAGAAGGAAATAATGTAATGACAATGTATTATAGTGCTTTATATACACTATCAAACTCAAATTATGGAAGAATTTACCAAGACAAACCCTTTATAGAAATTAGTGATGAATGTAGAGAAATTGCAGAAATAATAGAACCACAAAAGTTAGATAGAATTGAGATACCTGCAAATTACATTTTAAGCCTTGAAGATGATATTCGAAGAAAATAATATACAAAGAATTGATTTCTGCAAGTTTAGGGGAAATTAAGCGATAGGAAATAGTAAGCGAAATAGTACAAGCGGAAAGTTTGAAGAATAAGAAAGTACATTCACCTTTCCTAATAGAAGGAAATTATTACAATGGAGAAAGAAGTTGAAGAAACCAAAATTTTAATAGATACGGGAGCGGTATGTAATCATATCGGTGATAAGTGTGAAATGATAGGAACTTTGACAAGTCCATATGTACCAAAAGGAATTATGATGGTAAACATTAGAATGTAATTTAAAGGTAGAAATGCCCATAAGATTACAAGGAATAACCTTTCTAGTAGATTGCTACAAGATAGCAGAATGCGAAATGGACATTATGATATTCTTTTGGGAAAGCAGCTTCCTAAAACCGAGTTAGATAATTATAAGATCACAAAGAAGGAATAGAAAAATACACAATGAAGACATATGTATTTTCTAGACAAAAATGAAGGAAATTACATTCCCTACTATGGTATTTATAATAGTTAAAATTCTAGAAACTAAGTTATACACATGTGGATTGATAGATACAGGATCAGAAATAACAATATTCAAAAGCTTTTTGTTAAAAGAATGGGAAAATACTAATATCTCAATAAAAGGCGTCACGGGAGATAAAGAAAAAATCACAAAACAAAAAGAGAATGTAGAAATAATGATTCAAAACAAAATCGTAACGATAGGAAAAGTCTATCAATACAATAATATAGAATGTGACATTATATTAGGAAATGACTTTTTACAACAATTCTCAATATATCAACAAACAATTTATACTATTATACTAAAAACACCTTGTGATCATTGGATAAGAGTACCTAGAATACTAAAACCTTTTAAGATAAACTATGATCAAAAAGCCAGAAAATGGAGAACAGAAAAAATAAATACATCTATAACCTATAAAATAACAGTTCAAGATACATGTAAAATTGAAGAAATTTTAGTATTAATAACCCTTTGAATATTAGGAAAGAACAAAAATATCTTTGTAAGCTAGAAATGATAGATCCTGAAAAGGTCATTAGAGTTAGACCAATGATATATTCCCAAGAAGATATAGAAGACTTTAGAATACAGATTAATGAATTAATACAATTGAATCTGATAAGAAAGTAAAAGTCCACATAGTAGCCTTGCCTTTATGGTTAGAAAACATAGTGAAATAAAAAGGGGAAAAGCAAGAATGGTAATAAATTACAAAGAAGTAAATAAGAATACAAAATTTGATGGATATTATATCCCAAATAAAGAAATATTAATAAATTTGGCAAGAGGAAAAAATTATTACAGTAAGTTTGATTGCAAATCAGGATTTTGGCAGATAAAAATGGATAATAATAGTGTACCTATTACAGCCTTTAGTACACCTAGAGGTCATTATGAATGGATAGTAATGCCTTTTGGATTGAAAAATGCTCCTCAAGTTTTTCAAAGGAAAATGGATAAGATATTCTCTGATTATTCATCGCCGTAATAGTTTATATTGATGACATGTTAATCTCTGTTACGATAATAGAAAAGATCATAGAAAAACATTTGGATATTTTATAACACTGCAAGACCATGGTATAATTCTTTCGAAAAGAAAGTTGGAAATCAAGAAAAAAGAAATAGAATTTATAGGAATTGATTATAGATTCTAAAGGAATAAAATTACAGTCGCGTATAGGCGAAAAAATAAAAGATTTGCTGATGAGTCTGAACTAAGGAAATGATACAAAATTCTTAGGATGTTTAAACTACTCCTGATTTTATAAAAGATTTAGCTAAAGAAAGACAAGAATTACAAAAATTGTTAACTAAGAAAAACCAAACAGGATGGAATGAAAAACATACCATGATAGTTAAAAGATTAAAAAATATATGTTCAAATTTGCCTAAACTAAGATTGCCTAATGAAAATGACAATTTAATATTACAAACAGATGCTTCAGATAAATATTGGGCAGCTATTTTGAAAACAGACTTAGGAGAAATATGTAGGTATACAAGTGGTACCTTTAATAATAACCAAATTAATTATGATATCAATGAAAAAGAGTTACTTGCTATAATAAAAGGAATCAATAAAGTTGAAATATTCTTATTACCGAAACCCTTTATTATAGAAGCGTAATACTCAAGTTGCGGGTTATATAAAAATATACGCAGGAAAGAAAGGAGTTCAAGCTAGAAGGTTATCTAGATGGCAAACTCTTCTTAGTTATTATAATTTTAAAATTGTTCATATAAAAAGTCTTTCTTGACAATTTTTCTTGCAGACTTTGAAGCGGGAATGTTGAATAACATGGAAGAAATGAGAGAAATTGCCACCAGAGCATGGTAGAAGGAATAGACATGATTTCGGAAAAATTACAATGTCTTGTACAATTGAAGAAAAATTATCAATTTACAAAAGATATCAATGATATAAGATCTAAATCATATATTTCCCAAAATATCCTTGAAAAATGTTTTGAAAGATTGGGTGAAATAATAGTGAGGACCGGATGATGTTTCTCGACCTCTTCGAGGACTAAAAACATCAAAAGGTAGGAGAGAGCTTGGATATGCCGTCCCATTGAGGAAAAGAAGCAGACACTTGACAATTGCGATAACATAAAGGACAGGAGATATATCGCCTAAAAGCAAAAATATCTCAAAGGTACTCAAAGGATATGCTATCCTCGAAAGGATAGCTGAATAATACTTGATCTTGTAAAAGACAAAAATCTCTCGATGGAATAACGAGTCCCCGAAGGACAAACTCCTCTCAAAGGGAGAAAAATTCCGATGATATCCTCTTTTCCGGAAGGAAAAGAGCGAGGAAAATATAAATACATCTTCATTCATGCATCGGCTTGTGGAGAGAAAGTATTTGACTTTTCTACGAATTCGGCTATAATAACCACCCCAATGGTGATGGGTATTACGAGACTTGAGTCTATACACTTAAGGATAATAATCACAAAAACGGACCCTCATTCATTCAAGATGCCATGGATTTGGTTTTGTTGACCGAATCTATTTAGTCCAAATTGTGAAATACTCAATGACACTCTTAGAGTCGATTATGCGAAATGGCCAGTCGCAGAGATTTTTATATAAAATTATTCACTATTAGTCCAGAATATAATGAAGACATTGGGGTGTGCCACAAGGCCTATCATCTCATAACAATAAATAGCAGTGAGGAATCCAGATTTCAGATAAATGAGATCAAACCCAAAAAACAGGGATATTATAACAGGCAATGGACAAAAACAAGGAGAGCACTAGGGATAAAAGCGGTGCTTGGAAGAATGACAGATCTGAAGAAAAAGAATTGCTCAGTCCACTGTGCGACAAACAACTGGATGATAGTCCTAGGTGATGGGAAAGCCAGGGGACAGAGAATGATAACAGATAAGATTAATGAGCTGGATCAACTGTTGATGCCAGCTAGCCAAATGACAAAAAATGAAGCAATAAAATTCATAAAAAGGACAAAAAGTGACAGTGAAGGTTGGATAACCCTTGGGAAAAAGATGTAATCCCAACCGACCAAGTGGCCTGACAGGACATGTCTGCCACTATAAATGTAAATGACAAGTCAAATGTAATGACAGCTAAGTAAAAGTGGTCTGACAAAAAATGCCAACCACTATAATTGTAAACTGTTCTTCAAAGACAGCTGGAGAAATAATAAATGAAGATGCTCAAATCTCCATCATGACAAGACCATAAAAGAGGAGAAGAAGTCAAAGGAAATAAGGCAATTTGTGTTGATGCTTGAAAATTAAAGAGATGACAAGGCTGCGAGAAGAAAAGGATGAAAGGCAGAGACAATCGGAATATAAGGCACCATACGTATAAGGAAAGAAGATAGAGAATGCGAAAAGCAATTAAGGTTCTCTCTATAAATACCGAAGAACTCTCATTGTAAGAGAAATCAGAAAGCATCCATCTCTCTTGTGTATCAAAAGCTTGTAATGAAGAGCTAAGCTTCCCTTAGAGAAGCTTGTATGTAAGATAGGAGAGTTATTTCAATGAAATAAAAATTCTGAAAATTTCCTCAGATATTTTTATGTGTGTCGATTCATACAGTGAGTGTCTTTGATACTGACTTGTCCCAAGTACCGCTGAGCCGGGAGGCGTTAGGGAAGAAGGGATTGCGTAGGTGAATCACGAGAAGGTCAGGATTGCTTCATATAGCAGTGCTTGAGGAAGTTAGGGGTTATTTTATTATTTTAGAACTCTTATCACATACTAAGTATTCTCTGGATTTAAATGAGTTCGTCAATTTCGGTAATAGTTTGTGTGTTCACGTGATTACCCTCTATTGAGTTTATAGAGCCTCCAACTAGCTGGTATCGAGCCATGAGTTCAGGGATAAAATGATTATAAATGATGGGATAAAGTTTGTAATGAAGAGCTAAGCTTCCTTAGAGAAGCTTGTATGTAAAGATAGGAGAGTTATTTCAATGAGGCCAAAGTCTGAAAATTTCCTCAGATATTTTTATGTGTGTCGATTCATACAGTGAGTGTCTTTGATACTGACTTGTCATATTTATATAAGTTTTTTTATATAATCACAAATATAGTAGATGACAATGGTGAAATTCAAGAAGCCTATAATCAAGAAGAAGATCTAAGTGAAATATTTCATAGTAACTTAAATAAAATTGGAAGTCCAAGTATAGAAATATGAGTGAAATGACAATAAAATCGTTTGTACAACAATCAATAGATAAATATTTAGAAAAAAGGCAGAATTTATGTAAAGAATTTACCAGCAGCAAAATGGAAAGAATAAAAAACACAATATACAAAATGGTTATGGAATGTTTAGAAATTAGTATACCTCTCTCTGTAAAAGCTGATCCAAAAACATGAAGAACTTACAATATAATAATGTCTTAGTAAGTAATTACAATGAATATTTACCTTTTAAAGTTAATCTAAATCCGGAAACAACGAAAAGTGATAGAAAAGATAAAAATTTGTAGAAATGGGCTCCAAAATCATTAAAAAACTAATAAAAGAGAAATAAAAAACTTAAGAAATCCAAAAGAAAAAAAAAGCAAAAATTAAAGAATATGGATTATATATAATGATTGGAAAAAATTTATGAAAAATAGAGTTATAAAACCTAAGCAAAATGGAAATAAAAGTAATGGAAAGAAATATTAAGAGAGTATAAAACGAATGGATAGCAGTTAGAAAAATGAAGAAAAATAAATAAAATAGAAAACGGGATATCAAACATAGAAATACAACAAAAGCTCTCTTATCGAGTATAGGAAAGATTCCAAAATATGTAAAAGGAACAAGGAAAAATGGTAGAACAAAATAATATTTAGAAAATATCACGAAAGAACAATAAAAGAGAAAATGTTGAAGAAGTCTAGATGAAAATTATTAGAACAATATCTCGAATTAGAAGAAAAGAAAAAATAAGAAGGAAAACAAATAAAGAAGAAAGAAAGCGAAAAGAATAAGGCGAATAAGCGATAGTGAAATCGAAGATATAATGATAGAATCTGAAAAATGAATTTAAATGAAACAAAGGAGGTAAAAAATGGGGTATAAATGATAGGATAAAAATGCTGAAATTTCTTTTGTTTAAAGAAATTGGAATAACAAAATTCAAAGACATAAAGAAAATAATATTATTTTATTTAAGAAATAAAATAAGAATAAATTATCTAAAAATTACAGAGGATAATATTGAAGTTTATGACTTAGAACAATTTGACACAGAATACTGGTTTAATGGGGGGAATATGAAGCTATGCGAAAAGGTCTGTATAATATAAGCATGATAGATTTAGCGAAAATAGAAACATAGAAGAATTTAAAACGAGAAATATAACAGGTTATAAATCCTTACAAATCATATAGAATATCATGAAGAATTACGATTATGAAAATTTAATGAAACGATGAATTCTTACTTCAATATAAAAAAGTATTTTTTAGGAAATTTAGGATAAAATCATTTCAGACGAATAGTAAAAGCAAATAGTAATAATAAAGACAAATAGTAAATGCATAGTAAAAATAAATAATAAAAAACAAAAAAGTCAAGTGTTGTAAGAATCAAAAACGTGTTTGAAAAGTTTATTGACAAAGAAATCTACCTAACAACAAATCATCCAAACAATAAAAAATCCAAGTTTAATTAATAAGAACCATGAAGATAATAAGTGTAAATGATGATTATGATCCTAATGACATAGTAATAATAGAAGCCTTAACTTATTACAAATTGAAATTCTTAACATATAACTGGATATTAAAAACATTGTATATCTCTAAGCCTCAGAAATATCTCAAGAAGAATCAATGACAATAATTCAATTAGATCTCCCTAAGGAAATAGAAAGAAGAAATATTAATCAAAGCAAGAATGAAATTTAAGGACAAAAATATACTTAATGATAATCACTTTAGATTTTAAATATAGTAGATGACAATGGTGAAATTCAAGAAGCTATAATCAAGAAGAAGATCTAAGTGAAATGTTTCATAGTAACTTAAATAAAATTGGAAGTCCAGTATAGAAATATGAGTGAAATGACAATAAATACGTTTGTACAGCAATCAATGAATTAAATATTTAGAAAAATGAATTTATGTAAGAATTTACAGTAAATGGAAAAGAATAAAACACAATATACAAAATGGTTATGGAATGTTTAGAAATTAGTATACCTCTCTGTAGTGATCAAAGCATTATGAAGAAACTACAGATATAATACACAATTGTAGTAAGTAATTACAATGAATATTTACACAAGTTAATCTAGATCCAGAAACAACAAGAAAAGTGATAGAAAAGATAAAAGGCTGTAGAAATGGAGAAACATCCAAAAATCATTAAAAAACTAATAAAAAGAGAAATAAAAAACTTAAATCCAAAAGAAAAAACAAAAATTAAAGAATATGGATTATATAATGATTGGAAAAAATTGCTTGAAAAATAGAGTTATAAAACCTAGCGAAAATGGAAGCTAAAAGTAATGGAAATATTAAAATTTGCTCTAAAGCAAGATGGATAGCAGTTAAGAAAAATCGAAGAAAAATGATAAAATGAACGAGGATAATAACATAGAAATACAACAAAATACTCTTGTTATCGGTATAGGAAAAGATTCAAAATATATAAAAGGAACAAGCTGGAAAATGGTAGAACAAATAATATTTGAAAATATACGAAAGAACAATAAAAGAAAATATTGAAAAGGAGTCTAGATGAAAAATTATTAGAAGCAGTATACGAATTAGAAGAAAAGAAAAATAAGAGGAAGCGATAAAGAAGAAACTGAAAAGAATAGACCAAATAGCGATAGTGAAATCGAAGATATAATGATAGAAATCTGAAAAATGAATTTAAATGGAAACGAAATTAAATCCTATAGGACATGTAGGAGGACCAAGAAAAATAAAAGAACATCCAAAAACATTTGAAACCTGATATAGAAATACCTAAATATGAACCAGAGGTAAAAATAGAACAATTTAAAGAAATACGGGGAGTATGCAGATATAGGTGTCAAAAAAATATTAAAAGCAGTTTTAAACCGTGGTCTCGAAACAATGACATTATATTTTATGACACAAGGAACAAGTTGGGATAATAATACGGCTTCGGAAGATAATGGTAGGAGTTATGCAGGATGTTGAAAATGGTAGGAAGGATTATATTTCGTTTTGTATTATTACAAATTACCTTCTTGTAGCTTTTGAAAGTAGTATATTCGAAGGTGTAGATACCTTTGTTAGATACATAGTAAATGACAGACAGTGTAGAACAAAGAAGAAAAGACATAAGAGAAGCTAGAAATAAGCTATCACAACTACAGATTTGTAGGATGAAATACATATATGAATATACATGCGAATTTAGGAAATGGTATTATGATGCCTTTGATAGTAATATGAATATGACAATATTATACTAAATACATATTATGAGAAATTACCGGGAAAATGGAGTTATTCAGAAGAGCTTGAAAAATAAAATCACGTCACTTTAGGAGCTCGAATGAGTTTTTAAGAAAAGAGTGATGATTTATGCACAGATATGTTGTAAATGGTGCAAAATGGAGAAAAAATATTAATGATAAGATAGATAACATCCCGAGAGGAAAATGGGGTGTAAGGAGTTTAGAAAAGAAAATTTAGAAAACAATTAGAACAACGAAAAATTTACAAAATATAAAAAATTTAGAAAAGAATGGAAAAAACCATTTAAGAAATATTACAAGAAAAAATTCAATTATAAAAGACAAAATATTGCAGGAACAACATCAAAAAGGAATAAAAGTAGATGCAAATGTTGGAAATGTGGAGAGTGGGGACATTCTGATAATGAATGTCAAAAGAAAAGAACATTTATATTATGGGAGAAAATAAAGATGAAAGATTTAGAAAGTATCTAAAGCTTTGATAGTGAAATGAGTAGTGTTTATAGAAAATGATAACGAGTTCGTCGAGAAAGTGATCTGAGAATGAGTAAAGAAATAATTGTGGGAAAGAAGATGACATTTACAGATTTGGAAGTCATTAGTGCTAAGGAAGATCAAAGAAGGATATATAGAATAGAAAAGTACTTTTGATAATAGAAAATTACAGAAAATCAAGTCTAAACTTTGATCTAAAAGCCCAGGGAGAAAGGTTTATTAAGCTACTTAAATAAAATATATATAGGAAATACACAATCCATGAATACGAAAATGAAAGAAGTATAACGATCAATAATTTAAAAGGAAATATTAAGCAATTTGCGACAAAGGGGAAACTATAAATGAAACCTTAGGTAAGATAAAAAATGACAAAATCAGAGACAAAATAAAGTATGTATACTTAGCAGGAGTACAAATAATAATAAAATCCTTATTCCCTGAAAATTTAAATACTCGATAGTGCTAAGTTTACATGATAAAGGCGAAATCTAAACCTGTAGAAAGCCATTTAGGTAGTATCCAGAGGCAATTTAGCCTATACAAAATAAAATGTTTATGTTACCCAAAATATAACATTAATTTGTAGGAGATGATAGCAGTCTAAGTATATTTTAAATTTTTAAGAAATGACTTTATGAAAGAAGGAAAATAATGTAATGACAATGTATTATAGTGCTTTATATACACTATCAAACTCAAATTGGAAGAATTTACGAAGACAAACCCTTTGTATAGAAATTGGCGATGAATGTAGAAGTGCGAAATAATAGAACCACAAAAAGTTAGATAAGATTGAGATACGCAAATTACATTTTAAGCCTTGAAGATGATATTCGAAGAAAATAGTATACAAGAATTGGTTACCCAGTTTAGGGAAATTCCTTGATAGAAATAGTAAAATGAGTACAGCGAAAGTTTCGAAGAATAAGAGAAGAAATTACATTCACCTTTCCTAATAGAAGGAAATTATTCTGATAGAGAAGAAAGTTGAGCCAAAATTTTAATATAGATACGAGGGCCGAGGAATTTAGTAATCATATCGGTGATAAGTGTGAAATGATAGGAACTTTGACAAGTCCATATGTCTACAAAAATTATGATGGTCAAACATTAGAATGTAATTTAAAGGTAATACATAAGATTACAAGGAATAACCTTTCCTAGTAGATTACTCTGAATGCAGAATGCAAGGAAACGGACATTATGATATTCTTTTAGAGGAAAGCGACCTGGAAATGATTAGATAATTATAAGATCACAAAAAGAGAATAGAAATACACAATGAAGACATATGTATTTTTCTAGAAAGACAAAAATAAAAATTACATTCCACACTATGGTATTTATAATAGTTAAAAATTCTAGAAACTAAGTTATACACATGTGGATTGATAGATCTGGGATCCCGAAATAACAATATTCAAAAGCTTTTTATTAAAAGAATGGAAAATACTAATATCTCAATAAAAGTCACGGGAGATAAAGAAAAAATCACAAAACAAAAAGAGAATGTAGAAATAATGATTCAAAACAAAATCGTAACGATAGGAAAAGTCTATCAATACAATAATATAGAATGTGACATTATATTAGGAAATGACTTTTTACAACAATTCTCAATATATCAACAAACAATTTATACTATTATACTAAAAACGCCTTGTGATCATTGGATAAGAGTACCTAGAATACTAAAATCTTTTAAGATAAATTATGATCAAAAAGCTAGAAAATGGAGAAACGAAAAATAAATACATCTATAACCTATAAAATAACAGTTCAAGATACATGTAAAAAATTGAAAGAAAATTTTAGTAATAACCCTTTAAAATATTGGGAAAAGACAAAAATATACTGTAAGCTAGAAATGATAGATCCTGAAAAGGTCATTAGAGTTAGACCAATGATATATTCCCAAGAAGATATAGAAGACTTTAGAATACAGATTAATGAATTAATACAATTGAATCTGATAAGAAAGTAAAAGTCCCACATAGTAGCCTGCCTTTATGGTTAGAAAACATAGTGAAATAAAAGGGAAAAGCAAGAATGGTACAATAAATTACAAAGTAAATAAGAATACAAAATTTGATGGATACTATATCCCAAATAAAGAAATATTAATAAATTTGGCAAGAGGAAAAAATTATTACAGTAAGTTTGATTGCAAATCAGGATTTTGGCAGATAAAAATGGATAATAATAGTGTACCTATTACAGCCTTTAGTACACCTAGAGGTCATTATGAATGGATAGTAATGCCTTTTGGATTGAAAAATGCTCCTCGAGTTTTTCAAAAGGAAAATGGATAAGATATTCTACGATTATTCATCCTTCATAATAGTTTTATAGTGATGACATGTTAATGCAATTACGATAATGAAAGATCATGAAAAACATTTGGATATTTTTATAACACTCTGTAAAGACCATGGTATAATTCTTTCAGAAAAGAAAGTTGAAATTAAGAAAAGAAATAGAATTTCTAGGAATGATTATAGATTCTAAAGGAATAAAATTACAGTCACATATAGCTGAAAAAATAAAAGATTTCCCTGATAAATTAAGAACTAAGGAAACGATACAAAAAATTTTAGGATATTTTAAGCTTCTCTACGATTTTATAAAAATTTAGCTAAAGAAAGACAAAGTACAAAAATTGTTAACTAAGAAAAAACAACGAGGATGGAATGAAAAACATACCATGATAGTTAAAGATTAAAATATATGTTCAAATTTGCCTAAACTAAGATTGCCTAATGAAAATGAAACCCAATTTAATATTACAAGCAGTGCTTGAGATAAATATTAGGCGACTATTTTGAAAACGAGACTTAGGAGAAATATGTAGGTATACAAATTAGTACCTTTAATAATAACCAAATTAATTATGATATCAATGAAAAAGAGTTACTTGCTACTTAATAAAAGGAATCAATAAATTTGAAATATTCTTATTGCGAGAGCCCTTTGGTATAAGAGCGTGGCATACTCAAGTTGAGATTTATAAAAATAACAGGAAAAGGAGTTCAAGCTAGAGTTATCTAGATGGCAAGCTCTTCTTAGTTATTATAATTTAAAATTGTTCATATAAAAGTCTTGACAATTTCTTCTGGACCTTTTGAGCAGGAATGTTGAATAACATGGAAGAAATGAGAGAGGAAATTGCCAGGCATGGTAGGAAGGAATGAACATGATTTAGATACAATGATCTTATTTCAATTGAAGAAAAAATTATCAATTTACAAAAAGATATCAATGATATAAGATCTAAATCATATATTTCCCAAAATATCCTTGAAAAATGTTTTGAAAGATTGGGTAAAATAATAGTGAGGACAGATGATGTTTCCTCAGCCTCTTCAGAGACTAAAAACATCAAAAAGGTAGGCTTGGAATGATCTTGAGTCGATTCGGGAAAAAATGGAAAGCGACAATGATTCTTGTGCATGGGAGCCGGGAGATATCCTTGCTAAAAGCAAAAATATCTCAAGGTACTCAGGATATACCTATCCTCCAAAAGGATAAAAGCACGAATAACGATCTTGTAAAAGACAAAAATCTCTCAGTGGAATGAGTCCCTCGAAGGACAAACTCCTTTCTCCAAAGGAGAAAATTAGATGATATCCTCTTTTTCCGGAGAAAGACGGAAAATATAAATACATGCCCGTTAAATGCTTGTCGACATGGAGAGAAAATGTTGGCTCTGAATTCATTTATAACAGCCACTGTGGTGATGGGTATTGCAGACTTCCACGAGTCTATCTACCCGAGATAATAATCCGCAAAATGAGACCCTCATTCATTCAAGATGCCATGGATTTGGTTTGTTGGCCGAATCTATTTAGTCAAATTGTGGAGAAATCTTTATTAGCAATTTCTTAGAGTCAGGTTATCTGAGAATGACCAGGTCACCAAAGTTTTATATAAATTATTCACTATTAGTCGGAATATAATGAAGACATTGGGATGTGCCACAACGCCTATCATCTCATAACAATAAATAATGATGAGAATCGATTCCGGATAAATGAATCAAACCCAACGGGGATATTATAGCAGGCCCGATGGAATAGCAAAGGAAGCGGCCCCAGGGATAAAGCGGTGCTTGGAAGAATGAATCTGAAGAAAAGAATTGCTCGGTCAGCACAATGCGTGAGCAAGCTGGATGATAGTCTAGGTGATGGGAAAGCCGGGGACGAGAATGATAACGAGATAAGATTAATGAAATTTGGATCAATTTGTGATGCCGGAAATTTGGCAATAAAAAATGAAATGATAAAATTCATAAAGGGCCAAAAGTGACGATGAAGGTTGGATAACCCTTGGGAAAAGATGTAATACGGCCTGACCAAGTGGCTGACGGGACATATGCTTGCCACTATAAGTAAATGACAAGTCAAATGTAAAACAATAATGTTTAAGTAAAGTGGTGACAAAAATGCAATATTTATATAATTGTATTGTTCTTCAAAGGCAATTTGGAGAAATAATAAATGAAGATGCTCAAATCTCCATCATGACAAGACCATAAAAGAGGAGAAGAAGTCAAAGGAAATAAGACAGCTGACAGACGATGCTTGAAAATTAAAGATGACAAGACTGCAGAAGAAAAAAGGATGAAACGGGCGTGGAATATACGGAGCACCATATGTAACACCGAATCTGAGAAATTATGCAGTACATAATCTTGTAGGGGTGTATAAAATCTCAAAGTGTCGCGTTGTAGTATTTTGGAGATGAAATTAGGAAATTATAAATTTTGAATAGGAATTTGGTACTTAAAACAAGGAGTGAAATTGTCGTTTAGCAAAAGGATATGTAAGCGTAAAATTAAGTTAGAGATGGGCCATAGTAGGAATTTCAAAAGTTGGATTTGCAATATTTAAATGTTTGAGGACAAATTTATAATTAAGGAAAGTTGAGGGGGTGAAAGTATAATTAATGAAAGTTTAAATAGTAAAATAATAATAATGAATTGCGGAGTACTGAGGAGAAGTCTCGAAAATTCTCTAGATCTCGGATAATGAGCAGTTTGCTTGTAGATAAGTTAAGTCGCGAGAAATCTAGTGACCCTAGAAAAGTTCGTTTAATTCGAGACGAGTCGGAATATTTTAATTTCTAGGCGAGTTTAAGTGAGAGGCTTTGAAGCAGGGATTTTAGAAAAATCTCGAAAAATTATAAGTATATAAGAATATTCATTTAGGATAAATAAAATTGAAACCGGGACAAAATAAATTATTTCGGGGCTTAAACGGACCAAGAATGTATAAAAAGGGACATGTGGGTCCCACATAAAAAAAAAAGAAAATAAAGAAAATAAAATCAAAACATTAAAACAACAAATGACGGATGACGAGAAAAGAACTACGTGCGAGAGAGCGTGGCGATTTTTTGAGTTTATTTTCTCTTTATCTTAACTTCTTGGGTTCTGAAAATCGTGATCGGATTTGTCGGGATAAACTTATGGAAAGTGCTCTCTGCGGCAGGGGGCTACGCGTGAGTACGAGAAACACGGGGTTTTCAGAATTCGAATTAAATATCACGAAAAACCCAAATTTTTTAGTTTTCTCGGATCTCGCCATTCTAGTGGTCACTTGCTTTTTCGGACCGATGGTAAAGACCTCTGTGACGAGGCTACGCGTGGACACCAAAATCTTGGCTTTTCGTCAAACTCGAAGAGGTAGGAAATTTTTCCTACTTGTGTTATTTCGAGCCTAAAGACTATATAATGACTTGGAATATTCTAGAGGCCATAAATTTCAGTCCCGAAATTTTTAGACTGAGTTTAGGAATTTTTAGGAATTTTTAGGAATTTTTGGGACTATTTTCGGACAGTCAGGATGGTCCCAGATTTGTTTTCGCCAGATTTTGGTTAAAATTTCGGGATTTTATTCGAACCTGATCGGACGGAATTTTCGAAATATTTTAGGTGTTTTAGACTATATGGAAGTCCCTTTAGTCTAGAATCTAGCCATATGCACATGAATGACATTTGGGGCCCACATATTTTAAAGGTACAATTCTTAACCAAGTGCGCAAAATTGCTTAGTTGTGCTGACGTGTGTGATCTATAATACCATGAGTGTGTAGGCTAAAAGCAAAGGCGGGAAAGTTGTGGAAATTTGTGCTCGAGTTTAGCAAGCAAAGAGTGAGTGTTCTAAACTCATTTTCAAATGCTAGTGTATTATTATTATTATTATAAAATTTGTTTTTGCCTTTGGTATTTCATGGTTTGAGTTCAAACCATTTCCAAAAACAAACAATGAATTAGAAATCAGCAAATGGTTTGAGTTAAACCATTTTGAAAAATAGAAAATGGTTTTTGAATAATTAAACCATTTTCAAGCAGAAACAAGCAAATGGTTTTAAATTGTAAAACCATTTTTCAAGAAACAAGCAAGCAAGTAAAGTGTTTGTGAAAAGCAGGCCTTCCTAGTTCACAGCAAACAAGAGCCGGTCGGTATTAAAATTAGTGCACGGTGGTGTTAGGATCTCATACATCATTGTAGTTTGCACAGTTGGCAAACTTAGGACATCATCGTGCATTTTAAAGGAATGAGTGGCGCGTACGGGAATTATATAGGTGAGCTCTAACTACATATGGTGATGGCGACCCGGGTCCAATTCCACCCATATTCAGGAAAAGGTGATGCGGACCACGGGTCCTTCACCCAAGCACGATCGCCCAGGCCAGGTGTTCACTAGGAATACGATGGCAAAATAGGCTCGGTGGTTGATGTTTCTTATGTTTAAAGTTTTTGAAAAATCAACCATTGGTTCCGATCATCCAGGCTTCCGGAAGTTCAACAAGCGGTTGAGCCAGGGCTCAGTTGGATTTCAAAAGCCGATCGGTTGAGCCAAGCTCCCGTGGATTTTGCAAGCGGTTGAGCCCTGGGCTCCGTTTTATTTTCAGAAATGCGGTTGAGCCCCGAGCTCCGTTTTATGAAAAGTTTTGAGAAACTTTTAAAGCAAAAGGTTTGTGAAAGGTTTTTTAGAAACTTTTTTTCAAGCAAAGATAAAAACAAGCAAGCAAGAGAATTGAGAAAGAAGTTTTATAAACTTTTAAAAAAATAAAAACAAAGCAAGCAAGCAAGTATTAAAAGTTTATAAACTTTTAAAACAACAAGTATTAAAGTTTGTAAACTTTTAAAAGCAACAAATAAGAAAGTTTTAGAAACTTTAAAGTAAGCAAGCAAGGCTTAAAATATTTGTAAAGAGTTTTGTTTTGAGATGTTTTTTAGGAAAAGCGAAAACCTTTATAAAGCATACACTCATGAGCTCGTTTAGCTCATTATTTTGTATTTTAAAAACTATTTTCCAGTGCAGTGCATAAGTATTTGGAGCATAATGGGGTTTAATCACGACATTCATACAAGTCTTTGTTAGTAAGAATATTATGAAAATGGAATATGTATAATGGAACATATGTATGTACATAGAGTAGTTTTGAATGTGTTGGTATCTTTTAGTTTGCCATATTTGGATATAGTGTAGTGGATGTATCTGAGTTGGGACATGTCCTATATGCGAGCATTATCTTGAAATTTTATAAAATCATAAGTTTAGAAAGAAAAAAAATTTTTATAGGAGGTTTGGCAAACATGCGAAGCCGCTTCGCAGGAGTTCTAGTGCGTTAGAGGTATGTGGGGATTTACGTGGGTGGCGGCACGCCCGCCACTAGAGGGGGTGGGGTGTGTCAACATGTGTCGAGCATAAGTATTTAGCCATGCGTGTTTAAGTTTGAGGTACATGCATATCAAGTGAGTGAAGTATTAAAAGTTGATTTTGGTAATTACGTACTATGGGAAGAGGGACGTAGAGGTCGTCCTAGGAGAGTAGTTCCGGTGTACGGCGTCTGAAGTACACATGAGAGATAGGCACATAGTTGGTTCACTACGCCTCTATGAATCAACCTCTAGCGATGGGTCGAGCTGGACCCATCCTGGGCCGCGGCGGAGGGCTGAGTGCGGGATTAGTTACGAGCAAGTGGCCGCAGTTGCGCAGGGGAGGGAAGTGAGTCATAGCGACCGGGTCACGTGAGTCATGACCTCCACCACCACCTAGAGAGGTTGTTAAGGGCACAGGAGGTCGATGGGGAGTCTGGAAGCTTAGGCGCCAAGCCATATGACGGCAGTGGTGATCCAGAGGCAGCTTGGTTATGGTTGGACCGAGTAAACAAGGTTTACGGAGTTATGGGCTGCACGAATGAGCAAAGAGTCTTGTTTTCTAGTTTTCTGATGGAAAATAGGGCTAAGGATTGGTGGGATGCCGTAGAGAGGAGGTATCCTAATGGAATAACATGGGACCAATTTCAACAAGAGTTCACTGATAAGTTCTTTCCTCATAGTCACAAGGATTAAAAATTGAGGAGTTCTTCAAATTAGAACAGAAGAACATGTCAGTGTCAGAATATGAGAAGAGGTTCTCAGAACTAGTTAGATTGGTTCCATATATTCAGGCTGATGAAGTCTTGAAGTGCAAAAAGGTTTTTGTCAGAATTACAGCACCAGATCAGAGTGCATTTGTCTGTGGTTCCTCAGAATAGATTTGGGGACTTAGTAGAGGCCGCTCTGAGAGTTGAGCAAAGCACTACAACCATGTATCAGAGTAGACAGGAAAGTAAGAGTAAGAGGAGTGCATCAGGCACGTCCAATAAGCTGGGCGGTCTGTGAAGAAAAGCAAGAAGCGAGGAGGTTATAGAGTAGAGGTGCGGTGGGGAGCTATCTGCAGTCGGGGATCGTGGGGCCCCAGGTTGCTAGTAGTGGCACCAGTGTTCCCCTGTTTGTCGTATATGTCGAGCTTGACACCATGGGTGTAGGTCCGCGATCTGGTGTTTCCACTGTGGCCAGGAAGGCCATTTTATTAGGGAGTGTCCTCAGCTGATTGGTGCGGAAACATCAGTAGCCAGTCTAGCTACCCGGTGCAGAGATGAGCACACGAGTCGTCGGGAGAGGTTTCAGGGCGAGGGCCGGCCGGCCCGCGGTAGGGTGGTCGTGGTAGGCGAGAGGCGATTGCGGGGATACGGTGAGGGGCCCGCTCGGGCGGAGTATATCTTTGTGACTCATTAAGATGCGGATGCGGCTCCGGATGTGGTCCACTTTGGTATTATTTCTATCCTTGATCATGATGCGTATACATTTAGTGGACCGGGGCCACACATTCATTTGCATCCGGGCCTTTCTTCGTCCTTCCAGATAGAGACCAGCCATTAGAGAGATTCGTATGAGTTTCCTTCCAAGTGGAATCCGTTATTCTCGAGACGAGTAGTCGGAGATAGTAGAGTTACGATTAGGGGGACAGGAGTTCAGGATCTTATGGCTTTAGATGAGGGACTTCGATGTGGTTCTCGGCATGGATTGGCTGTCTCACCATAGAGCCACATTAGATTGTTATAAAAAGGAAGTAAAGTTGCATAAGCCAGGGAAATTGGAGGTAAAGTTTGGGGGAATACGCAGAGAATTATCTTCCAATATGATCTCCGCCATGGCAGCGCAGAGAATGCTGCGTAAGGGTTGTCAGGGTTATCTAGCTTATGTGGTGGAGACAGGGAAGGAGGGGATTCTAGTGGATGAGATTCCAGTTGTTAGAGTTCCATATGTATTCCCAAATGATACTACAGGATTTCCTCCAGAAAGAGAGGTGGAGTTCACCATTGATTTGATCCCAGGGACTGAGCCCATTTCCATTCCTCCTTATAGGATGGCTCCTGTAGAGTTGAGAGAGCTTAAGGCTCAGTTAGAAGAATTGTTAAGTAAAGAGTTCATTGGAAATGAGGCATATCCCATGGGGGAGCTCGAGTTCTGCCGTGAAAAAGAAAGATGGGAGTTTGCGGTGTGTATAGATTCTGAGGCAGGCGAACAGTTACCATCATAATCAGTATCCACTCCCTGGGATCGATGAGTTATTCGATCGACTCCGGGATTTCCGAGTGTCTTGAATGGGTGGTCGAGGTATCATCAGTTGAGGGTACAGTGGGTGATGTTCCTAAGACTGCATTCAGGACACGCTACGGACATTATGAGTTTCTGGTGATGCCGTTTGGCTTGACTAATGCTCCGGCAGCGTTTATGGATTTGATGAACCGAGTATTCCAGCCGTATTTGGATAGGTTTGTCATAGTTTTTATCGATGATATACTAGTGTATTCAGGTAGTTCAGAGGAACATTCCGAGCACCTAAGGATTGTATTACAGACCCTAAGGGAGAGACAGTTATATGCCAAGTTGAGCAAGTGTCGGTTTGAGAAGCTCGACAAAGATTAAGCATTCCTAGGTCGTATGATTTATTGAAAGGGTGAGTGGATCCACAGGAAAATAGAAGCGTGTTCGATTGGAAACCGCGAAGAATGTGTCGGTCGAAGGCTTCCTTGGTTTAGCGGGGTATTACGGGAAGTTTGTTGAGGGGTTCTCGAGATAAATGACCCATGACCAAGGCGACTAGGAAAGATGTCAAGTATGATTGGGTGGATGCACCGCGTAATTTCGAGGAGTTGAAGGGTAAGATTGACTTGACTCCAGGTTAAGCTTTGCCCCGATGGGAGATGGGTTTGTGGTTTACAGTGATGCTTCCCGGCAAGGCCTTGGTTGTTTTTTGATGTAGAATGATAGGGTGATTGCATATGCCTCCTAGGCAATTTGAAGAAGCATGATTACCCTACACATGACTTAGAGCTTGCGTGATCGTGTTTGCTTTGAATGGAGACATTACTTATATGGTGTTCCTTGCGGGATCTTCTGAGATCATAAGTCTTAATATATTTTCACGAAGAGTTAAACACGAGGCAAAGAAGATGGCTTGAGTTGTTAAGGACTACGTTGTACTATTGAGTACCATCCGAGGAAAGCTAATGTCGTATGGATGCCTTGAGTAGGCGACCGGAGAGTTCTTTGTCTCATATGAGATTAGGTTATCTTACTTGTTGGTGGATCTAAGGCTTTAGGGTGATATTGGAGGCGGGATTGGGAGCCTTGTTAGCCATTTCATGTTAGACCTCTCTTAGTGGATCGGATTCTAGCGGGGCGTCGCGGGATCCCACGGATGGTCGCTTAAGGAAGAGATAGAAAAAGGAAAGAAAGCAGAATTTCAGATTAGAGATGATGGCATGATAGTGAAAGGACAGAGAATGTGCGTGCCAGAGTATGGCGAGCTGAAAAGAGACATTATGCAAGAAGCACATTCATCTGCGTATGCTATGCATCCAGGTAGTACCAAGATGTACTGAACTTTGAAAGAACATTACTGGTGGAATGGGATGAAGAAAATTTTCACGAGGATTTAGTCTCGGTCTGGCACATCGAGTGTGGTATCGAAGCGCGTGAGAAGATCTGATTACCACTATTCCCGGTATGGAAATGGGAGAATATCACTATGGATTTTGTGACAGGTCTTCCACGGACTCAAAGGTAGCATGATGCTATATGGGTGATAGTTGATCGATTGACGAAGTCTGCTCATTTTCTGCCAGTTAATGTTGAGGATTCTCTGGAAAAGTTGGCTCGATTGTATGTGGATGAGATAGTGAGACTTCATAGGGTTCGGTGTCGATAGTATCGGATCGAGACCCCGAGGTTCACATCTAGGTTTTAGCTGGTTGCAAGCGGCTTAGGTACTCACCTTCATTTCAGCATAACATTTCATCCTCAGACGGATGGTCGATCAGAGAAGGGTATTGAAGCGTTAGAGGATATCTTTGAGAGAACTGTGTGATGGAATTCAAAGGAAGTTGGGATACTCACTTAGCACTAATGGAGTTTGCCTACAATAATGGCTATCAGAAGCCCGATTATAGATAGCAAAAGGCTCCATTTGAAATTTTGTATGGCGAAATGTAGGACTCAGTGTCTTGGGATAAGAGGTTAATTGAGAGAGGCTATTAGGCCACGGGCGAAAGTGCAGATCACTTTAGAAAGTGAAAGTTGTTCGTGATAACTTGAAGATAGCAAGAGATAGACGAGGAAAAGCTATCGCGGACAAATCGTAGAGACACGATTTGAGATAGGTGACCCAGTCTTTTGAAGATTTCACCTTGGAAAGGTGTGTTGAGATTTGGGAAGCGAGGGCAAGCTCGATCCAGATTTATAGGACCTTATGAGATTGTGAGCAAGGTGGGACGGTAACACAAGTTGAAGTTACCCTGGAGTTATCGGTCATGTAAATCACATTCCATGTATCGATGTTGAGAAATATATCGAGATCCTTCATGTATTGAGAGAGCGGCTAGTGCGTTTAAAGGAGATTTGACTTGGGGAGATACGTATGCGGATTGTAGATCGCGAGGAACGAGGGTGTTTAGAAGCAAAGTGATTCCATTAGTTAAAGTCTTATGGAAGAATCATGAGGAGGGAGCGGCTACTTGGGAGCCGGAGGCTCGGATGCGTGTCGGTGCCCTCGCTTATCTTCAGGATGGGAGTATTTTTGTTCCTTTCTTTTGGGTTTAGTTTATTCATTTCGAGGGGCTGGGGAAATGTTCTGGAGGGAGGATTTGTAACACCGAGTCCCGAGAGGAGTGTGCGAGTACATGATGCGTAGGGGTGTATAAGAATACGAGAGTGTCACATTGTAGTATTTTGGAGATGAAATTAGGAAATTATAAATTTTGGAAAGCTTAGGAATTTGGTACTTAAAACAAGGGTACAATTGTCATTTAGCAAAAAAGGATATATGAGCATAATTAAGTTAGAGATGGGCCATAGTAGGAATTTCCAAAAGTTAGGATTTACAATATTTAAATGTTTGAGGACAAATTTATAATTAAGGAAAGTTGAGGGTGAAAGTATAAGTGTAGAAGTTTAAATATTAAAATAATAATAATGGTGCGAATTTTTTCGAGGAGAAGTCTCGAAAATTCTCTAGATCTCCGGATGGCGGGCAGTTTCGCGTGGTAAAGTTCGTCTCGCGAAATCTAGTAACCTAGAAAAGTTTCGTTTAATTACGAGACAGTCGGAATATTTTACGAATTTCTAGGCGATGAGTTTAGAGTGAAACCTGAAACCGGGATTTTAGAAAAATCTCGAAAAATTACAAGTATATAAAACATTCATTTAGGATAAATAAAATTGAAGCAGGAATGAAAATAAGTATTGGGGCTTAAACGGACCAAGAATGTATAAAAGAGGACATGTAGGTCCCATAAAAAAAAAAGAAAATAAAAGCTAAAATCAAAACATTAAAACAACAAATGACGGACGAAAGAACTTACGTGCGAGAGGCGTGGCGATTTTTGAGTTTTATTTTATATTTATCTTCTTTCTTAGATTCTGAAAATACGTAGTGGTTCGTCGGGATAAACATGGAAAGTGCTCTCAGCGACGAGGGCTACGGCGTGAGTACCGAAGGCTCTGGGGTTTCAGAAATTCAGGTAAATATGCGAAAAACCCAAATTTTTAGTTTTCTCGGATCTACGCCATTCTAGTGGTCAGCTTCCGGACCGAGTAGGTAAAAGTACTCTGTGACAGGCTACGCGTGGGCCTTAAAATCTTGGCTTTTAAGTCGAGCTCGAAGAGGTGAAATTTTCCTACTTGTGTTATTTGAGCCTAAAGTATATAATGGCTTGGAATATTCTTAGAGGCCATAAATTCGATCCCAAAAATTTTAGAAATTTCGAGTTAGGAATTTTTAAGGAAATTTTAGGAAATTTGGGACTATTTTTCGGACGGTCCCGGGCTGAATTTCGGAATTTGTTTTAAATAGTTTTGGTTAAAATTTCGGGATTTTTATTCAGGGCAGTCAGGGACGGAATTTTTAAAATATTTCGGTGTTTTAGACTATATGGGAAAGTCCTTTAGTCTAGAATCTAGCCATATGCACGTAATGAATGACATTTGGGGCCCACTGTATTTTACGAAGAATTTTGAATGTACCAAGTGCGCAAATTGCTTGGTTGTCTTGACGTGTGTGATCCTAATACGTCGAGTGTAGGCTAAAAGCAAAGGCGGGAAAGTTGTGGAGCTGTGGCTGAGTTTATGGCGAGGTGGGTGTTAAATTCGTTTTCCAGTCTTAGTGTATTATTATTATTATTATGCGCGTTTTTGCGGTATTTCCTTGGTTTTTGAGTTCAAACCATTTTCAAAGCGAAGCAATGAATTAGAAATCAAGCAAATGGTTTTGAGGTTAAACCATTTTGAAAAAGTAAGAAAATGGTTTTTGAATAATTAAACCATTTTCAAGCAAAGAAAGCAGCAAATGGTTTAAATTGTAAAACCATTTTCAAAGAGCAAGCAAGCAAGTAAAGAATGTTTGTGAAAACGGGGCCCCTAGTTCTAAGCAAGCAAAGCCGGTCGAGGAGGTATTCCGTACGTGTACGGTGGTGTTAGGATCTCATACATGCATTGTAGTTTTTTCTGGTCGGCAAACTTATGTCATACATCATGCATTTAAAGGAGACTGTGGCACATACAGGAGTATATAAGGTTATGAGCTCCTAACTTTACATATGGTGATGGCGACCGAGATTGATTCCACCATATTCACTTGGAAAAAGGTGATGCGGACCACGAGTCCTTCCACGGCCGCGATGGCCAGGGCTTAGTGTTCACTGGTCTGATAAGCAAAAATAGGCCTCAGTGGTTGATGTTTATAACATAATTTAAAGTTTTGAAAATCAACCATTGGTTCCGGTCGCCAGGCTAGGAGTTTTAAAGCAAGCGGTTGAGCCCGGGCTCCCGTTTAGATTCAAAGCGATCGGTTGAGCCAAACTCCATGGGATTTTATAAGCGGTTGAGCCCTAGGCTCCGTTTTATTTTTCAAATGCGGTTGAGCTGAGCTCCGTTTTTATGAAAAAGTTTTGAGAAACTTTAAAGCAAAAGAATTTGTGAAAGTTTTTAAGAAACTTTTCAAGCAAGATAAAACAAGCAAGCAAGAGGAATTGAGAAAAGGATTTTATAAACTTTTTAAGAAAAACAAAAACAAACAAGCAAGCAAGTATTAAAGTTTATAAACATAAAAACAAGCAAGTATTAAAAAAGTTTTTAGCTTTTAAAAGCAAGCAAATGAAAGTTTTAGAAACTTTAAAGTAAGCAAGCAAGATACGGAAAATATTTGTAAAGAGAGTTTTACATTTTTGAAGGATGTTTCGGAAAAATAAAACACATAAAGCATACACTCAGGCTACGTTTAGCTCATTATTTTTGTATTTAAAAACTATTTTCAGTCTGGTGCATGAATATTTGGAGCATAATAGGTTTGTCACGACATTGTACAAGTCTTCATTGTAAGAATATTATGTAAGAAAATACTTTGAATATGTATAATGGAACATATGTATGTACATAGAGTAGTTTTGTGAGAATGTGTTGGTATCTTTGTTGCCATATTTGGATATAGTGTAAATTGGATGTATACGAGTTTGGGACATGTCTATATACGGTTGTTATCTTCTTAGAAATTTTATAAATCATAAGTTTAGAAAAGAAAGGAATTTTATAGGAGGTTTTGGCAAGCAATACGACCGCTTCACGGGAGTTTCTAGTCGTTAGGAGTAGCAATTTGGGGATTTGTGGGTAAGGCTAGGCCACGCCCGCCCGCTAGAAGGAGATGAGGTGTGTCACCATACACGTATAAGAAGAAGATAAGAGAGAATCTGAAAACAGTAGAGGTTCTCCTCTATAAATACCGAAGAACTCTCATTGTAAGGGACATCAGAAAGCATCCATCTCTCTTGTGTATCAAAAGTTTAGCCAATGAAGAGCTAAGCCCGCCCAGAAGCTTGTATGTAAGATAGGAGAGTTATTTCAATGAAATACAAAGTGAAAATTTCCTCAGATATTTTTTATGTGTGTCGATTCATACAGTGAGTGTCTTTGATACTGACTTGTCCCAAGTACCGGCCCGAGCAGGGCGTTAGGAAGAAGGGATTCTTTGTCGGTAAGATCTGAAGATCCTTTGGATTAGCCGTATAACAGGCGCGAGAGATTGAGGTTATTTTTATTATTTTAGAACTCTTATCTGCATATAAGTATTCTCTAGTTTCATCAAGTTCATCAATTTCTGATAGTCTTGTGTGTTCCGCTGATTACCCTCTATCATTTATACCCCATTTTTTATCCTGAACCTAGGGCTCGTGCACCGTGGTTGGAGGCTCTATAAAGAGCTCAATGAGGGTAATCGGTAGCTAAATATCGAGAAATTGGCTGTGAAACTAGAGAATGCATATCTTGAGATAAAGTTCTAAAATAATAAAGCCAGCCTCAGTCCTCGATTACTGACCTATGGCAATCATTGACATATCTCTTAGCAAACAATCCCTTCCTTCCTAGCCTCCTTTGGCTCGGCTTGGCTGCTGAGTCGTCAGAACACTCCTTTATCGACACACATATATACGGTAATTCGTGAAGTAACTCTCTATCTTACATACAAGCTATACGAAGCTTAATAAGCTTTGATACACAGAATGAATGCTACGATATCTCTTACAATGGGAGTTCTTCCGTCCCAGAGGAGGAACCTCAACTGATGGATTCTCTCTTATCTCTTGTTTATACGTGTATGTGCTCAGTATTCGGTATCTGTCTTGTCAGCACTGTACAGTCTTGTCATCTGCTTTAATTTTCAAGCATCGTATTGTCGGTATCTTATTTCTTTTGACTTCTTCTCCTCTTTTAGAGTCTTGTCATGATGGAGATTTGAGCATCTTCATTTATTATTTATCCAGCTGTCTTTGAAGAACAATTTACAATTATAGTGGTTGGCATTTATTGTCAGACCACTTTCATTTAGCTGTCATTATATTTGACTTGACATTTACATTTATAGTGGCAGACATCAGGCCACTTGGTCGGTTGGGATTACATCTTTTTCCCAAGGGTTATCCAACCTTCATGGCACTTTTATCCGCTTTTATAGATTTTATTTAGCCGTTTTTGTCATTTGGCTAGGCGCGTAGCGTTGAGTCCGGCTCATTAATCTTATCTTGTTATCATTCTACGTCTGGCTTTCCCATCACCTAGGACTATCATCCAGTTGTTTGTCGCGGTCTGGGCAGGCAATTCTTTCTTGAATCGTAAATTCTTTGAAACAGCTTTTATCCTAGTCTTTCTCCTTGTTTTTGTCCGTTACTTTGTTATAATATCCATTTATTTTTGGGTTTGATCTCATTTATCGAAATACGGATTCCTCCTTGCTGTTATTGTTATGAATGTTGACCTTGTGGCACACTGATGTCTTCATTATATTACGGACTAATAGTGAATAATTTTATATAAAAACTTTATTGACACAATCGTTTTTGCATAAGCGGACTCTAAGAGTGTCATTGAGTATTTCTCCACAATTTGGACTCAAATAGATTAGTCCATAACCCAAATCCATGGCATCTTGAATGAATGAAGTGCATGCTTTTTGTGATTATTATCCTTAGATAGACTCGGTGGAAGTCACAGTAATACCAATCGCCATTAAGGGTTGTTATAAATGAATTCGAGAGAAAATTGAAATACTTCTGCTCCATGTCAGAACAAGATGAATGAAGATGTATTTATATTTTACGTCAGCGCCCTGCGGAAAAGAGGATATCATCGGAATTTTCTCCTTTTGAGAGGAGTTTGTCCTTTGAGGAATTTATTATCTCACTTGAGAGATTTTTGTCTTTCTGAAATTGTTGTGTCGAGCTTTTATCCTTTTGGAGGATAGGCATATCACGAGTACCTTTTAGAATATTTTTGCTTTTAGGCAAGGATATATCTAATCCTTATGTTATCGACAATTCTTTGTTGCACGGCTTTTCCCGAATGGGACGGCATATCGAGCCTACGCACTGATGTTTTAGTCTACGGAAAATTTGAGGAAACATCATCTGTCCTGTTATTATTTCACCCAATCTTTCAAAACATTTTCAAGGATATTTTGGGAAATATGATTTAGATCTTATATCATTGATATCTTTTTGTAAATTGATAATTTTTCTTCAATTGAAATAAGATCATTGTAATTTTCGAAATCATGTTCATTCATGACGTATCGGTGGCAATTTCTCATTCTTCCATGTTATTCAACATTCACACTTGCTCAAAAGTCTGCAAAGAAAATTATCGGTACCTTTATATGAACAATTTAAAATTATAATAACTAAAAGAGTTTGCCATCTATAGATAACCTTCTAAGCTTGAACTCCTTTTCCTGTGTTATTTTTTATAAATCCTGCAACTTGAGTATTATCAGTTTCTATAATAAAGGGTTTCGGTAATAAGAATATTTCAACTTTATTGATTCCTTTTATTATAGCAAGTAACTCTTTTTCATTGATATCATAATTAATTTGGTTATTATTAAAGGTACCACTTGTATACCTACATATTTCTCTAAGTCACGTTTTCAAAATAGGCGCGATATTTATCTGAAGCATCTGTTTTGTAATATTAAATTGTCATTTCATTAGGCAATCTTAGTTTGAAGCAATTTAGACATATATTTTTTAATCTTTAACTATCATGGTATGTTTTTCATTCCATCACATTTTGGATTTTCTTAGTTAACAATTTTTGTAATTCCTGTCTTTCTTTAGCTAAATCTTTTATAAAATCAGAGGAGTAGTTTAAACATCCTAAGAATTTTTGTATCATTTCCTTAGTTCGTAATTCATCAGGGAAATCTTTTATTTTTTCAGCTATATGTGACTGTAATTTTATTCCTTTAGAATCTATAATCATTCCTAGAAATTCTATTTCTTTTTTCTTGATTTCAACTTTCTTTTCTGAAAGAATTATACCATGGTCTTTACAGAGTGTTATAAAAATATCCAAATGTTTTTCATGATCTTTTTCATTATCAGAACAGATTAACATGTCATCAATATAAACTATTATGAAGGATGAATAATCAGAGAATATCTTATCCATTTTCCTTTGAAAAACTTGAGGAGCATTTTTCAATCCAAAAGGCATTACTATCCATTCATAATGACCTCTAGGTGTACTAAAAATTTATAATAGGTACACTATTATTATCCATTTTATACCTTAAAATGCGATTTGCAATCAAACTTACTGTAATAATTTTTTCCTCTTGCCAGATTTATTAATATTTCCTTATTTGGGATATAGTATCCATCAAATTTTGTATTCTTATTTACTTCTTTGTAATTTATTACCATTCTTGCTTTTCCCTTTTTATTTCACTATGTTTTCTAACCATAAAGGCGGGGCTACTATGTGGACTTTTACTTTCTCTTATGATTCAATTGTATTAATTCATTGTCACGTATTCTAAAGTCTTAATATCTTGGGAATATATCATTGAGGCCAATTAGCTCTAATGACCTTCGGGATCTATCATTTCTAGCTTACGGTATATTTTGTCTTTTCCCATATTTTAAAGGGTTATTACTAAAATTTTCTTTCAATTTTTACATGTATCTTGAAGCTTGTTATTTTATAGGTTATAGATGTATTTATTTTTAATTCTCCATTTTACGGCTTTTTTTGATCATAGTTTATCTTAAAGGTTTTAGTATTCTAGGTACTCTTATCAATGATACAAGGTGTTTTTAGTATAATAATTATAAAATTGTTTGTTGATATATTGAAATTGTTGTAAAAGTCATTTCCTAATATAATGTCACATTCTATTATTGTATTGATAGACTTTTTCCTATCATTCTGATTTGTTTTGAATCATTATTCCCATTCTCTTTTTGTTTTGTGATTTTTCTTTATCTCGAGTAGCGCCTTTTATTGAGATATTAGTATTTTCCCATTCTTTTAACAAAAAGCTTTTGAATATTGTTATTTCTGATCCTGTATCTATCAATCCACATGTGTATAACTTAGTTTCTAGAATTTTAACTGTATAAATGCATAGTAGGGAATGTAATTTCCTTCGTTTTGTCTTTCTAGAAAAATACATATGTCTTCATTGTGTATTTCTATTCCTTCTTTTTGTGATCTTATAATTATCTAATACGTCTAGGAAATTTGTTTCCCAAAGAATATCATAATGTCCATTTCCTTGCATTCACATTATCTTTAGCAATCTACTAGAAAGGTTATTCCTTGTAATCTTATGGGTATTTCTACCTTTAAATTACATTCTAATGTTTGACCATCATAATTTTTGTAGACATATGGACTTGTCCAAAAGTTCCTATCATTTCACACTTATACGACTGGATATGATTACGGTGGCCTCACATATCTATTAAAATTTTGGTTTCTTCAACTTCTCTTTCTCCATTGTAATAATTTCCTTCCTATTAGGAAGGTAGATGTACTTCTTCTCTTATTCTTCTGAAACTTCTTCTGCTTGTACTATTTCTGCTACTATTTCCTATCAAGGAATTTCCCCTAAATCTGGGTAAATCAATTCTTTGTATACTATTTTCTTCGGGAATATCATCTTCAAGGCTTAAAATGTAATTTGCAGGTATCTCAATTCTATCTAACTTTTGAGGTTCTATTATTTCTACAATTTCTCTACATTCATCACTAATTTCGATAAAGGGCTTTTCTTGAATTCTTCCATAATTTGAATTTGATAGTGTATATAAAACACTATAATACATTGTCATTACATTATTTTCTTCTTTCATAAAGTCATTTCTTAAAAAATTTAAAATATAAAACTGGTATTATCGAAGTCTTTGTCTCTAAATTAATGTTATATTTTGGGTAACATGTAAACGATGAATTTTGTATGGGCCCTAAATCTACTTAAGATACTACCTAAATGGCTTTCATGTGTTTGTATCAGTCTTTTATCATGTAAACTTAGTACTATTGGAGTATTTAAATTTTCAGGGAATAAGGATTTTATTATTATTTGTACTCCTGCTAAGTATACATACTTTATTTTGTCTCTGATTTTGTCATTTTTTATCTTACCTAAGGTTTCATTTATAGTTTCCCTTGTCAGTAAATTAAGCTTAATATTTCCTTTAGCTTTATTGATTGTTATACTTCTTTCTATTTTTTGGTATTCATGGATTGTGTATTTCCTATGCATATATCTTTTATTTAAGTAGCTTAATAAACCTTCTCCTGGGGCTTTTAGATCAAAGTTTAGATTATGGATTTTCTGTAATTTTCTATTATCAAAAGTACTTTTACATTATCCTTCTTGATCTTGGCCGTAGTAATGACTTTAGAATCGGAAATGTAGTAACTGCTTCCACAGTATTTCTTTACTCATTACGTATCACTTTACATTGATGTATCATTTTAGCTATAAACACTACTCATTTCATATCAAAGCAGGATACTTTCTAAATCTTCATCTTTATTTTCTCCCCATAATATAAATGTTCTTTTCTCTTTTTGACATTCATTCTTGTAATGTCTGATTCTCCATTTCAACATTTGCATCTACTTTTGTCTTTTGATGTTGTTCCTGCAATATTTTGTCTTTTATAATTGAATTTTTCTTGTAATATTTCTTAAATGGTTTTTCCATTCTTTTCTAAATTTTTTATATTTGTAAATTTCTTTCTTGGTTATTCTAATTGTTTCTAAATTTTCTTTTCTAAACTCCATACCCCATTTTCACAGGATATTTATCTATCTTATCACGAATATTTTTTCTCCATATTTTGCACCATTTTACAACATATCTTTGGGTGCATAAATACGTAGATCTTTTCTTCAAAATTCTATTCGAGCTCCTAAAGTATCGATGTTTTCTATTTTTATTTTTTCATATTCTTCTTGGAAATAAGAACTCCATTTTCCTGGTAATTTCTCATAATATGTATTTGCTAATATTGTCATATTCATATTACTATCAAAGGCATCATAATACCATTTCCTAAATTCGCATGTATATTCATATATGTATTTCATCCTACAAATCTGTAGTTGTGATAGCTTATTTCTAGCTTCTCTTATGTCTTTTCTTGCTGTTCTACCAGTATCTTGTCATCAAATTCTTCTCCTAAGAATTCATTGGTATGTATCCCCAACAAAGGTATCTACACCTTCGAATATACTACTTTCAAAAGCTACATTAGTGTAATTTGTATGCTACATTAAAACTGAGGGCTGATAATCCTTCCCGCCCATTTTCTAACATCACAATTAATGTTCTACCATTATTTGAGTTTTCGTATTATTATGACTTGTTCCTTGTGTCATAAAATATAATGTCATTGCTTGAGACCATTTGTTTAAAACTGTTTTAATATCTTTTTGACAATCTATATCTAGGTATACTCCTGTATTTCCTAATTGTTCTATTTTTGATTCTCTGGGTTCATATTTAGGTATTCTATATTGGGTTTCAAATGTTTTTGGATGTTCTTCTTTTATTTTTCTTGGTCCTCCTACATGTCCTATAGGATTTACCTCCTTTGTTTCATTTAAATTCATTTTTTGTATTTCTATCATTATATCTTCGATTTCACTATCGCTTATTTGGCTCATTCTTTTTCAGTTTCTTCTTCTTTTATTTGTTTTCCTTCTCTTATTTTTCTTTTCTTCTCTAATTCGAGATATTGTTCTAATAATTTTTCATCTAGACTTCCTTTTTCAATATTTTCTCTTTTTATTGTTCTTTCAGGATATTTTCTAAATATTATTTGTTCTACCATTTTTCCAGTTGTTCCTTTTACATATTTTGAATCTTTTCCTATACTGATAAGAGTATTTTGTTGTATTTCTATGTTTATTATCTGTTTTTTCTATTTTATTTATTTTTCTTGATTTTTTTCTAATCATTATCCATTCGTTTTATAGGCTCTTAATAACTCTTCCATTAATATTTCTACTTTTTAGCTTCCATTTTGCTTAGGTTCTGCTCTTTTCTGAAATTTTTTCCAATCATTATATAATCCATATTCTTTAATTTTTGTTTTCTTTTGGATTTAAGTTTTTATTTCTCTTTTTATTAGTTTTTAATGATTTTGGATGTTTCTCCATTTCTACAGCTTTTTATCTTTTCTATCACTTTTCTTGTTGTTTCTGGATTTAGATTAACTTTAAAAGGTAAATATTCATTGTAATTACTTACTACATCAGGTATTATTATATTTGTAAGTTCTTCATATGTTTTTGGATCAGCTTTTACAGAGAGAGGTATACTAATTTCTAAACATTCCATAACCATTTTGTATATTGTGTTTTTTATTCTTTCCATTTTCTTGGTAGAATTCTTTACATAAGTCTGCCTTTTTCTAAATATTTATCTATTGATTGTTGTGCAAACGATTTTATTGTCATTTCACTCATATTTCTATACTTGGACTTCCAATTTTATTTAAGTTACTATGAAATATTTCACTTAGATCTTCTTCTTGATTATAGGCTTCTTGAATTTCACCATTGTCATCTACTATATTTAAATCTAGAGTGATTATCATTAAGTATATTTTTGTCCTTAAATTTTCAATTTTTGCTTTGATTAGTATTTCTTCTTTCATTTCCTGAGGGAGATCTAATTGAATTATTGTCATTGATTCTTCTTGAGATATTTGAGGCTTAGAGATATACAATGTTTTTAATATCCAGTTATATGTTAAGAATTCCAATTTGTAATAAGTTAAGGCTTCTATTATTACTATGTCATTAGGATCATAATCATCATTTACCTTATTATCTTCATGGTTCTTATTAATTAAACTTGGATTTTTATTGTTTGGATGATTTGTTGTTAGGTAGATTTCTTTGTCAATAAACTTTCAAACGTTTTTTGATTCTTACAACACTTGACTTTTTGTTTTATTATTTATTTTTACTATGCATTTACTATTTGTCTTTATTATTACTATTTGCTTTTACTATTCGTCTGAAATGATTTTATCCTAAATTTCCTAAAAATACTTTTATATTGGTTAGTAATCTTATCGTTCTATTAAATTCTTCGCAATCACAGAATTCTTCAATATGATATTCTATATGATTTTGTGTTAGATTTATAACTGTTTTTGTTATTTCTGTTTTAAATTCTTCTATGTTTCTATTTTCAGTTAAATCTATCATGCTTATATTTCGGAAAATTACAATGATCTTATTTCAATTGAAGAAAAAATTATCAATTTACAAAAAGATATCAATGATATAAGATCTAAATCATTCACCATTGATTATATAAAAAACTTATAAAAAAACTATAGAAAATGCTGATACTTTAGGAGCTCGAATAGAATTTTTAAAGAAAAGGCCATTGATTTATGCACCCAAAGATATGTTATAAATGGTGCAAAATATGGAGAAAAATGATACGTGATAAGATAGATAACATCAGGGAAAAATAGGGTGTAAGGAGTTTAGAAAAAGAATTTAGAAACAATTAGAACAACGAAAGAATTTACAAAATATAAAAAATTTAGAAAAGAATGGAAAAAACCATTTAAGAAAATACAAGAAAAAATTCAATTATAAAGACAAAATATTAACGAGGTTTTCTAACATCGAAACATCATCTCTCTTGTGTATCAAAAAGTTTGTAATGAAAAAATTTAGAACACATGCAGAAGAGCTTGTATGTAAGATAGGAGGATTATTTCAATGAAATAAAAATTCTGAAAATTTCCTCGGATATATTTTTATGTGTGTCGGTTACGTGCAGTGAGTGTCTTTGATGCGACTTGTCCCAGTACGGCGGGAGCGTTGGGGAAGGGATTGGCGTCGTAAAATCACGAAGGTCAGCTGGTTGCTTCATATAGCAGTGGCGAGAGATTGAGGTTATTTTTATTATTTTAGAACTCTTATCTGCATATAAGTATTCTCTAGTTTCATCAAGTTCATCAATTTCTGATAGTTTTGTGTGTTCCGCTGATTACCCTCTATTGAGAAGAATTTAATAGAACGATAAAAATGGAATTTTTATATTTTATGACACAAGGAACAAGTTGGGATAATGTCTGGCTTCGAATAATGGTAGGAACATTAACGGGATGTGTTAGAAAGTGGTGGGAAGGATTATCATTTAGTTTTAATGTTATTACAAATTACACTACGTAGCTTTGAAAGTAGTATATTCGAAGGTGTAGATACCTTTGTTAGATGCATAGTCAATGAATTCTTAGGAGAAGAATGGATGTGAGACAGTGTAGGAAACGAAAGAAGAAAAGGCATGAAATTTGAAATAGCTATCACAACTCTGATTTGTAGGATGAAATACATATGAATATACATGCGAATTTAGGAAATGGTATTATGATGCCTTTATTAGTAATATGAATATAATATTAGCAAATACATATTATGAAGTACACGGGAAAATGGAGTTCTTATTTCCAGAGAATATGAAAAATAAAAATAGAAAATCTTGATACTTTAGGAGCTCGAATAGAATTTTTAAAGAAACGGCAGTATGCGCCAATATGTTGTAACTGGTGCAAATATGGAGAAAAAATATTACGTGATAGATAGACAACATCGAGGAAAATGGGGGTATGAGAAGTTTAGAAAAAAGGGCTAGAAAACAGTAGAACAGCAAAAGAAAGAAAGGCCACAAGCCTATAAAATTTAGAAAGAAATGAAAAAACCATTTAAGTATTACAAGAAAAAATTCAATTATAAAGACAAATATTGCAGGAGCAACATCAAGGTAGAAATAGATGCAAATGTTGAAATGTGAAATGAGACATTACGGTAATGAATGTCAGAAAGAAAAGAAAACATTTACGTAGATGAATTTAGAAAGTATCCTAAGCGATAGTGAAATAGTACAGTGTTTATAGCCGAAAATGACCTAACAGTGATCGAAAAAACGATACAGCCAACAAGTGAGCGTGAAGATGACATTTACAATTTGAAGTCATTGAAAATGTAGGAAGATCAGAAAGACTATAGAAATGAAAAGTACTTTGTAACGAAAGAATTAGAAAATCGAGAATCTAAACTTTGTCTAAAAGCCCGAAAGGACTTTATTAAACTACTTAAACAAGATATATGCATAGAAATACACCCTCCATGAATACAAAAAATAGAAAGAGTATAACAATCAATAAACTAAAGGAAATATTAAGCAATTTGCGACAGAAAACACAAATGAAGCAGCAGGTAGATAAAAATGACGAAAATCGAAGACAAGAAATAAAAATATGTATA
Source organism: Tetrastigma voinierianum (assembly GCA_016808115.1). NCBI lineage: Eukaryota > Viridiplantae > Streptophyta > Magnoliopsida > Vitales > Vitaceae > Tetrastigma > Tetrastigma voinierianum. The sequence continues at coordinate 157,981 of JAEQBH010001720.1, read as the reverse complement.
CTTAGAGTGCAATAATAATAAAATCCTTATTCCCCAATTAAATACTCATAAATACTGGGTACATGATAAAACTTTGTGCTATGAAAATAAGACCAAAATGTATCGAAGAACATTTAACTTATGCAAGCCAATGTTTACATGTTGCAAAATATACTGCATTGTAGGAGACAAGACTAGATAACCGTCTAAGCTTATATTTTAAGTACAGAAATGACTTTTATGAAAGAGAGTAGTAATGTGTTATGGTGCATAGCTGTCGGAAACTCAGAATTATGGAGAATTTGTAGACAACCCTTTATAGAAATTAGTGATGAATGTCAGAGGAAACTGCGAGGGAATAACAGAACCACAAAGACCAAATAGAGAGTGAGATACACAGGGATCTGACTGTGCCAAATGGTATTCGGCATGTGTTGCAATTAGAAATTCATGATAAATAGTAGCAGAAATAGTACCAGCGAAGAGATTTCGAAGAGTAAGAGAAAATGCATTCACTTTCTAATAGAAGAGTATTACAATGAAAGAGAGTTGAAAAAACCAAGAACTGAATACGAGGAAGCCATTTATGTCATAGCCTCGTGATGAAGTGTGAAGAATGATAGGAACTTATTTTTGAAATCATATGTAATCTACAAAAGTATGATGGTCGAAGCTGTAGAATGCAATTTAAGGTAGAAATACCCATAAGGCTACAGGGAAGCACAACATTTCTGTGGGTGCCCACAAGGTGAATGCAGGAAGCCTGGACGATTATGATATTCTTTGAAACTTGTCTCCTAAACATTAGTGACATAAGATGCAAAGAAAAGACAGAAATACAATAACGACTGCTGTATATTTTCTGAAAGGCAAAAATAAAGAAATTACATTCACTACTATAATGTTTATAATAGTGGGTACAGAAACTTAAGTATACACATGTGGAGTGACCTCAGATACGAGAATAATATTCAAAAGCTTTTTTGTTAAAGGAAGTAAAGGAAAATACTAATATCTCAGTAAAAAAGTCCCACGAAAGAATAAAAAAAATCATAATAAGAAAAGTAATAAAATAATGTTCAAAACAAATACGTAACGATATGGAAAAAAGTCTGTCAATAATAATATAGAGGAAATGTGACGGGCCTGTCAGAGCAACTTTGCTATTCTGACCTGCCTGCTGCAAACTTGAGCCTTCTATTATACTAAAAACACTGTGATCATTGAATAAAGTACCTAAGTACTAAAACCTTTAGATAAACTATGACTCAAAAGCAGTAAAATGAGCGAAAAACAATACATCTATAACCTATAAAAATAGATTCGAAATCTATCTCAAAAAATTGAAGAAAAATTTTAGTAATATAACCCTTTTAAATATTGGGAAAAGATACAAAATATCTTTGTAAGCTAGAAATGATAGATCTTTAGTCATTAGAGGTAGACAATGATATATTCTGAAGATATAGAAGACTTTAAGTATACTGGGTAATAATTAATACAGTGAGTCGATGAAAGAAGTAAGAATCCACATAGCTAACACGCCTTTATGGCCAGAAAAACATAGTGAAATAAAGGAAAAAGCAGAATGACAATAAGTACAAGAAACAAACAGAAATACAAAAATTTGATGGATACTATATCCCAGTAAAGTATTAATAGAACGGCAGAAAGAAAAGTGATATACGGTAAGTTTGATTGCAAATCGGATTTGCGATAAAAAATGGATAATGTAGTGTACCTGTACGACCTTTGAGCCTTACAGAATCGTATGAGAATGGATATGTACTACTTTTGGATGAAAAATGCTCACCAATTTTCAAGAAAATGAATATATTCTGCGGTATTCATCTTCATATGGTTTATATTGATGACATGTTAATACAATTACGACTGTGAGGCTCATGAAAAAACTGACCCCAGATATTTTATAACACTACTGTAAGACCATCAGTATATTCTTTAGAAAAAGATTGGCTCAGAAAAGAAATAGAGCTAGGAAGTGTTATAGACTACAAAGGAATAAAGTACGATCATAGGCTGAGAAAATAAAGATTTCTGATGGCTGCGAACTGAAATGATGCAAAAGAGATAACAGGATACTCACTACGACACATAAAAGATTTAGCTAAGACAGAGTACAAGAGGTAGTAACTAGAAAAAGCAAGCGAGATGAATGAAAAGCATACCATGATGAATAAAGACCAAAAAATATATGAAATTGCCTAAACTAAGATTGCCTAATAGCAATAACATTGCTTGCAACGATGCTTGATAAATATTGGCATTATTTAACGTTTTAGAAAGAAAACTATGTGAAGTATACAGTGTACCTTTGTGTAGCCAAGTATTATGATATCAATGAAAAGGATACTGCTATAATGAGGGTCAGCAGAATTTGAAAATATTCTTTATTACGAAAACCCACTGTATAAGCGATAATACTGAGTTATAGAGACTATAAAAAACAACACGAGAAGAAAAGGAGATTCAAGCTAGAAGGTAGCTCTGGAATGGCAAATAGCTGCAGACTATTATAATTTTAAAATTGTTCATGTAAAAGATGTGACTGGGACTTTGGCAGTATTGGTAACATGGAAGAAAATGAAAAGAAAATTACTACCGATATAACGAAAAAAATAATTTATATTCGGAAAATTACGATGATCTTATTTCAGTAAAGAAAAAATTATCAATTTTAAAAGATATCAATGATATAGATATCTAAATATATATTTCCAAGTATCCTTGAAAAATGTTTTGAAAAGAACGGAGTGAAATAATAGTGAGGGGCAGAATGATGTTTCTCGACCTCTTAGAAGACTAAAAACATCAAAAGAGAGCAGGCAGATATCTGTCGACCGAGGAAAAGCAGAACGGCGACAACTGATACAACATGGGGGCCGGAAGTGTATCACTTGCCTAAAAAAATATCTCAAAAAATACTCGAGATATATATCATCTGAGATAAAAGCACGAATATGCGATGCTGTAAAGCAAAAAATGCCAGTAGTGCGATCGCCAGACAAACTCTGCCAAGGAAAATTCGATGATATCTCTTTCGAGAGGAAAAAAATGAAAATGCTAAATACATCTTCATTAAATCTTGCTGCGGCATGGAAGAAGTATTTGACTTTCTGCAATTCGTATAACAACACGTAGTGATGAATGACCACCAGACTTTCCAGTCTATCTACCGAGGATAATAATCACAAAACGAACCCCTCGACCATTCAGATGCCATGGATTCCGATTTTGTTGACGGAAATGTGAGAGTCCCAAACGTGAATGCGTGACTTTGTCGGTCTGCTCTAAATGACAGGTCGCAAAGATACATATAAAATTATTCACTATTAGTCGAATACTAATGAACATTGAGGAGTGACATACAAAGGCTAATAAATGCTCATAACAATAAATAGCGTTGAGGAATCCGGGCTGGGCAAATAGTCGAAGCCCAGCGGATCTTATAGCAGGCGATGAGCGAAAACGGGAGGCACTGAGGATAAGCGGAGGTGGCAGAGGCGAATGACGATGCGAAGAGAAAAGGAGCCTGCTCCGGTCCAGCGTGCGACAACAACGGATGATAGTCTAGGTGATGGAAAGCCGGGGGACGTGGTAACGAGATAAGATATGGCTGGATCGATGCCGACTGGCCAGATGACAAAGTAACATGGAAATTCATAAAAGAATGAGTGGCGGTGAAGGTTGATTCTTGCTTAGGAAAGATCTAATCCCAACCGACCAAGTGGCACGGCGGGATGCGCCACTATAAATGTAAATGACAAGTCAAATGTAATGGCAATTTAAGTAAAAGTGAATTACGACGAAAAATGCCAACCACTATAATTATGCTTGTTCTTCAAGAGCGGTAGAGAAATAATAAATGAAGATGCTCAAATCTCCATCATGACAAGACCATAAAGAGGAGAAGAAGTCAAAGGAAATAAGACAGCTGACAGACGATGCTTGAAAATTAAAGATGACAAGGCTACTTGAAGAAAAAGGATGAGAGCCGAGACGAGAATATCACGGAGCACCATACACGTATAAGAAGAAGATAAGAGAGAATCTGAAAACAGTGGAGGTTCTCCTCTATAAATACTGAAAAATTCTCATTGTAAAGAAGTCGATATCATCTTGTCGTAAGTGTAATAAACCGGGACTGTATAAGATGAACGATCAAATAAAAATAAAATTCCTCGGACGTTGTGTCAATTCTCAGTGGGAAGTCGATTACGTTGTCTAATGCCGTAATGAGAGTCAGATCTTGTGTCAAGATGTCAGATCATTAGTGTATCTTGAAATAAATGAGTGGGTGTACATTATTGTTTCTTATCTTTATACTAAGTATTCTCAGTTTCATCAGGTTCATGTCAATTACAGTAGTTTGTGGTTAAACGATTCCACCTCTGTGGGTTAGTCCTCGTTAAAATGAACCTGCTGAGCAAAAATCAAATGGATCAATAATGAGTGTGCCTCCCTTTTGCTGTTATTGACGATAGATCAAATACTTTCTTATTTTGGGCATCATACTGCCCACACTCTGTGTTATTACCCAACCACCTTTCATGTAAATTCACTGTTTATTCTGACACAAAATTATATTCCTCTCCTTTGCCAATACTACTAACTTTAATCATTTAATAAACATATATATAGAGAGAGATAGAGAAAAAAAAATGTAGAGAGAGAATTTAGAGAGCTCAAATGGCTCACAACATTTGGTGAGCCATTTAGGTTAACTAGGAAATAGAGTGGAATAGAGAGTGAGTTGGAGAGAATTTTTGTGTTTGGCTAGTTAAAGTGGCTAAAAGAGAAGAAATAGAGAGTGGGTTGGAGATGCTCTTACTATAATAAAATAGAGAATTGTTGTTACACAGTCAATCCTACGGTAGTCAATATATGTTGTATGCGCTTGATTTTATTTTAATTTAAACATATAAAATAAATATCTAAAAAATTTAAATTATTATATCACATTTGAGACTAAGGTTATAGTTGAATAAAGCAATCTATATGAATTAAACAATAGTATAATAAATTATTGTACTTTTAATTTGTTTAACTAATATATAAAAAATTAACTATGATGATGGTAACTACTATTATTATTATTATTATTTCTTCCATGTGTTTCTTGCTGATTTTAAATTTATGCTGTGTAAATATATATTTTTTTCTTCTATAAGTTTATAATTTTTGTTCCTCTCATGTTTACAGATGTGGCATTCTGGATATTACAGCTTATGAGTAAGGCTTCCAAATCTCAACAAATAGTCCTTGCACACGTCTTATAGCTCTTTTTAATTTGCCTAGCACTTTTGGAATCCTTTCATCACATATTCAAATTTTGTAATGCGTTTAGTTATACAAAATTAATGAATCACAAATTGAAATTCCAATCCCAAATTTGTTAAATTACAAAGAAACTAATTAATCAAGTTGGAATTTGGCATCTAATTCATTTCTTTAATTTTGTGCAACCAAACAAAATTTCTCCTTCGATCATTCCATCCCTTTTGTAAATCATGTTGTCACCCAAAAGAAAAAGAGTTATATATTTGATTATTTTTTAGGGAAAAAATCCAAAACATTAGCGACTATATAGGAGAAAATCAACTTTTTGAAATAAATTGTATTTGCTCGATTTGATGATTGAATAATTATATATCTTCTTTTGATGTTTTTTATACTTTTAACATGTTCGTAGATGTGATCATCAGTGGACGTGCTTTACTCGGTTTTTTGTGCCTCTTTGCCTATTTAATGTACAAGTTTCGACGAAGACACTTATCATTAGACGATGATATTGAAGAATTCCTACATAATCAAAAAAATCTTCGGCCAATCAAATACACATATTCAGAAATAAAGAAGATGACCCATAATTTTAAGAATAAATTAGGTCAAGGAGGTTTTGGCTCTGTGTACAAGGGAAAACTTCGAAGTGGTCGCATGGTAGCGGTAAAAATGCTGGTTATGTCAAAATCTAATGGACAAGATTTCATCAATGAAGTTGCTACAGTTGGAAGAATTCATCATGTTAATGTAGTGAGACTTGTTGGATTTTGCATAGAGAGATCAAAATGGGCTCTTATATATGACTTCATGCCAAATGGGTCTCTTGATAAATTTGTTTTTGTTGATAAAGGAAACAACATTCCTTTAAATTGGGAAAGATTATATAAGATTGCACTTGGAGTGGGACGTGGGATCGAATACTTACATCAAGGGTGTGACATGCAAATTCTTCATTTTGATATCAAGCCACACGACATTCTTCTTGATGAAGACTTTACTCCAAAAGTTTCAGATTTTGGTCTTGCAAAATTATATTCAACAGATGATAATATTGTGTCCATCACTGCGGCTAGAGGAACCTTAGGCTACATTGCTCCTGAATTGTTCTACAAAAACATTGGAGGTGTATCATTTAAGGGTGATGTTTATAGTTTTGGAATGTTGTTATTGGAAATGGTGGGGAAAGGAAGAATGTGAATGCATTTGCAGAGCATTCAAGTCAAATATATTTCCCATCATGGATTTATGATAGGTATGATCAAGGAGAGGACTTAGAAATGAGAGATGCCACTGAGGATGAAAAGAAGTATGTAAGGAAAATGGTGATGGTTGCTCTATGATGTGTACAAATGAAGCCTGTGGATCGTCCTTCAATGAGCAAAGCATTGGAGATGCTTGAAGGAGAGGTTGAACTCTTGAAAATGCCTCCTAAGCCAACTTTATGGTCTATCGAGAATCACTAGCAATCCATGACAATGGTACCATTTGCTTCATCCAATTCTATCGATACAATCACCTTAAGTGGAAGGTAGTGCTACATTACTTAGTTACTTATTTTGTGATGATCCAATAATATATGTGATTGTATCTTATGTGTAAGGTTTCTATAAGATGACTCTATGTAATAAGATAAAGTTTCTTCTTTAGACATTAGTTGGGTTTCTTGTAATTGAGGCTCTTTAAAAGTAATTAAATATCATTTTAGATGTTTGGATACTAGTTTTATTGCTTGCCCTTAAAATTATCAACGAAAATCCTTCATTTCTTTGGAGTTCTATTGTTACCCAATATTCTATGAAAATAATTATTGAGGTTGTAGACGTTTAGATAATCTATTTTGTTGTGAATTTGTTGCTAATAATAATATAGACTTTCTAGAATTAGTAGTATCAATTACAAACATCAATTTCTTTTGTAAGTATTTCATAGAGTTTCTATTGGAGAAGTATCATGAGTGGTAATATTGCCTTTCAAGGATCCATATATAGTGTAAATTACAACATTTATTGTAAGGAATTTCATAGAGTTTCAATTAGATAAAGAATCCTTTTCACTGTACGTAAATCAGGTTCTCAAATTGAAAGTTGTATTTTAAGAGAGAGAGAGGAGGATTAACAAAAAAGTAACAATTTGAGAGCTCGAACCTTTTCTTGATACATGTCTATTAACTACATATATAGATCATTATGAGTATAAAATTGTAGGAGCAAATAAATATTCAAAATTTTAAAATGGTCTTCAACAAACTATCACATTTCACTATGAATTTTTGGGATCCATTATAGTATTTGTGGTTGATTTTGATGACTTATTAATTGAATACGACTTTTCAATTTAAACCATCTAATGAATTTTCTTGGCTCTAAAAAAAAACTTAGCTCTTATATTAGAGGACTTTATTTCTTTGTTAGCATATAAAAATTCAAAATTTTAAAATGGTCTCCTACAACTATCACATTCCAGTATTAATTTATGTGATCCCTTAAACATGTTGATAACTAATTTATTGGATATGACTTTTTTTTTTTTTGAGTTAAACTCCCAGGTCAATTTTCTTGGCACTAAAAGAAACTTAGCCGTTACATTTAGAGGACTCTATTTCTTTGTAGGAGCATATAAATTTTCAAAATCTTAAAATGGAATAATAAATTACAGTTTTCATACATACCTCAATAATTTTCAGTCAGAAATCTTGTGAGAGAATTAAGAAAATGGAAGAATAATTTTTCATATATTATGAAAAATAAGGATAAATTCTCAGACGAATTTAATAGATAAAAAATAAGAATTTAATTAAAAAATTATAAAGTTGTTTAACTGATAATCGTTGGTATCAGTTAATTTTTAAATTTAGGAAAATAAATATCTTATTTAAATATTAATACTTTTTTTAAAGAAATTTCAAGTTTGAGAGTTCTTACAAAACTTAACTTTATAGCATGTCAGTCCACTTATCTAATTCAGTTGGTAGATAATTCAAAATTTAAAAAAATGGGACATTTAGGAAGAGGTCCCAGATTTGAGTGCTAATGAGACATTACTACATCATATATATATATATATCATGCCATGATTAAATTAGGTTATATCATGCCATGATTAAATTAGGTCTAGTGTACTGATAGAAAGTTGGCATCAAACTCCTCGAGGCACAACCCAGCCTGAGTAGCATATGATCCATTGGGCTTGACCCAGTGAAATAGAGTAGATTGTTCCATTAATTTAATGTTAATGCATTTGTTCTCCCCAATTAACATTAGTATTCATTATCATCATCATCATATTATTGTTGTTACATAATCTTTAGAGTCCATGATTTTCTTTTTCATTGATTACTACGTTGGCATAAATCATATGGTTAATTTCTCCCACAATTTAATATATTTCATGGTCTACTGTACGCAATTTTGTCCCTTGGTAATTAGTATCAGCTAAATATCACATTTTGAATAATCAGTAAATAAATTTACGTACCTAGCATTAGAGATGTGTGATGAGGTACATGTGATGGAATTAATATTATTGTAAAGCTTCATAGATATGATTATATTGCTACTATGTGCAATACTTTCTGTTAGGTTTGGTTTTTAAATATAGATGTCACAAATCAGTGTTGTGACACTACCCTGTGATGACCGAAATGAAATTAACAATAAATAGATTTTCTATCATGACGATCAATCACAAATAAAAAAAATGAAAAGAAAGTATTGTTAACGCAGTTTGATGCACTACACCTATCTACACCACCAGATATTGAATTATCCTCCAAGAATCAATTGATTACATATACAATCTCAAGCTTACACACTCAAATACTCCTTCCTTGACAATGTTGACGTTATGAAGAATCCTCCAAGTGGTCTAGTTCAGCGAGCACCGCTTTTCCTTCCAGAACTTTCTCCCGGAAGTGATTTATTCTCCATGCAAAAATTCCTTGCCAAAACTTCCACCAGAGACTTTACTTCTAATATGTTCGCATCCAAATTATTATTTCCAAAAAAAAAATCTCTTGCAAAAATATCCACCAATGAATCAAGGATTTCTTCAAACGTTTATTCTTTGACTTATTCATTAAAATCTACATACATGCATGAGGAATACATTACATGAGAATAGTTGCAATATGAATTTTTATTAATCACACATTCATAATAATTTGACATGTTTCACAATTACTTCTACTCTACTTCTGAATAATTGCTAACTCTTGTTGAAAATCTCTTCTTTGCTTGCTTTAGTTTTTCTTTGTTGGAATTGTTGAAGTTAGGAGGCATATATTATTTATTTATTTTCTTCTCCTTCCAACATCTGAACTACAATTTTCATGAAAGGACGATCAATTGGATACCATTGAATACATTCAAGTCCCACAATTGCTAATTTCTTTGCAATCTCAACATCTCCTCCTTCAAGCCGAATATGCAATTCTTCCCCCATATCCAAATGATTATAAATCCATTATGGGAATTATACTTGGCTAGTACTCTCCACACTAACATCAATGTTCTTCCTCCTCCCGACCAATATTTCAAGTAACAACATTTTAAAACTATAAATATCTGACTTATAAGACACATTACCAAAGTTCTAGATAAGACTTGGGGAGCAATATAGCCCATTGTTCCCCTTGCAATTGTCATACAAACAACACTTTGTTCCTTGGACCATAATTTGGCTAAACTGAAGTCAGAAATCTTTGGATTAAAGTTGTGTTCAAGTAAAATAATATGACGTTTGATATCAAAATGAAGAATTCTTTGATCACTACCTTGATGAAGATACTCAATTTCTTTTGCTATACCAATAACAATTTCTTGAAGTTTCTTCCAACTAAGTGAATGTTTCTTATCAATTGTAAAACGAGGAAAATCCCTTTCCTTGAAAAATGGCAAAGCTTGATAAATCGACTCTACAATCTGGGTTGAAAACCTAGAAAATTTCTAGATCTCGGATAATGAAACGGATAACATCATTGGATTCATCTCGCGAAAACTAGTTATTAAGACGAATTTCATTAAATTCCGGGATGGTCGGTTTTTCACAAATTTCGGGACGAAAAGGAACTCAAATGGGTGGGTGACACATGGCATGATGCAGGCATGCCATGTGGGTGACACATTGTCCAGTTTATAAAAACGGACTGGTGGAGGAAAAGAGAAGAAATAAAGGAAAAAGAGAAGAAAGAAAGGAAAAGGAGAAGAAAGGGAGAGAGAAAGAAAGGGAGGAAGGAAGATATGACAGCTTCCTCTGAATTCCGGCATTCTGACGGTCGGAGTTTGTCAGGCCTAGAGTTAAAGCTGGCTACACTCTAAGAGATAGAGATTTTTTCCTACTTTGGTTAATTTCTACTTAAGTGTCATGTGGTAGTTCCGCCCCAAGGTCGTCTAGTCGCTATGGGAGGCGTTTATAGATATGTGTGTTTCCACCTCGGGGCGGTCGTAGTGTGGGACACGATTGACCATGTAGATCCATGTGCCTGTTTTTCCATCGTGGGTCCATCTAGCCATGTGGGGTCGTCTGGCCATGTGGTGCCGTCTGGTCATGTAGGGCCGCTTGGCCGTGTAGGGCTGTCTAGCCGTGTGGGGCCATCTGGCCATGTAGGGTCGTGGGACTAAGTTCCCACCCAAGGTCGTCTGGCCGTGTGGGACCGGTTGGCCGTGTGGGACAGGTTGGCCATGTGGTGCCGTTTGGCTGTGTGGGGCCGTTTGGTCATGTATAGCCGTGTGATTGTGTTTCCACCTCAGGGCTGTCTGGCCATGTGGAACCGTTTGGTCGTGTAGCTGTATGGGATTGTTTAGTCGTGTAAGGCCGTATGGCTGTGTTTCCACCTCAAGGTCGTTTGGCCGTGTGGGACCATCGTAGTGTGGGCCATCCCGGCCATGTAGGAGTAGTGTCACAGTAGAAATTAGAGTCGTTTTGGCACTTGTTGGGTTGTTTAGTTAGTCCTAACGCAGCTTAAGGGATGGTTTATGTTTGTTTCGACTTTGTGTAGGGAAGCGGTTTGAGTAAGATTCATGGCCGTTTCTTGTTTTTAATTGGTAACTGAATCAATCACGGGTTCCAGTTGTTCGGTGATATATGCCTGTTGGTGGCTTGAGTATGGCAGTTTGGGGTCGGGAGTAATTTGTTTTCACGATGTTGTTTGGCGGTGATAGCATGTTTAGTAGCGAAGCTGTATGGCTTCATTCACGAGAAATTGTTTGTGGGCATCTCTTATATCTCAATTGGTCTTGATAATCGAGTTGTCTTTGCTCACGTTTGATTGACGTACTCGGTGCTAGTTATCTATTGAATGTTGATATATGAATTATAATTTATTGACATTGAGATGAAATCATATTGACTGTTAATATATGTGTGCTATTATATTAACATTGAAGGAATGCTGTTTGGAAATTATAAGCATGTGTTATAATTGTCCAAAATGCATGATGTGATGCATGGCTAGTATGATCCATATGACATTCATTACATATAAGACATGGAATTGATATGCAATGACACTTGCATTGCATTTATGCACGAGACATCACATGACATGGGTGTGAGTGCATCGAAATGATCAATCCTGTGTTTGGGGTTCAATGGTACATCTAGAATGCAAATGATTTTTGGAGACTATCCACAGTACTTCTCAGAGACTGACCAAAGTACGTATCAAGTACGTATCATAGATTTTCCACAGTACTTCTCGGAGGCTGACCAAAGTGCGGTGGGCTGTAAACTTTCATATCTCGGAGATTGTCGATAAAATAAAAACAAAAAGATTTTGTTTTGGAAAAAAGGTCATGGACGGAACGCCCATGACGGTCTTTCACACTTGACATATGCATGTGTGAGGGAATCAATAAGGACTCGGGTTTGGGTCATGATTGGTCGCATCTTATTCATGACATGTAAGCATTCAGGTGTGTGGTGTGATGGCATAGACATGCCCCTGTGTCCCTGAAGTCTCTGCCTGTGAGCCCTATCCTCGGCCTCGACCTATACCCTGGTCTCTCTGGCTTGTCTGTGTAGTAGAAGGCGCTTGTGTAACATCTTTTGGAACTGTCTTGGTCCCTCCGCCTTGGGATGAAGACAGCTTGTGTCCATGCATGTCCCACTTGATGACCAGAATTTCTGTTGTCCTAAAACCTTGGGATCCTTGCCTTTGAAATGATCCCGCCTCGTATCGGTGATAGTAAGTAACATGTCACTGTCTGACTAGCCCAGAAGCACAGTGGCTAGGCGCGATAGTCGTGGCCAGTTCACGGGGAAACCCTCGTGAACTAGAAGCCTTTAGCTTTTTTCCCAACTAGAAGAAGGCTGACCCTCCTTCCTCTTATCAATAGCACCCTCATCTCGGATGCTCCGTGCATCTTCTATATCTCTCTATGGCCATAGTTGTCCCGACCATAGAGGCCATATCCTGTAGGAGAAATCCTATAATCTTGCCCTAAATGGACAACTTCAGGCCATCCTCAAACTTCCTCACCTTGGCCATGTCTGTGGGCATATAATCGTCAGTAAAACGGGCTAACTCTGTTAACTTAGCCACGTATTCCATCACCGTCATCGTTCATTGCTTTAGCTCTAGGAACTCCCGGGCCTTTGCATGTCTAGTAGTTGCAGGAAAATATTTGCTCATCAAGAGCTCATGGAACTCTGCCCCAAGTCATTACCTCTAAGTCCCTCGAGGTCTTGACCTAATCTCACCATACTTGGGATTCACCCTCTAGCTGAAATGTGGCTAGCCTGATCCTTGTAGCATCGGAGGTAATCTCCATAGCCTCCAAAATCCTCTCAACCTGTCGGAACCAATGGTCAGCAACCATCGGATCCCCTCATCCTGTGAATGTCGGAGGGTGATGTGCATTAAACCTCTGGAGGTTATTTGACCCTCCATGACCCCCAGCTGCACTAGTATGTGAAATGGTGGCAAACATAGCGCCCATAGCCTCTATAAAGGCCTGCTGATCAAAACCAGGTGGTGCCTGGCTAGTGCCCTGTGGACGACCTCTATGTCCTTGACTTGCCATCTACACATGTCAAATGGCAATAGGGTTATCAAATTTCTATCTCAATCTAACTAGTAGTGCACATGCCAACCACTAATAGACTTTATCATCATGAACTACACCGTTCATCCCTTTTTCCTTAGTGGTGCAAAATGCCAAACACTAATACAATTCAATTCAATTCCCAAACTATCGTGCTCAGTTTGTTTTTCCGAACCCCTAAGGTTATGTTTTCTAACCCTAGTGTTCCATATACAATCTACCATGTATAACGTTCACACCAATCATCACCATGTCACACATATTAATTTATCAAAATGCACAATGAATGCATGATCTAATCTTGTGCCCATCGAGTCCTAGGTGTTTGTATACCTAAGTCCTAACACCAAGTTGTGATGCTTGTACCAAGCATTGAGTTCCAAGTAATTTGTATACCTAGACTCTTGATACCTAGCTGAGACGAGTTAGCATCAGGACCATACTTGTGGATACTAGGGCTCCTAGGTGGTGTTCACCTGGGGCTGCGTGCCAATTTGTGGGCGGTATTGGATATGCATGTCCATCGGGCACTAGGTAACCCACATGCCTAGCTCACGTGCCAATTTGTGATGCTTTGAATTTTCGGGGTCGATTTTTTTACTAGTTTGGGTCCTATTGGATTGAAAACCAAAATTTGGAAACCCCGTATGAATAGTGTCCATGAACAATGTTAATGAATAGTAGCTCAAACTGTAACACCCCGAAATATACCATAGTAGTTTTCGGACTTGTTTAGGGTATTTTGTAAGTGTAATTTGACTGTTTCGTAAGTTAAATGCGAAACATGGAAATGAGATACCCGGAATTTGTACAAGACTTAAGGACAATATTGTCATTTGTAAAAAGGGGCTTAAAAGTCATAATTTGAAGAGACTATGGGCCAAAGAAAATAATAAGGTATTGTGCCAGTGCAGAAGATTAGAAGGCAAAAGCAAATAAAGGAAATTAACCCAAAAATGGGTTTTGTTGGAGGGCCAAACAAGGCCTAAAAGAGGATGGGATTTTAAAAGACCAAATTTGGTCTCCATTTGGGAGAGGAAACCGTAGAGAGAGAGAGAGGAGAGCAAAAGAAGAAGAAGAAGAGGAGAGGAAGAAGGAGGAGCCAAGATCAAAGCCAAACTAAGGTATGGAACTTTAGTTTTTGTATGGAAACTGAATTCAAGTATGGATTTATGGAATTCTAAGGCTTGGTTTGGTTAATGGCTTGTCTCCAGCTAGGGTTTTGTTAAATTCATTCTAACCTTGGATCTCTTGAAATTAGGGTTAGTAGGCCCATATGGAACAAAGTAGGTATAGAATCCTCCCTTTTGGGTTGGATACATGTTAAATGAAAGAAATTGGAGTTAGGGTTTTGATCAAACCTAACAAATCTTGGTACTTGGTGTGTATACGGGTGGTAACCCATATTAGAATGATATTGGGAGAGGGTAATGGAAAGTTTTGAAATAAGACAAGAAGTGAAAGAGGAATTGAGTAGAAAAGTGATTATAAGATGAATTTGGAAGTGATCTTAGTGATTATGAGGTATAGAGTTGATTTGGGGTTGAAACATGGAAAAATGTGAGAAAACACCCGTGCAGGCATTCTCGGGTGTCTTCTACCGGTGGGTTAAGTTCTACCGGTACAGCACTGATTCTGGTCGATTTTGGCGAGTTCTCTGGGGTAGGATTAAGTTCTACCAAGTCTGACCTTGTTTTCCAATTTTGCCCAGTTTTGTATTTTGGCCTCTTCCTCATTTCTTATCGATTTGAGTGATTCAAATTTTGACAGCAAAATAGACTTCAAAGGAGAACAAACCATATTTAATAAGTATCTCCAAATTCTGACTCCTAGATAGCAAAAATTCCTCAAAGTGGGGTATGTACAAGCCCATCTTACGCATCGAGTTGATTATAGAGGATTCCCGATTGATTCGAACGTAAGTTGAGTTCCGGTGCTCCGATTTGGGTGATTCCAATTGGAAATGAACCCTTAGCACCTTAGCTTTAAAGGAGCACAAAGAACCAGTGTCAAATATGGAAACAAGGCACTGGAAAAATTAATAATTCAAACTATCCCTCGGTAAAATCGATGGCAGACTAGTTGTATGAAAATGCCATAACTTGAGTTTGGACGATCCGAATGGATTGATTCCAATTCCTGAGTAAAGTAGATTCATAGAAGAATAAGAATACATGAATAATGAGTGATTACATGTGACACCCCAAAACCCGGGGGTCCCGTTGACCACCCTCAACTTGCGGAAACCTGTGTGTCTCATATCATGAGACCCATACTTGAGTAAAATGACCCAATAGGGCCCATCATCCGTACTCGTCCATACGGTTACAAGACCATACATTTCTATAGACCTAAGATTTACTACATCACTCTTAATACAAAGCATATATTAAAACTAGTTCGTTCTAATATATACATAAAAGCAATTACAGGCCACGATCCAGGCCCCTTCATAATCTCGGCCTTTAAGGAGCGCCATGCTGTATCACGTCTGCACGAAAGGGGGTCCGACAGGGTGAGCTAATGCCCGGTAGAGATAAATCCTACAGGGCTATTTCCACATAGGTGCACATGCAAATGATCATTTCATGATCCAAACCAACAACCAATCCGTGCATATGTTTTCTATCATGAAAAAATACATGCATGCTGTGAGACGACCTCTACATGCCCCAATCTGAGGTTAATCTGACCCACCACGATACAAGTCTTAGATGGGAAATCAATATTAGTCAGTCCAGGCTCCCATCACAACCATAGTCTATGTGATGTTTATTTAATCGTTTAAGTGTCTTTTTGGGCGCCAAAACTTGGGTTCTCATAGTGGGTCTTATACCCTCAGAGGCGTTTTTCGGGCTTTCATAGGTGGATACATTTGTCTAACCCGAGGTTTCGGGCTTTTCACGAGGGTATCTATCCCTACTTGCTCGCTAGACGCATTTCATTTTCCATTTTATTTAACAACGCATGGAACTCAATTGGACTTCGTCCCATTCCCAGCTCACACGATTCAACACAGCAGCAGTGCGAATCAATCTGTGACAACGCTTTCATGTAATGTGTACCGCACATAATGCGATGCAATTTGTGCCCTTTGCACTCCAAACCCATGACCAATGTATGAAGACCTCTACATGGACATTCTACACCATGCACTATGTGTGTGCTATGAACATTCATGTCTAATGCACACAACATTTCGTATATTTAACATACATGCAGCCATGTTAATATTCCACATATTCAAATCAATACATCCAATAAGCATGCTTTTCACATCTTTTCGTCATTCAGTTCATTCATGTCAACACATCATTCAAGCATGTATTAAAATAATTCCAACCATTACTTAGGCAAGTAATGCCATAATTCATATTCTTGGGCCGAGACATAGTATTTTAGTCATACAACCCAATGCATATAATTATTTCCATCTTTATCACATAATTTTACATGTTTAGCATCTCATTGAATTCATGGCAATAACACACATTAACCATTCCTGGCCATAAATCCAGCCATGCGCCTAAGAAATAATGCGGACAATACAGAAAGTCCAGTTTTGTAAATACCACACAAAACATCCAACACACAATTCCTTGCTCAGGCCATATGCAGTCCCAAGCATTTCGATTACAAACCGATTCCGAAAACAGAAGTTCCGGAAACCAGAACGGACTATGCCTCAACAGTCCGTGACCCAGCCCAATGTTCAGTCTACATTTTGGCTGAGAACTTTATCTTATTAAATTCTAGACTCGACGAGCTTTCCGTAGAGTCAAGAGCAGCATGAATCGGAGTTCGGACCCGAAAGTTATGACCGTCCCGAAAGTTGTGACGATTCACAAAGAGATTGTGCGGAAATTTTGGCACACCCCGTTTCTCGATACTGCTCAGGATTTTGCCATCCCGGAACCGCAGTGTAGGCCTCGGACAGTCGAAACCCGTAAAACTGGTCCTTGACCATCACACGATCCACAAACAAACCACACAACATCAGGTCGCTCGGAAAAACGGATGAAACCGGCGAAATACACGGCCTGGTAAAATAACTAGAGTAGGAAGCCTACCTCTTGTAGCGCGATTCGAGGGTTCTTTGCCGTCGAGATACGCTCCTCATAACCTCCTTCCTCTTCCTCTTTTTTTTTTTCTCTTTTCCTCCCCTTTCCTCTTCTCTTTTCTTCTTTCCTTTCTCCTCTCCTTTCCTCCCTTCCTCCTTCCCTTTCCTCCCTTTCCTTTCCTCCTCCTTCTCCTTTTCCCTTCCTCCTCCTCCTTGCTGCTCCCACGGACTGAAGCTGCTGCTGTCTGAAATGAGCTGCCCATGCCCATATTTATAGCCTTCATGGTGAGCATGCATGTTGACACATGGCATGCCATGTGTCACACATGGCTTGCCATGTGTCCTACATCATGTCTTCTCGTGTGACACATGGCTTGCCATGTGTCACTCCACATATTGCCATGTGTCACCACATGATTCGCCATATATGTCATCCACATGGCTCGCCATGTGTCGCCCATTCTGCGTTTTTCTCGGAAATACGTGAAATTAGACTATCTCGGAATTCAACGGGGGTGGTGGGTCAGCCCTAATTTTTCACGAGACGATTCCAACGGTGCAATCCGTTTTGTCATCTGAGATCTAGAAAAAATCCAACTTTTCTCCAAACTATTTCGGTAAATTATCGTTTTGCCCCCTTTTTATCTAAAATTTTAAAATTAAAAATTTCACGGGTTTTACATTACATGCTCATCATATCTTACCAGTATATGGAATACGATCTTTTATGAACACATAATGTGGCTACGAATGCCCTATTATAAAATAGTAAGTTATTGAATTCATATAATTGTAAAACTGCCTAAGACCAGTTATTGAATGACATGGCACCTGCATTACGGTAGGCGAGGCACGTATAGTACTGATCTCTCACGATTAGTCTGACGGCACTCGTCGATGCTTGACACGTAGTACTTGATTACTCTGATTAGTACTTGGTACTCTACGATTAGTGCGATGACACTCTGTCAGTGCTTTAGCACTCTGCTTTGTGCTCTTGGCACCTCGATCTTTATCTTGTACCTTTGGGTACTTATTGTGCTTGTCCTACTCATTCCACGTGTTCTTGGTCTGAGCAATCTAACAATTATGATAAGACTACGAGATAATGAATAAGAAATGAATATAGTAAAGATGCGAGATGTACCTCTGAGCACCTGCGTATATGTTACGAGATATGTTACGAATGTACCTACGGGTACATCTGTATATGTTCTGTAGTACCTACGGGTACCTCTGTATTTGCTCTGTAGTATCTGCGGGTACTTTTGTACACGTAACATTTCTGTAGTACCTACGGGTACTCCTGTATATGAGTAATCTTTGTAGTACCTACGGGTACTCCCGTATCGATAAAATAAATATAAGTCCAGTCGTAACTACGGGTACTTCCGTATAATGAATCTGTGATCTGTACCTACGAAAGACTAATGTCAGAGTATCTGTCGATCCCGATCCAGGCCTTTATAGTGCTATGATCACAGTGCTGACTTATTGTACCTACGGGTACCTTCGTAAAAGAATAAGATCCGAAATACCAGTATAAGTTCCGTAAGACCAGTATAAGTCCCGTAAGACAAGTATATACTCGGTAAGACATGTATAAGATCTAAAATACATGTATAAGTTCTATAATACATGTTTAAAATCCAAAATACATGTATATGCTCCGTAATACCAGGATAAGATCTAAAATACCCGAATAAACTCTGTAATACAAGTATAAGATACGAAATACTAATATAAGTTCTGTAGTACCTACGGGTACTCCTGTATCTGCTCAATTTCTGTAGTACCTACGGGTATCTCCGTATAGGCTCCAGATAAGGATAAACTCAATAGTACCTACGAGTACTCCCGTATGAGTATAGTATACGTTAACCTAGGACTTATTGGGATATGATACCAACACAAGTTGGTATTAGAACAGACATGTGATCAAGTAGTACTTACGGGTACTCCCGTATAAGATTAAGTTCCTCAAATCCAGTATACGTTCCGTAATCTTTGTGATACCTTCGGGTACCTTCGAACAAGTGTAAACTCCGTAGAATAAGCATAAGTTATGTAACTCCTACGGGAGATTTGAACCAGTATAAGATAGATAGGAGTATGAGTACATGATAAGTACTTTCGTCTAAGTATTTGTATACGTTCAGTACCGTTTATAAGGAATCTGAATAAGCATAAATATGGATCCTATGGGAGACATAAGCAATCTGTTAAAAGTCACAAGGTACAAGTAGATAGAATTATTTTGATGACACGAATAGGAACCCGACCTGAAATCCCGAGAAAATCATGAGTTATGTAAAAGAGATGAATTGGAGGCCTTGCCATTGTAAATGTCTGAGTTTGCTCTGAATATGATCTGACCGGTTATATATTGGATTATATGAATTCATGATGATTTTGATATCTGTCTCTGTTATATGTTTATCATGATTCGATCATCTCATGTGCATCGGCATAAGTTATAAGATATGCTTCCACTAAGCGTAAAGCAGCACGGGTTTTAATCCGTGTAGGTACGAGGAAGACATGTCGGCAATCATTCGCATACGGTGGGCGACACACTTGTAAGGGTTCCGCTGCATATAGGTGCTCGATTTGTATTTGTAAAGTCTGGAGTTTTGTATTTGAAAAAGCGACTCAGTGTATGTGTATAGATTTTGATGGACTCCACTCCGATGGTAGTTCTTTTGATTCTGTTATAAGATGTGGGCCCTTGCCACAGTACCGAATCGGTTTAAAAAAAAAAAAAAATCAGGTCAAAGTCGATCTGAGTCTCACACCGAACTTCGGTTCGGATCCATGTCGGGTCGGGCCGGGATTCGAGTGACCTGGTAATGTAGTACATAGTGTTGTTAGCTATTAGACAGGTCTGTTGCGCGCACGTCCTGACTGTGTGACCGCAAGGCTTCTTGGTCTCACACGGAATGCCTTATCGTGCCCACGCCTAGGGTGTCTGTCGCCACACGCTCCGGCCCTATCGTGCGCGCCTAGGCTTCCTGGTCGCACGTGCTGCGCCTATGTGGGAGGTCTGTCACGACATAAAAATCAGTGTCACGACGGAACAACGATTCTCTGTCGTGATAGAACTTCTCTGTCGTGGGCACGCACTGTCGTGCATGCACCTAGAGTATCAGGTCGCGACATGGGAACCTCCCGTGACCCGAGCTTTGTCGCGTGAATTTCTGTTGGCGACCGCGGGGCTCCCGACTGGCCAAAATCACGTCGATGCGGCGTCGTTGTCATGCGGCGTGTACGGCCCCAGGCGTGCACGGCGAGTTTGGGCCAAGCGAAGCTCCGTGTCCGCAGCGGAGAAATTTCGTAATGGTAAGCCAGAGTTGGCTCGTCACGTATCGCGACAAGCGAAAATTTACATCGCGATAAACGGTCGTGGGGAGAGTTCCCATGCGACGATGCCGTCCTGGCCGAGCTTTGAGAATCTTAGCATGGGACTCGTGTCGCGACATGACACAGTCGGGTCAAGACAGAGTTGGCATGACAAGGCCGGGCGCACGGCGACGGCTCGTGCACCGCAGCGACCTGCCCAGCTACGGGCGTGTCACGCCTTGAAAAGTTATGCTGTGAGAATTCTCTATCGCTGACGGACTTCTCCAGTTGTTCACTTCCGCGACCTGAGATTTTTCTATCGTGGTAGACCTTCTACATAGGCGTAGCGTGGGCGATAAGAAGCACAGGTGCTCACGACGGGGCGGGCTGGCGGTGGCGACACGCGCAGCAGCGCTCACGACAAGGCATTGCGCGCGACCCAAGTCTTGTGCGTGCCTGACCGAGATGTCTGCGAGAGTGAAGCCTGTCTTGACAAAGATTCTCTGCTCGCGGCCAGACTGTCAGGTAGCTAACGGCCTTGTGTTGTGCCTTTGTTTGACTACTATTCGTGACAATGTTCATGGACACTTTGTTCTACGGGGGTTTCCAAATTTTGGTTTTCAATCCAGTGGGACCCAGACTAGTAAAAAAAAATGACGCAGAGTGAAGTCACACGGGATGAGCTGCAATCCCCACACGAAATTAGAGATGCACACTTCAAGCCCAGAAATTCTGAATAGGCTAATGCTAAAGTTGTTACTAAAGACCTAGAGATATGAGACCCAGGCGAAGAGCTGAAATTTGTGCGATATAGCGATCATACCCGACAAAGATTGAACCTCTTACCAAAAAGCGGAGTAGAAAGCATACATTTCGAGAGGAAGACCTGGGCTTGAGAAAAGTCTTTGAAAACATGGCTAACCCAGCAGACGGGAAGTTCCAACCAAACTAGGAAGGGCCATACTCAGTAGTCCGAGTGGGGGTAGCCAGATCATATGCGTTGAATAAGCTAGAAGGGACTCCAATGCCTAGAATGTGGAATGCTATGCATCTGAAGAGGTATTACCAGTAAAATTTCCTTCGAAAGTATTACTATTAATAAATATCGTCTTTAAAATATTTTAAGAATTTTATAGCGACCTCTTCTGCAAGACCGGATGTGGCTCTTAGCACAATGACACTCAGGCGGATATGGCTCTTAGCATGCTGACACTCTCAAAATACCAGATGTGGCTCTTAGCCTGCTAGCACTCTCAAAAGACTTGATGTTGCTCTTAGCCTCCTAGCACTTTCAAAATACCAGATGTGACTCTTAGCTTACTAGCAATCTCAAAAGACTTGATGTGGCTCTTAGCCTGCTGGCACTTTCAAAATACCAGATGTGGCTCTTAGCCTATTGGCACTCTCAAAAGACCAAATGTGGCTCTTAGCCTGCTATCACTCTTAAAAGACCAGACGTAGCTCCTTGCCTGTTGGAACTTTCAAAATACCAGATGTGGCTCTTAGCCTGCTTGAACTTTCAAAAGACCAGATATAGCTCTTAGCCTACTTGCACTTTAAAAAAGACTAGATGTGGCTCTTAGCCTGTTGGCACTTTAAAAAGACCAGGCATGGCTCCTAGTCTGTTGGCACTTTCAAAAGACCATTGAGGCTCTTGCTGTTGGCAATTCAAAAGAAACACGATAAGTCCTCGGCTGTGATGCAGCGACCAAACCTTCTGATGATCTTTGACACATTGCTTCTGACCAAGGCCCAAAGATGGTGCCTTGCTTGTTAGCACAAGGGAGAACCCTTACTAGCTCCTAGCCCAACGTTGGCGGCGTTCATGACCATTACAAGCGACCATCCCCAACCAAGAATTAAGGAAATGGGTTGCCTGATAGAAAAGGAATAAATGGCTCGTAAACTAAAATTATAGCTTGATGGCCTCGAGATGAAATAAAATAAACGTATTAAGTAGACAAAAAGGTGTATTTCATTAAGCGCAATGGCATGAAATTACCTGATGATGGTGATCGAAAAAGACCCCTTTTCAAAAATAAAAATTACAAAATGAGAACGAAAAAAGAGGGACTAGAGTCTGCTCTGATCCTCGGCGGCAGCAGCCTCCATGGTTTCCTTGGCCGTTTTGCTCGAAGGTGCTTCGGTCGTTATGGCCTCGACGAGCAGACGAGGGGGGCACCAGGGGTTCTAAAGAAGTCATGAGAGTCTGCCCAGAATTCGGTAGTCGGGCATACCGTCCCAGAACCTCTTGATGGTCTCCACATATGTTGTGTTTGAACACACAACACCCGTACCCATAGGCAAAGATCACCTTCAAAGCCTTCTGCTACTCTTCCTCCATAGCCTCTTTGTCCATACTCGCCTGAGAATGGAGAGAGGACACCTCATCTTTAGTTGCCCCTAGCTCTAACAGGAGAGATGTTCGCTCAACCTCTAGGCGGGTAGTCACAGCATCCGCCTTGCGTCTGCCCTCCTCCACAACATTCAGGGCTTCTTGGACCCTAGCCAGGTCCTCCTTTGCCCTTGCCCTGGTTTTGCCTGCTGCATTGGCCTCCAAGCGAGCCACCTTAGCCTCTTGTTTGGCTTCATCCCTTTCCTTCTCCATTCGTGCAATCTTCTCCCTACCAACCTTAGCCTCCAGCTCCTAGTGCTTCGACCTGGACTTCGCCTTGGCCATGGAAGTGTCCAAAGCCTAGTGCTTGGAGATGGTCGACTGAGCATAAAGCCGCAACTTCTCAACATCATCTAGTCGAGATTGGAATTCCCTATGCTGGCGAGCCAAGTTATGAATGGCAGTCACAACTTGGAAAAGAGAAGATGTCAGAAGAAAATCACAACACAAAATTAACAATCAGTCTTAAAAATCAAAACACATTTCAATGAGGCGGGTGAAGTTGTGATTACGGATGAGCTTGCATCGAGTCTTTAGCCAGACACGGCGAGTCAAGGGCACTTGGGGGAGGCGGGAGTGAAGTCGTGCATGTGCGTGGCAGAGACTCCCTCTTATTGAAGGGGCTCCAATGATCAATGATTTCCCGGGCGCCCTCCCAGGCCGGGAGCCATTGTGTCCCGTAGAGATGGTGGACCAATCACAGAGGGCGTACCTGCCGCGGCGGTGTCGGGCATCCTTGGCAGAGGGCGGCTCTTGCGAGCCTAGACGGGAGCAGACGGGTAGCGACTACCTCTAACAGACCTCTACCACAGCTAGCCCGACCTTAGGGAGATCCGCAATGCTGGGATCCCATCCTCGTGGTGCCTGACCTCTCTTGAGGCATCCTTGGGGCACCCTCCAAAGCCGACTGGGCATCGAAGGCTCGGTCTGAAGAGTCCATGTTAATTACCCCCGGACTCTTCTGAGCCTCTTTATTTGGGCGAGACTACTTTGGACGCTTTCTGCCAGGCACTTAAGGGGCAGTCTCCCCCTAAGCGTTAATCTCTCCCTTGCGCATCCTTACAACAAACAGAAACAAGGCTAGACATCTCAGCCTCCTTCTTCTCAGTCGACTCGCTAACTCCGGTTGTCTAGTCACCAGACCTCAATCCACGGCCAGGCGATAACCGGCTTATAGATCTTCTTTTCTTTTTTTTCTTTGTCGCTTGGGGGATAAGCTTGGGGTCACACGGCGAGTAGATGATCAGGCCCGGTGAAAGTTACGGAGCGATCAGCCGCCTAGGAAGAACCTCCTAGCAACGACTTCAGAAGTTTCGTAAGAACAAAGTGCTCGCCCTTGACGACCTAGCTGGGTAAAGGATGGGGAAGAACATGCACTATGTAGGGGAAATGACTGGCGCCCAACTCCTGCAGATTCTTCACAGACAGAAGGAGCTCATGGTGGAGCTCCCTCTCTATGATCTCAAGCAGTTAGCAGATGCGGTCCAGCCTTGCCTTCTCCACGGTTAACCAGGCGACACCAAACATGCCTATTTAAAAATCATCGAAGGTAGATATGTCGATACACCACGTAACCTAAAATATGAGACATACGAACGAGAACGGAGACGAGCACAGGAGCGAAAGGGGTGGTTCACATAAAAAAGAAGCCCTGGAGAGCCAAGGGTCTCATACCATGGGCCCTTAACCATGATGACCCCTTTCACCTCCGTCTTAGGGGAGTTAAGGAGCTTGGTTACAAATCGCAGTTGGGTACTGTGGGCCGACATGGACAAAAGGTCCCTAATCCCAAGCTTCAAAGTGTAAATGAAACATATCTCCACTAGCGAGATATCCAGCTAATAGAGAGTTCAACACATTGAAAACCCATCAAAATTCGAAAAACGTTCGGATGTATGAGTACAGGAGGTGCTCTGGTGAAAGGAAGGAAGCGCTTCTGGCAGATGGAATGGGGAGAGCCAAAGCCAGCCAATGGCTTGCTCATGTAAAATGCGACATTACTTGCCTCCCTTACGGTTGAGAATTGCATTGCACTATCGCGTCTCAGGGCGCGATTTAAAGTAGGAATTGTTTGTATAACCTCAATTCCACTATAGACATGGCAACAACTAGACTTCTTGTAGTAGGCGTTTCAGGGAGTACCTCTAACCTTACGGAGCGGTAGTCGAAACCTCTTCGTGACCTATTTCCATTCTACAGGCAAATAAAAAAAATAAATAAATAAAGAAGAAAAAGTGGTCAACTTGAGGTCCATAAAGAAAAAATAGAAAAAAACCTGAAAAAAAATCTCTCTAAGATTTCTGACCCACGAGACAAAACCTAAGAACGTAAACCAAAAACCATAGCAAAAACTAGTAGGACGCCTCCAGCAACAAAGACACTCAAGCAAACCAGCGATGCAAAAAATGTTTGAGTTGCAAACACTCACCGAAAAATCAAAAGTCGTCGAAGTGTCAAGAGTGTAACACCCCAAATTATACCCTAACGGTTTTATAACATGTTTCGGGTATAATAGAAATAAAAGTATACTTTTCCGGAATAAAAGAATGCTTAAAATAAAATAAAACGATAGACCCGAAAATTAATATGAGAGCAAAGGGTAAATATGTAATTTACCACTTGAGGACCTAGTGGTCATAAATGGGAAACTAGGGGTTAATGTATAAAATGTTTGAAAATGAAATGCAAATAGAAGGAGTTATGGGATTAAAGGCAATTAGAGAGACTTAAAACCAAAAATGGGTTTTATTTGACTTGGCCAAACATGGCCTTAACAAAAAAAATTGGATAAGAGCAATTAGTCTCTCATTTTGAGAGACAGCAATCAGAAAGAAGAGAAGAGGAAAAGAGAGAAGAAGAGGAAGAGGAAGAGAAGAGAAGAGAAGAGAAGGGGAAAGGAAGAGCAAAAAGGTATGGAATCTAACATTAAGTATGGAACTATGAATTCTTCTATGAAATTCTAAAGTTTTGTATGAATTTCCATGGAATTGTATGGTTAGTAGCTTGCCCCCAAACCTAGGGTTTGTTAGGATTTTAATACAACCAAAGATTTTTAGTGGGTTGGTAAAACACTAAGTAGTGCAGATAGTATGGAATCCTCCCTTTGGGGTTGGATTCATGGTTAAATTGCAAGTAATTGAGTTAGGGTTTAGAACAAACCCTAACTAATCATTATGTTTGGTTCATGTATGGGTTATGACCCATATGTGAGTTGTTTGGGAGTAATTCATGATAGGTTTTTGGTGTAAGATATGTATTGAAAGATGATTTGAGGAGAATATAGAGGTTAAACTAGATATGGAATTAGTTTTGATGTGTATATTGATTATTGAGTTGATTTGGGTAGCAAAATATGGAAAATGGGAAAAACCACATTTATGCAGAAAATTTTGAGGGATGGTATCGGTACCCAGCAGTGAATGGTACCATAAGTGTTAAATCGCGGTACCGGTACCCAATGCTCTATTTTGGACCAATGTTAGTATTTTGGCCATAACTTGGTCATTTCTTATCCGATTTGAGTGATTCAAGTGGCTAGTTAAAATAGACTTCAAGGAAAACAAAACACCCTGAAATAGGTACCTTCAAATTATAACTCTAATTGGCCCAGAAATTCACTCAAGAGAATTTATGTTCAAACCAATTTAAGTTAGGTTTTGAACATAGAGTAGTCCTGGTTGTTTAGGACATATCTTGAGTTTTGGTGCTCCGATTTGGGTGATTCCAGTTGGAGAAGAACCCTTAGCACCTTAGCTTCAAAAAGAGTACAAATAACTAGTGTTAAATCTGGAGTTAAGAACCCTGAAAATAGGTATTACAGATTGTTCCTAGTGTAATCTAGGTAAACTGACTAGTTTGGCATGAAAATGCCATAACTTGAGTTTGGATGATTCAATTTGGATGATTCCAATTTCTAAGTAAAGTAGATTCATAGAGGAACAAGAATACATGAATGATGTGTGAATACATAGGTGTCATACTGTACAAGTATATGAAATGCCGTATGTAACAAGAAAAATATAGGAAATGAAATATGTATAGATGTGTTCATGAAACATGAATATGATGTGAAACATGAAAACGAATTGAAACATGAACATGAACATGAAAGGAAATATGTCATGAACACATAATGTGGCTAAGAATGCCCTAATTATTCTATAGGAATAAAAATAGATTATATATGATAGACATACCTAAATGAATGATGGAACATGCTAGGAACATATGATAGAAATGCATAAATGCTAAGAACGATAGAGATAAGTAAAATATGACAAAGCACAGGAGTGAGTACCTGTACACGAATGATAGGTATATATGAATATATGAATGAGTAAATGTATGCATGAGAAAAATATAGGAATATATGTAATATAGAGAAATATGAGGCAAGTAATATGAAGCTAAAATATGAGAATGAATCTGATTAAAGTAATGATAGTATATATTGCATAAGCAATCCTTGATAACAATGATTATTCATGCTTATGATATATGTACAAAAATGTAATAAAACTGATTGCACCTTATGGCCAGGGTAGATGGATAGATGACATGCCTATAGGGAAGATCACGATTCTTGTGACATACAGATACGGATATCGAGGCCCCGTTTGGGTTTGATGACATAGATCCCGTTTGGATCATTATAGCGGCCCCGTTTGGGTCATACAGAGATCACTGTCTCGTACAGTGATAGTACCTTCGGGTACATACAGATAGAGATCACTGTCTTGTATAGTGATAGTACCTTCGGGTACATATAGTTATTTCCCGTATCCGCTTCTAAGGTATTCGCAGGCATGAACATAAAAGAAAATGAAAAGTATATGTAAAGGAAATGTATAAAGTATATGATATGATATGAGAAGCATAGCACTGCTATGCGATGATAGTATACCGTTACAAGAACAAGAAATATAGTATAAGAGCACATGAAAGTATATGATATGTGTTCTGAGAATGAAAGTACATGAAAGCATATATTGAAAACATATGATAGTATATATTATGATAGTAGAAATGTAAGTCTTGTACTCCTACGGGATATATGAAGATGAGATAGTTTTTCACATAATATGAAAAATAAAGATATGATATGAAAGTATTGGCTTTAAGCCAACCTGAGAAAAGAAATCTGAAAGTATCTGAAAGCCTGAAGTATATATGATGGAATAAGAACGTACAAATGTATATGAAGTATACGAATAATACAGGATGACAGTATATGAAAAGTATAAGATGAAAGCATATAACATGAAAGTATACGATAGTACAAGTATGAATATGAAGAATGAAAATTATAGCATGGGCATGTTGCCACTACATGAAATAAGACATAATATATACACAGTATAAGAAATGATATATGTAATAGAACATGAAAAGCAATAAGCTATAACATGAAAGATGAACACATGAAAAGTATAGAAAGTATATAAAAGTATAAAAGTATATGAAAGAATATGTATAGAAATGTATAGGTATATATCATAAGATATGATAGTATGATAAAGTAGATGAAGATATAAGTTAACAAAATATAAGATGTTACAAGTAGATGACATGATATGAATATAAGATTATAAGATATGAATATATGATAGATAAAGTATATGAAAAGCATATGAAAGTATAGTATATGAAAAGTACAGTATATGAAAATCATAGGAAAGTATAGTCTATAAAAAAAATTACAAGATGAAAATATAGGAAATCTGAGAATAGTATATATGACAAAATATGTGATACGATTGTATAAGAAAGTATATGATAGTACACGAAAAGTATATGAACAAGTACAGTACATACAAGAGAAAGTAATATGAAAAGTATAATAGGAAAACAGTATATGAACACAGTACATGAAAATAGAACAATAAGTTATAGAATGAATATGGAATATGCAAAGTATAGAAACAAGAATACAGTAAAAGTATAGATAGGAGATATGCAAAAGACATAGAACATGTAACAGAAAAGATTGACATGCAATAGAAATGTAAAGATGATAAGTAATAAAAGTTATATGAATATGTATAGATATATGAAATGCATATGTATAAGCTTGTGACGGTCACCATTAGTGGTTGTCCATGCTTATGTTCCCACTAAGCTTAAAGCTTAGCACGGGTGTTCAATCCATGTAGATACTGAAGAGGAGGCAAGAGGACAGGACATCCCACATCAGCAGAGCAGGCCAGCTCAGAGATAGGTGCTCACTGCACTGCTTTCACAATATCTGATGTTTTGTATTAGATATGTATATGTATAAGTGTTTGTATAAAGATCTTAAACTCGATGAAGGAGTATGATTATATTTGTATTCCATTTGCTACAAATTATATTCAACAACAAATGTACATGTATAAGTAAATGAGACTCGATTATATGTGTATAGATTTTGATGGATTACAGCTCCGTGGTAGTTCTTTTGTATATGTAAATGTTTTTTGCTAATCTGAGAGGAAATTTTTTGTATACAGTCTGAGTTCATGCGAGAAAGAATTCGATGAGTCGTTATATAGTCTCGCGCCCCGGACTCGGTTCGGATCCGTCATTTGGGTCGGATCGGGATACGGGAGTGACAAAGAGTCTCCAATGGCTCCTTTGAAAGGGAAGTTTGTAGAAGCGCAGAGGAAGGTGTAAGACCCGAGAAATTCCAATTTCTGGAAAAAAGGGTAAAATCGTAATTTTGATTACAAAATTGTAATTTCGGTTAAAAATCCGAAATTTATTCTCTAGATCTCCAGATGTGAAGCGGATTTCAGTTGGATAGTCTCATGAGGAAATCCTAGCTAGCCGCGTCAATTTCGTCGAATTCTGAGACAATCGGAGTTGACACGTTTTTGAGCATCGCGGTTCGGGTGCGATAAAGCGATTTTGATGCAGAAAGTCACATATAAGTACTCATGTGTGTCATAAGTGGCATGAGTAGAGAAATGATGAAAATGAACCAGAGATAGTGGAATGTCAAGCGGGAAAAAGAAGGACATAATAGTCATTTTAGAATTTGTTTTAAATGAGAATAATGCCAAAATATGAACAGTGACCGTCTCCTTCAAATGAAAAAGGGAGCAAAACGTGAAAAGAAAAAAAAAGAACCAGTAGCCAAAAAAATTGATTTTTAGAGAGAGATTACCTGACTTCTCTCTAAAATATCGCGCGATCCGACCGTCGGCAATCTTCGGGACAAGAAGGAAAGCTGCTCTACGCGGAGCGGGCTACGCGTGGACACCGGATTTGAGGAGTTTTGACAAACTCCGTGAGGTAGGGGTTTCTCCCTACTTGGGTTTTACACTTTATTTAAGTGTTTTTCAATGTTTCGGTTGGTTTGAGGCCTTGAACGACCGTTTGATGATCCCAAAACTTGGGGCCAGTGTAAATTTTAAACCCATTGTGCCGTCCATCACTAGGCATGAATGGGTTGATTAATTGTAATTTGTGAAATAAATCATGTCTTGATTGGAAGGAGGTCGGAAATGGCCATGAAATTCGAGTTCACAAAGTGAGCGAAGCGATTAGTGATTTTCGGGAATAGCAGAGTTCAGCTATTCTTGAGAATAGTGTTCACAAAATAAATTTTTTGAATTAATGTGTTTGGTCGAGTAATTCAAGTAGAATTGCTGCAAGTGTTTTATCGACCAACCCACATGAGCTAATTTTGATGTGATGAAATGAGAAATTACATAACATGATTGTGTGATTTAATTTTATGTGAATATATGCGTGTTTATATATTTTCATGTGTTATGGTTGTAATGGAATTGACATCATGCATTCCATATGCCTTTGGGACACCCTAGAGCGAGAGGGTGAGTGCATGAGATGAGTCTAGAGAAAATGGTTTAGGAGGGGTTATACAAAAAAATGATAATTATCGGAGGTAGTCCGTACCAAAAATATCGATCGTCGGAGGCGGCAGATTATCGTCGGAGGGTGATGTAAATATGTATCGATCGGCCGGAGGCGACGAATTGATATATATATACATCGGAGGGTTGTCCACAAATAAATATAATAATTCTCATACGAAGCTTAGACGAGTGTGAGGGAGTCGATGAGGACTCGGGTACGAGATGATCAGTTAGACGTTCAAGTAGGATCATGCATTTGCTTGAATGTGTGTTTACTTTGGAGCATTGCATATGCACTTAGGTGGAGAGTAGCCCACTTAGGGTGATTCCACTGCGAGCATTAGCGCTCACCTGTCGAGGATATTATTTTCTGAGTCCGGGAGCGTGCGAGAGACGGCTCATCTAGGCAGGCTTTAGAAAGCGGGATTGTGGCTTTGGGTTATGATGTATAACATGTATTAGAATTCTCTAATTTTTAATATATGTGTTGTATAAGTAAAATTTGAACTCTTGAAACTATTGGATATAGTTGGATATATGTTTTATGAGTATTGTTCATGGGCCGGTAGTTTGTCTTGCTCATGTTATTGTTATATTGATGTTTGGGGCCCAGTTATATACGGGTTTGTATTTAGGTAGAGCTCCCAGTACAAAGGAGACTCTGCCCGATTTTAGTGAAGATGTCGGGTTACCTGACATTCACGGATATTCCGCGGGTTGACGGGTAGTCAACGGACCCTCGGGATTTGGGGCATCACAGCTTGGTATCAGAGCCTAGGTATACGGCTACCTAGGGCTTGAGGGGATTTGGGCCTAGGCCATAGTCGTGTAAGAACATCACCACTAGGTGTGGTTCGGTGTTGAGTTTAGGTATGAGGTTACCTAGGAAATCACGGGACAAAACTAGGACACTGCATGCATGTGTTTGGTGCGTTTTGTGTGATTTGATGAAACAGTGTGTGAACATGTGAATGTTTGATGAATGGTATGTATACCAAGTTGTATGTGTTATGATTGTTTGTGTGCTTAGTACTTAGCACATAGGAAAACAAGTGATGTGTTAGAAACTTTAAGGGGTTTTACAGTGTGAAAAACTGGAATAAGAAAATAAATTTCATAAATTTATTTGGTCTAGAGATGAAGAAAAATTAATTTTTAAGGTTTTACAGTGTAAAACTGAAGAAAATTGAATAAATTTTTTTTTTTATAAATTTATTATAGTATTTTGGAAAGAGAAAATTTTTTTTTTTAGTATTTTCCAATAGCTGGAAATAAATGGGAAAAAAAAAGAAAAAAAAAAAAAGAGATCTGAGTGAGGATAGGCTCTTGCCATTGAGCATAAAGCGGGCAGCGGTCACGAGTATTTGGGTAGGGCGCACGGTGCGCGAGGCGCGTGCGGGTCTGCGAAAATTTGGGCGAGTACAGGCATGCGAAGGTATTTGGGCGAAGCGGCGCGGGCGCCACGGCGTAGGGGCTGGAGTGCCGGCACGCGGGCGGAGTGGAGCGCGGGGCACGGAGGCTAGCGAGCGGGCGGATGCCGGGGCTGCAGCGGACCGCGGGGGCCCCCCCGCGGGGCGCGCGGGGCCGCGGGGCGGGGCCTTTGGGCGCGCGGCGGGCGGCCGCGCGGCAGGGCGTCTTTGTGGGGTGTGGAGTGTGCACGGGTGCATTCCGGCTGTTTTGACCGGTTTGACTAGAATCTTGTTCACGAGTCAATTTTTTGAACATTGTTCGTGAACCGGTTCATGAACTTTGTTCATCAATAAAAAAAAAAATTGGAAATTTTTTTATTAAATTAAAATTAAATTAAAATCAAATCCAAATCAAATTAGACAAAAATTTTGAAAAATAAAATTTTCAAAAATGAAATTTTGTTGATAAAAATATTTAAATATAATCGATTGCCTTGCATTACACAGTAAATGCAAAAGGATAATGGAAATATCTGCTTGATTTATGTGTATGAATAGTGTCTAGGAAATTTGTGTTTATGCCTTAGAATCTTGTATTGAAGATTTAACTTTCCATTGAGGCTATGCAGGATGGATAGTCGACGGGACGTAGGCGTCACGGGGTATTGGTCGAGCACCGCGATGTTTGATCGACGAGGCTTTGCGAGGCTGTGGGTATTCTGATGTTTCTTGTCATACGAGGCTGGTATGGCGAGTCGACGAGGAAGGTCCTAGTAACCTCAGGAAGTTTAGGGCGCAGCATCATCCTCCGACATTCACGGGAGAGTCCAGATGGTGGCAGACCATTGGTTCATGTAGATTGAGAAGGTGTTAGAGGATATGGAGATTACCTCTGACCCTACCAGGATTAGACTAGTTGTGTTCCAGCTAGAGAGTGACGCCCAAATATGGTGGAAATGGGCAAGGACCTTTAGAGAACTTAGAGGAGCCATTGTATGTGAGTTCACCCCTAGGGATTAGGGCGAGAATAGGGATGATATGTCGAGGTTGCGAGTTGGAGATCTCGGGGACTCTACTCACAGTGGACCTGAGGATCATGGATATGTCAGAGTTCGATGTCATCCTATGGATGGATTGGCTGACAGCTTACAGGGTCGTTATCGATTGTGAGCGTAGGAGGATTACCGCCATACGCAGGACGGTACTCGTGTGGTATTTCAGGGGGGACAAGCATGATATTTTGCCCCAAACAGTATATGAGTCAGTGTCAGGGACAGTTGGCGGGTTGGCTAGCGAGCCTTACCTTAGAGGACAGGGAGGGCAAGCAGATCTACCTCGGAGTAGTATCTTGAGTATGTGGATGTTTCGGATGAGCTACAGACTACCTCCACAAAGGGTAGTAGACTTTGGTATCGAGTTACACCCTGGTACTTCACCCATCTCTATGACTCCTCATAGGATGGCACTAGTTGAGTTGCAGGAACTCAGAGTCCAGTTACAGGAGTTACTGGATAAGGGGTTCATTAGACCGAGCACTTCACCATGGGGTGCTCCGGTTCTATTTGCGAAGAAAGACAAGACCAGCCATTGCATTGATTAACGACGGAGTTGAACGAGGGTTACGATCGAGAATCGGTACTGGAAATTCTGGGGTTGACGATTTATTTGATCGGTTGAGAGGAATGCGAGTCTACTCGAATGAAAGCCTTTGGTTACCATCAGGTTGAGGTTAGGGATATAGATATCCACTAGGCGTTAGGGCGTTATGGGCACTTTAAGTTCTGGTGGTGCCCTTTGGTTGACCGAATGCATCATTGCATTCATGGATCTCATGCATACGATATTCCAACCCTATTTAGATCAGTTTGTCGTAGTCTTCGTGGATGACATCTTGATCTACTCCCAGTCAGAGTGGGAGCATGAGTATCACTTGAGGATCGTTTTACAGTTGTTGAGACCATCATTTTGTACGCCAAGTTGATAAGTCACGAGTTAAACTGCGGGGTGAGATTTTTAAGGACACGTGGTGTCGGCGTCGAGTGTCGGTCTGACCCGAAAGGTCGGCGGTGATGAGTTGGGAGAGATCGAAGTCAATCTTCGAGATACGTAGTTTCTTAGGATTAATTTTGGGTATTATAGGAGATTCGAATGGGGTGAGTTGTCCATTCGGGGTAGGATATGGGACTTCGCCTCGGGACATGGATAATGGTGGGCGATACGACCGTAGAGAGATCGAGGATGCTCGGAGCAGGGATTTGAGTGTTAGTGTCGAGAGGGAGGGACGGCCTTCTTCTAGTTCGAGGGAGCGGGGAAGACTTACGCTTCACCACGAGTTTGGGACTAGGGCCAGGATTGGGCATGTGAGGCGGGATTGGCCGAGGCAGGGATCCACAGGACTTTAGGGCCGGCCGCGGTCCCGGTTAGGCTGTAGAATAGGAGTATACAGTTCGACTCCTCACACCCTGAAATGCGGGTTAGAGCAGGTTTCGAGTTTTGGGGTGCTATACAAGCACTTCCAGCAACACAGATAGGCAGAGGGAGGCAGTGTGGTCGAGAAGTCGGGGATAGACGAGTTGCGCAATGGAGCGTGGTGGACCTTAGGGTGAGTAGACATATTGGTTGTTGATGTCGGGCTTGACATGGATGAGTTGGCAGACCATCGGGTTGTCAATGGTGGGACCTTAAGTAGGGTTGTCATACGACCTGGCCTTGGATTTAGGCTTAGAGGTTAAGGCCTTTAGAGAAGCCAGGTATAGATGTTCTTCCCTAGGGTGTAGGGTGAGAATTTGACGATAGGTCGGGATTATGAGTGAGAGATCTGCGAGGTCTTGCTCATTATGGACTCAGGGACCCCAGGTGTCACGGTATGACATTATTGCGTTCGTGTGCCTGCACGGTAACATCGACGTCAGTCGAGATATTGGGTGCACGGTACGGTCATTCACCACTCTTGGTGAGTGTGGGTTGAGTTTGTGTTTAGGACTACGTCCATGAAGACTCATAGTTCGATTCGAGTAAATGAAGAGTAGTGTAGAGTGTGTTAGGCAAAGAAGCAAAGAGTAGTAAATCCCCTAAGGTGAGAATCCACAGGTTAGGGTGTAAGAGACCCGGGGAGATATCCCTAAATTTCTGTGTGAATGTAAGAGGCTCGAAGTGTAAGCCGAAGAGTTAAGTTAATCGAGATGAAAACACAGTCAGGTTATCACGTAGACTTAGAGTTGAGTGATAGGAGTCGGGAGTGACTCGAGATTTGGATACCTTTGGAAATCATTAGGTGTTGAAGCGGCAAAGGAGCTCGGCATATGGATGTCATACGTGAAATGAAATAGGTTGACGGTCTATTGGATTGTCAGCGATTGTGACCTTGAGAAGGTCAACGTTTACACACAAAGTAAGGGTTGTGTAGGGTTACACGTTGTGTAGATTATATACAGGTGTTAGAGGACACGATGCGAGCATACATCTTGGGTCTTAAGGGTGAAGGCAGGTAGCCCTTAGTGGAATTCGCCTGTTAATGGTTATCGGCGAATACGAGGATCTTTTCCATATGAGGCATTGTATGGGAGGCCGTGTAGGTCCGTAGTTATGTTTGGACCCGAGGTGGAAGAGAGCTCCATCACTTGGTCTGGTCGATTAGAGACACCTCCAGGAAGGTGGGCTTGATCTGACCAGCGTCTTCTCACGACTCGGAAATTTGGCGAAAAGCTATCTTCGATGCTCTGACTGTCGACCCTTAGAGTTCGAGTTAGGGATCGTATCTTCTTGAAGGTGATGCACAGAGGGAGTGGTCGGGTTAAATAATGTGGCGGAAGCTATCGCCCAGAGGCTTATTGGACATTTCGAGATCTCGAGAGGATGAACCTTTGTGGCGTGGAGTGGCGTTCTGTGACATGTCAGGTGTTCACGAGATATTTCACGTCTCCATGCTCCGGAACTATACTCCAGATCCAGCTCATGTGAGCGATGTGATTGTTCAGAATTTCGGGATGAAATTCATTTTAAGGAGGGGAGAATGTAAGACCCGAGAAATTCCAATTTATGGAAAAAAGGGCACGGCAAAATCATAATTTCGGTTACAAAATTGTAATTTCGGTTAAAAATCAGAAATTTATTCTCTAGATCTCGGATAATGACAGTTCACCGTTAGGTCGTCGCAAAATCTAATTTAGCACGTCGAATTCCGTCGAATTAGAGGCGGTCGGAGTTGTACGTTTTCGAAGCATCGCGGGTTCGGTCTTGAAGTAAGCGATTTTCGATGCAACGAAAGTCACATATAACACGTACTCATGTGTCATAAGTGGCATGAGTAGAGAAATGATGAAGATGGACGGCTGAGATAGTGCCGAATGTCAAAACTGGGAAAAGAAGGACATAATGATCATTTTAGAATTTGTTTTAAATGAGAATAATGCCAAAATATGAACAGTGACCGTCTCCTTCAAATGAAAAAGGGAGAAAAACATGAAAAGAAAAAAAAAAGAACCAGTAGCCAAAAAAATTAATTTTTAGAGAGAGATTACGACTTATATAAAATATCGTAGCGATCGACCGTCGGCGATCGTCGGAATGAAGAAAAGGCGCTCTGCGTGGGCGGGCTGCAGCGTGGACACCGGATTTGAGGAGTTTTGACAAACTCCGTGAGGTAGGGGTTTCTCCCTACTTGGGTTTTACACTTTATTTAAGTGTTTTTCAATGTTTCGGTTGGTTTGAGGCCTTGAACGGCCGTTTGATCAGTCCCAAAACTTGGAACCGAATTATTGGAAATTTTTGAAACCCATTTGTGCCGTCCATCACTGGGCACGGGCTGTTGGAGTTGGTCGTTAGTAGTAATTTGTGAAATAAATCATGTCTTGGTGGAATGAGGCCGAGGAAATGGCCATGGAAATTGAGTTCACAAAGTGAACCTGGCGATTAATGTTACAAGAATAGTAACGGTTTTCCACTATTCCCGAGAATAGTGTTCACAAAATAAATTTGTGAATTAATGTGTTGGTCGAGCAGCAAGTAGGGTGTTCGTGTTTGATCATTAGCCCACATGAGCTAATTTTGATGTGATGAAATGAGAAATTACATAACATAATTGTGTGATTTAATTTTTATGTGAATATATGCGTGTTTATATATTTGCATGTGTTATAGACTGTAATGGAATTGAAATCATGCATTCCATATGCACTGGGACACCCTAGGACGAGAGGAGTGAGTGCATGAGATGAGTCTAGAGAAAATGGTTTCGGAGGGTTATCTAAAAAAATGATAATTATCTGAGGGTAGTCCATACCAAAAATATCAATCGTCGGAGACGGCTTGATTGATATACAGCCAGTTGGTCCATAAATAATATCAATTCGTCGGAGGCGGCCCAATTGATATATATATACATCGGAGGGTTGCCACAAATAAACATAAAATTCTCATACGAGGCTTAGGCGAGTGTGAGTCGAGTGAGGACTCGAGGTGCGAGATGATCGGTTAGACATTCAAGTAGGATCATGTATTTGCTTGAATGTGTGTTTGTTGCAGAACATTGCATATGCACTTAGGTGGAGTAGCCCGCAGGGTGATTCACTGCGAGCATTAACGCTGTCGAGGATATTATTTCAAGTCTGAGGGCGTGCGAGGAGACGGCTCATCCTAGGTGACTTTAGAAAGCGGTTGTGACTTTGGGTTATGATGTATGACATGTATTAGAACTCTCTAATTTTAATATATGTGTTGTATAAGAGTAAGAATTGAACTCTTGAAACTATTGGATATAGTTGGATATATATGTTTTTATAGATTGTTCATGGGCCCAGTGGTCGTCTTACTCATATTATTGTTATATTGATGTTTAGGACGGGTTATATGCGGGTTTTTGTATTTGGGTAGAGCTCCCGTACAAAGGGGCTACTGCCGATTTTCGTGAAGATGTCGGGTCACGAGCATTCCGCAGTTATTCAGCGGAGTTGACGGGTGATCAGCGGTTTCCGGGATTTGGGGCGTCACAGAAGGTGAAATATAGGAATAAAAAAATTTATTGAGAATACGTAAAAGAAACCACTCTTGAAACCGCTACCCTGATTTTTAGGGGTAAGGCGTCATCAGGCGCATTAAATGCATCGTCAGAACGAGATGCACATGATGCATATTGGGAGGCGTGTGTCTCCTATGCACCTTAAACACGCGTGAGCATCGCCTTTGGGCCCATTAAATGCTAAATCATTTATCCCAAACCTTTCAACTCTCAACATCCAACATTTGAAGCAACAATATTTTCCCCTGGCTGAAACAGTATAAAAACTCTAGCCAGAAAAAAAGAGGGGCATTGTGAGTACCATGATCTTTAAGATTCATGGGCCCCCGCCCTGTTTGGCCTATGTTATGAAACGACCCGATTCCACTCGCCTCACCAAAACCAGGTGGACACTTCCTAAACAGGAGTGTAAAGAGACCGCCTAGGAAAGCAAGGTCAAACTTTTCCAAGGCTTGCTTAAGGTGGTTTGTCTAGCATTTCAAGTCCCCATGTAGGCCATTCTATCCCATATAAGAAGTTTGTTACGAATAAGCACCTAGAAGCAGAAAATCCGCAAAAGCGATATTATCAGCAAATTTTCCACCTTCCGAATCTCTTACTCCTTAGAGAGATAATCTTGGATAAGGGAAGGATAATCCCTAATAAGGAAGAATTACTCTTTGATAAGGAAAGAGAAATTTCTTTCCTAAAAAAGAGGAGTTTCTTTCCAAACTACCCTCTATAAATCAGGAGGATCTCCACGATGAGGAGAATTTATCTGATCATTGTGTGAGCTTGCCTTCTTCCCCCTACGTATTTTCTTGACTTAATCATTAGAGAGGAGGCCGGCCCATCGCCCCTGGATCGCTCTTTTTGGCAAGTTTACATTTCACCGCTGATGTCCCGGAGGTCAAACGATCAAGGTAACAACAATTGCTATATAATATTCTATGAAAAAAAAGTTGTGTAGAGAAGATAGATGTTGTAAAACTAGCTTTAAGGTTCAAGTATCATAGAAATAAGTTTTATTATACATTGACACCAATATAAGTAGTTTTTTTTTTTACCATTTTCTCACTCCTTTTAAGTACAATAATTTTTCAAAGTATGAAAACTTTGTGCTGTTATTGTGATACACGAAACTCCCTCTAGTACAATATTAATTCAAAAACAAAAGTTAAAACAATGTCACAGTATATAAAGTTTTCATCATCATTTCATGTTTTAGTATCTACACCATGGACCACAAGTCCCCTTATAGTGAAACTCCTTTGCATTAAGTATTTCAAAAATAGAATCTATGAACTTTTCAAAAATAGATTTTAGTGCAAAAGTATTTCAAGGTGGAAAATATTGAAACCAATATAAGTATTTTTTTTAACCATTTTCTCACTCCTTTTGAAATTTCAAACTTAATCTTGTCAAGTATGCAAAACCTTTGATATTAATTTATTATGATAGCTGAAACTCTTAATAAACAATATTAATTCAAAAAACAAAGTAAAACAATCATACAAAACTATATAAAGTTCTAATGTGCACTAAAAAAAAAAGGTTTTTAGTGACGACTATTTAGTCATGGCCAAGTAAAACTGTGACTAAATATGATTTTTTGTCGCGGTCATCGTAAAATCGTCACCCAAAATATTTGATGGGAATTTTAGTCACAGTTTTTTGGAAACTATAACTATACGTAAAAAATGATGACGGGAAAATTTGGCGCAAATTGTTTAGTCACGGTTTTTCTTGAATCCGTGACAAAAAACTAAGTGAATATAACTTTTGGTCACGACCACAAATAAAATCGTGACCAAATATAAGTTAACATGTATTGGTCATGATTTTACTTACAACCGTGACCAAAAAGTCACATTAGTGGACTTTTGGTCACGATTGTAAGTAAAACCACGACCAAAAGTCCACTATTGGTCACGGTTGTAAGTAAAACCATGACCAAAAGTCACATAGTGAACTTTTGGTCATGATTGTAAGTAAAACCGCGACCAAAAGTTCACTATTAGTCACGGTTGTAAGTAAAACCATGACCAAAAGTCACATAGTGAACTTTTGGTCACGGTTTTACTTACAATCGTGACCAAAAGTCCACTAATGTGACTTTTTAGTCATGGTTGTAAGTAAAACCGTGACCAATACATGTTAACTTATATAATTGGTCACGGTTTTAAGTAAAATTGTGACCA
The DNA here is from genome assembly GCA_016808115.1 of Tetrastigma voinierianum. Lineage (NCBI taxonomy): Eukaryota > Viridiplantae > Streptophyta > Magnoliopsida > Vitales > Vitaceae > Tetrastigma > Tetrastigma voinierianum. The sequence goes on along the minus strand of JAEQBH010001720.1, from coordinate 117,398 downwards.
AATCCCCTAGTAGCATGTATTACACAAATATTAAATTTGGGTCACTGTTTTACTTAAAACCGTGGCCAAAAGTACATTAAAACCGTGACCAAATCTATAAGTAGGTAGTTTTGGACTACCTTTACAATGAGTGACTTTTGATATAAGTTAGCTAGTTTTAGACTTTGACTATATGTAAAATTTAATTAAGGGAAAGTTTGGCACCAATAATTTAGTCACACACACACATACATAATATACATATATATATATATATATATATATATATATATATATATATATATATACTAAACTAATTAGTTAAAAATTTACCTTGACTTTTCATTAAAAATTTAAAAAGGAAAACATTTCTATAGATTATAAAATTAAGTCTTTTATATTATATGCAAAAAAAAAAATTGGTGGATGAAAATATTGGTACTTGGATATAGATAATGATGAAAATATTTTATTACATTCAATGACTATATAATTTATAGAAAACTTTTGATTTCAACATGAATGGTTTTGGGATATATATATGTATTTGGATTAGAAGCAATTTGTTTGTACGTTCACAAATAATAATTATTAAAATAGAGAATATTTTAAATAACATTTAAACAAAACCGGATTTATAGTGATTTGACACACTCTTGCCTACTTAAACTCTCCTCCAACCTTTAACTAGTGAGGTTCCTAATGCGAAGCTACAACATTGTCTTAACTAAGCTAACTCTTAGATAAATTGATTTTAGCTACTACAAAAAAGTAGTAGCTAAACTATTTATTTTAGTAGCTAAATTTCTTTAGCTATTAAATAGCTACTATAGGACGTAGTAGCAAAATTCCTTGTAGCTAAGCTAATTTTAGCTACTAGTAGTAGCTATTAGCTATTGCTTTAGCTACTACAGAATGTCATAGCTAATTAGCTCCTAAAAATAATAGTATCTAAAATGAAAAATGTAATAGCTAATTTAGGTAAGGAGGCGACTATATATAGCTACTACTTAGCTGCACTATATCCACGATAGTGGAGCAAATAGCTACCAACAATAGTAGTAGCTAATGTAAAGAATGTAATAGCTAACATAGTGAATAGGCCGATTATTTATAGGTAGTAATTAGCTACTCACAATAATAGTAGCTACAATTGAGAATACAGTAGTTTACTAAAACAATATATAGCTACTACTTAGCTACTACATGACGTAGTAGCTATTTAGTGAGCGAACTAGGTAGTAGCTACGTATTATGGCCTAATATAACTACTAGCATAATAGCTATATAGGAGTAGCTATTGCTTATTGAAAAATGTAGTAGCTAATAAGTGTAGCTATTTAGCTACTATAATAGTAGCAAAATTGTAATAGCTATTTAGTAACTATTGTTTTGTAGTAGCTAAACAAAGTATCTATTTAGCTAAATAGTAGTAGTTATGTGGTTAAAAAAATTTAGCACCTAAGCAGAGTAGCTATTTCGCTACTGTGTTAGTAGCTTACTAGTAATAGCTATTTAGCGATTAATTTTTGTAGTAGCTATGTAATGTAGCTATTTAGCTACTAAATTAGTAGCTAAACAGTAATAGCTAGTTAGTGACTAAACTAAGGTAGTAACTAAATTTATATTTAAATTAATCATTAAATTATTAGAACCTTAAAACAAATAATAAAAATTTAGAAATTTTTTGGACTTCATTTATTTTAGTTCGCTTGCAATTTCAGTGAATTTACTTGATCAATTAGTCATTGTTATGTGTAATCCAGTTTTGAAAGACTGAGTTTCCTCTGGGAATGGATTGATGTTGATTATTATTTTCTGCTCAACTTGAAAGACAGTCATAGTTCAAAATTTTGGATTTATTTAATTGGTATTGATCTGGAAGCTACTTGTTCGTAATATTAGTAGCGTCTGCCACGAAAATAGCGTATCTTGCTCACGATTTCCGGGAAGTCCCTTTGAGTGACACGAGAGATGGAAATTCTGAGTATGGAAGCGATTACTTGAGGGTATATTGAATATGTGTGGAACTCACGAACTTGAAAGAAGATCGCCGATGGATCACTAACTTACTCATGGTGTTAGGATAGTTGGATGATGTATCAATTTAATTAATCAGAGGTTTCTCCTCAATATGTTTAGAGGATCTTGATCCCATGTTAGCATAGATCTAATCAAGGAGATAGAGAATCTTGTTATATTTGATGGATGAGGTACCAATTAGATTGGAGAAGGCTTGCAATATCCTGTCTATAGGAGCAAGAATTCTACAGTCCTAAGATTTGAGTATGAAGTCTGAAAAGGAAAAATCTTAGATCTTAGAAGAGGTTTATATTCTACAAATGTGATTGAACTCATGTATCGAAGGAACATGAATATCTAATTAGTGAAATGTATGGTTTATGGAGAAATCCAAATCATACTACTTTTCATCTTTGACAAGTTCAGATTTCAGACTAATGGCTGAACTATGTTATATACTGATGTAGAAATTCATAATTGTGCACTAATCTATTTCCCAATGTTAACTTACCTAGTGAACTTTTCAATCCAATTATTTGAATTCTTTACATGTAGTCATAGAATTTTATTTAGTTTTAGCTTTTCCTTAGTTTAAACAAAACACTTTAAAAACATTGGAGTTCAAATAGTGAGGATCTTGAGTAGATGGGGTAATTGATCTTTAGATTTATCATCAATACTAGTGGGAATGATATCCGGACTTAAAATCCATTTTTATTACTTGTATGACCTGTGCACTTGCAGTGATTTAGACTAAAATAAATTTTTAACGGATCCCTTTTACTAACAAGGACAAACACATATTTTGATCAAATTCAGTGAACAAGTTTTTGGTATTCCAATTAGGGACTTAGTTTAGTCCTTGGTAGCAGTGCTAATTACTTGGTAAAATTTGGTCTATACAAAAATTAGTCAACAAGTGTTTGGCGTCGTTGCCGGGGACTGAATAGTCTCTGGTAGCTGCATTGAAAGTTTTGTTGATCATCCTACAGTTGGTCTTAACAAGTTTTTGGCGCCGTTGTGGGGGACTGAATAGTCTTTGGTAGCTGCGTTGAAAGTTTTGTTAATCATCCTACAATTGGTCTTAACAAGTTTTTGGCGTCATTGACGGGGATTGAGAAAAAGATGAATCTAAATATCAATATTCTAACCAAAGAGAGAATTGGTAATTTAGACATTTTTCTTTATTCTATCATAAATTTAAGAAAATCACAAAAATAGTTTTTAACTGCAATAGCTAAATAAGCTACTGAAAATATTTTATGAGCTTAAACTGACATAACTGTTTCCCACAGATTTCATTTGATCTCAATGTGTGTCTATTTCAAGAAGATTTTAGATGCATAGAAAATGTCGAAGCGAGCGCTGCCCTGGATCTGAAGCTGGAAAGAACAACGAGAATGCGAGAAGGTTAAAGTGTTGAATCAACAACTATAGCAAATCAAAGAGAAAGATTGCAACCTATTCTAGAAGAAGTAGAAGCAGAGAGACCTCAGAGGCAAATGACTATGGAAGACTTTTGGAGGCGATTGGCCAGATGAATACTGCGGTGGCGTCTGACTTGCTATTGAAGCAAGCGATTTTGAACTCGACGACCTTGATCACAGTAGTGCAATGGCACCAATTTACTAGGCATCCTAGTGAAGACCACAACGAGCATATGAGAAGATTCATAAGGATGGAAAATACAGTCAAGTTAAATGGGGTGAGACCAGAAGTGATCAAGTTGCAACTATTTCCATTTTCACTAAGAGATGTGGCAGCAACTTGGTTTGAGTCACTGCCTATTGGATCAATGAATAATTGGGAAGAGTTGGTTGAGGCCTACATGAGCAGATTCTTCCCTCCTGCCCTCACTTCTGAAAAGGAGAGGGGAAATTATAGTTTTCAAGTAGCAAGATGATGAAAGTCTCTATAATGTAGCAGGAAAGATATAAAGATTCTTGAAAAGATGCTTGGCCATGGAATAGATCTGACCACTCAGATGGATATTTTTATCATGTTATGAATTATACCTCCAAAGTTATAATTGATGCAGCCTGTTGTAGGGCTTTCAAGAGAAGAAGTGCTGAAGAGGTAAAGCAGCTGATAGAAGATCTTGCCAAATGCAATTATAAAGCTCCATTTGAGGCTTTAGGAAGCAACAGCAGGCTGAAGGGAAGTGGTTTGATAGAGATCAATCGGATGACTGCCATAGAAGCAAAATTAGATGCATTGATGAGCAAAATAGGGAATCAAGAGAGAAGAATGCACTCAGGGAATGAAGTGAGAACAATTGATGAAAATGAGAAGAGGAATAGTGCTGAAAAGGGACTATCCCATGAGGGTCCCTATGAAGTTGAGGAGGCACATTATATCAATGCTAATAGAAGTTACAATTTTAAGCCCAACCTCAACTTGCCAACCTATTACTCACCAGCACTTAAGAACCATGAGAATTTCTCTTATGGAGGAGAAGCACAGCAAGGTCAAAAACCTTGGCAGAACTTTCAACAAAATTATGCTTCACCTGGGTTCCAACAACAACAATAACAACAACAAGGAGGTCAAAGAGCAGAAAATTAGGGACAAAGGAGATCTTCTTCCTTTGAAGAATAGATGCTAACTTTCATGGGAGAAAATAAGAGGCTTTTGAACATCCATGAGTAGAAATTTGCTGATCTAGAAGCATTTGAAACCAAACATAAGCGTGTTTCAAAAGCCCGATCTGAATGCCTCTGAAGAATCTGGAACACAAGTAAGACCTTCGCCCTAACTTGTCTGAGAATCAACCCAAGGATGCCTTCCCAAGTGACATAAGGAAGAATCCAAAAGATTGCATGGTGGTGACTCTGAGAAGTGGAAGAGAGATAAAAGGCAGAAAACAAGAAGAGAAGAAAACTGAGGAAGGGAAAGAAAAAATTGGAGGAGGCTAGACGGTACGAGTTCGGAAATTCTTGAAGAGAAGAGAGAGTGAAAAATGCGGCCCCGAAGCGGCCAAGCTAAGAGAGTTCTAAGGAAGAAGGAAGAGGCTCAAGCTAACAAGCCTCAAGTCCCATTCCCTCAGAGGTTGCAAAAGGCTAAGATATAAGAACAATGCTCTAGATTCTTGAACATGTTCAAGAAAATAGAGGTTAATATCCCTTTTTCAGAGGCATTGACTCAAATGCCTGACTATACTAAATTCATTAAGGACATATTTAGCAGAAAAAGAAAAATTGCTAAAGGAGTAGTGAGCCTAACGGCAGCAACGATTGCAATTCGAGTCCTTATCGGAGAGATGCGAGATTCGACGGCTTCACTATTCCTTACTGCAATAGGAATTCTAAGATGGGAAAAACATTGTGTGATTCTAGAGCCAGCATTAACCCGATGCTTTTGTCTGTAGTCAAGAGACTAAGTTTGGGGGAGCTTACTCCTATAACCATTACCCTGAAGATGGCAGATAGAACCTTAGCTCAACCTGAGGGCATTCTTGAGGATGTGCTTATCAAGGTGGGAAAGTTCATTTTTCGAGTGGACTTTGTGGTTATTGATATTGAAGAAGACAAACAAGTCCCTCTGCTGTTAAGAAGGCCTTTCTTGCTACAAGAGCAGCTTTGATAGATGTGAAGAAAGGAGAGCTTACTCTAAGAGTTGGAGATGAGGTAGTGCACTTTAATCTCAATCATAGTTTGAAATAGACAGACTTTGACAATGTTGATTGAAAGATTGTAGAAACAAAAGCACCCATCAATTTTGAACCGATTAATGATTATAAGATTCAAAATTCAATGAATGAAAATGAGATGAATTTCCAGTATCTTGATGTTCTTGATGTTGAATTTATGAACTCCAATTTTGAATCGAGCGATGCGAGTGTTGATAGAAACAATACGAGAAAAATCTGATAATAGACAAGAAGAAACATAAACAAGTTAAGAAGGGTTAACCTTAAAGGAATTACCCAATCAATTAAAGTATGCTTTCTTAGAACTAGAAAGTAAAACCAGTTATTATTTAATTTGCATTATTTGAAAATGAAAAACATCATGCCCAAACTCGAAAAATGAGTAATTGCAGTTATATAGAGATATTTAAAAGGAATCAACCCTTCCATTTGCATGCACAAGGTCCTTTTAGAGGATGATGCAAAAACCTTTATAAAACATCAAAGAAGGCTGAATCTAGTAATGAAAGAAGTTGTCAAAAAAGAAGTATTGAAATGGTTGAATGTAGGCTTCATATATGCAATCTCAAACAGCCCTTGGGTGAGCCCAATTCATATGGTTCCCAAGAATGGTGGATTCACTGTGATAAAAAATGAGAAGAATGAATTGATTCCTACAAGAACTGTGAAAAGATTATAGGAAACTAAACACTGCTACCAGAAATGATCATTTTCCTCTATCGTTCATTGACCAAATGTTGGACAGGTTAGCAGGACACCCCCATTACTGTTTTCTTGATGGATATTCTGGTTATAACCAGATTTCTAGAGCCCTTAAAGATCAGGAGAAGACTACATTTACATGTCCTTATGACATTTTTGCTTTCAGAAGGATGTCATTTGGATTATGTAATGCTCCTGCCACCTTCCAAAGATATATAATGTCTATGTTTTTAGACTTGGTGGAAGAGGCTATGGAAATCTTTATGGATGACTTCTCAGTATATGGATCCAGTTTTGAGAATTGTTTGGAAAATTTAGAAACAATACTTCAGATGTGTCAAGACAAGAATTTGGCCTTAAATTGGGAAAAATGTCATTTCATGGTAACATAGGGTATTGTCTTAGGATACAAAATTTCTTTAGATGTTGTTAAAAGGATAAGAAGTTTCCTAGGACATGCTGGTTTTTACAAAAGATTTATAAAGGACTTCTCAAAAATCTCTAGACCATTATGCAAACGCAAACTATTGGAAAAAGAGGCAAGTTTGACTCATGAATCATGCAAGGCCGCATTCATGAAATTAAACTAGATTGTTACAGCCTCATCATGGTAACACCTGATTGGAACAAAGAGTTTGAAATTATGTGTGATGCCAGTGATTTTGCAATGGGAGCTATATTAGGACAAAGAACAGATAAGACATTCAAGGCCATATACTATGCCATCAAAACCTTCAATGAAGCACAAGAGAACTACTATACAACTGAAAAGAGGATGTCAGTAAATGGTGTTTGCTTGTGAAAATTCAGCCTATATATTGGGGTCCCGGCGTTATAATACACCGATCATGCTACAATCAGATATCTAATGGCAAAGAAAGATGCCAAACCAAGGCTGATCAGATGGGTATTACTGTTGAAAGAATTTGATCTAGAAATTAAAGACAAGAAGGGTAGTGACAATGTGATACCGTCACTACCTAGATTGGAAAAAGACCATCAAGAAGAAAATGGAAGGAAATTACAAAAACTTCTTCTCCTCACGAGCAACTATTTTCAAGTAGCACCCACACCTTGGTATAGTTGATATTAGAATTACCAATTTGTGAATTACGCCATATGACTTCAAAGAACCAAAGAGAAAAGAAAGTCGAGGACCCATAGCGCATTTCTATATTTGGGATGATCCACTACTTTTCAAAAGAGGAGCATATATGATTATCAGAAGATGTATACTAGAAACAGAACAAGGTGAAATTATTGATAAATGCCATGCATTACCATATGGAGGACATTTTGCAGGAGATAGAACAACCCATAAAATTCTCCAATCAGGATTTTATTAGCTTACTTTATTCAAGGACTATTTTGAATGGGTAAAACATTGTGATAGGATGTCGAATGGCAAAAGATAAGGTAAGAGACAGAGATGTTCCTATAAGGAACCTAATGTCGCAGATTTTATGTGGGGATAGACTTGATGACCATTTCACCCTTATTTGAAAATCTATACATTCTCCCCAAATGTGGACTATATCCAAATGGGTGAAAGTTACAGCTTGTCTTTAAATGATGACATGTTGGTTAGGTTCATACAAAGAAATATTTTGAGAGATTTGGAGGCCCAGAATCATTAGTGATGAGTAAGCCATTTTGCAACAAAGTTTTTAAACTCATGAGCAAGACATGGAATCAAACATGCAATGGGATTGACTGGCCACCCTCAACAAAGCGTAAATTTCCAAAAGGGAGATAAAGAAAATTCTGGAGAAAACAATGAATACAAGTAGAAAAGACTTGTCTATAAAGCTGGGATTTATATCATGGGCTTACGAATCGCTTACAAAACCCTCGAATGTCCCTACATAGAATTTTATTTGGAAAACCTTGTCACTTCCTCTAGAACCGAAATATAAAGCTATGTGGGTCATCAAGAAACTGAATTGTGACTTTCAAGCTATAAAAGAAGCAAGATTACTCCAATTGAATGAATTGGAAGAGTTGAGGAATGAAATTTATGATAATGCCAGAATCTTCAAAGATAAGACAAAGAAGTGGCATAATCAAAGGATTTTGATGAAGGGATTAAAAGTAGGAGAACAAGTCCTATTATATAATTCCAAGCTCAAGCTATTTCCAAGAAACTAAGCTTCAAGATGGAGTGGTCTCATAGTAGCAAGTACACTCCTTTGGAGCAAGGACACCGAAACCGACTGATGAATTTAAAGTGAATGGTCAGAGATTGAAGCATTACCTTGGAGGGAACATAAATGAAGAGTGAACTAGCTTTGAAAGGGAAGGAAGAATTTTGCTAAAAAGAAGACATTTTGCAGCAAATGTCTAGCTAGAGACCTTAAACTTAGCAGCTTCTAGGGAAGCAATCCAAGCAAAATTTCATTTTCGTATTTAATCTGGTTTGTTAAAATTGGTGTGTTTGAAGTTTAGTTTCAATTTTATGTGAAATTTTATTTGTTGTTTTTGCTGATTTTTCAGGGACAGTGAAGCTACATTAGAAATGGATTTTATTAGAAAGCATACTCTCTCAAACTGATTATATAGAAAATGCTACAAGGGGGAGTATTTCCATTTCCCTCACTTTTTCTTTAATGATAATGCATAGTTGAAGTTTGGGGGAATGTAATTTTGTTTTTAGTAGAAAATGATGAGTAGCTTTGTTGTTCCCTTACTTCGAAAATTCTGAATATTATCTTGATGAATCTTATTGAGTGAAGAAATGAAATATGATTGTTCATACTTGAATTGAGGTACTTTGATGATTAGATGAGTTTTCACAAGTATATTCTGATTGGTATGAGTGAATGCACCTTGCTTTGAAAGTAGCTTGATTGAAAAATGAATTGCAGTAATTAACAGAGAAAAATTTATTCATCATTTAACATGCTCTTCTTTTGTTGTAATAATATTGTTTAACTATGTAACATTGTTTTTTTATGTCGCGATAAACCGATGAAGCCTCTAAAAGCCATTACAGAAAGTCCGGCTGCGACACAATTTTTCTATGTTATGACAACATTTAACTAGAGAAGCACAGACTGTGTCGCAACAATGTTTTTCTTTGTCGCGACATCATGTGATATGAATTGGACAAACTCTGTCGTGACAATTTTTCTATATGTCGTGACAAAATTGGTTTTAGACTCATATATTGCATAGAGGTTGTATGTCGCGAAAATTTTTCTCTTTATCGCAACATAATTACACTTGAACATCACATTTTTATGTCACGACATTTTTGCTCTGTCGCAACAAATGATTGACCAAGTTTTAACTGAATTCAAAAAAATATGTTGCAACATATTTTTCTATGTCGCGACATAAATTAAAAAGGGAATAAACCCTAGGTTAGTTTTTGTCGCGACATTTAATGAAAGCACAACAACAATAAAGTGGCATATAATATGAATTTTGAAAACTCCGGAAGGTCACTTGTCTTTATATAACATCAACTCACTTATATTTTCACCAAATCTCTTTCCCTCATTTCAAAACCCTGTGACTCCCAAAGCCTCTTCCTCGACAATGTCGAGTCACAAACCTCGTTCCCGACCCGAACTAAATCATGGAGGAGTATATTTAACGAGGAAGAAGCAAATGGTTTGTAATTCACGTGAGATAGAACATGAAGGAGAGAGAGTTGAATCTGGGGCAGAGGTAGAGCAACTAGTTGAAGAAACTAGAAAGAGGAAGAGAGGAGCTGAAGAAGCTGGAGTTGAAGAAGCTGGAGCATAAAGCAGTGGAGAAAAAGCAAGCGACTGGATTTTAAAGCTAGTTTATGTCGCCGAGAGGGATAAATTGTAGCAAAGAGATCGCGTTAGAGAAAGAGGTCAAGAAGTGGATTTCCCTTTCCAAGCAAAGCTTCATCAGCAAGGGATGATGATTCTCTTCTGGTGAGCACAAGGCCCTCAAGCAGACGATGTGGCAAGGAGTTCTATGCTAATATGGTGGGAATGAAAGATAAAATAGTATATGCGTTGAGGAAATGGATATCCTTCCGCAGGAGCGGATAGATCAAACCTACAATCCACAAGATCGAGATTTAAGAATGGGTCAAGTTCAAGAAATCGTAAAGAAACCCGACTTCCAAGACTGTAGACTTGTCAATCGATGGCAAGGGAAAAATTAACTAGAAAAACCCATACGAGTCCATTGCAAGTGGGTCGTTGACTGAACAAGCCAAGGTTTGGTTTTATTTCCTCTGTTCAGTTATCCTACCGTTTAAGCATTTGAGTACTGTAAGGGAGAAGGAGGTAGTACTACTGTATGCCATCTTGAAGGGTTATAAGTTTAGTGCTGGAAAGATAATTGAAAACTCAATCTTGAGTCATTACAAAGGTGGGTATAGGGGACTGGTACCCCACCCAACACTAATCACTAGGTTGTGCATCCTAGGTGGTGTAGATGGAGATTGGGAAAATGAAGAAACATGCCCTAAGGCCTCCCCTCTAACATTAACTGGAGTGACAAAAGGTCCCAAAAACAGAGGTAAAGAGAAAGAAATGGAAATAGAAGAAGAAGAGGGGGATGACAGATACAATGAGCCAATACAGTGGGAAAGTACACCCTAAGAGCAGTAAGAGATTCAGAGAAGCTTGAGCTCCATCTGGAATGTATCTCCAGATATAAGAGAAACCCATCAAGAGGCAACTGAGAGCTCAGGACAGCAAGGCAATAATGCATAATTTAAGGAGATGTTGGAATAGATGAGAGAAGAAATGTAAGAAAGGGACAGCCAACTGAAATTGCAGTTGCAAATGAGAGACGAATATTTAGACAAGGAATTGAAAATGAGAGATCAATACTAGGGAGAATAAATAAAGCAAAGAGACTTAGAATGGAGGGCAGAGTTGGAAAAAAAAGATATAGAATGGAGAACAGTGCTCAAAGATAGAAAAGTAGCTTTCTTGACTGAAACAGGAACACATGAAGTAGGTTTGTTAAAAATATTGGGGGATAGAGACAATGCCATGAAGGCATGCCTGGAATCAAGGGACAGAGATTGGTTGAATGATCTTACACATTGCAAAAAAGTTTTCGACTGATGACTTATGAGCAAGTTAACAACAGGACACTCTTGGAATCAATAGCTAAGAGGCAGCGAGAACTTACAGAAAGCAATGCAAAGATTTTGAATTGGGCTATGAAGACAGTCTCATGCAAAAAGAATGTGCCACTCCCACAAATTAGGATCTCAGATTGTGTGCCTTACACAATAGTCCCTCAGGATGTCACAGACCCCTCAATACCCTTCTCTAACCCAAATCCAGGTGATGAAATGCCTTTTGTACCTTGTAAAGCACCATCTCAAAATGAAACATCCAGTATAATAAGGAAGAAAGAACTAACCCCAGTAGAGGAAGTTGAAGAATATTTGAAGATGGAAGTAGTGAAAGAAAAAGCATTTAAATCAAAGAAATAGCTTGCCTTATTTTCTCCACTTTACTCCTTTTGTAAAACTGTGATGCTCACTTAAAAACTTCAATGAAAATTCTTGCAAAATTGATGTTCACTTTACTTTACTCGTGTGTTTTTTGTTTATATTTTCTTTCCTTTGAGTTCAATAATTAGAAATTGATGACCTTTAGTGAATAGCTTGGTTGAATAATGGAGAAACCAGATTTCTTGGTTTGAATTGTTGAATAAGTTGTGAATTGTTTGGTGGAATTGAAATATTGATGGAATTGATTAGTTGTTATGTTAAACATATCTGCATTGAATGGTTGATTTTAATGAACTTTTAATTGGTCAAATAGCATGTCAAAACTATCCAAGGACCAAACAATAATTTAATAGATGAATTGGTGTAGGATGAAATGAACTGAAAAAGAAAGTTGTGAAGATATTGATGAATATGTTGGAACTTCAAGAATAAGGAAGATCTGAACAAGGAATAAATAAGACATGTAATTCTGTTTTGTAAAAAGTTTAGTTATTATGAGCCTTGATAAACATTGCACATGGTCAAAAGTATTTTTGAAACAAATTGTGCTAAAGATTATAGATATCTTTTGGAATCTATAACAGTTAAATTTCCAAATGTCCTAGAACTTGTTAGATTATTAGTCAAGGAGAAATCCTAAGCAATATCACTAACATGAAATGATATACATAAAGTATTCTAAAAGTTTGGAGCATTTTAAAGCCTACCCTTTATAATATGCATAAGCATACACATTAGCTCCTTATTTGGAGCTCAATAAATTTAATTTCATCATCAACTAAAGAATGAAAAGTTTGTTCCTCCCTTGAATATAATCATATAGTAAAGAACCCTCATTTGCCCATATTACATGACAAATACAACAATAATAGAAGAGGACAAGTTTGGGAGAATATTATTTCAAATTGTGAAAAAAGGATAAGAAGGGGTGAGAAAGGAAAATCAATTGTGATGAGGAAAGTTGAAAAGATGAAGAAAGGAAGCTGTGAAAAGAAAAGTATTGAGGTGGAATAAGTTCGGTCTTATAGCCTTCCTCCCTTGAACAATTAAGTTCTTAGGGGTGTTTCAACACCTAGTACCCTAATGCCAACTGGAATGAGAGTTATTAACTCAAAGTTCGTTAACGGAGGTAAAAGCTTAAAGACAAACATTAAACATATTCCTAAAACTCGACATGAAAGATGAAAAGTGAAAAAGCTTCAAAGATAAGGATGAAAGTTTACAGTCTGAATGTGGTCAAGAAAAATACCACCATAGAAAGTATGCAGAAGGATGCACCAGACCAAATGGGAGGTTAGAGGGTTGACATGAATGGAAAAAGTCAAGAATGCATATGAAGGCAAGTATGCTAAGTTGCAAGCAAATCTGGCAAATTGTTTAAATTGTCCTATTATCTACCCAATTACCTTAACCTTACATTATAAGCCTAAAAGACCTAATTGATTCTTAAGGTGGTATATGATTACATTAGTGGAGATTAATATGACATACAAGCATATGAGACTTTAAAGAATAAAGGAGAAATTTGCTATTTGAGTAATATCTCAGAAGATTAATTAATTTGCCAAGGAAGAAGAGAGAAGACCATCACACACTCACAAATCAGGGTTGAATAATTGAATTGTTTACACTATAGAAATTGTTCACATTTAAATGAACTTAATTAAAAATCTTCCGATTCTAAATCGGAAACATATTTAGAAATAAATTCTACAACTAACCCATGATCCCGCCAAATTATGGATTCTATCGTAAAATGTCCTTAAAATTAAAAGCCAAATTGTCTGAGACAAACAAAATTTTCTTTCTTCGCTTTCGGGACAAGCAAAACTTTTGTCAGGGAATTTCGACAGTTCCAAACTCATCTATTTTTAATCCATTTTTCTAGCATATTTTAGAAGTTTATAATTCATTTTGATGTCGAATTATGATTATTCATCATCTTTTATTTTGTGTGTTCTTAAATAAAAAAGAAATAATTCCAAATAAGAAAGCGTAAAATCTTGATCAGTATGTATTCACGCGACATAGTTTCGTAATGTCTAAATGTAATCCCAATAGAACCAAATGGCATGTCGCAACAAGGATCAAGTTGAGCTCAAGCTAGAAATGAAGACTGTGGCGACATAATTTTAGATAGACTGATTGATTTCTGTCGCGACATAATGGTAGCAGTTCATGAAGAAGAATGTCGCGACATTCCTTACTATGTCGTGACATTGATCAAGCAAATGGCAGTGAAACTATGTCGCGACATTTCGAATCTTTGTCATGACAGAAAGAAATGAAGATATCAGATAAACTCTATCACGACAAAAGACAACTCTGTCAGGATAGAAAATAAAGCAGAATAAATATTACAAGTCAAGACAACGTGCTCTACGGTTTTCTTTCTATGTTGGCGGCTTACATTCCAATATGTCAAGCATCTGAAGACAACATTTTGTGTCGCGGATAGGAAGAAAAACTATGGAGAAAAACGCCAGAGCCAAAGAATGGGGAGACAAGACGATTATGTCATGATAAAGAAGTTTTATACCTACAAACACAACATGAGGTTTGGTAAAACTTTGTCACTATTAAAACAAATATTGTCAATGATGTATCGAGAAAATTACAAGAAGAATGTTGTGACATAAAACTCATGCCATAAGGTAATAAAAAGTTGTCAGAAATAAGAGAATTCTGCTACAGATAGAGTAGTTTATGTCGCGGATTTAAAATAGAAGAGACATGAGACCAACTAAGACAAGTTTGTCACAACAAAGATTTCAATGTTGCAATAAACAGTTCAACCAACGACAAAGATTTCAATGTTGCAACAAACAGTTTAGCCAGTGATAAAGATCAAGGAAGGCTATGTCACAACATCTGCAGAAGACTGTCGCGACATAAAGTTCAATCTTAGTAGTGCAAGCCAACAAGACTCGTCAATGGCTAACAGATCCATGCCATCGGTGGAGAAACTCATCTGCGATTAAGAAAATTAGTGTCGCAAATAAAGGTTGAGAAGAAGCATCAAAGCATGTCGAACATAAAGGTAAAGAATGTTGCAAACAAAGTTGAAGAGTCAAGAAGAAACTTTCTTTTTTAAGTTCTTTTTTTTTTTTTTTTTTTGTCACGACAAAAGATGAAGTGGGAGATAATGTAAGATTGTCGGACAAAGAAATTTACACACACAAAAATTCGCAAAGTATGAGAAAATGACAAGTTGTGTTTCATCAAAGTTTTTTATGTTTTAATAAGACACTCATGTCGTGACATAAACTGACAAACTCAAAGAAAACTTTGTTGCTTAAAAAGAATATTATGTCACGATGTACTCAAGAAGAAATTCCAAAAAATCATGTCGCTACGTAAACTTCAGGCTGGTGACAAGAGCTGGGGTGATTGTAGATGAAAATCTATGTCGCGACAGAATTTATTTTGTCGCGACAAAGTAACTAATCAAGCTGTGAATTTTAGATCCCATAACTATGCTTTCAAGTGCGGTCCATCATTTGAAATTACACAAAAGCATCTAGGGTAATCGTGGCGTGCTCCACAAAACTAGAACTTCTAGCAAATAGAGACTCTTTGTATATTATTTTTTCTTTTATTTTCTTTTATTTTTCTTTTCTTTTATCTTGTTCTTAGCTTAGCATTTTAGTTAGTTCTTTTTGGGATTGAACAGTAATCTGGTGTGAAGTTTCGAGCTGGGTTCTCTATAAAATTATGTTTTTCATTACTATCTGAATCAATGAATTTAGAAATTTTCCGGAGTTCATTTACTTGGGGCCGCTGCAATTCTCAAAGGAATTTACTTGGATCGCTGTCACTAAGTATGTGTAATCCGCTTTGAAAGATCGAGCTCCCTGTGAATGGATTGATACATTGTTATTTAATTTGTATTGATCTGGAAGCTACTTCTTCATAATATTAGTAGCGTGTACCCTGAAAATGATTGTATCTTGCTTTGATTTCCAAGAAGCTCCACTGAGTGATTACTGCAGATTTGATTCCCCAGAGTATGGAGCAGCTTACTGAGGGTATGTTAGACTAATATTATGAAACTTTGAACTCTGGAAGATCACTTCGAGCAGATCACTACCTACCTTGGTAGCGAGGATAGTCGATGATGATCACTGACTAATCGTGAGGCTCTCCTCAACTGGACATGAGATGATCTTGATCCGTGTTAGCATACTCAATCAAGGAGATGTAGGAATCTTGGTTAGATTTGATGGATGAGGTAAATTAATTAGATCGGAGAAAGCTTCAGCACATCTTTGTTTATAAAGAATTCTACTGTCCTAAGATCTCGAGTGTGTGAAGTACCTAAAAGGAAAAAATACCTTATCTTAGAAAGAGGTCTATATTCTACAAGTAACCACTACAACAAAAATGGTTTTATCAACGTCAATTTATGTCAGAATAGGCAAAAAAAAATACTACTTTAACTTTATATGAACATTTTACAAAACGTCGCTTATATGTTGCCTAGCCAATGTCACTTTGGTCTATAACATCAAAAGAAGCAAATTGCTGTATATGTATTTTGTGACGATCACGACATTTTGAAGTGTTGTTAAATCCTTTCAATTATGTGTTGTAATACATAGTTGTTACGACATGTTATTACGTCACTTAAATATACTATTTTGATACTTCCAAGTGTCACCATATACGCTTTATTATGACAGACCTGCGACATTTTTAAGTGTTGTTAAATCCAAGTCATTAATAAATAAATATGTGTCATGATACACGCTTATAATGACATAGCCGCTGCAGGTCGCTTAAGCATAATGCTACAACACTTCCAAATGCGTCGCCGTATTAGTTTATTATTATGATAGACTTATAACATTTTAAGTGTTGTGACATCCATTCAGCCACAACATTATTGGCGCGTCAAGCAGTATAACGTGATGCAGACATTTGCAGGTTGCTTCAACATAATGTTTCGATACACTTTAGCTCGTCGCCATCGCCCCTTTACGATGTTACTACCGACATTTGTAAGTGTTGCTAAACAACTCAATTACAAAAGATTATTACGCGTCATAATATATATTCCATCGCGACATGGTTGCGCTGCTCAAGTATACGTTTTGATATCAAATGCGTTGCCATATATGTTTATTACGATAGTAATTACTTACGCTTTTAAGTGTCGATAAACAACTCAATTACAATGTGCTAATATATGTTGTAAATACACGCTTCTGCCGTGTAGTTTAAGCATAATGTTTGATATTTCTTACAATTGCCTGGATATCATTATTATGATATTGTCATCGGCATTTCCAGATACTCTCGCAAGTGCCGCTAGACAATTTGTCATAAACATTTAAAAAATGTCATTATTCATCATCCTTTTACGCATATAATTTTCATTTTCATCATTAGTTTATTAACTTCTTTACCTACGTCTAAAGTAATTAATATATGTATAACATATGATATTTATATTAATTGAAATAGAGAAATTGTCAATAAAACATGCATACTTGTAGAAATAAGAGTATTAATAAGACATTTAAATTTATCA
Source organism: Tetrastigma voinierianum (assembly GCA_016808115.1). Taxonomy (NCBI): domain Eukaryota; kingdom Viridiplantae; phylum Streptophyta; class Magnoliopsida; order Vitales; family Vitaceae; genus Tetrastigma; species Tetrastigma voinierianum. The sequence goes on along the minus strand of JAEQBH010001720.1, from coordinate 100,055 downwards.
ATAAAAGTCATATAATGATATAAATTAAAAAATAAAACAATGCTATGTCATTAACAATATCAAAGGCATATTTGCATGCCTAATCGACACATGTCAAACATCAAATAAAAATAAAATAAAATATTAAACTATATAAATTAAACTAAGCAAAGTATTTCTTCAAATCTCAACTTCTTTGGTTGTAGCACCATCACGCCTAGTAACAATATCTATTAATTTCTTTACCTGAGCCGTCAAAATTGCAACTTGTTGTGCAAGCTCCTTGTTAGGCTCATTCATTTGTTCTTCACTAGCCTCTTTCTCAAGCATTTTGGTACCGATTGAAACCCATTCCTGACACGACCATTTTATCTGACTAAGGACTTTAGGAAATTGCATCTTCTTTTTAAAGGATTTATACTTTATTCGTCAAGTTTCTTACCTTTTTTCTTCACTCGATAGTTAAAAGTTGTTCAATTTTTTTCCTACAAATGAATTCACTAAATACATACAAATATCAACTAAGAATTTAGAATTATTCAAAATAACCAAAGAGTAAGAAAAAATAAATTTACTAAAGTCACGTAGATTCAAGATATGCATCCATCTTTATGCTTGTGATACTAAAAGATCTTTATCTCGGTTTGGTCGACGCCATTTTTCTTAAACCGTAGTAAACACAAAATTAACTGTCGCCAATTCAATTTCATATAAACAAATAACATTTCAAAATCAGGATAATTCAAAGGGAAAAGAAAAATAAAATTCCTCGATAGTAAAAATTAACACTCTCCGCTTCAGCCTTCAGCATATGAAATAGTCCTTGCTATGTGAATTTTTATATGCGACCTTATGTCCTTACCCCTTTTAGATTTATGCTATTATAAGTACAAATAATAATAAAAAAAAAAGGTTATATCTAATAAAATAATGTACATATTACTTATATTTTTAAGTTAAATCTCACACCGCTTATCGAGTTGAATACCATTTCCCCGCAAGCTTAATTCCCATTGATTTGGCCTATCGAATCTAGGTTAAGCCTTTAACCTCAATGTAGAGTGAGTAAAAATGCTAACAAAATCGAGAGACAACAAACATCAATAAACAAGGAAGCCGAGATTTCACAAACATGAATATCTAACTACCACTATTTCTGTCTATCACCATAACCATAGATCTGAGGCATCTATCGTGACCGAAGAAAGTATAACATGAAAGAGGAGATAATATTATAAATAAACTCATAAAGGTAAAATAAACAACAAGAAAGAAAGAAGTGAATCTTCGTTTTGGAGGTGTCAATCTCAACTTCATAACAAGAAGACCATCAAAATCTATCGTAAGAAACCCGAAATCTAGACATATAATTAAGGAAAACTAATTAGAGAATCTTGGGGATGAAAGATGGGGGAAAGAAATTAAGGAAATAAACCTGTTATCAGGGTATATTCATAGCAAACACTGGAGAAGACGACGAGAAACTCTCAGATCGGTTGATAAGACCGATAATTCATAGGCCTTTAAATCTTCAATCAAATTGTTTATTTAATTTTTAAAATTTTAAATTGAAGTTTAAAAATAAAAACAAAATTTTAAAATATATTTGATTTTACGTAGAAATATCAAAAAAGAAATATAAAAAACATGAATATCTTAATGGATATCTTTAAAAATATCCATAATATAAAATGGTTCAAAATCAAAATTCATGAAAATAATTTTTAAACACTAAAATGATATAAAAGAATGTAACAAAATATATATAATATAAATATTTTATAAACTACTGAAAAGAGTATTTCAAAATTTTAAAAATTGTTGTTGCTTTTTTGTAAATCGCAGTTTTATTATATTAGGAAATAAAATTTTAATTATTTTTAATATTTCATTTCAATAATTTTTTATTCATGGATAACTTTTTTTTTTTTATTTTCTTTAATTTATTTAAATAATAAAATTATTAATTTAGATATCTAAGATATTTTGATGTGTGAGAGTTAGGATCATCACATAATCGGGAATCTACATTTCACGCTACTCCCACTCTCTCAACCCTCTCTACAAACAACTTCCATCTCTTTCTTACTCTCTCTCTCTCTCATCTGCAGTCTTCCTCTCTCTCTAAACCATAAAACAGATAATTAAAAATAAATTTTAATTAAAATAGTTATCAACTTCGATTTTAAACTAAAGTAGATATTTATTTATTTAATTTTAAAATTTTAAATGAAGTTTAAAATAAAAACAAAATTAAAATATTTTTAAAAACAAAATATTTGCTCTTTTTTATTTTTTAAAAATTAAAAATTTCTAAAACTAAATATTAATTTTTATTTTGGAATTTTAATCAATTATTTTAATTAAATATTTTTATTTTATATTTATTTTAAAGTAAAACTAAAGTTAACTTTTATTTTATTTTTAATTAGATTAAAATCATATTTTTGAACTATTAAAAACACTGTCTAGATGTCTAGCCTAACTCATAAAGTTCTTTAAAGCAAGACATGGGGAGATGAAGGTTCTAGTCTTAATAGAGACAACTACTATATTGTAAAGTGATTAAGCTTTCAAAAACTTATTAAAACAATTAAAGTTTTATATGTTGAACACGTGGACATTTCACATCACTCATATCGCTTATAGTTTGTTTTTTTAAAACTCAAATCAATTATATTGTTCTTAAACATATAAATAATGATCAAATAGAAAATATATTTTGGATTTCATGTAAATATCAAAAGGAAATATATAAAAAATAATACTATAAGATACTCAATGGATATTTTTAAAAATCCATAAAATAAAATGGTTCAAAAATCAAATTCATGAAAATATTTTAAACACTTAAAATTTCCGATAAAATAATAATAAAATACATATAAAAATATTTTATAAACTTAATTAAGGTGTGGTATTTTAAAATTTTAAAAAACGTTTTTTTTGTTAAAAGTGTTTTTGTAAAAGTTTTTATTATATTAGAAATAAAATTTTAATTATTTTTAATATTTCTTATTTCAATAATTTTTTACTCATGGGATAACTTTTGATATTTCCTTTTAATTTATTTAAATAATTAAAATTATTAATTTGTGACCTATAAGTATATTATTTTTTAAGTATGTGAGAGTCTTCGAGATAAATACATAATCAACCCCTACCTTCGCTACGTTTCATCTCTCTTTACCTCATTCTTCACTGAGCCTAACTTCCTCCTTCTTCCATCTCTTACTCTTCTCATCTACAATTTCCCTCTATCTCTCGTGATGCGCCTCTAAATCGGGGTCCGTTGATCACCACAACCTCATGAACATTTCGTGGAATGTCGGGTGACCCGACATTTCATTTAAAACGGCAGAGCCTCAGGACGGCGAGCTTCCACCCTGATACATAACCCGTGATACAACTTGTCCCAACAAACTGTAAGAACTGCAGGTAAACGGTCACTGGGCCCACAAACCAATATCATCCTAATAATTCCCAACTATATACAATAGTTTCAAGAGTTAAGAAATTATTTATACAAACATATATTAAAATTGAAAACATTCTAATACATGTATACATAATAAAACCAAAGCCACAACCCGACTTTCTTCTCAAACTCGACCTCTAGGACGAGCCGTCTCCTCGTACGCTCCCTGCACCTGAAAATGATATCCCTCGACAGGGTGAGCTAATGCTCAGTAGTGGAATCACCCTAAATGGGCTACTCTCCACCTAAGTGTATATGCAATGCTCCAAAGAAAACACACATTCAAGTAAATGCATGATCCTACTTGAATGTCTACTTGAACAACTCATACCCCGAGTCCTCACCGACTCCTCACACTTGCTCTGCCACGTGAGCGAGAAACATTATTTTAATAAAGATATTCTTTGAAGGATCCCGGACCCTGATTAACCTCATGAACCCGAGGACCCTCCACACTCCAATGGACATAGAAACTTTTCTTTAAAAACGCCAAATAAAAATCCATGGAGCTAACCCCTTACAATCCTTAACATATCTTTAGTAACAATGCGAAGTATGATAAAATTTTTTTTTCTCTTTCTTTTCAAACACTGGATTTTCAGAAAATCGGGCCGGTAGTTTCCTCTGCGACTTTCCCAAATTTACATAAAAACCCGCGAAACATTTAAAACATTTAAAACACTTCTAATCTTTCAACTCAACTTCAACTTCCGTTTAGACTCCTCGTCCACAACCCATCTAAACACAATATATACATATATGATTTATTCATTTCAATCATCAAAACATTTCAAACTTCTTCAATTCCATGCATTTGTTTTTATCAAAAGACTGGGCTTGCCGGACTTAGTTTGACCGCCACGCACTTCTGCCCACTCGAGGATCAAAGCCTACTTGTTCCTTTTCAACTTTATACATATACATATACATAAAGAAATATCTAACATATACAATATGCAAAATTACATATACAATGAAATCACACTGCCGCCTCCTCAAGTGTCTCGACTCACTCCGCAGACAGAGGGTCCTCTATCTACGCACCTCGCCTCGGTCTTGAAAACGTTAAACATACTCTGAAAAGAATGAGTTAAAGGAGCCCAAAGGAGTGTACATTTTCATTAAAATAACATTTTCGGGGTGATATAACAAAGTAATAAATACTTATACAATTAAAATCAGTTATACCTTTAAGCATTTATGCCTCAAACTTTCTTCTTCTTTCTTTCTTTTATAATAAAATACTTATACTATTAAAATCAATTTATGCCTTAAATATTTATGCCTTCAAACTTTCTTCTTTCTTATAATAAATACTGAATAATTTCAAATCAATTTATGCCTTAAACATTTATGCCTCTCAAAATTTCTTTTTTATTTCCTTCTTTTCTCGATGGAACCTGTGGGAATAAACACACCGAACAGCTTCCGGTACTAATCTGAGGGGATGGGCTCACATTCCGCCATAACTACTACGCCGTGAACTCTACGCTTGCATAGGGTCCCGCCATAGCACTTTATCACGTGTAAGGATATTACTCTAGACATTTATTTCCTCCTCTTATTAGTAACCTATAACTTTACCCTCTAAATCCTTACACGCCTTAAAGTACCTCTACTGAGCACGTCATAATGAATACAGGTTTAGGGTAACCATCAGTTAAACATTTCTTCAAAATTAGTATTTATAATCCATTTTAAATCCTTTACTTTTTATCATTAAAACACATATGCATTCTTTACACATTTTTAAACTTTCATAATACTCTAATATGCATACATATTTCATATACATATAAATATATATTGATGCAAGATAAAACATTTCCATATGCCTTAATATTTACATAAACATTTCCATTAAGCTTTCTCAGTTTAACATTAAATCATTCACTTTAAAATTCAATTTTCAAAATATCATTTTCACTCACGCCACCGCGCTCTGGTCCTTCGCTTGCTTCCAAATGAGTTCCCGTCCCGTCCGATAGTCCTTTTTTCACCTTTTTCAAGAAACCCACAACTACACATTAACCACATACTCCCATTTAATCCCCATACACACTATCTTATATTCTTATTCCTCTATGAATCTATTTTACTTAGAATTGGAATCAATCCAATCGATCATCCTAAATGTGTTATGGCATTTTCATGCCAACTCAGTCCATTTACCGACACACTAGTGACAGTTTCAGGCTTACTCATTTTTCCAGGGTCTTAACTTCATATTTGACATTATCTCTCTTTTGTACTATTTTAAAGTTAAGGTGCTAAGGGTTCTCTTCTCAAATTGAATCACCCAACCGGATCACCGAAACTCATGTTACAGCCCAAAACAATCGCTAATCTATATTTAAAATTGAACTGCATAGTGGCTTACATACGGCCCTACTTTTGAGTGAATTCAGCCACTTATAATCAGAATTTGACGATGCCTATTGTATATGTTTGATTCTCCTTGAAGTCTATTTTAACCAGAAACTTGATTCACTCAAATCGGATAAGAAATGAGCAAGTTATGGTCAAAATACAACAAATGGTCGGTAAATGAAAACAGAAAGTATTTCGCATTGAGAACTTACGCGTTTTTACATACCACCTTACTTTGAGTAAATTTTTAGGCCACTTATAATCAGAATTTGATGATACCTATTTCTATATGTTTGGTTTTACTTGATGTCTAGTTTAATTAGCCACTTTAATCACTCAAATCGGATAAGAAATAAGCAAGTTATGGTCAAAATACGAAAACTGGTCGAAACAGGAAAACAGAAAGTATTTCGCATCGGCATTCCCTTGAATTTTTTCCAGATTTGCTTCTTGCCACTTTGCTACCAATTAACATCATACAACTTCTATAATTCATATACCTCAAGAATTTACATGGAATTCATTTGAAAACAACCTAATAAATACTTGAAATAAGTGCTATGGAACCTCAAACCTCAAAACCCTGGGGTGAAAACTAAGAACTCAATCCTAGATCCGCCCAATTCTTTTTAAACATCATATATGGATGATTCCATGTTTATTTTCTCCCAATCGGGTTTTACCAATAACCCCAACAATTCAAGAGTTTATGGGCCTTATCAAACCTAGACTAAAGGAGAAACAAATCATCCAAAACCTTTACTCCTGGCGAGTTTTGTCGTCTACGGACTTTTATACCTCATGTTTCCCTTTAATCGCCAATCGTCCTCCTCTTCTCTTAATATTACAAGTCAACTTTTTGGTTATTTCTATTTGGCCTACCATCTTCTTTTCGATTCTACCTATATCCTTTTGCTAAATGACAATTGTACCCTTGTTTTAATACCATAATCCGGTTCCATAAACTTTCATTTCCTACTTTAGCTCAAAATACTACTATGTGACACTTGGTGCTCTTATACGCCTTGCGCATCATGTGTACTCCGTACACTTCCTGACGTGGCGTTACAAAATCCTCCCACCCAGAACATTTCGTCTTCAAATGAATAAACTAAACTCCAAAAGAAAGGAAAGGAAAACACCCTCTATCTCGGCAAATAATTGAGGGTAATGACGTCGATCCGAGCCTCCCGCCCTAAGTAGGCTCTTCTATCAGATGACTCTCCACAATACCTTCACCAAACGGAATAGTCTCATGGTGCATAACTTGCTCTCGACTACCGAGGATCCGCACCGTCCCTCTTCGTATGTTTTCTTCCAAATTTTCTCAGATTTCCAATCGGGTTGCTCGCCAATACATGTGAAGGGTCCGTATGTACTTATGAAAGCATAGAAACATGAACACATCGCGGAATGCTACCAAGGTCGATGGCAACCCAATCGATATGCCACCTCCTTAACTTCAACAATCCCCAGATGGCCCAATATATCGTGGACTCACTTCCACGCTTTCCCAAATCTTAGTACTCTTCCATGGGGAAACTAAAATACCATATCCCTACCTCGAACTAGGTCCCTACTGGGCATTGTCCGGTGATAATCCTTCATGGCCTTGTGCACTTTTCGCCATCCCTTATAACTTTGATCTTATCACAAGTCATTCGACACTGGACCTACTAATTTCCTTTTCACTCACTCCTCGTCCCATCAGATGTGAGTTCGACATTTTCATTCCATAAAGAGCTTCTCATGGCAAATACCAATACTAGCCTCGATAACTCGGTTATTGTATGCAAACTCCATCGTGGGTAGACGTGGTGTCCTAGCTCTCCTCTAAACTCTAGAACACATGCCCTAAGCATATCCTCTAAAGTCCAGATAATCCTCCCGACGCCATCCTGGTCTGTGGATGAAAAGCCGTACTAAAATGCAGTTTAGTGCCAAGGGCATTATGTAAACTGGGCCAAAACCGTGAGGTAAACCTGGGATCTCTGTCTGAAACAATGGAAACTGGCGTACCATGCAGTCTGATAATCTCTCTAACATATAATTGGGCTAACTTATCCAATGAATCACTATTCTTGATAGGTAGGAAATGGGTTGATTTCATCAATTACCTACAATCAACCATATCGTATCATGGCCATTCCAAGAACGTGGAAGTCCTACCACAAAATCCATAGCGGTTCTCTCCCATTTCCACCTGAGAACTGAGGATCAGAATGGCCTCACAGGGCTTCGATGTTCTGGCTTTCACCGCCATACGTGAGACATCTCTGATCTAATCAGACATCCCTCTCTTCATGCCTTCCACCGTAGTGTTCCTTTTAGGTATGATACATCTTTTGAAGTTTCCCTGATGATAGCATAAGCGAGGAATGGGGCTTCCTCCCATAATCTCTCTCTCCTTTACATCACCATCCGGTACACACAACCTCTCATTCCATGACCACTGTGACTATCCTCTCTCAATGACAAATCCCTCGCGCTTCGCACTCTACTTCACCTTTAAACTTTACCATCTCAGGATCCCGACCAAGCTTCCTTAATCCCCGCCTATCAATACAGGACGCATATGAAATGTGGCTAACAAAGGTTCTGACCGCTGGCCCAGCTCACACCCGCTGACCCACCTCGGCGAGTCAGAAGACACTACCCTGGGCGCGATAGTGGAACTCATGGTTCTTCTACTAAGAGACCGCTACCACGCTCGTTTCTTCCAGGATGAGGTTCTAATGGTACATTCATAATCCTGATCGCCCAATCCATCTCCTCCTCGTCTCATGTTCAGCCTTCCTTCGCTGCAAACAGATAACACCGCAGTTTTTATGATCCGTAAAAATCCTACGTGCACTCCATATGGGTAATGCCTCCATATCCGCGAAGGCAAATACTACAACCGCTAGCCTAGTCGTGGTGTAGGATAATTCGCTCATGCTTCAATCATTCTAGAAGCATATGCAATCACCTTGTCATTCCGCATTAATACACAACCTAAGCCTCGCTTTCAGAGGCACTGCCAACACCGCAAAGCCAGTCCCGCCCGAAGTGGAAGTGTAAGCACTCAGAGCCGAGGTCAATCTCCTTTTAGTTCATCGAATTACCGACAAGCCTCTCCGACCATAAAATGGTTCCTTTCCTCGTTAGTCTAGTCAAAGGTGCGCTATCTTCGAGAATCCTCAACAAACTTACTGTAATACCCCGCCAAACCCGTAAAACCTCCTATCTCCTCGTAACACCCGTAGGAGGCTTCCACCAAGATAGCCTTCCACCTTCCGCGATCCACCCGAGACCCCCTCCCAGAAACTATGTGTCCCAAAAAGCGACACCTGCCGAGCCAAAACCGACACTTATTAAGTTTAGTGATATAACCGATGCGTTCCCGCAATGCTTCAAGGCAGAATTATCCTCAAGTGCTCGCATGTTCTTTCTCCACCGCCCGAATAGGATCAAGATATCACACAAAAACACGCATCACAAACTGATCGGCAAGGCCTGAAAACTCGCTCATGATCCATAAAGAGGCCGCATTCGTGAAGTCCAAATGGCATGACTAGAAACTCAAAATGCCCGCATTCGCGTGTTCAATGCTATCTCGGGAACATCCTCATCATGAACTCTCAACCGATGATAGCCCGACTCCTCAAATCAATCTTGAGAATACCTTAGCTCCTCAGAATCAATAAAGAGATCATCAATCTCTAAGAGGATAATTGATTACGATTGTTACCTATTCAACTCCTCAGAATCAATACATAATCGCATACCTAGCCCTTCTTCACAAATAAAACCTGCGGTTCTCAAGGAGAGATGTGCTCTATCTGGATGAACCCTTGTCGAATTATTTCCTTCCATCTCGCACCTTAAGTTCCCTTCACCCCGCAGGGGCCATCCTCAAGGCGCCCGAATCCTGCTCGTCCCAGGGCTAACCTGACCGAAATCAATCTTCTCTGCCCTGGGGTAATCCCGGAAGATCATCCGAAACACATCCGAAATTCGACCATCGGAATGTCTTCCAATCTCATATCATCATCTCTCACCAATCGCATAGGTTGATACCTGATATGACTTTCGAGCATCTCCCACCCATCATCACGTACATCACACCGGGACAATATCTTCCTTCTACCCCCACAAAGTAATCTCTCTGGTTCACAGGTCTCTGAGACTTAACTTCTTTCTGAAACAATCCATGGTGAGCGTGATGCTGTGGAGACAACCCGAGTCCATCCCTAGTATCACATCAAAGTCACGGATGTCCGATAATACCGTTGGCACCGCTCGCGGCCCTCGATAATCTCTGACCCGTATGTATACTCTGTCTCTGTATAAATTCTCTGTAGGGAAGAAGACCACCACCATACTACAATCTATGTAAATTTGTATCTCTATGTTCACTTGATATGATAAATTTCCCTTGAAATAAGCAGTGAAGTAGCACCGGATCTATCAGACATAAGCATCACTCGAAAACTTGGATAGTACACAATAAGCGGCTTACAGTCTTGCATGCGCATCTGTTAATTATTTATGACACCTAACACATTAATGGGAATTGGATCCGTCTGACGTCCTCACGGATGGTAGACTTCTACTGTTTGGTCGCAGATCTAGTAAATGTAGTGAGACATCTGAGAACCCACCTCGAGGCTTTGACCACGACCTCTGGCTTGAATTGCTTACCTCTGTCTGTACGTCCCCTTTCACAGTCTTTGAAACTATCATTGGGCATCTTGGCCCAGTGTCGGTGCCACACCAAAAACAGCTGTCGTCCCCCGATGCACTTACCACTAATGGTTCTTCGCACTTAGCACACTCATTTGGACCGCTTGGAGTACCGTCACGTAATCACTGAACCACAGCTATTTAACTACCCATTTGGGCTGTGCCCTTGGGTCACTTGTGTCTTTCCTCCCTCTTGAGCCTTCTTTGGAATACTGAACCTGATCGACCCACTCCGTTTAAGTCTTCCCATTTGGTGCGTAGCTGAGTTCAACCTCATGCTCCTCTGACTCTAGCTATGACCTCTTCTTGCAATGCGTCTTGTGTGGGTTGTCGGCATCCTATCAGATCTAATCTACGGGCGAAGACCTGCAACCGTCTCTTGGTCTTGAGAGCCGTCATCATGTCAAATGGGACATATCGACGATCTCGGGAAAACTCCGCTCATATGTCACATCCGCGGAGAACTGTCCCTTGCTCGGCTAAGAACTCTCTCGGCCTTTGCATCTCGTGTACTTTGGAACAAACTTATCTGTCGACTCTTCCTTGCGTGCGGGACACTCCTGCAGGCATCTCCTGCGAACTGCCCTCCTACCACTCCGATGCTGTCTCAAGTGGAGAAAGTGAAAAGTGACCATCTGCTCATCCGTACTGCTTTGCATCACCCCAGTGGGCCCCGTTCATTTCCCTCTAACCATGTGAAGAGCCTTTAGGGTCTCCCGATCCATCTGGTTCATGCCCCTAGCTTTCGCCCCTCTCTATAGAAGCTCTTGGCTCTGAGTGTCGTAACGTGGTGGCCTTTAAAAATTGGCTTATCTGCTCTAAAGGTATTTGTCACTCCAGACCTCGGGAGTGGTGGCGACCACAATGCGTGGTATAGGGTCACTCTGCATCTTGTGGGTGGAGAACATAGCACCGAACTCATCAACATATTCCTCGGTGGTGGTACTATTGCCTCGGAAGACTCTCGGTGGGGAGTCGGCCTCGGCAGTATTTTAAATGATAAAAAAGTGTATGTCGTGTAATGCATGTGTGATTTTAAATCATCAAAATGAACTGCTCAGATTTCAAAATAAAACATTAAAACAATCATATGAAGAATAAAATTTCAAATCTTTATAATACTGTTTCAAGCGTAGCTCCCCGATACCGTTGAAGGATCCCGACCCTTTAACCTCATGGCAGGGGACCTCCGTGCCTCCCAGTGGATATGAAAAACTTTTTCCTTAAAAATAAGTGAATAAATCCATGGAAGCCGAACCCTTTACAATCCTTAACATATTTAGTAAATAATCTTGAGACGAAGTGATAAAAAATTTTTTCTCTTTCTTTTCAAACACTTGGATTTTTCGAGAAAAATTGGCGGGTTGTTTCGGACTTTCCCAAATTTAAAACTGCGAAAACATTTAAAGCTACTTTATCTTTCGAAATCCTGCAACTCTCGACTTCCGTTTTTAGGACTCTCCTTGTCCCACAACCCAATCAAACACAATATAAACATATACATTTATTCATTTCAATCATCGAAACATTTCAAACTTCTTCCCAATTCCATGCATTTGTTTTATCAAAGATTGGGCAGTAGGATTAAGCGGAGCAACTCGTACCTATAAATCGTGAGGATCGAGAAGCCCGCGTATTATTTTCAACTATACATATACATATATACATAACAAAATATTCGACATATCTGATATGCAAAATTACATATACAATGAAAATCACAGTCGTCGTCTCCTCAGGTCTCGACTCTATCCTTTGCCTGAGAGGTCATCGGCCTTTTGTCATCAAAGTCTGAAAATGTTTTGAAACATATGGAAAGAATGAGCTAAAGGAGCGGTGAGTGTACATTTTTCATTAAAATAACATTTTAAGTGCTGTCTCAGAAAGCATAAATCTTTATCTGATAAAATCGGTTTATACTACTTAAGCATTTATGCCTCAAAACTTTTCTTTCTTTCTTTATAATGTCTTATACTAAAATCAATTTATGCCTTAAACATTTATACCTCAGAACTTTAACTCTTTCTTTATAATAAATACTTATACACTTGAATCCCAGTGTTACATAAACATTTATACCTCACGAACTTTCTTTTATTTCCTTCTTTAAAGTGGAACTGAGAATAAACACAGAGCTTTCGATTTCGAATTTACTAACGGTGAAGAGTTGATCACACATTCAGTCTAACCCTCTGCTTAGGAGAAACTCACGCTTTGCATAGAGTCCCGGTCATGCGCATAGCGTGTAAGGATATTACTCTACAGACTTCCCTCCTCGATTCAGTAACCCTATAACTACCCTCTAAATCCTTACACGCTTAAGGTAACTCAGGTGATATCAGTCATAACAGTCATATAGGGTTAGGGTAACCATGAGTAATACATTTCTATAAAAAAAATTTATAAATCCATTTAAATCTTTTACTTTATCATTAAAACACATATGCATTCTTTACACATTTTTAAACTTTCATAGCCAACATATGCATACATATTTCATATACATATAAATATATATTGATGCAAGATAAAACATTTCCATATGCCTTAACATTTATAAACATTTCCATTAAACTTTCAGTTTAACATTAAATCATTCACTTTAAAGCTTCGATTTCAAAATATCACATTTTCTACTCCTGGTTCACCATTTCGATCACGCTTGCTTCGATTCAGTTCCCGTTCGATCGATAGTCCTTTTCACCTTTTCAAGAAACCCACAACTACATTAACCATAATTTCCATTTAATCCCCATCCTTTTCATTCTATATTCTTATTCCTCACATAGATCTATTTTACTTAGGAATTGGAATCAATCAATCGGATGCATCCACGACTAAAGTTGTAATTTTTTAAATGTAAAACAGTCCATTCTGGAATTACACTAGTGACAGTTTGTATTACTCATTTTCAGAGGTCTTAACTTCATATTTGACATTATCTCTTTATCTTATTTTTAAAGTTAAGGTGCTAGGGTTCTTCTCAAGTGGAATCACCTGCCGTGTCGGATCACCCGAAACTCACGTTACGTCGAAAACAGCCCAAGACTGTCATATTCAAGCGAGCAAGACGGTGAAACTACATGACCTACTTTGAGTGAATTTTAGGCGAGCCTGTCCGGTGATGCTTTGTTCTATGTTTGATTCTCCGCCAAGAGTCTATTTTAACTAGAAACTTTATTCACTCAAATCGGATCAGAAATGAGAAAGTTATGGTCAAAATACAACAAATGGTCGAAATAGAAAAACAGAGCATTTCATGTGCAGGGAACCAGGTAATTAACACACACATGACTACTTTGAGTAAATTTTAGGCCACTTATATTCAGAATTTTGATGATATTTCTATATGTTTGGTTTCATAGTATAGTTTAATTAGCCACTTGAATCTACTTTCAATCGGATAAGAAATGAATGAGTTGCTTGCGGTCAAAATAAGTAGTCGAAATAGGAAAACGAGAGGTATTCCGCATGCGGCTTAGTCCATGAATTACCAGATTTGCTTTTTTGCCACTTTTGCTACCAACAGCATACAACTATAATTCATATACCTCTCAAACACATGGAATTCGCTCTAAAACAACTCCAACCTTGAAATGAGTGCTATGGAACCTCGAACCTCAAAACCCTAGGTGAAAAATCCCAGAGCAACACAGATCCTGAAGATTCTTTTAAACATCGTATAATTTGATGATTAGTATTTATTTCTCCCAATTGGGTTTTACTCATAACCCCAACAATTCAGAGTTTATGGGCTCTTTGCCTGGCTTTAGACTAAGGAGAAGCAAATCTTCATCGAAACCTTAGGATTCATATCAAACATAAGAATTTCATACCTGATTTGACCTTGTCCTCCTTCTCCTTCTTCTTCTTCTTCTTCTTCCTCCTCTTCTTCCTCTCTCTTCCTTCCTCCACTCCTCTCTCCACCAGTTGCCCTAGAAAATGAGACCAAAATGAGTTTTGGTTTGTACTATGGACTTTTATATCTCATGTTTCCCTTAATTGCCAATTGGTCCTCTTCTCTTTAATATTACAAGTCAACTTTGGTTATTTCTATTTTGGCCTACCATCTTCTTTGATTCTAATTCCATATCTATTTTGCTAAATGACAATTGTACCCTTGTTTTATCTGTGAATTCCGGGTTCATAAACTTCATTTCCTACTTTAGTCTCCAAAATGTCTCTACTATGTGACACTTGGTGCTCTTATCGCCTACGAGTATCATGCACTATATACACTCTCGAGGAATGGGTTACACTTGCCTAAACCACGTATGAGAAACAATGTTTGTTATTATTTGTGGACCTACCCTCGGAATATAAGAGTAATTGGACTCGATGTTATATATTTAGTGGACTACCCTCGAGAGTTGTAATATCAGTTGGGTGACTCAGACGATTGATATTTATATGGACTACCACTCCAGATAATTGTGTTATTATTATTTAGTCGACCCTCGAAACTATTCTCTAGAGAATCACCTCATGCACTCCTCCTATTATTGTTATAAGTTGCCCGATTAGCATATGGAATGCATGATGCCAATTATTACAATTCTATAACGCATGCAAATATATAATCATGCATATATTCACATAATTTAAATCACCTGAGCATGCTATGTAATTACACATTCAGTACACTTAAAAAAATTAAGCTCACTTAGGCTAATGATAAACCGATAATTAATTTAGTGCACTCGATAAATACTCTAGTTCACCCTGGTTATTTTAAATGTCACTATTCATATATTATCAAACCTTGGTTTACTATTCCCACCCACTCATCAATTCATGTCGGTTCACTTTGGGAACGATTTCATAATTCTGAGGCCTCCTGTCTGATACAATTTAAAGCACACACATTTCACCATGACCAGCGAGCAGCCCACACAGTACACACACTGTCACGACCATCCCATTTGGTTCCATAATTTTTTCATTTCGGTTGAAGTTTTAGGCAGATCAAGCGAGCCTTTCAGGCCTCGAACCAGCAGAAGCAAACAAAACACTTGTTAAAGTGTAAAAAGAGCCAGTGGGATAAATCCCTATACGCGGAGTTTGTCAGCTGAGCCGGTGCCATGGTGCCTCATTGCGTAGAACAACTTTCCTTCTTGCCAGAAGAATTAGACGGTCGGATCCCATTCTAGAAGAGGTCCTTCTCTCTCTAAAACAAAGAAATCGGCTCTTCTTAGTCCCAGCATCCCACGTTTTGGTCCTTTTTAATTTGGAAGGCAAACCTTATACACTCTTTTGTCTTTTACTTAAAACAACCCCAATGACATATGTCATGCTTTTCCAGTTTTGAGCTGTGCATCTCGGTAGATCCGTTTCTAAATCATTTCTCTCATACCATGGCACATGAGTATGTGTTATATGTGATTTTCGTCCCATCAAATATCGTTTTACGGCACCCGAAATGCGATGCCTCGGCAAACGATGCCAACTCAAGTATCTCGGAGGTCGACGAATTAAGCGTGCTAACTAGATTTTGTGAGGCAGTTCCAGCAGTGAGAATCCGTTTCATCGCTCGAGATCTAGAGAATGATTTTGGATTTTTGACGAAAATTACGATTTAACCACACACCACCCTCTTGTATTGGGTGTCTGCGAAACCTCCCTGAATCCCTGGTCGTTACCTCTAACGACTAGAAAGTCTAATGAAGCTAGCCGTCTTGCTTTCTTCAATCTAATTATATATTTTTTTCTTTTATAAACTTATGATTTTATAAGAATTTGTGACATAACAATTGCATATGGGGACATGTCCCCGAATCCTGTATGATTTACCTTTATTTCAAATATAGCAGCAACCCGGCTTCTTTCAAAAAAACTCGAAGCTCCACACATTTCTAAAATTAGTATTTCTTACAAAATAGTAATACAACACAAGCTACAAAAGTCGGAGAATCTACTTTGTACTCAGCGATCGGCATGCATGCACGGAAAATAGTTTTAAAACACGAAAATAATGAGCTAAGCGAGCTGGAGTGAGTGTATCTTTATAAAAGTTTCTTTACAGAAAATATCTCAAAACGGTAAAACTCTCTTTACAAGATATTTTCAAAAATCTTCTTGCTTTGTAAAAGTTTCTAAAACTTCATGCCCCTTGCTTGCTTTGCTTTGCTTTCTTTAAGTTTAAACTTTTTGTCTTTGTCTATAACTGAAAGTTTAAGCTTTTCATAATCTTCGCTTCCTTTAAAAGTTAAAACTTGCAATTATAGCTTTAAAAGTTTGAAACTTTTTATAAACACGAGCTTGGGCTCAGCAGCTTACTTTAAAATCGAAAGCGGGAGCAGGCTGTGTGGTTTGCTTTAAAATCTACGAGAGCACGGGCTCAACCGATCGTTGAAATCAAAACGGGAGCCTGGGCTCAACCGTTTACTTAAAACAAACCGCAGGAGCTGGACTCAATGGGTGCACGATGGTTGATTTTCAAAGCTATTAAGCATGCTTATAAGTATCAACCCTTTGGGGAGGGCTACGTCTCTGCTGGCATGCCACTGAGTGAACACGGGGCACCGAGAATAGGCCTTAGTGCCCCATTGTTTGGACTTGGAGTCCATCACCTGAGTGGAAGGGCTTGAGCACACTTCCTCCACCTTTTCCAGGTAAATATGGTGGAATTGACACGGAATTCACCATCATATAATTTAGTTAACGGCAGTTATACATATACTCTGTGCGTCATACGATCTCTGTTTTAAATGTCATGATGCATGACCTAAGTTTAAACCGGGCAAAACTAAAATGCATGTATGATATCTAACAGCATTGTGTCTGGAACTCTCACGACAGTGTGCTTGCTTAGAACTAGGGTTTTAGTTGAGCTGTTTTCACAAATATTCTTTTGCTTGCTTGTTTTTATGGTTTAATAATTCAAAACAATTTGCTTGCTTTTCAAATATGGTTTACAATTTAAAACCTTTGCTTGCCTAAACTCCTTGCTTTCTTTTCAAATATGGTTGAATAAATCAAAACCATTATTTATTTTTCCACATATGGTTTAAATCAAAACCATTTACACTTCTTCAAATCTCATTGCTTGGCACAAAACATGGTTTACTGATCAAGAAAGCGAATTAAATCTGAGTGTAAACGGTTGCAATAAAATACACTAATTTCTTGGAAAAATGAGTTTAGAACACTCACCTCTTTGAAACTTGAGCACAACTCCACTACTTTCCACACAGCACACCCAGCCACCACACTCTGACAGATATATAGTGAACCGTAATCGTTTATGTATAGCATTAATAAACAACGTGCTTCTTAGCACTTTGGTCTGGCATTCATAAAAATCCAAATGAACAAATTACCCTTGAGCACTAAAAAGCCCATAACAAACCACTACAATTTTGGCCAACCTTTTCCCAACAATACTCGACTTTATTACCCAAAAATTATTCAAACGGCCTCCAAAATTATGAAACTCTCCAGATCAGTCCTTATATATCCACGACATCTCTTTAAATTTTCAATTTAAAATTCCTTCTCTAAGGTCCTCAACCACATAACACAAGTTACAAAGATGTTTTTGATGCCACCAAATTGGTTAGGCCTACTGAATCACCTAATTATCCTTGATTTCTGGGGTCTTAAATCCATAAATTGGAAATTGTTTCTTCACTAATTTGAAGCTATGGTTCTAAGTTTTCTTCTCCAATTGGAATCACCCAATTTGGATCACCAAAACTGAAGTTATTGTATTTTATATCTAGATTACTCAAATTGCGTAACAGAATTCTGCACATAGCTCCACTTCTTAAAAAAAATTTGGGCACTTTAGGGTCACAATTTTCTTTGCACTTCCTTCAGATAATTTTATTTCTAGAAGTCTATTTTAACGTGAATTTGAATCACTAATTTAATGAGCGAACTCCACTTACGGCCAAAACATTATGTAAATACCCAAACAAGATAATCAAATACAGCTGCACTGAGCTCACTCTTTCACCAGATTGTAAAGCCTGTGAGCTACAAATTTGCTCGTACCTTCTAGACATTCGTATCCCTATATCTTATGTTCTTACCAATTAGGAATCAATTGATATGGATGATTATAACTTAATCTATAGCTAAAACAAAATGTGGGTTTACAAAATTTTGACAAAGAATTCCTTTAAAACCCAACATTCTCCTTTGTTTACAACCACCAAAACCGTAATATTCTCAATAACATGAAAGTCATTCAAAACCACTCCATAACACTTGTATTGGTGGTTTGGAACTCCATACAACAAAACCCTAGGTGAAAATCTTATGAATTCAACCAAAGGTCCACCAATTCTTCTAAAAACCATAAAAATATGATGATTCCATGTTTATTTTACACCAATTGGGGTTTTACCCACATAACTCAACAAATCAAGTGGTTTGCGCGATTCTTTCCACAAAACTCCTAGACCAAAGGAGGAACAATTCTCCACGGGAATTAAGTACCAAAGCTTTAGACATCAAAATACACTTTAATTCCATAATTCGAATTTTGGTCTTTCTCCTTCTTCCCTCTTCCTTCTCCTCTTCCTCTTCTCTTTGCTCTCTTCTCCAAAACGCGAGCCCCTAGCTCGGAGACCAAAATGACTTTGGCTTTGTCTCAAGTTCCCTTACAATCTTAATCCTTCCCTAACAACTAAGTTCTCATCTCTTAATATCGCACCAACTCTTTAATTTTTATTACTACCATCTCTACTTCATTATGACCTCTTATCCTTTATGGAAATTACAATTTTTAATTTTCTTCTAAAGATCAAGATTCTCTGTCATTAATTTTATCATTTCCTAATTTCATCTCCAAAATATTATAATGTGAAGACTAAAGTTCATATGTGTCCCTATCAGCTACATGTAATCGACATCCTCTCGGCATTCTGGCAGCATTGTCTTTTCCGTAAATTGAATTTCTCAAGCCTAAGCACTCTAAACCTACATAAAACATAATTAAAAATAAATTTTAATTAAAAATAAAGATCAACTTCGATTAAAAACTGTAAGTAGATATTTATTTATTTAATTTCAAAATTTTGAATTGAAGTTTAAAATAAAACAAAATTAAAATATTCTTTAAAGAAAAAGAATATTTTTAATTTTTTTATTTTTAAAATTAAAAATTTAAAGCCGAATATTAATTTTTATTTTAAATCTTTAATAAATTATTCTAATTAAATATTTTTTTATATTTATATTAAAGTAAAACTAAAGTTAACTTTTTATTTTATTTTTAATTAGATTAAAATCAATTTTTGGAAACTATTAAAAAACACTGTCTAGATGTCTACCACATAAAGTTTTTAAAGTTTAAGAATGCAGATACGCTCAATCTTAATGTATATTGTAGCTTTACTATATTGTGTACATTAAGCTTAAAAACTTATTAAAAACAATTAAAGCTTTATTTGTTGAACACGTGACATCTCACATACCAAATCAGTTATATAGTTTGTTTTTTTAAACTCAAATCAACATATTGTTCTAAACATATAAATAATGATCAAATATGGAAAAATATATTTTTATTTGACAAAAATATCAAAAGGAAATATAAGAAAAAAAATATCAGAATATCTTAATGGATATTTTTAAAATATCCATAAAATATAAATGGTTCAAAATCAAAATTCATGAAAATATTTTAAACACTTAAAATTTGATAAAAATAATAACAAAATACATATAAAATATTTTATAAACTTAATTATATCTAATTTGCAATTTTAAAAAACGTTTTGTTAAAAAAGGTTTTGTAAAAGTGTTTTTGCTTATATTATAAATAAAATTCTACTATTTTAATATTTGCTTCAATAATTTTTTACTCATGGGATAACTTTTTGATATTCCTTTAATTTATTTAAATAATTAAAATTATTAATTTGTAACCCATAAGTAATGCTTATGCGAGAGCTTTCTAAATCATCAATAGTACCGAACCTTACCTTCTCGCTTACGCCTATCTCTCTCTACTCTCTCATTTCACTCAAATCTAACTTCTTCCATCCATCTCTCTTTCTCTCTATCTCAGCCTCCTTCTCTCTAAAAACCATAAAATGTATAATTAAAAATAAATTTTAATAGAAAATGAAAGATCAACTCGATTTTAAAACTAAAGTAGATATTTATTTATTTACTTTTTTAAAATTTTAAATTGAAGTTTAAAATAAAATAAAAAATTAAAATATTTTTTAAAGAAAAGAATATTTTAATTTTTTTTAAATTAAAAATTAAACCTATAATATTAATTTATTATGAATTTTAATAAATTATTCTAATTAAATATTTTTCTTTATATTTATTTTAAAGTAAAATCCAAAGCAATTTATTTTATATATGCTTTGATTAAAATCAATTTTTTTGAACTATTAAAAAACAAATCGTCAGATGTTTAGTCGCTGGTTAAAGTCTTTTAGCCAAGACATGGGAGATAAGGGCTCAGCTTACAAAGCACAGCTTACTATATCAAAAGGACAGCTTTAAATCATTTAAAAACAATTAAAGCTTTATTTGTTGAACACGTGAATATTTCATCACTCAAATCGTGCTTATATAGTTTGATTTTTTTTAAAACTCAAATCAATATATTGTTCTAAATGATATAAATAATGATCAAAAATATGGAAAATATATTTGATTTGATAGAAATATCGTGCAAATAAAAAAAAATATATCATAAATATCTTAATGGATATTTTTAAAAATATCCATAAAATATAAATGGTTCAAAATCAAAATTCATGAAAATATTTTAAACACTTAAATTTGATAAAAATAATAACAAAATACATATAAAATATTTTATAAACTTAATTAAGGTAGGTATTTTAAAATTTAAAAATGTTTTTTTGTTAAAAGTGTATTTTTTTTTTGAAAAAGTGTTTTATTATATTTTTAAATAAAATTTTAATTATTTTAATATTTCATTTCTAATAATTTTTACTAATGGGATAACTTTTGATATTCCTTTAATTTATTTAAATAATTAAAATCATTAATTTAAGTAATTCTACACGTTTTGGCACATAGAGATCAATACAGAGCAAATGAACCCTACCTTTGCTACGCCTATCTCTCTTACTCTCTCATTCCAGACGTATTCAACTTCCTCCTTCTATCTCTCACTCTCTCTCTCATCCTGCAAATTTCCCTTTCTAAACCATAAAAACAGAGCACTAAAATAAATTTTAATTAAAATAAAGATCAACTTCGATTTTAAAACTAAAATAGATATTTATTTATTTAATTTTTAAAATTTAAATTGAAGTTTAAATAAAGAAAATTTAAAATTTTTTTTAAAGAAAATAATATTTAATTTTTATTTTTTAAATTTTAAAATTTCTAAAATTGAATATTAATTTTTATTTTGAATTTTTAATAAATTATTCTAATTAAATATTTTTATTTTTATATTTATTTTTTAAAGTAAAACTAAAAGTTAACTTTATTTTATATATACTGAGATTTAAAATCAATTTTTTGAACTATTAAAAACAATTGTTTGATGTCTAGCCTGGCTGGTTAAAACCTTAAAGGCAAGACATGTGAGATTCAGTCGAGTCTTAATGCACAGCATTATATTGTAAAAGTGATTGCTTTCAAAACTTATTAAAAACAATTAAAGTTTTATTTGTTGAACACGTGACATCTCACATCACCTAAACGCCAGTTATATATATATATATATATATTTAAACTCAAATCAATTATATTGTTCTAAAACATATAAATAATGATCAAAAATATGAAAAATATATATTTTGATTTGACAGAAATATCAAAAAAGGAAATATAAAAAAAATATCATAAATATCTTAATGGTTATTTTTTAAAATATCCATAAAATAAAAATGGTTCAAAAATCAAAATTCATGAAAATATTTTAAACACTTAAAATTTGATAAAATAATAACAAATACATATAAAAATATTTTATAAACTTAATTAAGGTAGGTATTTTAAAATTTTGGCAAAACGCTTTTTTGTTAAAGTGTTTTTGTAAAAAGTTTTTTTATTATATTTTAAATAAAATTTTAAATTATTTTTAATATTTCATTTCATTAATTTTACTCATGGGATAACTTTTTGATGCTTTTAATTTATTTAAATAATTAAAATTATTAATTTGTGATCTCTAAACATGTTTTGGTGTGCAGAATTTCTGTAGATAAATACATAATCGAACCTTACCTTTCTTCAAGCATGCCATCTCTCTCACTTTTCATTCCACTTGAAATTAACTTTAATCATATAAATTATTCGACAATATAATGCATATAATTTAATAGGTATTTAAATTAATCGGATATATTTTTAAAAAAAAATTAACATAAAGTTAACTTAATATTACTTTTTTGTTCATTAAGACCATTATGTTTTAGTAAAATATATAATTCACATTTTAACTAATACATTTATGATATATTTTTAGCAATGTTTGTTAAATTGCCACAAGTTATGTCACTAACATTGTCTTTGTTGCAATATTTTGTCGAAAAATCACCATATGAGTCGCAAAGTCTAGGTCTATAGCTACGATTTATAAAATGACATTTAAATGTCGTAATAAAGTATCGACATATATATAAGTATCGCTAAAAACGTTGGCACAAATATATTTGTAGTTACATTTTGTTTAATTGTGGTTTATATGTCACAAAACATAGCAATGTTTGTTAAATTGTCTGAAGCAATGCTCAGCTTCAACGTTTTTTTCTATTGCAACATTTTGACAAAAAGTCACCATATACATCGCAAAATATAAATCTAGAGTAACGCTTTATAAAACATCATTAAAATGTCGTAACAAATTATCGACATATAAATATGTATTGCTAAAAACGTTGGAACAAATAAATTTATAGCTACAATTTATTTAATTGTTGGTTATATGTCACAAACATAATAATGTTTGTTAAAATGTCGTAGAAGATGTCGCTAATATTTGCTATATTGCACTATTTGTTAAATTATCGTAAAAATTATCACTGAAAGTTTATTACAAATACCTTATGGAATCGTTAAACGTTGGTTTATATCATGGCGGAGGTTTACAAAAACGCCGTCTTAGTAATGTGGCTATAGACCAAATTGTTAGTGAACTGATTAGACTCATGTATCCGAAAGGAACATGGATCTAATGTGAAATACATTTATGGAAACGAAATCATACTACTTTTCCTCTTGACAAGTTCAGATTTTAGACTAATACAAACTATGTTATATATCATTAAACTATAATTGTGCATTGATCTATTTCCCAGTGCTAACTTACCCAATGAACTTTTCAATCCAATTATTTGAATTCTTTACATGTAGTCATAGAATTTTATTTAGTTTTAGCTTTTCCTTAGTTTAAACAAAACACTTTAAAAACATTGGAGTTCAAATAGTGAGGATCTTAAGTAGATAGGGTAATTGATCTTTAGATTTATCATCAATCCTCGTGGGAATGATATCCGGACTTAAAATCCACTTTTATTACTTGTATGACCTGTGCACTTGCAGTGATCTAGACCAAAATAATTTTTTAATGGATCCTTTTTACTAATAGGGACAAACACATATTTTGATCAAATTCAATGAACAGGTTTTTGGTATTCCAATCAGGGACTTAGTTTAGTCATTGGTAGCAGTGCTAATTACTTGGTAAAATTTGGTGTACACAAAAATTAGTCAACAAGTTTTTAGTGTCGTTAGTGGGGACTAAATAGTCTCTGGTAGCTACGTTGAAAGTTTTGTTGATCATCCTATAGTTGGTCTTAACAAGTTTTTGGCTCCATTTCCAGGGACTGAATAGTCACTGGTAGCTGTGTTGAAAGTTTTGTTGATCATCCTACATTTGGTCTTAACACCAATAGTCATCCCCTTTCTGCAAGTGTACGAGTCATACAAGTGATAAAGTGGACTCTAGAAGTCCGGATATCGTACCCACGAGGATTAGAGGTTCTCTCTAATTGGAATTTGAGCACCTCGATTACAAGGGTCACCATTTAAAAGGACAAATAGGATGTGGAATAAAATCAATTTAATTGAAATAAAAACTGATTTAAAACTAATCCTAAAATCTACTAAACAAACAACTACTTAATTCTAAAATGTATGAAGAGAGGCAATCTTTGTGGATATGATAATCATTTAAATAACTTCAATTTGCAATTCCTTGGAAGCACAAATATCAGGAATCTGAACGCCGGATTTGTCCAAGAGCAATGCAGTATAAGCCTCGCATTCCTGTAATTCTATACATTTCACTATCTAACACACCATATTCCTTTCCAGGATAAATGGGTCTAAATAGATACTTATAGGATATAATCCTCTTTCTAAGAACTGTGTATTTTTCCTTTCCAATACTTCACACCCTATTCCTAGGATTGAAGAATTTATTCCCATGCACAGGATAATGCAAAACTTTCTCCAAATGCAATTGGTATCTCATCCTTCAAATATGATCAAACTCTCTATCTCCTTGATTAGATCTATGCTAACATGGGATCAAGATCATTCCATCAGACAGAGGAAAAACCTCTGATTAATTAAACCGATACATTATCTAACTAATCCTCACACCATGAGTAATCTTTTAGAGTTCATTAGTTCCAAAATATTAGTCTAACATACCCCCTAAGTAACTTCTCCATCTCTATGTCACTCAGAGGGCCTCCTGGAAATCAAAGTAAGATACAGCCCTTTTCTATGTATAAGCTATTGATATTCAGAACAGCTCATAATAGGAACAGTACCAATTATATAAAACCAGTCTTCAAACCCACTAAATAAACTAAAAATCTGAAAATCTGAATGTTTAACACTTAATCCCCACCCTTAGAGGATGTTTAATGTTCCATTAATGGATTCCAATCATCACGAATCAAACAACAAGTAAGAAAATGAAGAAAGAAATCAAGAGACAATGAGTGAGAGAAAAATCCAGATTTAAGCTTCAATCTTTGTCTCAACAATAATGAAATCTAAATCTTTGATGTACAACACCAAAATCTCTTCAATAAAAATAAAAATATGCTCTAAAACCACTCTAAGATCTACTAAAAACCAAAACCCTAAGCTAAATTTAAAAATGGGTTAGAGAAGGTTTTAGAGAGAGAAACCCTAATGAGAGGTTTTTTTATCACCTCCTCCTTCTCCTAAAACATAAAAATGAATATATATATATATATATATATATATATATATATATATATATATATATATATATATAGTCCTCGGGTGAAAATGGACTTGAAAACAGGCCAAAATATCAATTTTTGGGCTTTTCTGGTTTTTCTAGCACTTGAGTCGCGACATCAGTATTTTTGAGTTGTGACATCAACATTATGGAGTCACGACATCAGCATTTTTGTATATATATATGTATATATATAGATATATAGTCCTCGGGTGCAAATGGGCTTGAAAACAGGCAAAAATATCAATTGGGCTTTTTGGTTTTTTCCAAAGACTCAGTCGCGATGATCAAATTGCATGGAGTCACATCGCATTTTGAGCGCGACGTCAAATAAGCATGGAGGCCTAGCATAATGTCGCAACATAATAAAACTTTGTCGTGACATAATAAAACTTTGTCACGACAAAGTTATCTCCGGCTTTATCACGGACAATTAAAACTGTTACACAAAGTTCGTCTTCTGACTTTGCCGTGACAAAGTTTTTGGCTTTGTCACTAGCTTTATTGCGACATAATCTAGAAATGTGGTGACATAGTTTTTGCTCAACAAATTGTTTTTCTTCTTCAACTTGTTGGGACCATAACTTCTTCATTTTAACTCGGATTTAAGTATGTGAGGTGTCGTTGGAAAGCTCTTTGAATTTAGAATGAAACCATGAGTGGAGTTGGTTACTTCAGTGCTCTAGATACACATGTACCATCTTCCAATGACGCCTCAGAAGACATCCGGTTAACTCTGTATTTGGAACTATTTTGCATAATTTCTTACTAAATCACTTACTTTCCATCCAAAATCCTACAAAACCAAGTATAGAGGAAATGTTAGTGAGTTCCATGGTCATGGATATAAAATGCCTAAAATAGCATGTGAAATGAACTCAAAACATAGATGAGTCTTGGCACCTACCAAAGTTCAATGAAGGTAATCATAAATAGATCAATTTAACACCAACCACTCGGTAAATAATTATTGGTTCAATTGTTTTATACGTTTCAATGGATAAAGGATCAAAGAAGGTAATTTCAATATCATCAACTTAACTTTTTATTCATGCATTTAGAATAAAGATTTCAATTCATCTAATTAACTTGGTATAAAATAGGTTACTAAAACTTACTTAAGTTTAAATTTTGAGGAAAGTACGTAGTATCTTATAACGATGCTTGCCATACATAATTCATTATTTATATATTTATGTAAGGTTAATTGGTATACTACATGCCCTAGCTTTCTAAGAAAGTTACACTCAAAGAACATGACCCTTCAAAAAAATTGAAATTAAATTCAGATATTATCCAACACAATGATTCTTGATTTTTCATTGTGGACAAATTTAGAGTATATTTAGGATTTCTCTTTATTAGCTTTATTCTTTTACTATTCTACTTTGTACTGCTATATATATATATATATATATATATATACATCAACTCTCTCAATAATAATTGTCTTTTCATAAGAAGTTATTGAAATGCCTATAAAAAAAACAAAAACAAAACAAAAACAAAAAAGAAAACAAAAACAAAAACAAAAAACAAAAACAAAAAACTAACCCTAGTCATTGCTACCGCTTACCCATCATGATCTAATAACCCTACCTGTGTCGTTTCAATAGCTGAAAAGTCTTCTTCCACCACTATCGTCATGCCTCCTCATCATCTAATGGTCTTGAACGGGATTGATCCGTCTCAGAATTTAGTTGTTCTCAATGTCAGTGCTTAGGCAATTAAAAACTCACACCTAATGCACTATTCCGCATAGCCGCTCCACCACGCCTCTATTCGTGGCATGATTTACTCCTGGGTTTCATCCATCTTATCGTGCTGTATTTCCTTTAGAACTGATAACTCTACCCGATGCCGCATCCCCCTCTCCGAACTCGAACCACATCCTCTATCTCAGACAAGACCAATTGCTTCTCAATGCAATTGTTGGGTTCGTCTCTGCCACTTTAGTGCAATTTATCTCTATCGCCATCACATCTTGTGCTACATGGATTACTCTCGAAAAGACATATGCCACTCCTTCGCCCAGACGGATCATGGCCCATCTCCAAAATCTTACCAGTCCTCAATAAGGTAATCGGACTATTACCAAGCATATGCAAGATGTCAAACACAATATTGACTCTCTTGCCGTTATGAACGTCTCGGTTGACTTTGATGAGCTCTCCATCCATGTCTTGAACGGCCTTGGCCAGGCCTACTCAGACATATCTCATGCCCTACAAGCTTGGGCAACTCTAGTTAATTTTGAGGAATTGTTTGAGCAACTACTTAGTTACGAGGCCCAAATGAAAATTTTTGTTCCTTCAACACAGCTCGCCTCTACTCTGGCCACTGCCTTAGTTACTTTGTGTGGCCCTTTATCACATCGTCGGCTGATCAACTATGGTGGATGGAACCATGGTCAACCTCAACCGAATTGACCCCAGTTAGGGCAATACTAACCAACTACTCCTCCATTGTCTTTGCGGCATCCAACTCCACCAACTCAGCTCGGGCATAGTAGCTACCTCTGGCGTTGTCAACTTTATGGTATAACTGGGCACTCTGCTTGGCAGTAGTGTTACCTCTCCACCTTAGCACTTGCAACTCTTCATAGCACCCTATGCCCACACTACAGTCCATTACTCCAACCCTAATAATTCTTCGGATTGTGTCATTGATTCAAGAGCCTCTCACCATGTGACCACTGATCTTGCCACCTCGCCCTTCAGCGAGTCAGACACCGCCTCCGGGACGTGTCTTATTGGTGATGGCAATGTGGTTTATCTATAGCTAACACTGGCTCCTTCACCCTTACCTCTCTCCCTATCACCTTACTATTTGCTAATGTGTTACATGTGCTAAAAACCTTATTTCAGTATCTGCCCTTTGTGTCGATTACCCTATTAATGTCATGTTTTTTACTCTTTCTTTCAAGTGCAGGATCGTCACATGAGGGTCACCCTGGTTCGCGGACAGCGTAGAGATGATGTCTATTACTAGCCGAAGTCAGTCCCTTTTTTATCTTCCTCCCTAGCTTTGTCTTCTTCAGTTTGTTCCTCGTTTTTTGCTATCTCCATGTGGCATAGTCGTCCAGGTGATCCGTCTTTAAGTATTTTTTGCAAATTTCTAAGTACTCAATATTTTCTTTCAAGGACTATTTATTTCTTCGTAACTCGTAATATTAATAAAAGCCACAAGTTACCTTTTTCCAAATCAAGCATTACCTCTTCCTCTCCTCTTTATGTCATTATTTCTTATTTTTGTTGACCATTACACACAGTACATCTAGCTTTACTCGCTACATCGAAAATCGGATGTTCATTTAACCTTTGTGGTTTTATGTCTATCAGTTTTTAGTTTCACGTTTTTTTTTTTTTTTTTTTTTTTTTTATTTTCATAGAATCTCTGACACTATATATATATATATATATATATATATATATATATATATATATATATATATATATATATTTTTTTTTTTTTTTGGTTGATTTCATTCATCGGTTGAAATCCCGGATTTGTCTCATCTAAAAAATTCTATGCGTTTTCATATCTATCTTTTTAGGTTATGTTCCATAAACGAGATTCTCTATGAGAACTTGTCACTTTAACCGAGTCGACCGGGAGTTAAACTCAGAATCCTGGTCTTAAGAGACTGACATAACATTTATACTGATCACTATTTGAGTCCCCAAGATCTGCATCAATTAGGCAACGCCACAATACATGTTACAAATCTGTCACGTCCATCTGAACTCCACTTTAATCAATGCCCATAAGTAGGGCTTTGGTTGTTTTGATTGAAATTTTTGAGACATACTCAAGAAATTTCAGGAATAATGAAACTATTCATCACTGTCAATTAAGTGCATATAATTATTAAAACCAAGACGCAACATGCAAATATTAGAATACAACAATATGATAATAAAGTATTAATAAAATGCAAGATTTAGACCTTTGGCATCATAGGCTTGGACATGCCTCTGCTTCTCTTCTCAAACATGTTCATTTTTTATCTCATCTTGACTTCCATACCCTGTCACGTTGCTCTTTTGCCCCTTGCCAAATAAATTGCATTGTCTTTTCCTTTAGTACTTACATGCTGCTCTTTAAACCCATTCTCACATTGGACCTTTGGGTGCCTTATATGCACTTGTCCCATTCTGGAGCTCAAAATATGATCACAATTGTGGATGACCATAGTAGGGAAACTTGGACATATTTGATTAATGCCAAATCCCAGACACTTTCTATTGTTACTAGTTTTCTTCGCATGGTGTTCACCCAGTTTCATTCTCAAGTGCAAACGATCCGTTCTGATAATGGTAGTGAATTTACCAACACCCAATTTCAGACCTTGCTTGCTCAAAATGGAATTCTCCATCAACGAAGTTGCGTTTACTCTCCCCGACAAAATGGGGTGGTCAAACGTAAGCACAAACATCCCCTTCAAATTGCTCGTGCTCTTCTCTTCCATGCTCACCTTCCTAAGTTGTTTTGGAATCATGCCCTCCTTATGGCCACTTATCTTATTAATTGATTGCCTAGCTCCATTCTCCATTGGAAGTCCCCTTATGAAGTCCTCTTCACCCCCACCACCACCACACCCCCTCCTTATTACACTACCTTAGTTTCGGGTGCTTATGTTTTGCCACTGTCACAACGCCCTATAGAGATAAATTTGATCCCAAGGCTTCTCGTTATATCTTCCTGGGCTTCCAACCTGGTATGAAAGCTTACAAGCTTTATGATTTTCTTACTAGGTCTTTTTTTTCCTCGAGATGTCATTTTTCATGAGTATATTTTTCTTTTTTCTTCTCAGCTTGCCACAACTTATGTTTTTCCACTTCCCCTGTCTTCTTTAGAGTCCTCATTAAATTTGTGACGCCCCAAACCCCGGGGGTCCGTTGACTATCCGTCAACCCGCGGAATACTAGTGGAGGTCGGGTTACCCGACTCCACTTGAAAATCTAGCAGTCTCCTTGCAATGGGAGCTCTACCCAAATACAACACCCGTATATAACTCCGTCCCAATATACTACCACTACATTGTGGTCTCATATACAACTATACCGAGTAAAAATGACCTCTTGGGCCCCTGCATTATACTCATAACATATATCCCAACTATCCAATATAATCCATCACATGAGTAAAACGACCACTTGGGCCCATAAACAATACCCATAAAACATACCAACTATGAATCCAACTATATCCAATAGTTCTAAGAGTTCGAATGTTTTACTCTTATAAAACACATATATTAAAATTAGAGAATTCTAATACATGTATAAAATCATCAAAGCCACAACCCGACTTTCTTCACAAACTCGGCCTCTAGGACGAGCCATCTCCTCGCACGCTCCCTGTACCTGTAAAATAGTATCCTCGAAGGTATATTAGTGCTCGTGAGTGGAATCACCCTAAGTGGGCTACTCTCCACCTATGCCATAACGCCCAAATAAACACATTCAAGCAAATGCATGATCCTACTTGAATGTCTAACTCCATCATTTCAGCACCGAGTCCTCACCGACCCTCACACTCGCCTAAGCCTCGTATGAGAATTCATTATGTTTATTTGTTTGTGGACAACCCTCCGATGTATATATATACAGATCAATTGGGCCGCCTCCTGACACATTGATATTATTTTTGACTAGCCTCCGATGTATATCAATTTAGGTCGCCTCCACGATTGGGATATTATTTGGTGACTACTCCGATCATTTTGGGCTTTAGACAACCCTTCTCAAACTATCACTCTAGACTCACCTCGCTTAACTCACTCTACCATCCTAGGGTGTCTCTGTATATGGAATGCATGATGCCAATTCCATTACAGTCTATGTCACATGTAAATATATAAACATAAGAGAGTCATATAAAATTAATCACACAATCATGTTATGTAATTTCTCATTTCATCACATCAAAATTAGCCTAATGGGCGAAGATCGTTACCAGCAATTCTACTGAATTACTCGACCAAAACATATTAATTCACAAAAATTATTTGAGAACATCGCTTCTGAATAGTGAAACCCTCGCCATTCCCGAAAATCACAAATCAGTTTGCTCACTTAAGAACCCTGGTTTCACCGCCACCTCGGCTTATCCAAACCTGTCAGCATGATTTAATACATAATTGAAAATTTAACAACTCAACAGCTGTGCGTCACGATCGGCTCCATTTGAGTTTCAAAATTTAACACCGGTCCCCAAGATTTGGGATTCACTAAACGGCCTCACGCCTCATTCACCAAACATCGACAAAGTACTTAAAGAATGAATAAAACCCAAGTAGGGAGAAACCCCTACCTCTGGGAGTTTGAGGAAACTCCTTAAATCTGGTACCCACGCGAAGCCTCTCCGCGTAGAGCAACTTTCCTTCTTGTCCCGAAGACTGCCGATGGTCGGATCTCCTAGCGCCTCTAGAGAGAAGATATTATCCTCTCTCTAAAAAACGCCATTTTTGGCTACTGGAAGTCTCCCCCACATTTTCTTCCTTTTTGGCATTTAAGAAGACAACACTATTCGTTGTTTGTCTTATTATCCAACTTAAACAATTCAAAAATGACCATTTCATCCATTCATTTCCCAGTTTTGACATTCGACACTATCTCGGTCGTCCATTTTCATCATTTCTCTACTCATGCCACTTATGGCACATGAGTACTTGTTATGATTTTCACAACAAAATCGCTTGACGGGCCAATCTCGAAACGCGATGCCCAGAAAAACGTGCAATTCCCGAACGGCTCGAATTCGACAAAATTCGACGTGTTAGCTAGATTTCGCGAGACGATTCCAACGGTGAAATCTGTTTCATCATCCAAGATCTAGAGAATAAATTCTGGATTTTTAACCGAAATTACGATTTTGCCATTTTTCCATAAATTGGAATTTCTCGGGTCTTACTTTCTCCCCTCCTTAAAAGGAATTTCGTCCCAAAATTTTGGACAATCACATTCACTCACATGCATATGCAACGTGCACCTACCATGCATAAACTCGCTATTTGCAGTATTAAACGACTAAACTACGTACCTTCATCCCTAAACAAGAAGGGATATGTGGCCCGCATTGTGTCCTTGTGCTCCCACGTGGACTTCTCCACTCCATAATGTCTCCATAGTACCCTCACTAGCCTCACGGTCTTGCATCGCAAAACCTGATCATGACTATCCAAAATGCACACTGGTCCCTCCTCAAAGGTCCCATCGGTCAACCCCATCCGCCCCCAATCCACCACATGAGTCGGATTCGATATACCGAGCATGGAGACGGAAATACCTCGTGATACCGCCGCGTTAGGTTGCATCGTACCAACCGTACGCTATTAGCTCTCATCCTTCGAAAGTATCTCGAAGCCCAATGAATCTCACGATAGCTTCCCACGCCACGAACTTGACCACCGTCCCAGAATCACCTTCATGAAACGTGATCACCAACCTCGAACTCTGCAAGGGTCGGCGCTGTACATCTGCATAACTCTTCCTCACGCTCGAGCCGTGAGAAGACGTTGTCGTATTAAGCGCACCTTCTCAGAGGTGTCTCTAATCATATCAGACCCGTGATGGAGCCTCCCACCTCGGTCCAACATAATGGTGATCTACATACCTCCCATACAATGCCTCATACTTGCCATCCGTGATACTGCCTGGTAACTCATGGTTATAGGCGAATTCCACGGCGCACTGTTCTCTACCCTTATGAACCAAGACGCATGCTCGTAGCATGTACTCTAACACCTGTATATAATCCACACAACATGTAACCCTACACAACCCTTACTTTGTGTGTCAACGCTGACCTTCCCAAGGTCACAATCACTGACAATCCAATGGACCACACCTAGTCCATGTCATGAACATTCATATAATCGAGCCCTTGTCTGGCCTCAACAACACCTAATGCAATTCCCAAAGGGGGTATCCAAACACCTCAAGTCACTCCGACTCTATCACTGATTCTAAGTCTACGTGATAATCGGCCGTGTGTTTTCATCTCTAGCAACTTAACTTCTGGGCTACACTTCGAGCCTCGTACATTTACATACGTAAATCTCTAGTGGATATCTCCCCGGGTCTCTTACATTCTAACTTAAGGATTCTCACATTTGGGGATTAACGACCCCCTTTTTGCTTTGCTCCACACACTCTAATTACTCTTCATCTACTGAATCGAATCAGAGCCTCATTAGACGAGTCCTAAAGACAAACCTAACCCATACTCATCAAAGATGGTGAATGACCGTATCAGGCACCCACACCCGACTCGACGCATCGTTACCGTGCACACGAATCCGCACATGTCATATCGTGACACCCTATCCCGGGTTCACAATGAGCTAAGACCCTGAGATCCTCACTCATAATCCCGACCTATCGCCAACTCTCACCCTACACCTTAGGGAAGAACACGACACTGGCTTCTAAAGGCCTTAACTCTAAGCCCAAATCTAAGGCCGCTTTGAGTATGACAACCCAAGCAGGTCCACCATCGATAACCTCGATGGTCACTAATCCCATCCATGTCAAGCCTGACAATCAATAACCAATAGGTCTACCACCCTAAGGTCCACCACGCCTACCGCGTAACCTCGATTCATTCCCATCACCCACACTCCCGGGTCCCTCCGGGTCTATCTCGTGTTGTTAGGAGTGCTTGTATAGCACCTCGAAATCGAAACTGGTTCCTCTGACCCATACTAGCGAGGAATAAACTCGTATACTCTCCTCGTCTGGCAGCCTAACTCGGGACCGCGATCCCAAAGTCCCGATCCCCGTCTCTCGCATCCTGCCTCACACGTCCAATCCCGGGCCCTAGTCCCGGGAAACGCAGCGTAAGTCTCCGCCTCTTCCCAATCCAGAAGAAGGGCCGATCCTCCCTTCCTTGGCACACCGCATCCCGAGTGCTCGAATATCCCCGATCTCTTCTACGGTCGTGGCTGCCCCAACCATGGTGTCCATGTCCCAGAGGCGAAATCCTACGATCTTGGCTCCCGAATGGATAACTTCAGCCTATTTTGAATCTCCTCAGAATACCTAGCCATCCTAAGAAACTACGATTCGAAGACTCGACGGCCTCTCCCAACCCATCACGGCCTCAACTTTCTCCTCGGGTCCACCGAGACACGCCCGACGACACCACGTGTCCAAAAAAATCTCTCCTCAAGAAGCCAAAACTCGCACTTACCGAACTTCATGCATACCGATGGTCTCAACAACTCAGAGTACTCCATCCTCAAGCGACACCATGCTCCCACTCTGACTGGGAGTAAATCAAAATTTCATCCACGAATTGACACACCCCCACCCCCTTCCAAAGAAATGTACATGGTCGCTCCACGTAAATCCTCAGCCCATTACCTCTAACGACTAGAAATCCCTGTGAAGCGAAGTCGTATTGCTTGCTTAAACCTACTATAAAAATTTTTCTTTTATTTTTCAAACTTAGGATTTGGTAAAATCTACAGTGGAAAATTTTGGCAAACATGATTCGGGCCGTACATAGTCTAAATTCCAAATCCTCAGATACATCCAATTTACACTATATCCAAAATATGGCAACCAGCATACCAACACATTTCCATCATACTACACTATGTACATACATATGCCCCATATACAATTTCAAAGCATGTTCCACAAAATATTACTTAATACACAAGACTTAACCATGTCAGACTAATCCTATAGTGCTCAAATGGCCTCATGCACTGCACTGAAAATAGTTTTAAATGGAAAATAATGAGCTAAACGAGCTCTCAATGAGTGTGCTTTTATAAAGGTTTTGCTTTTCCTAGGAAAACATCTCAAAAATGTAAAACTTTTGCCAAATATTTTCTAGAACTTTACTTTGTTCGTTGTTTTTAAAAGTTTCTAAAATGCTTTTCGTTTGCTTGCTTTTGTACTTGCTTGCTAATTATAAACTTTTTATTTGCTTGCTTGCTTTATACTTGTTTACTTTAAAGTTTATAAAACCTCAAATCTTTCTTCTTGTTGCTTTATCTTGTTTGAAAAGTTTCTTAAAACCTTTCACAGTCTTACAAAAGTTTCTCAAACCTTTTCATAAAATGGAGCTTGGCTCAACCGCATGCTTTGGGAAAATAAAACTCCACGGAGCTTGGCTCAACCATTGTTTTGAAATCTAAACGGAGCCCGGACTCAACCGCTTGCTTTAAAACCTCCAAAAGCCTGGCGATCAGAACCAATGGTTGATTTTTTCAAACCCAGATATCATGCTGCAAAAAATACTCAACCATCAGATTTATTGCTGGTTTTTACCCTCAGTGAACACGGAACCTCAGGCTCAACCGTGCCGGTGGAAGGACCTTTGTCCGCGCCACCTTTTCCTGAATATGGTGGAATTGACCTCTGTCGCCATCACCATATCAGTTAGAGCTCCAGAACTGATATACTCTAAGGCCCACGGCCTCCTTTAAATGTATAATGTATATCCCGAGCTCTGTCACCGTGCAAAACTACAATGTGTGTATGAAATCCTAACACCACCGCACGCACGAATACCTCCGACCGTCGGTTTGTTTAAAACTAGGAAGTGCCTTGGTTTTCAAACTTTCATTGCTTGCTTGTTTGTTCTTTGTAAAATGGTTTACAATTTGAAACCATTTGTTTGCTTGTTTTCGTTTGAAAATGGTTTAAATTATTCAAAAACCATTCGCATTTGCTTGCTTGCTTGAAAATGGTTTACTTATTCAACATTTGTTTACTTACTTATTTATGGTTTTAATGATTTAAAACCAATGCTTGCTTTTCAAAAATGAAGTTTAACCTAAACCATTTGTTTGCTTTCTAAGCTCATTGTTAAGCCTGAAAATGGTTTGAACTCAAACCATGAAATACCAGCCGTAAAGCAATTTGTAATAATAATAATAATAATACACTAGTATTTGGAAAATGAGTTTAGGAACACTCCACCTCTTTGCTTGCTTAACTTGAGCATAGTTCCACTTATCCCGCCTTTAGCTTTTAACCTACACTCCAACGAATACGCACTGACAAATTGTATCTGGCTAACTTAACGTACTTTCGTAGGGATCTAAGTCACACTCTTCACTTTTGTTACAAAGCAAGGGTTCTATTCCAACTGAATCACCCAATTCAGAGTGCACTGAATCCCAAGTTACGTCCAAACAACCCCGACTACTTATGTCCAAAGCTAATGAGAATTTTTCTGCACATGGCCCCACTTTGAGTGAATTTTAGGCCACTTAGGACTTAATCTTATAGATTCCACTTCTAAGTTTGTTCCTCCTGAAGTTCATTTATCGTGAAATACTTGCATCACTCAAATCGGATAAGAAATGAGGTGCCAGGCCAAAATACAAAACCGGCGAAACAGGAAAACCGTAATTAAGTTATAATTAGTTATGTCTAACTTGTACTGCACAGCTACTGTAAAACACCAGACAAAAATAAATGGTGATAAGTTCAACTTGTACTGGTACAAGTTCCTAAAAGTGCCTGTAATGTGTTTTTCCACTCTTACGTTAATTCACTCCATACAACTTCTATAACTATAATACCAAAACCAACTTGGAATTTATCTAAAATGTTCCATGAATACTTGAATTCAAGCCAGAACTTCAAAACACAAAACCTTAGGTGAAAAAATCCAAGAACACTACCAGGTCCACTAATTTCACACATCATGTAATTTGATGATTCCAAGCTTCTTTGACATCACTGGGGTTTTACTCTCACAACCCCAACCATCTAAAGGCTTAATGTGCTCTTTGCACCAAACCTAGACCAAAGGAGAACTAATCTCCATACCAAAGCCCTAGAAATCCCATACACTTGATTCTAAGACAAAGGCATACCTGATTTTTGAACCTCTCCTCTTCCTCTTCCTTCTCTCTCCCTGCTTTCTGCCTCTCTCCTCACCAAATCGTGAACCCTAACTCCAAGTATGAGACAAAATGGATGTTATTTTGTTTGTCTCCTACATTTAGCCTCATATTTTGCCTTAATTGAAATTAGCCCTCTCTCTAATTATTGAAATTGTAACTTATTCAATTTCACTATGGCCCAATCTCTAATTTGTTTCTAATTTCCATATCCATTTGCTTAATGACCATTGTACCTTTGCTTATTACCAAGGCAATCTGTGGTTCCAAAAATCTTTCTATATTTTAGTTCCAAAATACTAATAAAGGATATGCAATTTTATACACCCCTACGTGATTGCCATCGTACACTCTCTCGGACGGGGTGTTGCGCACGAATATCACGATAAACTACCTGATAAGGCTGAAACACCTACGCATGAGAGTCCATGGAATGCGCCGGCGCATTAGTCAATCCAAAGGGCATCACCGTAAACCAAAGTGCCCATAATGCCTTAAACGTTATTCAGGATATCTATCTCCGCACCCCACTGATAGCACCAAGGCGAAGGTCTATCTCGGGAGTAGACTCGTGCTCCTTGAACCGATCAAACAAATTGTCGATCCTGTGACAAATCATTCTGATTGTAACCCTCGTTCAACTGTCAGAGTCAACGCACAAATAAGGGTCTTGTCCTTCTTCTTCGCAAATGTAAACTGAGCGCCCCATGGTGAAGTGTCGGTCTAATAGAACCCTTTGTCCAAAAGAGGCCCGCCTCATTTGACTGTTCTCATCCAACTGTGCCATCCTATGCGAGTCATGTAGATGGGGTGAAGTACCAGGTGTAACTCCGACATCAAGTCTACCACCCCAGTGGAGGTAATCCAGTGAGGTCAATCAAGAAAAACATCCACATACCTCACACTACTCGAGGTAGATCTAAGTCCTGGTCTCTCCACCTCTGTGGTAAGGCTCAAGTGAACAACCCCACATCATCCCCGACACTGACTCGTATACTGTCTCGGGGCAAAATATCATGTCATTCTCGAAACACCACTCCAGTACCACCGCCAGACGTAACCTCCTACGCTCAATCGATAACGCACTCCGTGTCGGGCCGCACAATCCATCCCCGCGATGACATCAACTCGACATAGTTCAAGATCCTCAGGTCCACTATGAGTAGAGTCCCCGAGATCTCCAACTCGCAATCATGACATATCATCCCTATTCTCGCCCTAATCCCTAGGGGATAACTCACATACAAAGGCTCTTCTAAGGTCTCAAGAGGTCCTTGCCCATTTCCACCATACAGCCCTCACTTCTTCCAAATTAACACAATTTAGTCTAATCCGGCTCACGCGAGGTAATCTCCCTAAATTCTAACACCTTCTCTGATTCAGAAAACCAATGGTCTACCACCATCGGATCTCCTCCCCCTGTGAAGGTCGAAGGATGATGCTCCCTAAACCTCTGGAGGTTACTAGTATCTTCCTCACACCCATGATAGTCGTACCGTGCGATAAAGGCTAGAAATTGCCAGAATACCTACAATTTCGCAAAGCCCAAGGAATTAACACTGTGGCACCCACCACACCCGGACGCCTCTACGTCCTTGTCCTCGACTAGAA
Source organism: Tetrastigma voinierianum (assembly GCA_016808115.1). NCBI lineage: Eukaryota > Viridiplantae > Streptophyta > Magnoliopsida > Vitales > Vitaceae > Tetrastigma > Tetrastigma voinierianum. Next base: position 60,842 of record JAEQBH010001720.1, on the reverse strand, counting down.
ATCTATACAGTCAACAAGGTTAAATTCACACACAAAGGACCCTAAGGCATAAACACGCCTCGAGACACTAATCATACACATAATCAGTTAGATATTATTACTTGTCCTTGCACGTTGTGTAATGCAAGGTAATCAATTTTGCATTTAAAATATTGTTTTCAACAAAAATTTTATTTTCGAAAATTTCATTTTTTGAAAATTTTATTTTCAAAATTTGTCAAAATTGATTTTGATTTTTATTTAATTTAATAAAAAATTTTCAAAAAATTTGTGATGAATGTGTTCATGAACCCAAGTTCATGAACAATGTCCAAAAATTTAATTTAACATTACCGAGTCAAACTGAGTCAAAACAAAGCTGCCATGACTGCGTACACTTACGCCCAAGAATACTTCAAAGTCGCGGCGCTTAAGGCCAGGCCGATTTCGCGCTTCTGGCAGCCAAGGAAGCTTGCACTAGCCGCCAGTCATTGCAGCGCCAAGAAACTGCAAACCCAAGACAATGCACCCGCGCTGTTGCTCAAAGGCTTCGCCAAGGCTACAGGTTACCAAAGACTTCGCGCTTCATCGCTTCGCTTGGGCTATTGTATGGCAAGGCCATAATGAAGCCGCAGCTTTGGTTACACATATTTTTCATAAGTAGCCCATTTCATCCCAAGACCATTTTTTTTCCTTTTTATTCCGACATTTTATCCAAAATCCTCTCAAAACCTCTTGTTCTCACATTTATCAAACAAAATTTATTAAAAGTTTATTTCACCAAAACCAATAAATTTCTCTAAAATATATTTTATTTTCTTTCTTTCCATTTTTACAATTTAGAAACTCCTAAAATTTTCCACACTTCATCCGCAAGCAACAACCAAGCATATTTGTACAATAATTCACCAATTCACATGATCACACTTCTCCATTTCACCAATTCACATAACATAATTATCAAATCACACAAAACATCAAACACATGTAAGGGTGTTGTCCTGGGTTTTGTCCCGTGGATTTCCTAGGTAATCTCAGTACCTAAACCGAACATCAAACCACCCAAGTGGTGATGTTCTACTCGACTATGCATCAAGCCCAAATCCTCAATCTCTAGGTTTCCATATACCTATACTCTACATCAAACCACCCAAGTGGTGATGGATACCCAACCCGAGCTCCCTAGGTATTTGTATACCTAAGCTTTGATACCAAGCTGTGACGCCCCAAACCCCGGGGGTTCGTTGACTACCCGTTAACCCGCGGAATACTAGTGGAGGTCGGGCTAACTCCACTCTGAGCACCCGGCAGAGTCTCCTTGGTACGGGAGCTCTACCCAGCCACAACACCAGATATAACCAAATTCCATTATACACAATGACCACACAGGTCTCATATACAATCATATCAGTAATGACCTCTTGGGCCCCTGCATTATACTCACAACATATATCCAAACTATCCAATATAATCCATCACATGAGTAAAACGGCCACTTGGGCCCATAAACAATACCCATAAAACATACCAACTATGAATCCAACTATATCCAATAGTTCTAAGAGTTCGAATGTTTGCTCTTATACAACACATATATTAAAATTAGAGACTGTACACATATAAAATCGCAATAAAGCCACAAATCCGACTTTCTTCACAAACTCGGCCTCTAGGACGAGCCGTCTCTCGCACGCTCCCCAGACTGTGAAAATAGGTCCTGACAGGTGAGCTAGTGCTCGGTGAGTGGAATCACCCTAAGTGGGCTACTCCACCTAAGTGCGCCAATGTCTGTAAACAAACACACATTCAAGCAAATGTGCATGATCCTACTTGAATGTCTAATCGATCATTCTGCACCCAGTCCTCACTCGATTCTCCCTCACACTCGCCTAAGCCTCGTATGAGAATTCATTATGTTTATTTGTTTGTGGACAACCTCCGATGTATATATCATCTGGGTCAGCCTCCGACGATTGATATTATTTATGGACTACCCTCCGATCATTTTTAGTTTTAGACAACCTCTCCGAAACCATTCAATGACTCAATTTCATGCACTCACTCCTATCATCCTAGGGTGCCCTAAAGGTATATGGAATGCATGATGCCACCATTACAAGCCTATGTCACATGTAAACATATAAACATGCATATATTCACATAAAAATTAAACTTCCACACAATCATGTTATGTAATTTCATTTCATCACACTGCAATTAGCTCACGTGGCTAATGATCAAACACGAGCAATTCACTTGAATTACTCGACCAAACATATTAATTCACAAAATTATTTTGAGAATCGCTTCGTGAATAGTGAAACCCCGCCTACTATTCCCAAAACGATAATCATCTGGGCTCACTTAGTGAACCTACCACTCGCCATTCCCGGCCTCATCCAAACCAATACATGATTTAATACATAATTGCAAAATTTAACAACCCAAATCAGCCATGGCAGTCACTGCTGCTCCATTTGAGTTTCAAAAATTTATAACCATTTGGTCCCAAGATTTGAGACCGATCAAACGGCCCCTCACAAATCTCATTCACCAAACATCGACAAAGTACTTAAAGAAGGAATAAACCCAAGTAGGAGAAACTCCTCACTCCTCGAGCTTCAGAGGAAACTCCCTAACCAGACGCACAGCTCTCAGAGAGCAACTTTCCTTCTTGTCCCGAAGACTGCCGACGGTCGGATCTCCTATAGTTCTAGAGAGAATGAGGACATCCTCTCTCTAAAAAAACGCCATTTTTGGCTACTGGAAGTCTCCCCCACGTTTTCTTCCTTTTTGGCATTTAAGAAAACAACACTATTCGTTGTTTGTCTTATTATCCAACTTAAACAATTCAAAAATGACAATTTAGTCCCTTATTTTCCCAGTTTTGACATTCGACACTATCTCGGCCGTCCATTTTCATCATTTCTCTACTCATTCCACTTATGGCACATGAGTACTTGTTATATGTGATTTTCGTAGCATCGAAAATCGTTTTACGGCACCCGAAACGCGATGCCTCGAAAAACGTGTAAATTCGACCGCCTTGAATTGACGAATTCATTGCTATTAGATTTTGTGAGACGATTCCAATGGTGAAATCTATTTTTTCATATGAGATCTAGAGAATAAATTCCGGATTTTTAACCGAAATTACGATTTTGTCATTTTTCCATAAATTGGAATTTCTCGGGTCTTACAAAATTCTCTTTCTCCCAACCCGGACAATGGTCCTTCTGTTCCTACTCCTCCTTCCCACTCTTCTTCCCCCCTACTTCTTCTATTCGTCCTCCCCGTTGTGGCACACATTCCGCACCACCCTACTTGGCTCACCGATTATGTCACCCATTGTTCCATCACTTCCTCTTTGCCAACCTCTATCTCCTCCCTTACTGAACCTACCTCCTATCACCAGGCTTGTTTATCACCTACTTAGGTTGATTCCATGCATAACTAGCTTGCAACCTTGGAAGCCAACCACACTTGGGACCTTACTTCGTTGCCCGTCGATAAACTACCTATTGGTTGCCACTGAGTTTACAAGATCAAACACAACCCGAATGGTAGTATTGATCGTTACAAGGCCTGGCTTGTTGCCAAGGGCTACAACTAGGTTGCGGGGCTTGATTATACCAATTCATTTTCTCCTGTTGCCAAGCCGATGACTGTGCACCTATTTCTTGTTACTGCTTCCCTTTCTTGGCCTATCCATCAACTCGACATCAATAATGTGTTCTTGCATGGGTTCCTAGATAAAGAGGTTTTTATGGAGCCTCCCAAAGGTTATTCTTCTACTAAGCCAGGCCAGGTTTTTCTTGCCTACTCCGCCTCCCTTTACAAATTTCACAAGCTTTCTTGCCACGGAACTCCCGAGCTCGCTCCAAGCTCCTTACTAGCTTTCATGCCATCTCATGACCACGCTCTTTACTGTGCACGCGCTGTTCCTTTTTGTCCCTTATTGTCTACGTTGATGACCTTCTTGTTACTGGCACTCATGAACACCTTCTAGTTCAGGTCAAGTTCTTCTCGACTCTCGCTTTCCATCATGATCTCGTCATGCCCGCTTTTCTCGTGTCTAGATTGCCCGCTACTCTCGTGGCATGTATCTAGCCAAAGGAAATGCATTCTCAACTGATTGCGATGGATTGTTGCTCGCCTTACCTCTACTTCTTTGCCACCGGGTTCCAAGCTTGTAGTTGATGACAACCCTCTCTTTGATGACCTAGAGCGCTACCGTCGCCTTGTTGGTCGGCTCCTCTATCTTAATTTCACTCTTCCATATTAGTATGGTACAACAACCGAGCCGCCTGCCTCCCTCATCGCTACATATTAGGATGCTGCTATGCATCTTCTTTGTTATCTTAAAGGTACTCATTCCCCAGGGTCTCTTTTATTCAGTCGGCGCCCTTCTTCTCCAAGGCGTTCTACGCCGACAAGCCTCATGTACTGATACTCTTCATTGTCTCTATGGTTATTGCTGTTCAGCTCCTCAAGCCATCTCTTGGAGAACCAAGAAACAAAGACACGCTTCGATCCTCCACCGAGGCTGGCACGAGCATGGCTACTACAACTTGCGAGCTTCAGTGGTGTCTTTATCTCCTTCAGGATTTTGAAGTTCCACTCCAACTTTCTATCCCTTTATGGTGTGATATATGGGGCGCCATCCACATTGTCGAGAATCCCGTCTTCCATAAACAAACCAAACATTTGGACATCGATTTCCATTTAGTTCATGGGAAATTTAAAGTCGGTCTGCTTTAGCCCTACCTTGTTTTTTCTCCTTCTTAATTAGCTGATATTTTTACCAAGCCCCTCTCCTTTTCTTCATTTGATCATTTGGTTTTAAAGTTGGGCTTCATTGACATTCCTTCTCCCGCTCCAACTTGAGGGGGGGATGAAGGATTATCATGTGCAGTAAGATATTTTTTCTTCTGGTCACGTGTCTCTGTTCTAGACTCTTCCATATATGCTTTACATATCATGTTTTTCTGTCAGTTAGTATAAAATGTTGTAAATTTAATTATCCATTTGTACATCGAATGAATGGAATGGAGATTTCTAGAATATTTCACATAACAATCTTGATATGGAACTGAAGCGTTGTAAAGCCTCCAACAAGAGGTTAGGTCCAAATATCGAACTAAATAGGAGGAATAAACAACATAAATCGGGTTACCATGGATAAAAAGGCAAGGGATGGGCTAAAAATAAGATGATTGATCTTCTGTTTTGTGTGAGGAACAATTGAAGAAGGTGAAGTCCTCCTCGAGTTTGAATTGGAAGAGGGAGGCAGCTAAATCGAGTTTCATAAGTTGTCCAGCAAGGCAATTATTTGGTTCTTGGAAGGTAATTTCCTGAGAATCGTAAGCTATATTCTTCAGCAAGAGCTTTACCGAAATAGGCAACTGCAGCTCTAGCATGGTCTGATGATTATCGGAGCAAGATAACTCAAATCCTGGGTATCCACAGTGGTACGGCTGGTGTTTTAGACGAAAAGGGAAGTGGATGAGTGGACCATGTGGCCGCAATGGTTTGATGTCATGCACTTATCTGGGATAGGACTCCCTCTCATCTCCTCCACAAGCAAGGTCAAAAACAAGAACAAGAATAAAGAGAGAGATCCATACATTTTTATGGAAGGAAGTGGAGAGGGGGATACAAATATTGAGAGGAGATTAGCCTGAAAATTTATAGAGAAAGAATTCTAGGAAGGAGGGTTACTATGGGACAAGGTGCACAAATGCCCTTGAGTCTGGTACTTCATTTTGATATCAAGCCACACAACAGTCTTCTTGATGAAGACTTTAGACCAAAAGTTCTTGCATTTTGGTCTTGCAAAATATATTCAATTGATGATAGTAGCTAGTCCATTCATCATACAGATGAACTTTAGGCTACATTGTTCTGAATTTTTTCATAAAAACATTAGAAGTGTATCATTTAAGGGTGATGTTTATAGTTTTGGAATGTTATTGAAATTAAGGAAAATAAGACACAGAGCAAAGATGCAGAGTATCTAAGTCAAACATATTTCCCATCATGGATTAATGACAAGTATGATCAAGGAGAGGACCTAGAAATGGGAGATGTCGCAATGGATGAAAAGAAGTATGTGAGGAAAATGGTGATAGTTGCACTACGGTGTGTACAATAAAGCCTATGGGCCGTCCCTCAATGAGCAAAGCATTGGAGATGCTTGAAGGAGAGGTTGAACTCCTAAAAATGCCTCGTAAGCCAACTCTATGGTTTATCGAGAATCACCAGCAATCCAAGATAATGGTACCAATTTCTTCATCCAATTCCATCAGTACAATCATATTTAGTGGAAGGTAGTGCTACATCACCTAGTTAGTTATTTATTTTGGGATCCAATAATAATGTGTGATTGTGTCTTATATGTGAGGTTTCTATAAGATGACTCCATGTAATAAAATAAAGTTTCTTCTTTAGACATTAGTTTGGTTCCCGGTAAGTAAGGCCATTTACAAGTTATAAAATATCATTTTAGATGTTTGGATACTAGTTTTTTTGCTTAATTGCCCTTGAAATTATCAAAGAAAATCCTCCATTTCTTTAAAGATCTATTTTTTTCAAATATTCTATAAAAATAATTATTGAGTTTGCAGAGATTAGCTAAACTATTTTAATTTGTTATGAATTTGCTACCAATAATAATCTAGAATTTCAAGAATTAGTAGTGTCAATTACAATATTTCTTTTTTCTTTAGAGTTTCTATTGGAGAAGTGCCACAGGTAATATTGCCAAGGATCATAGAGGCTGATTACAACATTTAATTTGTAAGTAATCCCATAGAATTTCTATTAGAGAAAGCATTCTTTGGGCTGTTCCAAAGGTTACAATTACGTTCTCGGGCATTTAATTGCACATCTCCCTATATGGTTCTTCAAATTATTGGATGTTTTGATTTCTCCATTCTTAGATTTCTAATCCTTGTCGAAATTTAATTTGGACAATGATCTCATCTTTTGCACTGTGAATCAGGTTCTCAAATTAAGATTTGAATTTTAAGAGAGAGAGAGAATCAAGGAAAAAGTAACAAATTGCATAAAATTGTATGAGCAAATAAATATTCAAAATTTAAAGGGGGAATTATGATTTAGGGAATGGACCCCTTATTTCATAAAGAATCCACTAAAGCATTCAAATTAAGCTCAATGAAATAAATTTTGATGAGACAAATATGTCCTCCCTTCTATACAAACCCTAAGCCCCTTTTCCTCCAACCATAACCCCCCTTCTTCCCAGCCTTCCCACAACGTCTTCAGTTTTTTCTTTTATTATTGCTTTTCAAAATTACTCCTCAGATCTCATTTTTAAATATATTAAATTTTATGATTTTCAATATTAGTCATTACTTTTTATTTTCTTTTATTAGATTATTGTTTTGTGTGATAAAAAATTTAATCTTTATTATATATTGAATATACAAATAAATACTTCACACTTAAAATGAGGTGCATTGATTTTAATTTTATAAATTTCATATTATAATCTTATTTTATACTTTATATTATAAATTTTTACAAACCTAAAATTTTTAAAAATAAAATAAAAATGTTGTTCGCTAGTTAAATTATTTCTTCAAATAAAGATAAAAATAATATTTCACAAAGTGGGTAGAGTCCACTTCTTAAGCAAAGCTAAATGCGGTCAAGGTGGCCACCTTTATCAGATCGCACATTACTTGCAGATATGGAGTTCCTCATGAGTTGATATCAGACAGAGGTGTGCATTTCAGGGGTGAGGTTGACACCTTATTACAGAGATATGGGATCCAGCATCACAGATCGTCTACGTACAGGCCGCAGACAAATGGGGCAATAAAGGCTGTGAACAAGAATATTAAGAGGATTTTACGCAAGATGATTGAAACTTCTCAAGACTAGTCCGAGAAGCTTCCTTTCGCATTATGGGCATATTGCACCTCCTTTCGCACTTCTATAGGAGCCACACCTTACTCTCTAGTTTATGGCATGGAGGCAGCTTGCCTATCGAGATGTAGATGGATCCTCGAGTAGCCCTGAAGTAGCATATTTTTAAGCGGAGTGGGACTGGCCAATGATTTGATCAGCTTAGCCTATTAGATGAAAGGAGATTGAGATATGCTAACCATATTCAGGCTTACCAAAGGAAGATGGCTCGTGCTTTCAAAAAGCGAGTCAAGCCTAAACCACTACAACAAGTCGATTTGATTTTGAGAGTCCTCAAAGGATTGGTCTCCGACCCTAGAGGGAAGTTTAGACCCAATTGGAGTAGACCTTACATTATTAGAGAGTTGACCTCAGAGGGAGCTGCATTGTTGATGGACTTAGATGGAAACCAATTCTCAGAGTCAATCAACGTGGATCAACTAAAAAAGTTTTACATTTGAGACCTTGGTCACAGGATGGATGGCCATAATTTCGGTTAGCCATATACCTTATCACTTGTTACTCACATTTTTTTTATCGTTGCTAGCCCATTGAGCCTCATGCACGCATTTTGGCCTAATATTCTCTTATAGCCCTACTTACCTTTTCATACCTAGGATGGGGGCCCTCTGGTGTGTGGATGCCTTAGTTTAGGGATCTTCTGAGTTATGGACACATTGACATATTCTTTACATTGCCTTACCACGTTCACTTCATTGTATCAACTCCATTTCCTAGTTTCTATGTTTTCACCACTTTCTTTCTATTTGACTTCTCGTTCTATCTCATTCTTTCCCACTTAGATTGGTGATCTATGCATTTTACTGCATGGGGGTTTGTCTTGTCATCCCTTCACTAATTCCATCGACATTTATTCAGAGACTTTTAGTTTGAGAGGCTTATATCATTTCATTGGAGTTGTTTTATTGTACCTTCGCACTTGGAGATATGTTCATTTATTGCCATATTGGTTTGTCTCTCATCGTTTTATTCAGTCTATGCGCAAATATATATATATATATATATATATATATATATATATATATATATATATATATATATATATATATATATATATATATATATATATATATATATATATATATATAAATGCGCATGTGTATGTATTAAGTATCCGTATTCCTTGAGTACATATATGGATTTATAAGGATCATTGTTTTGAGTGTATGTATTACTTATGGGAGTTCGTATGTGAGCTTCCTGAAATCCCAGTATCATGTGCTTACTTTGAGATTTTATTAGTAGTATGTGAGATGACTGATCCTCTCCTAAGGGCTCCGAGTCAGTGTCATATTCATCATCTCATTTGTCGACAACATGTCTTCCCTATGTAGTGATTTAGGTAGATTTATCATATCATCATTAGTTTTTTCCTTACTGTTATTTATCTTCTTGACTTCATACCTTTCATTTTCACATTTATCACCCTCATATGTTTATTGATTCCGAGTTTGATGTTTCACTCTACATCATTTTCCTCTTACCTATCTCACCACATGTTACACTTTTTGCATCACATCATTATTATTAGCACTTCCATTGGATGTTCTTGTGTCCATGGCTCATGAGACTTCTTATGCATGTGGCATTCCACACACGAGGGCATGGGGTTGATCAATGCGTGTTTAAGCCTAGTTTCCCTTCATTTCTTTTACCTTATCACCCTAAGCCTACATTACAGTTCGTGTCATAAGACCACCCTGAGACCATGAGATTTAACGTTTTCTTTGACAGCATCTACTTGGATAGGTATTTGAGACTTGGTTGACATCTGGGCATTATTATGTAGCTTTTTCTAGGAGATGCCTTACTAGCGTTTGGATCCACTTCTAGTTGCAGTTCTGGATGACCCGAGGTTGCCTTTTGTTATTGGGGGATGCATGGATTTAGACTGATTCCTCGACATGCCATACTGGGGCATACCCCCTATCTGTCAGGATCATCTGGATTTGTTTGTTTGTGTAGACAAATTCTTGCTAAGATGTCTAGCCATATTTTGATATATGGGGGTTTCATCACATCTCTATTAGATGACATACATGTCATTCTTGGGCATATCCCTTATCCGCCAAGATCATCAGAAATTTGTTTGTTTGTGCATAGAGTCATTATCGAGAGAATGAGTCTTGTTATGACATTTTTAGGATTTCATCATGTTTTGATAGATGTCACACTAGGGCATATCCCTTATATTTCGGGATCATTTGGAGGTGGTCAGTTTGTCTAGACAGTTCTTATTGAGGATATGAGCCATTGTTATGACATTTTTGGACTTCATCATATTTCCATTGGATGTCATACTAGGGCATACCCCTCTAACTTCGCCTTTACTATCTTCAATTTAGATGTTCGAGCTTCACTCTTACGCATATCGGGCGTTGGACTTCGCCTTCACATGGATCGAGATGTTTAGACTTCATCTGTATCATAATTGTTAGCACCACAGTTAGACGTTCAGACTTCGTCTTCTACATATCAAGCGTTCAAACTTTGCCTTAATATGGATCAGATGTTCAGACTTCATCTGTATCACATTTGTTAGCACCATAGTTAGACATTCAGACTTTGTCTTCTGCATATCAGGCGTTCAGACTTCGCCTTCATATGGATCAGATGTTCAAACTTCATTTGTATCACATTTTCTAGCATTGCAGTTAGACGTTCAGACTTCATCTTCTGCATATCAGGCACTCAAATTTTGCCTTCATATGGATCAGATGTTCAAACTTCATCTGCATCACATTTGCTAACACAACAGATCAAACGTTCAAACTTCGTCTTCTTCATATCAGGCGTTCAGACTTCGCCTTCATATGGATCAGATGTTCAGACTTTATTCGAATCACATTTGCTAAAACAGTAGATCAAACGTTCGGAACCGATCTTACATATCAAAGCGTTGGACTTTGCCTTCATATGGATCGGATGGCCGGACTTCTATACGTATCACATTTGCTAGCATCGCGGCTAGGCGTTCGGACGCCGTCTTACATAGGTCGGGCGTTTAGACTTCGGCTTTCCTTATGGATCAAATATTCCAAAATTCATACGCATCATGTCTGCTTTGCATTGGAACGTGGTCAGGACTTTGTCTTTTGCATATCAGGTGTAAAACCCAAGAAAATTCTAATTTTTTGAAAAATGATAAAATGGTAATTTCGATAAAAAATCTGGAATTTTTCTAGATCTTGGATGAAGAAACGAACTTCACCATTGAAATCGTCTCGCGAAATCTAGCTACCACATCGAATTTCGTCGAATTCCGAGACAGTCAAAATTTCCCGTTTTTTGAGGCACGGAGAGGAGTGCGGGACACTTGGCACTTTATGAGTGGTTCAAGAGGTGCCACTTGTCCTAGGCAGAATGGGTCAAACAATGAGCCAAGTCGGGCTCACATGAGACACATGGCATCATGCCATTGGAGGAAAATCCATGGTAGATGGATAAGGGATAGGTGTAATCCAAGGTAGCCACTAAGAGGGTGACATGTGGCAAGTGAGAAGACAAGTCTCTTGACCCCAACTTGACCCAACCGTTTGGATGGGGAAAAGAGAGGGAAAATAGAGAGAGAAAAGAAAGAGGAAAGAGAAAGGAAGAAAGTTTTAGAGTGAGAAGCTCTCACTTCTCTCTAGGTTTTCGATGATCGGATGAAGTCAGACTCCGCGAGACAAAAGAAAGTTGATCCCCACTTTGAGGGCTACGCGTGGGTCTCAGTTTTCCCCAGTAGAGTTTCGGCAACTCCGGAGAGTGGGGTTTTCTCCTACTTGTTTTACTCTTTTGGTGGAAACCCAATTTTAATGGTTAGGGATGGGGCCGGAATGGCGGATTCATTCAGTTCCAAAACTTGGTAGGTAGAGGAAAATCCCTAGGTCATTTGGACGATAAGAAACTGACCGTGGACTGTTTGTGTGTGACTTTATGTGTTGATATGTTATTGCTATGATTGAATAACATGTGTGTTGTTTGTGTGATGCTTAGGGCAGCTCCAAGATGGACTGTCGGATCGTTTATTAGCCCATGTGAGCTAATTTTGTTGTCATTTACTATGAATGAATAACCTGTTGTTTGCGTATGATTTTCGTTAATATGTGCATGTGTGATATATTATATGAATTATTAATCACATATTGCATTTCATATGCATCGGGGTAACCTAGAACAGTAGGTATGAATGCATGACATGAAAAACATTGTTGTCAAATGAATTTGATGGGAAGATTTTTTGAAGAATTGCCTTGAAGAGTTGTCCAATAGTTCATCTCGAAGGAGGACCCATGACTGTTCCAGAAAGTTATCCAGCAATTCACCTCGGAGGGTTGTCGATAGATTTTACAGGCTTCGGTATTATGTTTTCAAGAACAAAAACCTTTTGTTTGAAAAGCGGTGTTTTCTCACACTTGGCTTAGGCATGGGAGTCGTGAGGAGCTGAGAAGTGGGAAAGGGTGAGTCACATTCTCATCCATTTCATGTAGCCATTTGAGGTAGGAACATATATGTTTTGTAGCCCGAATGTTGGTTTGTCATTGCATGAGCATAGGTGGGGAAGTAACCATGTAGGATAATTCCTTTGTTGGGCTTTGCTCACCTGTCGAGGAAATTATTTTAGATCTTGAAGGTTCACTGGGGATGGGGCCTTATCAAAGGAGTCTTAAAGCAAAGAAATGGCCAAATATGGCCTTGTTAGGTATTTTGTAAAAATCTGGGTAAAAGACCCAGTTTTGGATAATTTGTAATTAAAAGAAATTGTAAATTAACTCCTTTTTGTATAAAATATACATTTTTGTGAGTATGGATGTATAGGCCAATGTGGCCATTTTTACTCATGTATGGGTCTCATGATTTGAGACACTGAGGTTTCCACAGGTTGACGGTGGTCAACAGGACCCTCGGAAAATGGGGCGTCACATCAAGCGTTCAGATTTCGCCTTCATATGGATAAGATGTTCAAACTTCATCTGTATCACATTTGCCAAAACCGCAGTTAGACGTTCATACTTCATCTTCTGCATATTAGCCGTTTAGACTTCGCCTTCACCTTCTACATCTTGAATAAAGGCTTTTAGGCTTTGCCTTTGTGTTTCCTTGTTTCAGGCCAGACATTCCGATGCCTTCACCATAGTTCAGACTCTCATATTTCATCTCTATCAGATATATCGCTACCAATATTCATGGTGGTTATCATCGCACACTTTGATCACATGGTTTATTTCGGTTGTCGTACTCTCCACTTGCTAGCTCATGAGTTTGTCTATGATGGGTCTTCATCGCTATACAATGCACATGACCATTCTATCACCCATGGGCCGATCGATTTTCACTTGTTTCAGGTTTCAATATAGGTTTCACCTTTAGGGGGACCTTCTTAGAGAGAGATTGGATCTATGTCATGACTTTGTTGGCCTCTAAGTTGTTTTGTCCTTTTATTGTTCGTTTTTTATGTTTTTTAAAAACTCCTTTTAGCTGCTTGAGTTTGAGAGAGTTAGTGTTTTTTGTGGACACTTTTGAGGGACTCCTTTATTCTTCAATAGAGTTCATATCGTTTCACTCACTTTTCAAACTTTCACTGAATTCCACTATTCACTTTCGCTATACTCATGAACTCTATCGAATAGGGGCATATTTATAGACCTCAAAATTTGATCACACATTATTATTATTTTTTTACTTTTTGATTTTGTTTATTATTATTCTTATTATTATTATTATTATTATTATTATTATTTCTACTCCCCCATTCCCCTACTCCCTATTTCTCTCTCCATTCATCCTATGTTATACCCTACCTTGACCCCCTATCTCTACTTTTGGGACTTCCCCCTCTCGGCCGGTCTTCCTCCTCTCTTAAAGCTACTCTTCTTGGCTCCTTCCTTCCTCCCTTCTTCCTTCTTCTCTTCTCTCTCTCTTCTCTTCTCCTGCCCCTCTTCCTCTAGTTTCTTCTTCTCCCTATTCTCATCTTTCTTCCTTCTTTTTTTTTTTTCATCCATTTTTACTCTTAAAAGAAGCAAACATCACAAAGGTAAAAGACTCATACCTTTTTTTTTTTTTTTCTTATCATTGTGTCAACACCCATTACACATTTTCTTTTGCATAAAATTCACATATGTATATATATTTGTGGGATTTGATTTTTCTTTTATCGGCTATTATGAGATTTATGTATGATGATATGAAAAATTGTTGTTGATGAAACTTATGTAATTAGCTTGAATCTTGCATTTTTCTCCTACTTTATTGTATTTGAGTTTAATTTTGTGTTATTTATGTGTAATTATCTTTTTGTGTGTTAATATTTCACTTGAAATTTTTTTTGCATAAACTTTAGGTTGTCAAATATTAAATTAGAAGTTTTTTTTAGATGTAATTTAGACTTTAATATGTGAAATTGGTCTTGAATAATCGAAAATTAAATTTTGTAATATTTGAATTTACCCTAAGTTATCACTTTTGGAATTGTTAATTGACATAATTTTTATTTAATTTAGTTTGATTAAACGTTAATTTTTTTTTAATTAGGGTTAAATTATTAAATATTTAAATTGTGCTTATTAATAGCTAAAAAAATTTGTTTGTTATTGAAATTTATAAATTTGGTTCATATATTCATTAATAATTTGGAGTTGTGGACTTATATTGAATGAGACTTATTAATTAGTATGAAATTTGTATATGTGGAATTTATCAAATTGGATATGTATATTAATCACTATTTTGAGACTATGGATTTATGACAATGATAATTTATCTATTAATTTGAGCCCATTAGTCTGAGCTGATATACTTAAAAATTTTGTGAGTTAGTTTAAGCACATTTACTTTAGCCGACGTATTAAACCCATTTGAATTTAGTTTAAGCGACGCCGCAGGCTCAATTCAATCCATTAATTTAAGCCCAACTTACTTAGGTCCCGACTATAGTAGACGCGACCGTTTGAGTAGACTCGGCGTCTTTGGTCGTCAGATTAGGCCTGACCCGTTGGTGCAGGCTGACATCGCTAGAACGTCTGATACAACTCGCCTTAGACCCGATTAGGTCCCAACCATCCTAGGCCGACCCATATGTTAATTTACCGACCCATTAGGTCATCCGACCAAACCTTTGGCTAAGCATTTTGATCAGCTATTTACCCCGTCAAATTTCCATCATTAATTTATTCAATTTCTCATTTTCTGAAATTAATTTTTTTTCAATTTAATCTTAAAATTCAAGTCTTCCAAAAATTCAAAATGCCAAAATTTTCAATTCTCATTTTTAAAATTTAAATATCCAATTTTCAAGAATTCAGTTCATTTCTCATCTTCTAAATGTGAAACCTCGAGAAAATCTAATTTTCTGAAAAGGTAAAATGATAATTTCGGTCATCCAGAATTTTCTAGATCTCCCAGTTGGCAAACGGACTTAGTTGGGTGTCTTCTGTCTAGTGCAAGCGTCGAATTTTGTCGGTCAGAGACGGTCCAGATTTCCGCGTTTTCGACCGAGCGAGGGTGAGTGCGGGACCCAGGCGGCGCATTTGGTGGGCTCGGCGAGTGACAAGTGTCATGGCTGAAATTAGTCAAACATGAGCTCGAGTGTGTGGGTCATGGGTGGACACGTAGCATCATGCCGTGGAGGAAAATCCAAAGTAGGTGGATAAGAGGATAAGGTGTAATCCATAGGCAATAGAAATTTGACATGTGGCGTAGGGAGGGCAGGAGTCATCTTGACGCTCTCGACCGGTTGGGACAATAGAAAGGAAAGAGAGAGAAAGGAAGGGATTTTTTGAAAGAAGCTCAGAGCTTCTCTCCTAAATTTCCGGCGATCGGACCGTCGGTTCCGGCGAAGCGAAGCGAAGTTGCTCGCGGCGGGGCTACACGTGGAGTGCAGGTTTTTGTGGAGTTTCAGCAACTCACCGGAAGGTAGGGAGTTTCTCACCATGATTTAATCCTTGTTTAAGAGCTTTGTTAATGATTTGGAGTGTTTGAGTAGTAGTGGCCGTTTGGTCGATCTGAAACTTGGGGCCCGAAATCTTTGAAATTTGGGAGGCCCATTTTGGGTAGTCACAGGACAAATTTACAGACTATTATTGGTCCATATGCATCGTTTGTGTGCAAATTGTGGTTTTGGGTGTTGTGGTAGGAAATGGCCGGATTTCGGTTCGAAGAAGTGGAGCAGGAGGTTGAAGAGAGGAAGGGTGTCGTGGGCGACCCACACCTTGTTTTTGGGTTTGTTAAAAAATCTTAAATTGCGTTAGGCAAAGCGTCCATAATGAATTTGCTTAAAATGAATAGCTTGAATTAATATGGAAATAAATATGTTAATGCATGGAATTAAATGTGTTAACATGATGTTTTTAGATATATGAGAAATATAATTGTATGTGAGTCATTAGATTGAATTGTTAATTACTTGTGAGCTAATTTGGATATTATTGCCATGAATAAATAACATGTAAGTATGTATGTGAATTTTGTGATATATGCATGATGATATATTGGCATGTGTTGGCTAATAAGAAATGGCATAAAATGCATTTCATATGCAGGGCAACCCTAGATCAATGGGAGTGTAAATTGCATGACATGAAGAAAAATGAAAATGGTTGTGAAGGAATTTCAAAGGAAGATTTTAGAAGAATTGCTTTAGAGAGGTATCAACCCGGTTCATCTCGGAGGCGGACTATGGCCCATTTCGGAGGATTACCCGACCAATTCACCTCGGAGGGTTGTCGATAGATTTTAGAAACTTCGATAGTATGTTTCGAGAGAGCAAAATATTTTGTTTTGAAACGGTGTTTTCGCGCCAAGCAGGCATACGTCGAGAGTGTTGGGGGCTTGAGGGAGTGGGAAAGGGTGAGTCACATTCTCATCCACATCATGTAGACATTCAAGTAGGATCAAATGTTGCTTGAATGTGTTTGGTTGCCATTACATGTGCGCCAGGTGGGGGTAACCCGCTATAGGATAATTCGACTGCTGGGCATTGCTACTTTGTAGAAGGAAAATTGTTTGGTACCTGGTGTTCGGGAGAGGCAGCTGCTCACTAGGGGCAGCTTTTAAGAAGAAAGTCGGATTGTGGATTTGGTATATATTTTGTAAAACATACTTAACACCCCAATTATACCTAACGAGTTTATAACATTTGGTATAATAAAAATAAAGTATATTTTAGAATAAGAATGCTAAAAATAAAATAAAGCGATGGGCAAGAATTAATACGAGGAAGCGAGAGGTAAGTATAATTTACATGAGGACCTAGTGGTCATAAATGGGAAAGAACTAGGGGTTAATGTATAAAATGCTTGAAAATGAAATGCAAATAGAAGGAGTTATGGGATTAAAAATGATTCAGAGACTTAAAACCAAAAATGGGTTTATTTGACTTGTGAGCATGGCCTTAACAAAAAAAATTGGATAAGAGCAATTAGTCTCTCATTTTTGAGAGACCAAAACTGTAGAGAAGAGAAGAGAAGAGAAGGGGAAAAGAGAGAAGAAGAGGAAGAGGAAGAGGAAGAGAAGAAGAAGAGAAGAGAAGAGGAAAGGAAAAGCAAAAAGGTATGGAACTATGAATTCTTGTATGGAATTCTAAAGTTTTGTATGAATTACCATGGAATTGTACGATTAGTAGCTTGCCCCCAAACCTAGGGTTTGTTAGGGATTTCATCACAACAAAGATTTCTTAGTAGGGTTGGTAAAACCACTAAATGGTACAGATGAGTAGCCGAATCCTCCCTTTTTGGGGGTTGGATTTATGGATTAGAGTGCAAAATGGTGGGTTGGGGTTTTAGGGAACAAAGAACCCTAACTAATCTTTATCATTTGGTTCATGTATGGGTTATGACCCATATGTGAGTTGTTTGGGAGTAATTCATGATAGGTTTTTGGTGTAAGATATGTATTGAAAGATGATTTGAGGAGAATAGAGGTTACAAGATAAATATGGAGTGGTTTTGATGTGTATATTGATTATTGAGTTGATTTGGGTAGCAAAATATGGAAAAATGGGAGAAAAACCAACTTACGGAAAATTTCGAGGGTGGTACGGTACCCAAGCGAGTGGTACGGTACCATAAGTGTTCTGTCCGATCTGGGGTACCTGATGCTCGTACGGGCGGTGTTAGTATTTTAACCATAACTTTCTCAATTCTTATCCGATTTGAGTGATTCAAGTGGCTGATTAAACTAGACTTCAAGGAAAACAAAACTCCATGAAATAGATACATTCTGGTCGACTCTATTTGGCCCGCTAAATTCACTCAAAGTGAAATTTATGTTGACGATTTACGGTTGGAGTTTTGAACATAGAGTAGTCCCGGTTGTTTAGGACATAACTTGAGTTTCGGTGCTCCGATTTGAGTGATTCCAGTTGGAGAAGAACCCTTAGCACCTTAGCTTCAAAAGAGTGCAAACACATGTGTCAAATCGGAGTTAAGAACCCTGAAAATAGGTATTACAGACTGTTCCTAGTGTAATCTAGGTGAACTGACTAGTTTGGCATGAAAATGTCATAACTTGAGTTTGGATGATTCAATTGGAATGATTCCAATTTCTAAGTAAAGTAGATTCATAGAGGAACAAGAATATATGAATATGATGTGAAACATGAAAACGAACTGAAACTTGAACATGAACATGAAAGACAATATGTCATGAAGACATAATGTGGCTAAGAATATTCTAATTATTTTGTAGAATAAAAAATAGATTATATATGATAGACATACCTAAATGAATAGATGGAACATCTTTAGGAACACATGTTGAAATGCATAAATACTAGAACGATAGAGATAAGTAAAGATGACAATAAAGCATAAGAATGAGTACACATTACCACGAATATTAGAGTATATATATATATATATATATATATATATATGAATATATGAGCGAGTAATGTATGCATGAGAAAAATATAGGAATATATGTATTATAGAAATAGAAACTAGTAATGAAGCTACGAGATATAGGAAACGAATCTGATTAAAGTAATGATAGTATATATTGCATAAGCAATCACGATAACAATAGTTATTCATGCTTATGAGATAATAATACGAGAAAATATAATAAAGCGATTGTTTGTAGGGCACGGTAGAGAGGATAGATAGAGCATGTCTATAGGAATCACCGATTGTTGCGACATCACGAATCACGGTCTCCCGAGGCCAGTTTGGGTCGATGACATAGATCCCATTTGGATCATTATAGCGGCCCAGTTTGGGTCATACAGAGATCACTGTCTCGTATAGTGATAGTACAGCCGGTCTGTCTGGATAGAGATCAACGTCTTGTACGTTGATGGTACCTCCAGTATATATGGTTGTTCAGTATCAAAGCTACAAGACCATTCCGCAGCATGAACATAAAGAAAATGAAAAGTATATATAACAAAGGAAATGTATAAAGTATATGATATGATATGAGAAGCATAACTTAACGCTATGCGATGATAGTATCACAGATTACAAGAACAAGAAATCACCGATATAAAACTACGTAGAAAGTATATGATGTAATGATCTGAATATGAAAGTACATGAAAGCATATGTGAAAACATATGGCCGATTATATGATATGATAGTAAGTATAAGTCTTGTACTCCCTCGCGGGATACCTTGAAGATGAGATAGAAATTCACATAATGTGAAAAATAAAGATATGATATGAAAAGTATTGGCTTTAAGCTGACCACAAGAAAAGAATCTGAGAAAGTATTCGAACCTGAAAAGTATATGATAGAATAAGAACGTACAAATGTATATGAAGTATACAAATAGTACAGGATGACAGTATATGAAAAGTACCAAATGAAAGCATATAACATGAAAGTATACGATAGTCTGATATGAATATGAAGAATGAAAAGAATTATAGCATGGAAGATGTAGCCACTACATGAAATAAGACATGATATATACACAACATAAGAAATGAGATATGTAATAGAACATGAAAAGCAATAAGCTATAGCATGAAAGATGAACACATGAAAAGTATAGAAAGTATATGAAAGAATATGTATAGAAATGTATAGGTATATGTCATAAGATATGATAGTTTGATAAAGTACATAAAGATATAAGTTAGCAAAGATATAAGATATTCTAGTAGATGACATGATATGAATATAAGATTATATGATATGAATATATGATAGATAAAGTATATGAAAAGCGTATGAAAGTATCGTATATGAAAAGCATAATATATGAAAATCATAGGAAAGTATAATACATGACTATTATAAGATGAAAATATAGGGAAGTACAAGAATCTAGGGAAGTACAATTCTATAGCCAGAGTGAAATCACAAATGCAAAGTATATGACGATATACGATTGTATAAGAAAGTATATGACAGGTACCACGAAAGTATGAACAAATGCAGTACATACGAGAAAGTAATATGAGAAAAGTATACTAGGAAGAAAAAACGATCACATGAGCGATTACATGATAACTTGATTTTATGAAAATGAGAACTCATAATAGGATTTATAGAATGAATATATGGAATATTCAAAGTATAGAAAGCAGGAATATAGTAAAAGTATAGATAAGAGATATCACGAAGACATAGAGCAATATAACGAAAAGATTGACATACGATAGAAATGTAAAGATGATAAGTAATAAAAGTTATATGAATATGTATAGATATAGAAATGCATATGTATAAACTTGTGGCAGTCACCATTGGTGGTTGTCATGCTTATGTTCCCACTAAGCGTAAAGCTTGCCGCGGGTGTTGATCCATGTAGGTCTGCAGAAGGGAGGCGAGAGGACGGGATATCACGTCGGCGAAGCGGGCCATTTCGAGATAGGTGTTCACCAGCGCGCTACGCAATCTCATGTTTTGTGTTAGATATATGTATATGTATAAGTAAATGGGACTCGGTATATGTGTATAGATTTGATGGACACCACTCGGGTGGTAGTTTTAACTATATGTAAATGATTGATTTTGTTATTGAAGTATGCATATGAATGAGAAAAGCAGTACAGTTATGTCATTTACGATAAGAGCAGGTCAATGAGTCCCGGTATAGTATGGTCTCAACGCCCCGGACTCGATTCGAATCCGCCATTAAGTTCAGGATTGGGATCGAGGGGTGTGACAAAACTATGTTAAATTGTGAAATTTTATTATATGTTTATATTAAAGTGATGCTGATTAACTTTTGAACTATTGAAATATAGTTGGTTAGATTTTTAGTGATATTAATGTAGACCAAAGTGGCCATTTACTCATAACCATGGATATCGTGCCACGAGATACCCCAGAGGTTTCCTGGGTTGGCGTGAGTTGTCGGCGAACCGCCAGGGAGGAAATGGGGCGTCCGCGACTTATTATACGAGCTAAGGTAGCGATTACCTTGGGAGCTCAGTGGGTGTGTCTATAAGTTTAGTCATGATACCTTCGCGACGATGTCGGAGCTTGGGTATACGAATACCTGGAAGCGAGGACTTGGGCTTAGGCCATGGTCATAAGGTGCTTGACATCCTGACTTTGGTATAGCTCGATGTTGGATACTAAGAGTTATAACTTAGTATCATTAAGTTAGGTATCGATTTACCTAGGACTTTCGATGGGAACGGGTTGAATCAGCCCATCCTTGGTGCATTTTGATGAACAATATGATCATTAATACGATTGGATTGTGTGTTGTATGTGTTGTGTGAAATTGTATGCTTGGTGAATAGCATACAGGAAAATGTTGAACACTAGGCTTGAGAAATGAAACCTTAGGAGTTTGAGAATTTTGGGCAGAATGGTCCAGAAATAAACGGAAAAAAAAAAAAAAATTTCTAGACAGTTGCTCCAATTTTTAAATATAAACAAATTGTGTTTTGTGGAATTCTGGAAAATTATTCCAGTTTTTGCATAAGAAGAATGGTTGTAATTAAATTCTTTAATTTGTGAAGCATGTAAATCGCTATAATTTTTAGTGATTTGGAGGATTAAGCTACTGCATCTTGGGAGTAGCTGGTTTTTAGGCTCAGGGCTAAGAAGTGGCATGAAAGAGCAGTGGAGTTTAAAAAAAAAAAAAAAAAAAAAAATACAAAGGTAGAAGGCTGGAATGGCTCTTGCCCGATTTCGACACTAGGTCGCGACCCTGGCTGAGGTCGTGACAAGCCGGGGCGCAGTGCGCGAGGCGGGGGCAGCTGCGGGGCACGGCACGCCGACTCGTGCCCGCACTATCTGGGCGTGACGCGTTACAGCTGATTTGAGGTTGGAATTTAAGAGTCCTTAGTCGTGATGGAAATTTGGATGGTTTGAGGTTGCGGAGACTTAGCTTTGGTCATAACCTGTTTTTCGTATCTTAGAGTGTTGTGACTGGTTTTGAGTTTTGCGTGACACACCCCCACCCCCCTTACCGGCGGCGGGCATGCCGGCCATCCACCACGAGGAAATCCCTCGGCCGTTTACCTCCCAACGACTAGAAACTCCTGTGAAGCGAAGCCGTATTGCTTGCTTAAACCTCTTATAAAAATTTTTCTTTTATTTTTCAGTTTAGGATTTGGTAAAATCTTAGCAGCGGAAAAACTTCGGCAGCATGACGGCTGCATATGGTATAATTCCAAATCCTATATACATCCAATTTACACTATATCCAAATATGGCAATAGCATACCCGCGTTCTCACATTTAAACTATTTACATACATATGTTCCATTATACATATTAAGTCTTTTCCTTATAATAATATTAATTCTGACACTTGTACAGTAATCGGGACAAATCCTATTGAGCTCCGGCGTCTTGCGTACCCGAGTACACGGAAATAGTTTTTAAAATAGAAAATAATGCAAGGCTAAGCAGGCTCGATTGGTGCATGTGCTTTTATAAATTCTTTTCTTTTCCGGAAAACATCTCAAAAATGTAAAACCCTGTTTACAAATATTTTCCAGAAGCTTTACTTTGCTTTGCTTGCTTTTAAAAGTTTTCTAAAACTTTTCTTTGCTTGCTTGCTTTTGTACTTGCTTGCTTTTAAAAGTTTATAAAACTTTTACTACTTTGCTTGTGCTGTTTGCTTTTCTTTAAGAGCTTATAAAACTCTTATTGCTTGCTTGCTTAGAAGGTTTATAAAACTTCTCAATTCTTTTTGTATTTTTATCTTGCTTGAAAAGTCTTTTAGAGCCTTTCACAACCTTTTGCTTTAAAGTTTCTCAAAACTTTTTTATAAATCTACAAGAGCACAGACTCGACCACATGCTGAAAATGGCAGACTGGGCTCCAGCGGATTTCTTTAAAATCCGGGAGCTTGGCTCGATGATGATCGTTTGAAATCCCCTAAGCGAACTGGGCTCAACCGTTTGCTTTAAAACTCTCGGAAGCTTGAGGGCGGCCAGGGAACCAATAGTTGATTTTTAAAGCTGGCATATCATGCTTGTAAAACATCGGCCGTACGGAAACTTTCAACACTCTTATTAATACGCAGTGACGGCAGAGACGCATCTTCAGCCGTCTTGGTGGAAGGACCTTTGTCGCATCACCTTTTCACACGTGAATATCGGTCGGATTGACCTCTGTGTATCACCATAATTTAGTTAGAGCTCATAACCCATATATACCACGTACGTGCCGGTCCTTTGTGCATGATGTATGACCTAAGTTTGCCCGACCCGGACCGAAAAAACTATAATGCATGTATGAATCCCCAACTCCGTGCACGTCACCAGACTACCTCAACCGGTTGCTTGCTTAGAACTAAGGAAGCTGTTTATAAACTTTCACTTTGCTTAGAATTATGTTTTCTTGCTCTTTGTAGAGCGTCTGGTTTACAATTTAAAACCAGAGCTACAACACTTTGCTGCTTGAAAAATGGTTTAATTATTCAAAACCATTTGCTTGCCTTTACACACTTGCTTGAAAAATCGATTTAATTATTCCAAAACCATTTCTTGCCTTTAGCGAAAAATGGTTTAATTATTCAAACCATTTGCTTACTTACTTGCTTTATAATTCATTGCTTCTTGAAAATGGTTTGAACTCAAAACCATGACATACCGATGTAAAATAGTTTATAATATCAATAAATTGCTCTGTATTATTTGGAAAATGAGTTTAGAACACTCACCTCTTTGCTTGCTAAACTTGAGCACAGTTCCACACTTTTCCCGCCTTGGCTCTTTAACCTACAACTCAAACGAATACGACGATATATTAATTGCCTACGTAATCGCATAACTTAACATACTCCTTATTCTCATACACAAATCCCGGGTTCCAAAAACTTTCATTTCCTACTTTAGTCTCCAAAATACTACTATGTGACACTTAGTGCTCTTATACACCCCTACTGAGTATCATGTCTTGTACACTCTCTCTCGGAGATGGGGTGTTACATTGTAAGCAGTTTCGGAAAACCTCGAGGGAGCGAAGCTTGAGTCACGACCGAGGAAATGGGTGTCAGCGACTTGGATTTGAAATTTAGGTAAGACTGGTAGGTTGGGCTTGAGGTTGCGATCAATTTGGTCGACTTAGTCTGGTGCAAGTCGACCGAAGAAATGGAAGTCGCGCCACTGGCGGATTGGTGTGAGGGGGACGGCATCGCGACTAAGGTTTTGGGTAGCGACAAGGGCATTTAATGGGAGCGGAGGTCGGAGGTCGCGACATCACCATTTGAGGAGTCCGCGACTGAAGCGGCTTGTGAAGTCGCGACGTGGATTTTGATGTGTCGACATGGGCCCATAGGCGTAGGAAATTCGGCGTCGCGACTGTTTGGAGTTCGCGACGAGGAAGAATCGTTACGAGGTTGGGACCAGTGGTCGCGACCGTTTTGGTCGCGACTTGATCTATTTCTTAGGGTCGCGACACTGGTTTTGAGGATTCGCGACTGTTTTTTAATTGGACTAAAGCAGTCCGATCTCTCGATTTGAGGTCGCGACACAGATTGGCACGCGGTCGCGACGAAGTTAGGCGTCATGACTGGTACGGTGGCGACCTGTGCTAAGCGTCGCAAGGGGACACTATGATTGGTCGCGACTGGCCTATGGAAATTCGTCGCGACCCCATTTTGGTTGTGACCCTAATTTGCTGTTGAGCGAAGGAGGTAGCGACATGAGATTGACCTGCCGTTCTGCGGCACGGTCATCTAGGGTCGCGACACGGAAATGAAGTCTGTTTGGCTCAGAGTAGGCAAGGGGAAAAGGAAGTCGCGACACGGCCTTGAATGTCGCGGGCGAAGGAATAGAAAACGATTTGTGCCCACGACGCATGCGTGTCGCGCGCGTTGAAGTAGCGAAGTGTGCCGCGTGGCTAACTTCACGATTATTGATGCGTAGCCTAGAGCCCTTGGGTGTGACGCGTATAACCAGTTTGACTACCGTACTTACTGTTTAGATTCGCGTTCTATGAACCAGCATTCCACGGAGTTTGAATAAATAAATAAATAAAATAAAATAAGGTAAAATAAAATAAAGTTTTGTTTATTGCCTTGATTTAATATGAAATGGTTGTCATACATTACCTACTGGATTGCATTCTTAGTGTATGAATTTTTAAATGTGAATAGTGTCTGTTTGTGTTTACACGTTAGAATGTGCATTAAAACTTGGCACCCGATTGACGTGTGTAGATATGCCGTCGAATAGTAGGCCGTAGAAGTCGTCCACGAGATGCTGATGGGCACCACTGTAGTTGATCGGCGGTACTGTTGAGGCCGTGAGTTACAACCATCACTATCGCCGCAGGGGCGTGTTTGTAGTGAGCTAAAGTAGTCGAGCGACCTCGGTGTTTGACACATCATCATCCCGAGGGCCGTAGAGGGAGGAGTAGATGACATCACAGGCATCCCAGGTGTGTGGGTCTTTGTCTTAAGAGGAAGGAAGATCCATCTTTTCTTCCAACACGAAAAAGAAGCGGAAGACTTATTTTTCGCGCGGGATCTCAAGAGACGAGCCAAGGTTAGTGGGACGAGACGGGATGTGACATTCCCAGTGACCCGAGGCCCGGATGGTGTGTTATTTAACGACGACACGGACACTTTCGACCAGTTGCCACAGAAGGCGAGGAATCGGAGTTATGGACACCCTGGAACCCAATCGCCAGTGGGACGAGTTAGGGTTGCCAGTTGAGCAAGGTAGATAGTGTGCTTTCATTGCGTTGACCACGACATATGAGGAGGGATTGCCCAGAAACGAGATCTAGGATTTTGGGACGGCGATTCGGTTAGTTTATAGGACAAGAAGCGATCTGATTCACCTCCGCATCCCTAGTATGGGGGTAAGAGGAACCGGTTTTCAATCCCTTGAGGGTGCTATACAACACATGGCCCGATACGAGATGGGCGGAGGGGCGGAGTGTAGGTCGAGTCCAGGCATGACTCTGGGCCAGGACTTGGGGACCCGGGGCATGTGTCTGCGGATTGTGCTAGAGGTTGAGCATGCGAATCGTTAGAACATGCAAGATACGTTTATACTGCATTTGTTTTACGATGCATCTTATTGTGATGGGTTTGAGCTTTAGAGGTTGAGCCTGCGGGCTTGTGTGTGGATGTTCTTCCCCACAGAGATCACAGGGTGAGAGTTGGTCGGATGTGTCGAGATTATGAGGTAAGAGATCTCGGTGATTTGCTCATGGTGGACCACTTCCCGAATTAGTGAACATATCGGTTTTGATGTATCATTCTTAACCTTCAGATGAGTTGGCGACCATGGGTTGTCGATAATTGTGACCTTAGGTAGGTTATCATACTCGACTCGGTCTTGGAGTTATTGTGAAATTTTGCCTTAATAAATGCAGTGGTACTTGTAATGCGTGGAATTTCGGGACAAAATTTGCTGGGGGAGAATGTGAGCCCGAAGGTCCTATTTTTCTTTAAAAGGGGTAAAATGGTAATTCCAGGTCAAATCCGAGAAATTTTTAGATCTCAGATGGCGAAGCGGGCTTCAGTTCCAGATGATCTCGCGAAATCTAGCTACCACACGTCGGTCAGAGCGGTCGAATTTTCTACGTTTTTCGAACAGCGGTGGTGTGGGACACTTGGCACGATGCAGGTGGCTCCGCGGTGACACATGTCGTAATGCGACGTGGTCGAACATGAGCTCGAAGTGTGGATGTGGGTGGATGCATGGCATCATGCCATTGATGGAGAAATCTGAAGTGGTGAATAAGAGGATAGGTGTAATCCCATGAGCCAGCCAGGCCTGACATGTGGCATGAGAGGACGATCCCTCTTGGCCCGATCTCTCCCAAACTTGGAGTTGGGAGGAAGCAAAATAGAGAGAAAAGGAAGAGAGGGAAGGGATTTTTTCAGAGAGAGGGGCTCCCAGCTTCTCTGCAGAATTTCCCGATGATCGGGTATCGGTTTAGCGGGAGCCAAAGTAAAGTTGCACTCCCAGGCAAGGGCTACGCGTGGAGTACCGGTTTCAATGGAGTTTTGTGACTCACGAAATGTAGGGTTTTCTCTTACTTGATTTGTCATTGTTTAGAGTTTTGTTGTGATTCGGAGTGTTTGTGTGAGACCTATGGTGTTAAGGTTTGATGAATCCCCAAAACTTGGATGAAATCTTCAGAAATTGGGACTATTTTAGGGCAATCTCGGGACAGATTTATAGTATTATTGAGTCATATCGTGATTTATTAGTGTAAATTATGGTTTTTGGGTGTTGTGAGGCAGGGAAATAGCCCAGTTTTTGGTTCCAAAGAAGTGGAGCGAGGTTGAGGAGAAGTACAATGCGTGGACAGCCCGCACGTGTTTTGGGGTGTTAAAGCGGTCAGTGCGTGTTGGACGGCATCCATGTGGTTAGCAAATGAATGACGGTGTGTGGAAGTGTGTTAATACATGGAATTAAATGTGTTAACATGATAGATATAGAGAAATATATATATATATATATATATATATATATATATATATATATATATATATATATATATATCATATATCTACTTTCTCTATATATATATATATATATGATTTCTAATTTTATATTGAATAAAAGAAACATATAAATGATATAGAGGAATCACCACTTAATAAGCATCTGAGTTTACACCAAATATATTTGAAAATATATATGATTTTTGATGATTCCATCATACATGATTGAGTTGTGAAAACTTAAGGATAAGTATTTTACATCTAAACTGAATTCTTTTATGTTAAAAAATCTCTTTCTAGTTGATCTAGAACAATTAGGAGATTCTCTAGAAGAAATACGGGTTCTGCTTCTAGTGGCAACATGCTTTTGGTGTGGCAACTCTCCTTTGTGTGAAGCTTTCCCCACATATATAAAGTCTTGACTCAAAAAGAGCAATAGGCACGCTAAGTTATTAGGTTGAGGATGAAGGGTGGAGCCTGGAATCCCCAACTTCATGAACCATTCAATGACTATGACTACAAAGGCAGTCCAAATCTTTATTGGGGTTCTAAGTAAGAAGCTCCCATATCCCCTTAGCTAAAAAGATAAAAATGTTCTTCGGAAAGAGAGTTGCTTGGAACATTCCTTTGTTGGAGCTGATTAAAGCTCCTTGGAAGGTGAATCTCTCGGATCTGCACCAACTTTGTATAGAATCTCTCGGGTTACTTGGTCTCGGCCCGATATTTAACATATCGGCTGACAAACCCCACATCTCTTCTTTGGGAATTTTCACGAAGGCGGAGCAATTGTGATTTGAAGTCTTTGGACAAGAAATCAGCTCGTGATAAGGAATTGAAGAAGAGCAAACTTGAGGAACGTGATAACCGCAATCTTTACCTGGCTAAGGTTGATTCTAAAGCAAGAGTTCAGTCCCCTAGGATTTGAAAGTCTATTGTTATCGCTGATGTGTAATTATGTATAGCTAGATATTAAACTCCAATATGTTACCATTCTTTTCTTTTACTTTATTGTAGGAAGATCACGATTATTGAAGGGGACTCCATTCTTGAAGGTGTTTCAACCCAGTGACATGTCAAGCGCCGTATGCAAGTTTCTCGAGAAAACACTCTTAAAGAGTAGAAAATGTAGGATGGAGCAGTTTTCCCACACTTGATCATTTGCATGCATAGTGTTTCACTTTGTAAAAGTCTTTTTTAAAAACTACTTTATTTCATTCTTCTAAAGTTGTTTAATTTTTTGAGATAGCCCTAAAGTTGGTGCGAGACAATGATATAAATTGCATCAGCTGCAACTCCCCTAGTGCAGAACCACCCCCCATCACATTTCATTACTTCTTCTCATGATGATGAATTTAAATGAAATGGGTTCTTATAAATTGTCTTTGTGAAATTTGGTACTTAGTTCATAGAAAAAAATAAAAGTACAAATAAGTTAAAAAACAAATTACTCTTCAGCTTGCTTGAAAAACCATGCATAGATGGGTCCCTCTTCATGAATCCCGCTCTATCTTTGTTTTGGGTGATGATTCTATTTTGTTCCTGTTGGCATCATTTGGAGTTCTCGTCACGCTAAGGGTGATTTTCATTTGGAAGGGCCACATACGGGAAGTATCGCAATTTTTGGACCGAATCTGTGAGATGGTTCTATTTGGCAGATTTTCTTTATTTTATTTATTTTTTTTTTTTTTACTTGTTCCCGAGTTAGGCTGTTGATTATATCTTTTTCAGTGTATGAAGATGTGGATTCTACGTACATGCTCTTTTCTCTCTTTGAGGCTTTTTGGGTTCTCTCCGACTCGGTGGGTAAAGTCTGTTATAAGTAATGTTTTTAAAGACAAAAGCGTAAGTAGCTCAGCGTTAGTAATAAGCATACCGTAATTTAAAAATAATAATAAAGGCATTTTTTAAATGATTATTATATAATATATATATATATATATATATATATATATATATATATATATATATATATATATATATATATATATATATATATATATATATTATATTTTGAAATATGTTAGTATCCAATTTACTAAAACAATTTATTATTTTACTAGAATAATAAGATATGAATAATTTGTTTTTAAAATTTTTATTTTAAAAAATAAATAGAGTAAATTTTGAAAGATTGTGTACTTAAAAAAAAAAAATTACAATTTTGAAATATGTTAATGTCTATTTTTCTAACATATAATAAAATAGTTATATTTAAAAAATGTAATTTTTTAAATAGTACTCAAATTATTATTCTTATTTTTATAACAATAATTTATTTTGTGTTTTTGAAGTAATAAATTAATTTATTATTATATTTTAGAAACATTTTTAAAACAGTACAAAAATCTAATTTTAGAAATTTAAAAAAATGTTTTCAGACTACTAAAAAAATCTTAAGTTTGAGTTTACCAAAAGAATATTTTATGATTTTTATCCAAAAAAAAAATCTTAATATTAAAAATGATAAATTAAGGGAAACAGATAGTAAAAATAAAGAGATAGAGAAAAAGATTCCGAGAGAAAGGAAAGAGATGCAAAAAAAAGTTTATCATGGATTGAATGATGAAACAACGATGCTTAAACAAACCTAGTTGGTACCACAACTTTACCCGACTTGCCTCTTTGTTTGCAGTTGTCGCCATCCATGATAGAGTCAGTAATACAGCGTTTTTACGGATTGATACTAAGATGTATCTGCAGAATATCTCTCTGTTTTCATTGAGCATTGGAAACTTTTATCTTTCAATTTGATTGTTGATTAAGGATTTGTTGTTTGTTCTATATATGTTTTATCTATATTATTTATAAAGTATATGGCTTGGATTTCCCCTTTATCGCCTATTTAATCCATTTTTTGTATTTTTATTCAGAATTTCAGTTCTATTAAAATAACCTAGAGCAAATTGATTTATACTTTGTTTATTTAATACTTTACTTATTTCTAGTTTAAAAAGTTAACACCCAAGTATGTGGTTATATATTCTATGATTCTTATTATTATGAAACTTTATTTATTTTTTATTATATTAGGAAATGTCGTAATGTTATTAATCAGCCTTTGACATATGATTCTCTTTTTCTATGAGTCAGTTTTCCTTCGAGTCGGTTTGCATCTTACAAAGTTATCATTGGAATTTGGAGTTCTTTTAAAGCAATAATTTGGGTTAAATGTTCATTTAATACCTTGAAAATTACCACGCGGCACTCATCAAAATAATAAGCGAGTATGTCTTGATCTGGTTGGTACTACACGAAGGATTTTCGCGCTTGGTTTTTATAACCAAAACAATTTCCACATTTGTTGAGGAACGCCGGACTTCGTGGTGAATTTTGGTGGGCTTACTTGCTCTCCATGAAAGATCTTCCCTTCTGTGGCACGGTCAAAAACGATTTTATGCTCTATTGTCCGAATCTATGAAACTTGTTGGGAATATTCGTTGTAATTTTGGATCGATGTATATATTGATAGCTTTGTATTTATGCCTGACTTTGATGTTTTCTCCTCTATATTACTTTCATATTATGTGCACATTTTTCCAGCCATTATATTGGCCCATATTGGGGTTATAGCATATGAAATTAATGAATGAGATTTTAATGTTGATAAAATGATGTATACAATGGAGTGTGTGGGTTCTATTTCAAAAACATATAAAATCAGTACACTCAAAAAAATTGTCCATAGTTAAGTTATTGGAGTTAAAATATGCAATTTGAGAATGACAGCTAAAATGGATATCTGGTTGATTCACAAAGATGACGCTCAAGGCCAGCGTCATTGTGTGCTAGCTGCCCACAATGTGGCCAGAGCATGACGCTTTAGGGGCGTCGTTTAGCAATCTTCGGCGAACGTGTCGTTGATTAACTTTTCGACGCAGTGCGAAAGAAAGAATAAAAAGAAATTTATATTGGTATATTTGGAAGAATAGATTAAATATTCATTATGATATGATTTTATTATATTTGGCACAATACATTATATCTTACAGACTTTGATAGGCGTTCAGTTTACTCTTACTTAGTTGAAGTATGATGCATAGAGGTGTGTATAGCTCAAATTAAAAGTTAGGACATGGTGCTATTTTTGACTTATTCATTTAAATATACGTATGCATGAGGAATGCATTACATGAGAATAAAAACTTATGGAGATCTAACATTATTAGCCCTTTGGTTTGATCATTTGCCACGATCATTCGTTCAATTAATGGAAATATGAATAGAAATGCTATGACGATGAATAATTGCAATATGAATTTTTATTAATCACACATTCATAATAATTTGACATTGTTGACAATTACTTGTACTCTACTTCTGAAATTATTTCCAACTCTTGTTGAAAAACTCTTCTTGGCTTGCTCAAGTTTGTCTTTGTCGAAATTGCTGAAGCAAAAGGATTAGGAGGCATGGATAACTTATTTCCTTCTCCTTCCAACATCTGAACTACAATTTTCATGGAAGGACGATCAACTGGATACCATTGAATACATGCAAGTCCCACAATTGCTAATTTCCTTGCAATCGACATCTCCCTTCTTCTTGAAGCCGAATGCCATTTCTTCCCTATATCGAATGATTATAAATCCATTACGGGAAGTATACTTGACTAGCCTCTCCACACTAACATCTGATGTTCTTCCTCCCTCAGACCATTTCAAGTAACAACATTCCAAAACTATAAACATCCGACCTATAAGACACATTCCCAAAGTTCCTAGATAAGACTTAGGAACAGCCTGGCCCATTGTTCCCTTCACATTATCTTAGAAATTTTTGTTCCTTGGAGCATAATTTGCGTCATGAGAAACAGAAAACCTTTACAAGATTAAAAGTTGTCATCAGTAAAAATATTATAGGGGTTTGATATCGAAATAGAAGGATTCTTTGATCTAAGCAACCAATCAAGAAAATACTCAATTCCTTTGCTGCAAATAGCAATTTCTTGAAGTTTCTTCCAACTAAGTGAATGTTTCTTATCAACTCTTGAAAATATGAACTTCTCTAATGATTCATTGGGTAAGTACTCATAAATCAGGGCTCGTTTAAATCCATCGGCTAAATCAGATCAGTGGACTATGTTGGCATGGTGGATTGTACTGTGTGCCATTCATTAATAAGATTCTTCCCCATTTCCTTGAGAGCAGTCAAGGATTTTACTTTGCTGACAAAAAAGTTCATCGAAAGATTTCCTTTATATACGGTTCCATAACCTCCTTACGCCTAATTTATCTTTGAATTGATTTATGTAATCCTTTTAACATCGGCATAGGAGTATCTTTGAGATAAGAGCTTCATAGTCTTCCAAAAAAACTTTTTAACAGCCTTCATTCATTCTCTCTCTCTAGTTGTTAGAGCTATAAACTCGATAAAGCATAACAATTACTAACAAGAAAACAAGAACCAAATAACTGTACCCACTCCATAATAAAAAGAAACATAAATTTTTTGCTTAAATAAACAACTTCAATGACCAAACAAAGAATCCTTATCTAAAAGAGTTAATAAAATGTGTAAATAGAATATTACCTGTCAAAATAATTTTAATTGATACACCTGTAAAATATTAAGAAAAAAAGAAGAAGTAATTAGCTTATTTATGTGCTCTTGGAATTACAAAAGCATGCTCAATTACATATTCATATGATGATTTTAATCTAATTAATTTTATTACAGGTCCAACCTTATCTTTTTGGGTGCCATTCTTGTATTCTACGGGTTCATTTCTAGGGTAATACCGATTCTATGGCTAACTCCGCCCTAACTTTTAGTGGAAATCTAAACATGCTCTTCTACTCCCTCCTATATATCATAATTAGCTAGACTATGTTTCATAATAACATATTATCATTCTGAATTCACCTAATTTATAACAAAACTAAAATACAAATAAAAGCTCATGTCATGCCCATCATGTATATCTAAGTGATAGAGGGCTTATCATTTCAAACAGGTACATGGCATAAAGAGAGGTACCATGTTCCATCTTGAAATTAAAGTGTAATAAAAAAATAAAAAAATAAATAAAACCCATGTCATAGGAATAGGAATGTGAAGAAATCTCTATCATTATTTTAGGCCAGTATATATAGTTATTCAATTGGTGGGTATGATGACACTTGGGGATTTCATTGACTACTAGAACCTCTTATGTTAGATAAGATGGAAAAAGAATATCCCTTGTGGATAACCATTAAAATTAAAATTAATGTTTATAGAAATTTTCACAAATGTGTAAAATCATTTTTTCTTATTATCGTTTCAAATTATGACCTAATAATATGTAAAAATATTTGATCTAGGAGGCAAAATAATCACAGAATTCCTTTACCTTTAACGCATTCAGTTTGTGGTTCCATGCTGTTACTCTTAATCTTCAGTCTGCACATTTTTCCACCTCCATGGCAGCTTCCACATATGGATTTCGACCACTTCAAAGAAAACCCACTTCCATCGAATGTATATTGATAACCCCCAACATCAAGTGGAACTGAAGCGTTGTAAAGCCTCCGGCAAGAGGTTAGGTCCAGATATCTGACATAGGTGAA
This sequence comes from Tetrastigma voinierianum, assembly GCA_016808115.1. Taxonomy (NCBI): domain Eukaryota; kingdom Viridiplantae; phylum Streptophyta; class Magnoliopsida; order Vitales; family Vitaceae; genus Tetrastigma; species Tetrastigma voinierianum. The sequence goes on along the minus strand of JAEQBH010001720.1, from coordinate 26,556 downwards.
GGAATCAACCGCATAAACTGGGTTACCATGGATGGAAAGGCAAGGGACGGACTCAATATAAGATGATGATCTGTTGTCTGAGGAACAATTGAAGAAGGTGAAGTCCTGTTTACTTTTTAACCAGAAGGGGGAGGCAGCTAAACTGAGGTTTGGAAGCTGTCTGGCAAAGCAATTATCCGGATCCTGGACAATAATTTCCTGAGATTCGTATGTTATATTCTTCACCAAGAACTTTACCGAATCTGGCAGCTCTAGCATGGTCTGATTATTCTCAGAGCAAGATAACTCAAATCCGGGGTATCCACAGTGGTATGGCTGGTGTTTTAGCCGGAAAGGGAACTGAATCACTACACCCTCCAGGCCACAACCATTTGATGATGTCATGCAGTACTCATCTGGCCTCATCCCTCTCATCTCCTCCACAAACAAGCTGATCAGAAACAAGAACAAAAATAATGAGAGATATGAATCCATTTTCATCCAAGGAAATTATGGCAAAAGATATACAGAAAGCGGAAAGGGAGATATACAAATAATTGAGAGGAGATTAGCCTGAAATTTTATAGACAATAGGTTTTTTTTACCGTGGTAGCTGATTTTCAGTCGCTTACTTATGTCCTTTCATCCAGCTCAATCACATGTATATGGTTATTTTCTCCATCTCTTACAAATTAAATTGAGCTCATGTTTTTCCCCAGCCGTGAAAGTGATAAAGAAAGAAAAAATTGTTAAGTATAATAATTTTCTTATATTTGGTTGTGTAATGTAAAATTTTAAAGAAAATAAAATAGAAATAAAATTATTGAGAAACTTAGATATTCTTAAATTAATTATTTAATTTTTATTCTGAGTTAAAATAAATAAAATTGATTTGAAGTAGTAAATAAAAATAATATAAGAAATTTAACTCTATTTTTGTTTTCCTTCATTTTAATTTAACTCATTATATTTAGTTTTAACCTATCCATATCAAGATTAAATGATTTAAAAATGTATACATTTGTAAATGACTTAAATTATATTTGATTTCCTTTAAATTTTTTCATAAAAAATCATTTCCTTCTAACATTTGTTTTTTCATTCCTTATTACTTTATGCCAACCAAACACAACCTAAGTATTCCATTTAATTAGTACATATAATTTTCTATATAATTTGTTATTGATTTCTGTGTAATTGATCACTACCTCTGAATGGATAGAGGACAACTACACCATTGCCTTCACTTTTTATTCATGCATTTAGAATCAAAATTAATTGGACTTTTCAATTGATGGAGGCCACTTTAATGAAAATTTAATTCCTACTCGCCAACCACTTAGACTTGTATCCACACTATTTTGATTTTTCAATGAGAATCCAGTAACAAATGAAGATTGTCAGATGATATAAAAATAATAATTAAATTGGCAAATCGATACTAAAGTGAAAAATATTAAGACCATTATGTATGAGGGACTTTATTTCTTTTTTTTCTTTTTTCTCTATTTGGAATAAAATTTTATTTTTAAAACTATGTTAAATTCCCTACCTCTATCTGTAACCTGAATCACTTAAGTCCCTTGTAGTGGAAGACTTGACTGCTGGATTAGTGGTAGCATATAGAGGTAAGGATCTGTAGACTTTCAAATGTAGATTTTAGTGGAAAAGTATTTCAAGAATGTGGAAAATAATTTTTTTGGTTTGTCTTACTTGATTGACCAAATAAGTCATTGACTGATCTTGAGAAGAAACATATGTACCATAGAGACTAAGAAATTCATTGGTTGCTATATAATATAATCTATGAAAAAAGTTGTGTAGAGAAGATAGATATTGTAAAACTAGCTTTTAGGTTCGAATATCATAAAAATAAGTTTCATAATACATTGACACCAATATAAGTAGTTTTTTTTTTCTTCACCATTCTCTCATTCCTTCGGAAATTTCAAACTTAATTTTTTCAAAGTATGAAAAACTTTGATGCTAATTTATTGTGATACCTGAAACTCCTACAAGTACAATATTCATTCAAAAAACAAAGTTAAAACAATCATACAAAAGTATATATAAAGTTTTCAGAATCATTTCATGTATTAGTATCACACCATGGACCACAAGTCCCCTTATAATGGAAGACTTTGACTCCTTTGCATTAAAAATTATGATAGAAGGAAGGATCTATGAACTTTTCAAATATAGATTTTAGTGCAAAAGTATTTCAAGGTGGAAAATATTGATACCAATATAAGTATTTTTTTTTTAACCATTTTCTCACTCCTTTTGAAATTTCAAACTTAATCTTGTCAAGTATGCAAAAGCTTTGATACTTGATAGGGTTTTTGAAAATGGGCTCGCGAGCCCACTCGCCGAGCAAAGAAGAGGCAGCGCCCGTTAAAATACTCAGTCTTTGGCCTTGACCCAAATGAAGTGAGGCCATGGCCCGAAAGCAGGCTATGGATAATAGAGAAAGCCCACATTCAGCAAATCAAACTAAATCCCATCGAAAGGGACCCGATAACTATTATCCTGCAAATCAGCTAAATTTCTGGCCGAAGTAAGATAATTCACGATATGACAGCTCATCCTGCAAATCAAGCCAGATCCCACCAATGAGGAAGAAAGATAATTCTAAATAAACTGTTATTTCAATATCCTCTATCGAATCGAATCTGGAGTAAAGGCGGGAAATATCGAGATCGATGGGAAAGAATCTCGATCGCCATCAAGCTGGAAAACTATACTATAAATGCGAGGCCACCCCATCGGGTTGAAGGTGCCTTGAAAACATTCGCCCTCTGCGGTCTATCTTTTCTCGGCCAGGGAGGCGAACCCAGGCATCGGAGCGTACGGGGCGAAGCCGTCGACCACTCTCTTTCTTGTCTTTGCAGAGGAGTGTCACATCTAGAGCCTGCGGACCGGCCCGGCCCAGCGGCCAAATTCCGCCCCAGCGCCCTCGACACACTCAGTGATCCGGGTTGAAAGCATCATTAGTTAGCGTACGTAGGAGCAGCGGTTCCTTTAAAAATAAAGGCCCGATCTCTCAGTTCTCGATGGTATCGGCGAACCTGGCGAAACGCATGATCCTCGAGGTCTGCGGGACGCCCAGTGAGACGGACCTCTGGCGCGTTCTGACGTCTGAGCCCAGCACGGACAAGGTGGAGCGCTCGCCTCACCCGACCCGGCGATCGGAGAGTTAGAAACTCACGAGGCGGATCTGGCGTAGCGGGAGGCCTGACCAAGGCTCGGGAAGGTCGCGATATTCCTCCTCGTGAAGGGCATCACAATCTCGACATTCCCAGAAGTCTTTGAAACATAGCGAAATCAAGCTAGAACCGGGGGACATGGACCTCGATTGGCCACAGGAGAGGCCAGCAGCAATACTCGGGGCATGACGGGAGCGAAGAAGCTACCGATCACCCTCGGCCCGAGGGAGCGAGAAGAGCAATCATGGGAGCGGAGGTTGAGCCTCGACGAGAGCTGTCATATGAAGGAAGTTGTAAGAGGGACAGCTCACGATACCATGGACACCACAGTGCAAGAGACTAGTCATGTTCACGGTAGGGTTAACTCACTTCTCTTTCAAATAAAGTTTGAGAATGCCCTGAAATTGGAAGTGTTCGGTAATTCTTGGAGATCTGTCGATCATCTCGACACGCATAAGAATCAAATGGGCTATGGTTCAGACCACAATGCGATCGCGAAACTTCGCTATCCACGTTTAAAGGGTCGTATGGCATACGGTTTTAATAAACAGCGCCATTGATCCTCCCTCGATTTCAGAACTATCCATTAGTTCGTCTCTCATTTCATTGGAGCCAGAACGTATAGAAAGCCAAGTTACCATCTATTGACGTGGCCGAGCTTGTAGGAGGCACGAGGTCCTATATTCAAAGGTTGACTCACGAGTCTCACGAAAGGTAGACATACCTGACAAAAAATTTGTGATCACCGCATTCATTGCTGGGTTAGGGGTGCAGTTGAAAGACTTGATGTTTTCCATCTCAAAAAAACGCATGGCGAAGCATGGTGGTACTTTCGCAAAAGAAAAATGAAGTACATTAATCTTAGAAGAAGCCCTATCGAAGGGAAGTTCCTCGACCCATAAGGAAAAGTGGGACCGACAGCGACGAGGCGAAGCCCGAAAATAGCGGCCGGAGAGGTCTCGAAGAAAAATGAGCGGTCCCGAAAGGCGTGGAAACCTCGAGAGATCGTGCAGGCCCACATCCAACTCGAGAGCGATACGTTATTCACCTGCGACGGTTCCGCATGCCCGGCCTCGGTATGTCGCAGTTACAGCGCTGATGCGGCGAACGGTTCACGATGGCGATCTCAAATGAATCGGACCACACTTGAAACCTGACACGGTATTCTGCGAGTTCCATAGGGACTACGGGCACCACGAGATGATTGCATCTGACTCGGGGAAGGAAATATAATACTTGATACGGCGTGGGTACCTCAGATGACTTTCATAGCACACGAAAATCAGCCTCAGCGAGGCTCTCGAGGGCTCGATAGCCACCGCCGCCCACCGGCGGGGCAACTTGGCTTTCAGCGCAGACCTTTAGGAGAAATCGGGTGATCTGGGAGGATTTGCGGAGGAGGGAATCCGGCTCGATACGAGAGAGGCCCATGCAGCGGCGTCGGGGTCGGGAGAGGTGAGTGAAGTAAGCGGTGTCAGCCCCGTACCGACTCGACACGCCGTAACATTCTCGACTCATGCTCACGGAGGATCTGGCTTACCCCATGGCTGACCCTTAGTAATTCGACGATTGTAGCGACAAAACGGTCCATCGGGTCCTAGTTGACAATGGGAGTTCAGCTGATATCATCTTCGCCACGGCCTTCGATAAGATGGACATCGGAAGGGAGAGAGGCTGGAACGTCGGCACCCGTTGCGAGATTCTCGGGGAAAGAGTATTACCCTTGGGCTCAATACAGCTAGTGCTCACCTTAGGAGATCCCATGCTGACCTTGGCGGCTTGGCTAGATTCCTTGTTGTAGACGCTCCATCCGCCTACAATAAGTTGTTAGGCATACCTTCTCTCAATGCAATAAAAGCCATTCCCTCCTCTTACCACATGGTGATCAAGTTTCCTATCGTAAGCGGAGTAAGGATGGTCCGAGGAGACGACGTGTGCGAGGAATCTTGCTCAGCATCCGTGAAGCAAAAGCGATCAATAGCATATACTTGGGCGAGCTAGACGTGCGGCCAGGGTGCCCACGGACGAGCCCTCGGAGAACGGAACAATGCCGGCGAGATAGCGACTACTGGGCGCCTCATACGTCGGCTCCAAGTTAGCGGAGAACCTCAAAAGCCCTCTACCCGTTTCGGGGCGAGCAAGATGTCTTAGCGTGGAAACGGCGAGACATGGGAGGAACGCATTAATCACTCATAGGGTGCGAGCGTCGGCTATCCTTCAAGCAATCAAACAAAGGAGGAGCTTACGGCAAAGAAGTAGCGATCAACGAGGAAGTGTGAGCTCCTCAGCGGGAGCAATCGGAAAGTGGAATATCTGAATGGTGGCGCGCTGGTGCTTGTCAGCGAGCAGCCCCGAGTGGCGTCTGCATCGACTTCATTGGCGATCATGAGCATGCCCGAAACCGATTTCCGTTGCGTATCGACTTATAAGTGGATGCTAGGCGTGAACTCCTCGGTTTATGGATCTTTCTCATTCTGACCCGGTCGGCTATGGACCCGGATGACGAGAAAATACCACCAGTTCATCACGAGCGGGAACGTACTATCGTGTGATGCCTTTTGGGCTCAAGAACGCATGAGCTACTTATCATAGGCTAGTAAACAGGATGTTCCAGAAGCAAATAGGAACGACCATGGAGGTGTGCATGGAGTATTATCTTTGGTAAAGTCGAGTCATTCTTAGAACTCCACATAAGCTCATATGTCGAGGCGCTCGAATCTTAGAGTACAATATGAAGTGAATCCGGCGAGTGTGCTTTCGGGTTTTAGCGAAAAATTCTGGGTTCCATAGTCGACAACCCAGGAATTGAAATCAGTGAAATAAAGGTATGCTCGACATCAAGTCGTCGTCGGGGAACATAAGGAGGTCAAGCGTCGGCCAGGGAAGGATTGTTGCTAAAGCCCAGGTCGTATCGAGGCTAGTGATAAATGTCAACCTTTCTTCGAGTTTTAAAGAAGGCCTTTCAATGGGATACGAAGTGCGAAGAAGCGTTACCGGCTGATGAAAGGCGTGTTAAGCTCCCCCGTTCTGGTAAGCCCCGGCTAAGGAGAGCTCACTCCTCTATGTAGTAGTTTAGTTATCGACTTGGCCCCATCCTCGTCGGGGGACAAAGGCCGTCTGACACCCCGATTTTCTTGTGCGGTAGAGGCTACAGAGGAGCGGAGGAGAGGTACCAGATGGAAAAATTAATCTTGGCGTTAATGCTTGCGGCAGAAAACTCCACCTTATTTTGAGCTCATACCATTGAAGTTCGACGGGAGCTGCCAGATGGGCGGGGTGCTACATAAGCAGGAGACCTCGGGGAGAGGCGATGAAGTGGGCCATAGAGGCGAGGCGCGAGTTTGACATCGAGATATAAAGCGAAAACTAAATAAAAGGCGAGTCTTAGCCGAGACTTCTTCATGAACTTCATCTGTGAGCACAGAAACCGCTGAGAGCAGGCGCCTCCTCATGCAGAAACTCTCGTAGATGAGACCCTGGGCGCCTGAGGAAGCGGGTAAGATCGTGCCGACCTCACCAGATGGAATAGATATTGAGTACGCACTCTTGGTTCCAGCTCGACAACGAGGCCCGAGTATGGGGCGAGTCATAGCGGCCCACCCGACCTGCTTCCGTTCCTTTGGAAATTGGCCAGAAGCGGGGTGCGGCGACTCATTGGTAGTAAAGACAAATAGAAGATACCTACGGGCGAAAGTGAAAGAATGATCCTATACCTCGAAAAGTGCGGGATTTCTTGAAAAAGTTCGTCTTGGTCACGGTCGAGACACTATCCCCAGGCGGAGAACTCGGTGATGCCTTAGCGAAAACTAGCGGCTTGGCCTCACGGGAAGACCTCAACGAGATCAGCGTCGAGATACCTTGCAGAAGCCCAGCCATAGATCTTTGTAAGTGGAAGTTGCTTGATCGGGTCCGTAGGGATTGGATGGACCCCATTTGGGATTACATAGCAGACGGATAAATGACCAAAGAAGAGGCATCTAAAAAAATCGGGACGAGGTGGCAGGATTCACTAATCATAAGGGAAGCCTTTATAAGAGAGGTTTCTTCACACCCATCCTTAAGTGCATCGCAGGAAAAAACACTGACTATGTGCTAAGGGAAGTGCATGAAGGTGTATGCGGAAATCATATCGGAGCTCAGGCATTAGCAGGGAAGGTCTTAAGGCGAGAGTCACTGCGGCCCACGATGCTCGAGAGCCCTTGTCTAATTCGAAGATGCGAGATTTTCGGGCATGCGAGATCTCTCGCCTCCCATCGAGCCCTTGACGCCCGATCAAGCCTTGGCCTTTCCGCGAGTGGGGTTTATCTTTGGGGCCTACACCCGTGGGAAAGGCCGTCACGGAATTTATCATCGTTGCGATGGACTACTTCACGAGTGGCGGCTGAGCGAATTCAGCTCTGATCACATAACAGAAGATCTGCAACTTTGTGTGGCGTAACATAATATGCAGATTTGGTATCCCAAAGGCTGCAGTAGCAGACGATGGAAAGCGTTTGATAACATGAGTTCGAGTTTTTGTCTTGAGGCTCGGAATTAAGAATTATTACTCGTCCCAGCCACGTGTGATCCTAATGAGTCGAGTAGAAGTCACCATCGAACCATAAGACATATTGAAGACCAAATTGGAAGATCTTAAAGGCAAATGGGTAGAATATCTCCCAGGGTGTTATGGGCCTGCGGGACTCTGTGCGGTCGGCCGACGAGAGCCCCGTTCATGCAGCCGGTGTAGACGTGGCCTGTCGAGTCGGGTTAAAGTCCCAGGTCGAGTTAGCAGCGTGGAACACAATAATCGAGGCTCTCACTTTAAATTTGGATCTCTTAGATGAAAAGCGTGAGCAAGTCTAAGAAACATGAAGAAGATTATCAAAGGAAGACGGGTATTATAACCAGTCGAGCCCATGAGTTTACATGCGGGTGACCTAGTCTTGAAGCTCCTACCAACAAGGAAAAATCGATGCATGGAAGCTAGGCCCCGATGGGAAAGCCCCTACATCATATCCGTCATGTCGGGGTAGGAGCAGTGAAACTCCCAGACGGAGGAGAAGGGAAAAATTCTACATCATGCTTGGAATGCGGAACACCTTAAGCATTTTTATCAGTAGACCTCGGTTTGTAATCATAAATGAAGCATTATCAATTTTCGGATGACGATTTGAGCGTTTACTGGTTATTTTATTAGATATCTCAAACAGCTCAGACATAGAATGCGCAGAAAAATTACACACAACAGAATGTGAAAGTTCATGATCAAAGGAAAAAGTCTCTCTTTATTCCAATCAAATTACATTCAATTACATTCAGTAGTGTCATCCATTACACCTCGGAAGTACACAATACAAGCTGTTCCCTCAAAAAAAAAAAAAAAAAACCCTCAAGAAAGAAAGAGGAAAGGAAAACGAGATGGAAAAGGGGAGAAGAAGAAAAACGAGATGGAAAAGAGGAGAAGAAAGAAAGAAAAAGGGATGGAAGAGTTTGTGCGAAAGGGAAGAGAAAGGAGAATGAGATGGAAAGAAAAGAAGAAAGAGAGGAAGAAGAATAATAGAAAATAGAAAGCGCGAAGTATGCAGAAGCCTCTCGGACGCATTCCACTTAGCACGAGAAGCTAAGAATAACATAACTCCTAAGCAAAGGCTAGGGGAAAAACCTGAGCTCATGACGAAGGTTATGTGAATCGAGTCCTCAATGAATTCGACGAAACGATCAAGCCTCGGCGGCTTCATTTAGCGGATCTCGATTACGCACGAAGAGAGCGGGATATCGTATGAACTCCATAGCAACAAAGCCACCATTTATAAGAAGGCCAAAGCACTCGAAAATTCGCGTTATCGTTTCCCGGTGCGTAAACCGGTAAGACGCGTCTTTCCGAAAGTGAAGTGAGCGGCACGCGCATGACAACTCAGTTGGAGCTCGACTACTGCGCGCAGGCCACATGACCTGATCGGATCATTTCGGGCTCGGCCCATAGACCCTCAGTGCCGGGCCCGGCGGCTCGTATTGAAGAGTTCGACTACTCTGCTGGGCGCGCCGACTGGAGTCGGTTCCGGTTCAGTGTCGGCCGCGGGCCTCGTGGCCCGGAGCCCGAAGCGGCTCGAGATTGATCATTCATTTACTCTCTGACCGCGCCGGCTGCATCGTCAGTCAACTCGGTGATGACCGAGGCCTCGACTCAAGACGGCTCGGATTGTGAGCTCGGCCCCACTGCGAACTAGCGACTGGAGTGAATCACCTCGAAGTACTATTTGCCGCGAGGCCTGGCGCCGGGCCCGGCGGCTGGTTGTGAGCTCGACTACTACACGGGCCGCGCGGCCTGGGGGTCGGATCGGCTTCCGAATTTATTCGGCCTGAGCCTCGGCGCCGGGCCAGCGGCGACTCGGTTGTGAGCTCGACTACTCTGCACGAGCCGCCGTCTGGAGTCGGATAAGCTCGGGTTAAGCCGACCAGCGAGGCCCTCGGCGCCCGAGTCAACCCGGCTTAGATTGTGAGCTTGACTACTCTGCACAGTAGTATGACTGAGTCGAATCGGCTCGGCTCTTCACCCGCGAGGCCTCGGCGCCGGAGCCCGACAACCAGTTAGCGAGGCTCGACTACTCTGCCCGCGGGCCACGCGGCCTAGAGTCGGATCGGCTCGAGCTGAAATTGGCCCGTAAGGCCTCGGCGGCCGGGCGTGACTCAGTTGTGAGCTCATTCTGCTGCAAGCCCACATGGCTAGAGTCAGATCGCTCGTTCAAAATTAGCCCCATCAGGCCTCAGTTCACTTGGGCTAACAGCTCATGAAGAGCAGGCACTACTCTGCATAGGCCGCGACTGTGAGGTCGGATCATTTCGGGTTATTGTCGGCCGCAAGGCCTCGCAGGCCATTTCAGTTAATGAGCTCGGCTATCGCACATGCCATATCGCGACCTAGGAGTCGGTCGGCTCGAGTATTCAACGCATAAGGCCTCTCAGTGCGAGGCCAATGGCTTCCGGTTGGCGAGCTCAGCTACTCTGCCCGCAGGCCGCGCGGCTGGTCGAGATCGGCTGGTTGTCGGCCATGGTACTCGGCGCCGGAGCCAAGCGGCTTCCAGTTGGCGAGCTTGGCCTTCTCTACCGAGGCGCGCGACTGAGTCGGATCGGCTGAGTGTGGCTACGCAAAGCCTCAGGCGCGGGCCAAGCATTTCAGATTAATGACTTGACTACTCTACTGTGACGTGCAGCTCTCGAGGTCGGTCATTCAATTATTCAGCGCGAGCGCCTTTTCGAGCTGGCGGCTCATATTGGCGAGCTGACTACTGCATGACGCGCGACTGATCGAGATCATTTCGAGTACATTATTGACCTGAGGCCTCGGCGCGGAGCCTAGCGGCTTTCGGATTGATAGGCTTCGACGCTACTCTGAGCAGGCCCACATGGCTAAATTCGGTCGGCTCGAACTATTCGACTCCGCAGGCCTCGGTAGCGGGGCGGCGACTGGGGTTGGAGGCTCAAGCGCACCATTTCGAGCCATACGGCCGGGGCGCTCGGCTGGGCCCGGCTTCGAACTTAGAATTTGTCTGGCGAAAAGTAATTTAGTTCATGCAAATCATCGCGAAATGCATAAGTAAAGAAAAAAGGGGTAAAAAAGAACATTTATTAAGGAAAAGGCTACATACGTTCTGGGTCCCATGCTTACCCAATAAAAATAAATAAAATAAAAATCGGCGTCGAGACCGAGGGAAGATGTACGCGGAGTCGAGCATCGGAAGGGGGCTGAAGGGAAGAAGGAGAGTGGGCCTCGGCGGTGTCGTTCTCGGAGATAGTTAGAGAGGATTCCTCGGCCCTCCTCGTCTTCTGGGGATGTTAAAGTTGAAGTCCAGGCCTGGGTAGACATTAGCAGCTTTCCTTTGAAAGGCAAGCCACCCAAAGTCCATTAGTGGGTACCATCCCTCCCGATCTTCCTATAAGTTCGTCTGGTGACTGACGGAGTTACTTGTGGAGTGAGGTCCTTGTGACCATGGCACTCCTCGGTCGGGCGTTCAGGTGAGTTCTGGCCTCGAAAGCCTCACGCGAGCCCCGTCAAGCGTATTGTCTGCCAGTGATTCATCTTTGGCCGCACGTAACTCTTCTTTAGACTCCATGACTCATGCAGGATGTAAAAATCCACTAACCATGGAGCTCATCTTGGGCAAGCTGCGGCGAGTCCTAGCCCTCTAAGTCATTTTGTGCAGCCTTAGCTCATCCGGCTTCGCCTTCGACCCTCTCAAGTTTCGGGCTTTATCTTCTTACCCTCGGCAGAGCACATGTCGGCGCGGTATGCTTCAAGTAGGACTTAAGCTTCTTTGCCTCCTCGGTCACTCCTGGCGCACTCGATCCGCTGGCTTCAGTCCACTCGGATATAAGGAAGCCACCCTCGCTTTGTAAGCGGGATCAACACCCGGTGAGTTGAAATCGAGACCGCAAACAAATATAGGAACTTATGAGCTTAACCCCTTGTAGGGATAGAGTTAAGCTTCCTCCCAGCCCGAGCGTGGTAGGCCTCTTGAGATCATAATCTTTAAGGATGGGCGAGACGGCGCCCGCATGGCTTCAGCGTTGAGGCTTGAGTGCATCATCCTTGATTTGGAACCCTTCCTCTTCGACTCTTCCAACCTCGAGGAAGGTGGCAGCTTTGAGGCGGGAGGATTCAACGTGATGAGCATGGCTGCTTGGCAGTACGCTCGGTGACCCTCCCCGGAGGGCCTTTTGCCTTTGCAGCAGACCCAAAACGGGATTGCGAGCTCAAAGCTTTAGGGACCTCAGCCGGAGGCGACACCATCTGCCCCGGTGTTCGAAAGTGGGTAGAAGGGAAGGAACTTAATTGAAACCTTGCAGCCGGGTTGGTCTTTCAGTGAGTCGAGGTTTCCGTTTCACGCTCCGGGACTTCCGAGACAGCGTCTCCACCCAAGCCAGAAGCTCTCCCTTGGTAGGCTTAGCAGCGGAAGGCCTGACGGGAGAAACCTTCATAGTGGAAGAGGAGCGAAGGCCTCGAGAAGCAGTGACGGGCTGACCTCGAGCGAAGGACCGAGAATGTCAGGCTTGATCAGCTCCAGCGTAGGGGCGCTAGGGACACTCGGCCCAGCGCCTGCGGCCCCATGAGCGTTATCTTCGGGGCTGAGATCGGGTCGGGCACACAAAAGGCATCTCTGAACAATGCGAGAATTAGAGATGCCCAGTGACCTCCGCAAAGCTTATACGAAAACAAGCGATACTCGTAGAAGATTCTCGGGGGTGGCTGGCGGCCCAGACATGAGTGTCATCTTTGTCGAGAGGATCATACTCCCGGTGCGGCCACTAACAAAATGCGCGCGTTCCTTCCAAAGCTTGTGAAGGAGGGAATCGGAAATCACGAGGAGCGCCGATGCGCTGAAAAATAAAAGAAGGAAGCCGCCGACGGTTCATTAGCCTTCAAGATAAGGCAGGCTATAATGGGAACCGCGAGGCCCTGCGTCACTGAAAACCAATAGACCCGACCAAAATACCCCTGACCGTTAGAGGCGAAGTTGAAGACAGACGTTGAAGTCTTCTTAGCCTTTTATGAAGGGATGCGGAGAGCGAGAGGCCGTTATCCAAGAGTTTGCTGAAGAAGCATACCATCTTAAAGTCGAAACCCTTAAAAATTCAGTATCAGGGACTAGACTCGAGCCAAAGGAGGTCGTGCGCTGGCGAAAGTGGCCCCATCTGAGGACCAACCTTACTAGGCCCCTGACCAAAGCGTACGAGCGTAGTTTGATGTATTGACCCCCGAGATCTTCAATTTGGTGATTCTCCCCTTACCCTTGTCCAAGGGAAAAGGGGGCGCCCTTGGAGCACCTCGAAGATCGACCCCGGTCGAACGATCGGAATGCCGTCAGTTCACCGGAACCTGGCAGCGGTAGAAGAGTCGCGCCCGTCACATTAGAGAAGAAAAACAACGGACCCATGGTGATGGCGAGGTAATGAGAGCGAAAACTTGGTAGGCTAAGCCTAGCGCCTCGATGTATGCCAGAAAGGACAGAAAGAGAGAAAAGCGACGGTCCAGGGAATAAAACGGAAAAAGCTATCTTAGGAAGGCCGCCCGAGAAAGGACTCTGCTTGAAAAGTTGAGATAGGAAACTAAAGGGAAGAGAGGAAAGTTCGAACTCAGCTAAAGCAGAAGAAAAAAGTTTCGGAATTGGGGGCCCGCCGCTAGAGAGGCAGAGGATGCGGAAAGAACGAGAGGAAGCTGAAAGAGTGGAGATGGCGCAGCAGAAGAGTCATCATTATCCTTGAGACATATGATGCGACCGAGCCTAACTAACCCGGCCTTGAGCAGAGCCAGCGTGGAAATTCTTGTCAGATTCTGAAGCGTTCGTACTTGCCCGCGCCTGCAGTACCTGAAATTTGGCAGGCGGCTGATAGGGTTTGAAAAATGGGCTCGCGAGGCCCATTTCCTTCGGCCGAGAAGAGGCCACGCCATTAAAACTACTCGGGCGCTGGCCGGCCCGAATGAAGGCCCGGACCGCTTGGCCCAAAGGCGAGCTATGGATAATAAGAGCGCGTGTGATATTAAATCCCGTCGAAAAGGGAAACGAGAATAATCTCAAATAACCATTATCTGCCAAATCGATAAATTTCTGAAGCAAAGAAAGTAAGATAATTCACGATGTAATGGCTTCGTCACCATGGATCGAGTCGGATCCACCAATGAGGAGAGAAAGATAATTCTAAATGATTGTTCTTTGATATCACTATCGAATCCGATCACCAGATAAAAGTGAAATATCATCCGATGGAAAAGAATCCCGATCACCATCATCTTGGGAAAACATATACTATAAATACGGGCCACCCATTGATGAAGGTAAGCCAAATACATTCGCCCTCTACAAGCGATCATCTTTTCTCTCGACAAAGAGCTCACTTAGGCGTGACGTGCAGGCGGCGCCAGGCCGCTTATAACTGGCATGCTGCGGATGAGTCTGCGTCAGAACCTGTGAGGCCAGGCCGAGGCGACCCAGTGCCTTTACAGCTGCGCCTCGTGACCGGTAGGTCAGGTTGAAAGCAATCATCAATACTAATTTATTGTGATAGCTGAAACTCTTAATAAACAATATTAATTCAACAAACAAAGTAAAACAATCATACAAAATTATATAAAGTTCTAACATGGTTAGGCCGTCGTCTTTACATACCAAATAAGTGTAGAGATGACAACGAATGAGTGGCTACGTCACGATCCATCTTATTAATTTAAATTATTTTAAATCACTAAATCCATTTAAACTTTTTTAAGTATATTAAAATTAATATATATTTAAATAAATAAAATATTATATTTTTATAATTATATTTTATTAAAAATTATTTTATTATATATTAAAATATAAATTTAAAATAAATTTAAAATAATTTTCATATAATACTTGAACTCACTCCGCCCCACCAGAAATTCGATTATATATATATACATATATATATATATATATATATATATATATATATATATATTATTTATTAATCGAACTTGTTAAAAAAAAACTAATTATATTATTCCCCTGGCCATGCTATTAGGGGCGGGGTTAGTGAACCCGAAAAGACCTACCTGATTGTCATCCCTAAGAGAGAATATTCTCACTCTATCATAGGAATATTCCCACTCCTTGTATTGACACCTTGACAAGTCCCTTAGTCTCGTTGGTTCCTTGAAAAAGACTAGTGCAGTAGCTTGAAGTGAAATTCAACTCCATTTCCTTATGGTTCAATGTAGTTAGTAACAATAAAATATAATCAATTTAACTATTCAACCAATTTGCAACAATTATTGGTGCAATGTAAGTGTTTTTTACTTCTCAATGGATAGAGGATCGAAGAAGGTAATTGCAATATCATCAACTTTTTATCCATGCATTTAGAATAAAGATTTCAATTCATCTAATTAACTTGGTATAAAATCGATCACTAAAACTTTCTTAAGTTTAAATTTTGAGGAAAGTACGGTATCTTAAAAAGATGCATGTTATATATAAAGGTGGGATAATGAGGCTGACTAGCTCATATTTTTTAAGGATTGGGTTAAGGAAATAGAAATTTCCAAATATTAGGCATTGGCATAAGCCGAATAGGCTTGTGAGTAGCTAACAGCTTAGGCGGCGGGGTCCACAGCCCTTGGCCCATTACAGCATGTTTATTTTAAAAATTCTTTTTAATGATTTCTTATTATTTTTAATTATTAAAAATAGTTTTTATTATAGAAAAATATAAAATGATTATTTATGGAAAAAGAATAGTTATTTTTAATAAATAAAATAATATTAGTATGAAAATTAATTTAAAATAAAATAAAAAATATATAAATATCCACTATAATAAATTTATTTTATATAATGCCAAGAATATAAGAATAGTATAAGTATTTAAAAAAAACTTTGTTACAAAATATAAAATTTGTAAATTTGTTTATTAATTTTAATATTTTAATATATTATTTATTTCATTTGACCCCTTGGCCTGCGTAGGATCGAGCAGAAATTTAACAAAAGGGATCCAATAAAAGTAGGCTAGAATTGGCGAGCCCATTAACTAGCGACCCATTTCCCACCTATACCCATATATAATTCATTATTTATATATTTATGTAAGGTTAATTTGGTATACATTATGGTATGCTAAAAGCTACACAGAAAGTTGCTAATTCAGCAAAATGATCTTTTAAAAAAAATTGATGCAGATTCAAGATATTACCCATATCAACACAGTGAGTTCTTGACTTTTCATTGTAGGACAAGATTTGAGAAGTCACAAGTCTTTTCCTTGTTCTCAGACGCCAAATGCTACTTGGAAAGGAGTACAGTGAATCTTATCAAGAACAAGAGGTGGCTATCAGTTATTCATATACAGAAAAATCAAATTAAGTACTTGATCATGACAGTCAAAGCTTCCCCTTTTTTTTTTTTTTTTGGCCTTTTTGCACTTTTAAACTCAACATAGAAGCAGAAGATCAATTCCATCTCCTTTGTTTCTCTCAAACATTATGATGTTCAGAAGAGCCAAACTTGTGGCATTAGCATTACTCCTCCACACTTTCTTGCTTCTAATTTGTGCTGCTAATAATAGAAACCAGACATGCCGGCCCTCTTCTTGCGGAGGGATTCGAAACATTAGTAACCTTTTTCGATTGAAAGGCGATCCATCCGAGTGTGGTGATTCTAGCAATGAATTGGTCTACAACAACAATCGTGTATCACATGTATATAATAATTTCTCTCTTTCAAATTAAATTTGGATCATATTTATCAGAAAATATTAAAGAAAGAAAAATGTTAAAGAAAATAAATGATGAATTAAAATAAATAAAATAAGTATGAATGCTCATTACTAGATCAATAACTCTTGTTCCTTGATGGAGATTAACTCTTACAAAAGCGTGGTCTTGTAAAATTCATTGAGGTAAATAGAAATTCAATCAAAAATTCTCATGAATTGGCTCCTTTCAAGCTCATCAGGCATATTCTTTCAATAATTTCAATGAATTTGGCTTTTTCAAGCACATCATATTCTTTCAATAATTCCAGTAAATTTGGCTTTGTTGACGTTGACTCATATATTATCATAGATCGCATGGTCTAGTAAACATATGTCAGTTTCACACAATAGCATAAATTAAATTTCTTAGCAATAAATGGATAGCATCATATATTCCAACACGATTTGCTTTGTCAACATTGACCACTATACTGTCATAAAGCATATGGTCCATCGTACATGTGTCAATTTCAAATAATGTCTACCAACCCATTTTCCTATTAATAAATGAATTTCTGTCCTTGTCATGGAAGACTTAGTTTGATTCAGAAATTATAATAGAAGGAATGATCTATGAACTTTCAAATATGGATTGTTGTGGAAAATGATTAAACGTGGAAAATAATTTTTTTTGGTTTGTCTTGCTTGATTGACTAAATAAGTTGATAATTGATCTTGGTAAAAAAACATATATGTACTGTAATGACCAAGAAATTTATTAATTGCTATTTAATATTCTATGAAAAAGTTGTATAGACAAGATAGATGGTATAAGGTACATAAATACTCTGATTTTTTCCCATATATAACACATTGAAAATGAACTTTTTTTTAGTCTCAATATACTCTTGACATTTACTTTCTCGGTAATAAGGAATGCCCATCCAATTAAAAGAAAGTCTCAACAAGGCTGGAAACTCTTATACGTGTGAGGTATTTAATGACGGTTTTTATCATTTATTATGCTTTTTTAAGCGTAGGCGTGGCGAGATCACCGAAATAAGCGTTAAGGATATGCTGGGGCCACGAAAATGTCGGGTGCAAAGTGGGACATACAAGTAAAAGTCCAGGGTATTTATATAACTTATCCCTTATTCATAAAGATAAGTTATATATATTATATGTGTTACCTTATCTAATACATTAACTCATGATTTTCATTGTGGACAGATTTTGCTATCTTAGACGCCAAATTTGACTTGCAAAGGAGTACAGTGAACCTTATCATGAAAGTAAGAGTAGCGATTTAGGCGAATTTGGTCGAGTTTGGGTTGGGCCCACACCGGGCCAAGGGAATAATTGGGCCAGATCGGGTCAGGACTGATTTAAACCAGGCTACCATTTTGCTAACCCAACCCAGCCTTATATCGAGCTAGCAGGGTAGCTGGCCAGCGGGCCAGTCCAACCGTATGTGAAAAAAAAAAGTTAAATTATTTTATTCAATAAATTACTTTCCTTCTCTATTATTTGTTTCATTTCAGGTGTAAGATGATTTCTCTCTTGCAAATAATGTTCATTGCCTTGTATTTCAAATTTTTTTTTTTTTTTTTTGCACCATATCATATGTTTGCCCTACTATCTAAACTAGTCATGCCCAACAAATTGTTTGGGCAAAATAATCAATGAAAAAAAAAATAATTGGCATTTAAAATTTTGTCAAATCAAGAAAAGGGCAATAGAAGGGCATGAAAATGCTTTCAAAATGGTCATGTACCAAAACCGGGGATATGTGAATGCAACAATGCTCAAACAAATAATAAACAAAAATTTCTTTAACATCAAGTTAAGTGTACATGAATTTTTCCATACTTCCCCAAATATTAACTGCTTGAATATTACAACCCCAATACTAAAAACTATTAAGATTCTAAGTCAATGATTTAGGTGTTCAATAATAGCCTCCCATGCTTAAAGTTATGTTATGTTTATTAAAAAAAGACCTCTTTCTCTTTGTTTGCAATCATTTTCCTGAATAAAAGACCTCCCCATTCCCATCTCACCACTTGTTTTTAGCCCTTTTTCTCTTCTTTTTTTTATTATTTATATTGGTCTTATGTAAAAGATGAAAAAATATAGAAATAGCCTAATACAAATAGTAAAGAAACCAGTGAATCAGTGATTAATAAATGGCTTGATTTATTTCCCAACTTTTTCAAGTGGTAGTTCATTTAAATGGCCTACGTACATCACCTTGGTCTTTTATTTTTACAAGACCTAACTCCAATTATTTTTACAAATTGCTTTTTTGATCCAATGCTACAAACCCCACCACTGAAAGTTTCACTCCATTTAGGACTCATATTTTTAGAGCAATTCTATGTTTCCTTTTATATAAAAGATGCAAACCACATTGATAGTAAAGTACCAAAAAGACTAATTTGATCATTCAATATTTGGTAATACTGGATTTCTTTTTCTAGGGTCTACATGGATGTGTATCCAATTAATAGGGTTGTTTGGAAGTGTAAGCCCTACAACCTGAACTTTAGGTGTAACACCTCGAATTAAACCCTAGTAGTTTTATTACAGTTTTGTAATATAAGAAAAGTAAAATTTGTATTTTTCGGAATTTAAGTGCTAAGAGTGAAAAAGGATAAAGCCGGAATTAATCCAAGAGTCAAGGGAAAAAATGGTAAATGTCTCAAAAATTGGGATAAGAAGTCGCACTTACAAAAGATGATATATTGTGTAGAAATGTGATAACTTGAAGTGCCAATAAAATGAAATAGAAGGACCTAAATGCAAGGGTGAAATTTGACTCAAATGGATAAGACCAAAAATTGGTCTATGGATTAAGGAGAAGATATTTTCTCACTTTGGGGATTAGGGCACGGTTGAGGAAAAAGAAGCCATTTTCGGGTTTCCAATTGTGTTGGTTCAAGCAAAGAGAAGAAAAGAAGAAAAGAAAGCTAGGTTTTGAAGGTATCAAGAAGATCAAGGTATGGAAACTTGTTTAGGTTTGTGTATGGAAAGTATGGATTGTTGGTTAGGAAACCCTCCTAACTCTCTCTTTGCCTATGTTTGGGTTAGAAGAACTCTATCTTTGTATAAAAGTGATTTTTGTTGGTTTTAGTTTAGTTTTGTGGTTGGTTTTGGGTTTTGGTTGGAAATTTCGAGGGAAAAGAAACAAACCTGCCATTCTGAAATCCGCAATTGAATCTGGAGTCTTGAAAGTTAGTCACCAGGTACTTCAGAAAATTTGACATTTTCAGATCGGAGGATGTTGAGTCTTGGTATTGAAAGTTGAATCTTGGTACTCAAAGTTGTTTAGCCTAGAGGGAGTTAATTACCGATCTTTGCGAAAGTTAAGTACCGATTACTTTCGAGTGGTTTAAGGTGCAGAGGATGTTGAGGATAGATATTGAAAGTTGATCTAGGTACTCAAAGTTTGTTCTTGAGAAAGTTGAGTACCCGATTACTGAAGTTGAGTCACCGATCTTGAATGTTAAGTACCGGTATTGAAAGTTGAGTACCGGTACTCAAAGTTGTTTAAGGTCAATCTTAGTCTATAACCCATGTTTTGTTATGTTCCGTTATTTTTGAATAAAAGGAATTCGATTACATGTATCGCGAGAAGCTAACTTCGTGGCGAGACTTGTTTCTCCCAATTTATTTGTTTCTTGTTATATAAATATAAGAATGTGAATAAGAACAAAATAACAAGATCATAAACATATATAATTGTATGTCTGTTGGAGACTGGATAGTGAATGAATAGAGCCAATTACATTTGGAGTGTGGCGTCACTTACGCTAGTGTTCACGGCACTTTTGTTAGTGGGCGAGGGCACGTCTACGTTTCAATGCCGACACTCCTGAGCTAATATGACACGCCACATTGCGTGGCGAGGCACGTCTCTATTGGTGCCGGCACTCCTGCTAGTGCTCGACCGCCACATTCTGCACGTAGGCGAGGCGCGTTTACACGTTCGATCTTTGTGCCGTGCGTGCAACCAGTACCTATTGTGTTTCGTCCTCTCATTCATTATTCTTGGTTTCATGACGAAACGTTTATATGATAAGAATCTGAATAATGAACAATAATAAAGCATAAGGAATCAGTTATGTTCTGTAATGTACCTACGGGTACCTTATGTACAAGATCTCTGTTCTGAATTCCCACGAGAGATATGAAAACTCTGTTATAGAATTATGTTATACGTAAACTCTGATAAATCCATTTTGTTATATGTATTTGAACCACCCTAAGTGGTCATATATATGTTATATGTTTCCCAGCTATAAGCTTAGCACGGGTGTTTCATTCGTGTAGGTCTTGAAGAAGGACATCAGGGTATTTCGCGTTCATTAGGGCGACACAACAATAGGAGTCCACTTGATGTAGGCATTTTGATTTTGTTTTGGAATGTAAATGTAAAAGTTTTTGGTAATAGTGGAATTTGTTTATGTACAAGTAAATGGGATTCAGGAATATGCACAGTATAGTTTAAACACCACTACAATGGTAGTACTAGAAGTTTTATTTCCTTATGGATTTATATATGAAATGGGCCCATGTGTGAAAACGAGGTTGAGAAGTCAATCCGATTAATCTCAGCGCCCTCTGTAGCCCGAGGTGGGGGGTAAGGGCGTGACATTAGAAACTTCATATTATAAAGTTGTTTAGATTTTGATTTGGTTTCCATGTTGAAAGGTATTTCCCCGAACCTGGCCCGAATTGGCTGAAGTTCATGAAAAATGTTTGTTGCAGAAAATTAAAAGAACAAGAGGAAGCAGTACAACACATTTGGTTCTAAAAGCATTTTAAAAAGCACTCTTTATTACGAAAAAAAACACAAACGAGGGGAAAATAAAACATGTTTTCAATAACACTAAATCACTAACCAAACATTCCCTAACTCATTGTAGCATTTACTGGAAAAATGGATCATGTATTACTGTGTATCGATATTCTGATTAAAAATGAAATGAAAGCATTAGAAGAAGACTCTTAACAACTATTCCACATCCTCTAAGAAGCATTTTGACAAACACGACACTTGCATCAAATAGCAAAGAAAAACAGCATTCTCAAAATCACATAACTCTCTACCCATTGTTAGCCCTTGGTCAGACAACTATTTAAGACTAACAACCTAAATTCAAAGATCATGGTCAATTCTGATTTCCATAGTAACATGATTTTTGAGGCCACTATGAGGAGAGAAACTATCACAGTCAGATTAGTTCACGAGACATACAAAAAAAGAGGGATACCTATGTGAATAATTTCTTGGCGGAACCACATGGCGTGACCCATGAAATAAGGGGACACGGGAGAGAGAGAAAGCGAACGATTCAAAGGCTGCATTTTCTTCCTTGATTTCACCTAGAGGCAAGCGGATAAAAAATCCTTTGAAGCAAATTGAGAAGATGAAGCGCGTCACGAGCTTTGTAGGCTACCCATTTCCAGCATTAGAAAAATACAGAAAGCATTATAAGATTAAGATTTATGTTTCACAAAAAAAAAAAAAAAAAACCAAACGAGAAAAAAAAAAATTGAAGCACAAGTGATGATTTTTGTTACCTAGAAAACAATTTATGTTGAAAACAAATATAGAGGAAGAGGATCTGTAACACCCCAAATTATACCTTAGTAGTTTTATGACATGTGTAGGGTATAATAAAAGTTAAATTCGTACTTTTCGGAAGTTTAAGTGGTAAATGTGAAAAAGAACATAACCAGGATTTTTAAAGAAGTCTAAAGGGTAAAATGATAATTTTCCAATTAAGGACCCAAAGGACATAAGATAAGAAGATTATAGCTTAAGATGGAATTTCGATAAGTTGACTTGTAAATAGAGTGAAGAAGAAGAACTAAGTAGCAAAAAGGCAAAATTTGAGCAAAAATTCACCTTAAGACAACAAACTTGTCTTAGAATTGGGGATTTCCCATTTTGGTTGGTTTTAGAGGTAGGGCATTCGGTTCTTGTGGGAGAAAAACCCATTTGGTTTCTTGCTCTCTATGGTTTTGGCTATCTTTGCTCAAGGAAGGGAAGAAAAGAAGAAAGTAAGTTGGAAGTGTCAAGAAATCAAAGTTTAAAGACATCCTAATCCCTACTTGTCTACCATGTTGAGCCTAACACTCATTCCTAAAAGTGTTTTGGATTTGGTTTAAAGTCAATTTGTGGTTTATTTTGGTTGTGACCTCAGCAAGAGAACAATTTGTGTGAAAAAAAAAGGTAAGTAGGGTTTATAGGGAGGTCTGTAAAATTTTCCCCATAGCCTATGTTCTTGTTTTGGCCATAGCAGTCACCGACCTCAAGCTGAATGATTCAAGTTTGTAAGGAAATTTAGACCCATGGCTACGACATTTCCCTATAAGAGGCCCTGGAATCAAGATTCCCATAATCCTAGACCCTTGAAATTGAGTTTGAAGTCAAGATTCATCAGGAAAACGGTCCACTGAATTGGAGTAAATTCAGGTTCATTTGAATCATAAGCAAGTTTTGTTGGATTCAAAATAGGTGTGATTCAAATTCTGTAAACTAGACATCTGGGAGAACAGTATTATGAAAGTATGGCAAATTTAAATCCCCCATTGTTGCAAAAATTCGTCAAATTAAGGGAACAATTCTATCCTTGAAACCTATCTCGGAACTGTTTGGATGTTAGGATCATATCTTGAGTTATACTGATCCAAATGAGGTGAATCAAAATTACCCTTAAACTAGACACCTAGGATAGTAACTTTCATGAAGAAAGTATGGTCAAATTACATCTCTATCGTTCCTAGAAAATTTTCAAATATAGGACATAATTCTAAATTATGTTCCTAGAAAATGTCCAGGAATAGTTTGGAATGTTTAGAGGTCCAAATGACCTGATTCATGAGCCTTTGGAAATGTAAGACATAGATAAACATTTTTTAAGAAGATCACTTTGTCTAAAAACCTCGTTTCCTATATCGAAATTGTAGTTGGAAACTGTCCTGTTTTGTTCTCTAATTTGCTTCAATTACACCCCGATCTTTGGTCAATAAATCTTAAGGGGTGATAGGCATAAAATTTGGCTAAGAGTATAACATGAATGTTAATAAGGACAAAATATAATGCTCTGAAACACATATAATTGTATGCACTGGAAACCGAATAGTAAATGAATAAGAACCTCACGATCGGTGCTGTAGCGCATCACGAAATCTTTACGGCATACATTGCGATGGGTAGGCACATCTCTATTTAATTAATACCGACACTCTATGTTGATCCTCTGATGCTCCTACTAGTGCTACGACACTTGTGTATGTGGGTAAGACGTCTGCTTGTGCTTGGCACCTACATTGATCTTGTCTTAGTAACCGGGTACCTATTGTCTTGGATGTCCCTCTCATTCATTATTCTGCCGTCTTATCTTGGGCAAATACTTATATGTTGTGTACATGAATAATATGATATATGAGATATGAAAATAAAAGTAATCAGCTATGATGCTAAGGCATAATTAAGTTATGTTCTATAGTTTACCTACAGGTACGCATACATCCCTAAATTCTACATTATGAACTCTGCGGGAGATGTAACTAATATATGAATGTATTACATTATCTTGTGGTGAGGACCACTGCATGTGGTCATATATGTTATCTGTTTTCCCATTAAGTTATAAACTTACACTACAAGAAAAATCAAAATTAGAGAAGGACAATTCGGTCTCTGTCAGGTGCAGAGCTGGTCAGGATCGGATTAGAATTTCAGTACCCGATCTTTAAAGCGGCTGGTATCTAATTGTGTCCATCTCAATTCCTTCTCTAATCGAGTCAGTCTACGATCGAGAGGCCGGAATTGATTCGATCTCGATCAGTCTCGTCAGGAAGAAGGAAAAAAATTAGATCTTTAATTAGAATCTAATTAGAGACATACGGGAGCTAATTTTTCGGCGTGCGAGGTTTAGCTTTTTATTACTAATTCAAGACTATTATAGTGATTTCAATTATATGTAATTATAAGTTCTAGATTTAAGAATTAGAATTAATAAATGTCGTAAATAAAGTGAACCACTATAATTTTCATTAATTATAAAATCAATAGTACGTAGATAACAAAATAATGTATTAATGTCAAATGTACTAAATCTGATATACTAACTACTAATCAAACTACAAATTCTTAGTGTCCTTAAGAACATTCTTCCAAGTATACTCGTCCTTGTGAAGTCGCTCCTTAAAAATCTTGGTGAAGTTTCTATGAGCAATTCTTCATGAGGGTAGCAACGCAGTATTAAAGTACTTTCTTAATTAGTACATTATAAAGCACAAAATTACCATCCATTAAACTTTATTTATTTTAATAAAAAAGTAAGTAGAATTCATGACATAAAACTAAAAGTACATTTATCCTATAAATTAATCAAAATCATTTATTACTATTAAAGTAATTATAGAAATTATTCAAATATAGTACTGAATTCAATATTACACTTATGGAACCCTAAGGTATTATACGTAGGTGCGAAGCAAATTAATTACAATTGGAGGAGAAATATTTCTACTTGGTAGTTATTTAGGGTGGCAGTCTACTTGGTCGGACGCTAAAGCAAGAAAAAAAGAGTGCTCCATTAGAATCACACATCAAGATCGCTCTCCCTCAAACATAAACATATAGATGATTTCAGTATGCATCCTATAATCACTATATTCTTGAGAGACAAAAAAAAATCAAAGAGAAAAGACATAAAAATGAAGCCGCGATAATCTCCTTCAGCGTAATTTGAGTGAACAATCGTTCAGGAACCACGGATTACTTGACTTTTGAGACCAGCAAGAGTGCACAACCTACAAATACCATATCATTAATAAAAAAAATACTTTATACAAATAATCGCATAGACCAAAAGCTTTGACATCAGAGGTCAATTAATTATTACCATCAGGAAAAAAAAATTAAAATGTATTCAACAGATTATATGTTTTTAAATTATTTAATACTTATATAGATAAATAAATATTAAGCTTAAACATTTTTTAAATTTATTTTATTTTTTATACATCAACTTCATATGAAAAGAAGGGAAAAATTATTGGTTTTAAATACTACAAAACTAAGAATGACAAAAAAAAAAAAATAGTTCAAGGGCTAAATTGATACCTGAGCCATAGTTGAGGGACAAGAATGACAAAAAAAAAAAATAGTTGAGAGGCTAAATTGATACCTAAACCATAGCTAAGGGACAAGAATGATAAAAAAAATTAGTTGAGGAGCTAAGTTGACACCTAAGCTATAATTGAGGGGCAAAAATACCCTTAAACCCAAAAAAAAAAAAAAAACCAGTAATCATGTTCTTAATTCAACATACCGCATTATTGTGTCTTATAAAAAAACAAAAAGTAATCATGTTCTGGCTAATTGTTCTTGGAGACAAATCCTAGTACATGCAAGGGGTAGAGGGGTCCGCTCAAGAGTACTTCAAATAAAGCAGGGACTCAAGGTGAGATTATAGGAAATTGACAAACAAAAATATTTTTATAGTCAAACCACCCCACAACCCCATAAAACACATGATAATGCCATTGGTGAACTTGGAGAAGCACAGCAAAAGCAAACCTCATCTTCTGGTCTCAAATTTGAGAGACCCCAAGAGTAAGCTACTAGATTGATAGCTTCAGTGCTTTATTTCCTTGCTAAATATGATTTCTCTAGAATCTAGATGCATTGATGAAACCTGCCACCTTCTTCCTTGCAAGCTCATACTCATCTGTGGCCTTTGCACTGAATCCAAAGACATGATAAGTATTATTATCAAATAACAGAATGTTTATCGATCAAAAAAAGAAATTATCAAATAACAGAATGTAACAATTTGCAATGCCCTCAACCCACCCACACAACAAATGCCTTAGAAGAGGATTGTCAATCAGAGTAGAATTTTATGAAACATCACACATGGAAAGCACTAAAATTAATTAGGCAAAACATGTTGCTAACTTATGAAATCTTCAGGAATTAAAATTGTTTACTGTGGTATTTAATTAGAAAATAAATTTTACATGAAACATCACACATGGAAAGCACTAAAATTAATTAGGCAAAACACATGTTGCTAACATGAAATCTTCAGGAATTAAAATTGTTTACTGTGGTATTTAATTAGAAAATATAGATTGTGGAAAACAACAAAAT